>BSBN01001416.1:1200000-1832393 GCA_027924645.1 Cunninghamia lanceolata | reverse complement strand
TCACTTGAGCTTCTTCCCTCCCCTATCTACCTCCTACCCTCTCTCAAACTCTCTAATTCCCTCCCCTCTCTATCTCCTATCCTCTCTCTCACTTTCTTCTCCCCCCCTCTCTACCTCCTACCCTCTCTCGCACTCTCTACTTCCCTCCCCTCTATACCTCCTACCCTCTCTCACTCTCTATGTCCCTCCCCTCTCTACCTCCTACCCTCTCTCTCACTCTCTTCTTCCATCCCCTCTCTACCTCCTACCCTCTCTCCCACTCTCTACCTCCTACCCTCTCTCCCACTCTCTACTTCCCTCCCTTCTCTACCTCCTACCCTCTCTCTCACTCTCTTCTTCTCTCCCCTCTCTATCTCCTACCTTGCTTGTACTCTCTTCTTCCCTCCCCTTTATACCTCCTATGCCTTCTCTCTCATTCTCTAATTCCCTCCCCTCCCCACCTCCTACCCTCTCTCACTCTCTACTTCCCTCCCCTTTCTACCTCCTATCCTCTCTCTCACTCTCTTCTTCCCTCGCCTATCTACCTCCTACTTTTTCTCTCACTCTCTTATTCCCTACCCTCTCTACCTGCTCTCTCTCACTCTATACTTCCCTCCCCTCTCTACCTCATACCATCCTATCTCACTCTCTACTTCCCTTAGGTAGAGAGTTTCTTGTATTTATGGTTTATGGTTTAGGGGAATTATTTAGGGTTTAGGAGTTTAGGATTGCTTGGGTTTATGGTTTATGGGTTGGGACTTAGGGTAATTATTTAGGGTTTAGGGGTATTGGGAGAGAGAGAGAGAGAGAGAGAGAGAGAGGTTTAAGGGCATTATTTAGGGTTTATGAGTTTAGGGTTTCTCAAGTTTAGGTTTTAGGGGTTAGGGTTAAAGGGGAATTATGTATGGTTTAGGGTTTACACAAGATTATATCCCCTTCATTGAGCTCTCCTAATGATTAAATATTTAATCCATTTAAAAAAATAAAAGATTCTTTATTTTGTCAAAAGATGGTTTCATTTTGTCAAAAGATGCTTTCTTTTACTTTCTAAAAAATAATTCATTTTAACAACCTTGCAAGTTTATTTAAAAAGTTGAGTTAAATGTAAGTTAAATATTTATTTAAATATAATTAAAATATTTAAATTTTTATAGCAAGCTAGAGTTGGAGAATGAATTTTCTTTTATTTTCTTAAACTTTACTTAGTTTGCTTTTTAATTAATTTATTTATAATAACTATAATAGAAACAAAAAGTAAAAAACAAAAAAACAAAAACTAAAGTAAGTCTAAAATAATAAAAGAAAGTTCATTCTCTAACTTTTGTTTATTATAAAATAAAACAAATAATATATATTAATAAATCAATGTATGTGTATATATATTAATATTAAAAAAGTTAAAAATAATAATTGCAACTTTTTAATTTTGATTTATGTTTATTATAAAATAATCAAATAAATAAATAATATATATTAATGTATGTGTGTGTATATCAATATAAAAAATTAAAGAAGTAATTACAAATTTTTTATTTTTATTTATGTTTATTATAAATAAAATAAATGAATAAATAATATATATTAATGTATGTGTGTATATATATATATTAATATAAAAAATTGAAGGAGTAATTGCAACTTTTTAATTTTTATTTATTTTTATATGGAGCAATAACATTTATAAAAAACATAAAAATATATTTTAATTTATTTTATATGTGGTATTCATATTAGCAATTAGCAATACTAGGTAATAAAAAATTTATTTTAATTTATTTTTATATGCAAGCCACGTTAATTTTTATTTATTTATGTGACAACTTTTTTATTATATATAATATAAAATTTAAAAATTTAAAAATTTAAAAATCTTCATTGGAATGTTCATAAAAAAATTCAATTCAAAATTTAAAAAAAAAATGAAACATTTATTTATATAACTCAACTTCAAAAAATCTAATTCAAAATAAAAAAATAAAATTTTAGAAACATCTATTTTTATAACTCAACTTAAAAAATATAATTCAAAATAAACAATAAATTTTAGAAACATCTATTTCTATAAATCAACTTCAAAAAACAAAAAGAATATATAGAAACATTTATTTCATATAACTCAACTTTAAAAATAAATTAACCTGGGTTAGATTTTGAGTATTTTAATTAATGCCTTTTTTAATTTTTTAGACAACATGTGCATATATATATATTTAAAATCTTAATTTAATTTTTTGAAATAGGAGAGATTTTGGGGGTGGAATAACCTTATGTAGCCTGGTTGCTTGAGTTTAGGGTTTAGAGGTTAGGGGTGTTATTTGAGGTTTATGATTTTAGGGTTTCTCAAGTTTAGGGTTTAGGGGTTTAGTGTTACTCAGGTTTAGGGTTTAGGCTTTAGGGGTTAGGGGTCTAGGGTTGGTCGGGATTAGGGTTTAGGGTTTAGAGAGAGGTAGAGAGAGGGGACCGATAGAGATTGGGAGAGATAGGGAGATAGAGGTTTAGGGTTGCTTCTAGGGTTTATGGTTTAGGGGTTTGGGGTTTGGGGGTTTAGGGTTTAGGGGCATTATTTAGGGTTTAGGGTTCATGATTTAGGAGTTAGGGGTTACGATTTAGAGGTTTAGGTTAGGGTTTAAAGAGAGAGGACTGATAGGGAGATATAAAGGAGATTGAGGGGAGAGATAGGGAGATAGAGGGTGAGGGACATGGCTAGAGACATAGGCAAAGAGATTGAGAGGTAGAGGGATGATAGAGACAAGGAGATAGGGGTTTAGGGTTGATCGGGTTTAGGGGTTAGGAGTTTAGAGAGGGAGAGATAGGGAGATAAAGGTTCAGGGGCATTACATTAGGGTTTAGGGGTTTAGAGAGAGAGGGAGATAGATAGATAGATATATACTTATACATAAAGGTTTTCATAGATATATACTTACAGATATATACATATAGATATATACTTATAACTATATACTTATACATAGAGAGAAAACACTAAATTTACTTGTTTACATGCATGAAAGCTTAAAGATTTCATGCTTCCCAAAATACGCTCACATTATAATGCGAGCACATTATAATGTGTTCACGTTATGGGAAGCAAAAAAGGAAAAAGCCATGTGGGTTTTGTGATTCAGACCCCGCATGTCTGTTATTCCCTACTTTTCATGCATGCTATTGGACAAGAAATTACTTTTTCATTGTGTTTGACATATTAAGAATCATTGTTTGATCAATCCACCACATTTTTTATTTTTTCAAGTAGAAGAACTGATTTTGCATATTTTTGGAAAAAATTTGATTATTTAAACTAAAAGTTTCATGTTTCATATTGTTTCAAAGATAATTACCATTGATATAGATTGAATTTGATGATATATATTTGTTTTTTCCATAAATTTTATTAATCCTATTCTAGAGTTATATAGAATTCATAATCAAACTTGCGAAAAAGAATAATTTGAGGATTTTGAAGCCAAATTTTGGAGTATTGGTCAACTCTCAAATTCTAAGGTATGTTCTTTATGTCTAATTTAATTCACTTTATGTTCTATAGAACACTCACAATCACTAAATTTGGAACTATCTAAGTTAAAAAAGTCATCATTATGTGTACTAATAGAATTAGAATCATTAAAATATGATATATACATGATTTTGTTGTATCTTGAATCATTAATAGAATTTGTTGTATCTTGAATTTGAACTTGTAAAGGGTGGAATTTGGATGTTAGGTTTTTGGTAGTTTTGGTGTATATCCTCCTTTCACCCTTACATTCAAGGACCTAGGGTTGAGTTGCAATGTACTATCATACCCTAGGTCACTATTGAGATGTAGGGAAACTTGGATTTTTATGATTAGGTTGACAATTTTCTTCTCTTATGCTCAATTGTACCTTAAAATCCTACTTATGCAAATACGATAGTAAATAGATGAATTATAGAAAATGCTTCTGCTGAAATGTGTAAAATAACAAATAATTGTGCACCTATTTTTGGGGTTCTGAGGCAGAAAAGTCAGGGACTAAAGAGTGGGCACCTAAGTCTAAGGCATTGCTTTTTGTCAAGATCTGAAAACAAGGTCTACAACGTGTATCTGTTGTATTAAAGATTTTCCCATTAGAAAACTTTAAGGACTAGTGAGTGGGTGCCCAAGTCTGGGTAGTTGTTTCTTTCACTGATCTACAATTCTGACACTCTATTTTACCCTCCTACAACTTCACTTTGTCTGCAACTCCAACCTATAACCTCCAATCATGAAAACTTTGGGAGGGGGTTGTGGTGTTTAGAGGCTTGCCTCAGTCAAGCCCTAGAGAGACATTCAAGCCTTCCAAACATTGTTGTCAGATAGAGAGCGCATGTATTAGGAGGCAGAGGCAAAAACCAAATGATAAATGCTCAATAATCACATTAAATGTCACCTTGTAGTGAAGGTCTCATGGGAGGAAGCTCTTCATTCCATGAGGAGATGGATGCTCAAATCTACAAACACAAACACAGACAACACAAATCTACTCTTGCAACATAATGAAATCCTTGAATCACCTTTAGGATGCATAAAGTTCACAATAACAATCTAGTTTACAAATGAATGCCTAAACATGTTTATATATGCAACTACAAACATTCCCGCCAAGAGTTTGTAAATTCAAACTTACCGTGTCAGCCTAGGGACCAAATAACGGTCATAAACCGACACTAGAAATTTGGGCCTAACCCAAAATAGGGCAGGGATAGGGTGTGGGTGCCCAAGTCCTCCCCCTATTTTGGATAAGGTTAGGTTCAAGGGGTCCCCCTAGGCCCCATTTGTAATGATACCTAGGGTTCATTCCATCAGGATGTTGAAGTATGATGCAAGATGTCCTAAATGCACACTAGAGACCCAAGAGCTAAACCTTTTAAGGGAAGAGCCCCCAAGGGAACATTTTCTAACATTACATTTAGGCCCCACTTTAATGTATGTATAAATGTGAGGCCAATACATGCATTAAAGTACGGTCAACAAGCACAACAAACATGCCAAGCATGGAGAAGACACGCCAAACACATTGAAGACAATGACAGGCACACAAAACATAGAGAAGATAGTTACCGTCATGTAAAACATGGAGAATACAGTAAATACATAGAAGACACATTAATGCATAGAAGATAGGAATGACTTCTTTTCTTTTCTTCTTCTCATATAGATGAAATGTAGATGCAAGTACAGGAAAGTAAACAAACCTCCCATAATGCAAGATGCACTCATCGCGTAGGTCTTTAAACTACATATATGGGGCAAGACACATACAAGACATGCAAAACCTCCTAAAATGTAAGATGCACTCATTGTACAGGTCTTTAAAATACATATGGGGCAACAAACATGCCACACAAGGAAAGCACACCAAACACACACACTTTGAAGACATGGAGAAAATAGAGTACACAAGCGATGGAGTGTTCCTATTTATAGGCTCAACACCATCTCAGCCACATTACATGCACACACCAATGATTGGGCTTCGCCACAACAATCACCAAAGACACACTTAAGGGTTGAGTTAGTCACAGAACTACTACCCACCTCTGTAGAGGAATTTTGAAAATGACAGGATGATGCAATCTGTTCTGATAAATATACCATCCCTGCCTTCATAGAGGGCTTAAGAAAAAAAGGATATGTTTGATATCCTACCTCCGCAGAGAGCTTACATGATTGATTGATTGATTGATTGATTGCAAACAAACTTAGGATGCAGGATGCACTCATCGCACAGGTCTTTAAACTACACCTGAGGACAAACACATTGCTAACATCTACAATAGACAGCTTACCTTATATGCCCCCACCTTAAGGTGGTTGATATCATGCATCGATATCAAGCATGTTAAGGTAGGAAGGAAACACACAAGGGAACACAAACTTTTGCATAGCCCATGCCCCCCAGAGGTGACATGTACTTTACGATCACCAAATGTTCCCACAAGCACATCCCTGTAAGAAACATGTTAGTGTCCATAATCATGATAAACAACAACATCAATGCATATGAAATCTGAGGCATGCAAGATTCAAGACAGATAAGTTCTGGGAGTAGCAATATTGTTATGATTTGTAAATGAGATACAACACTATCAAAATCACTATGCAAAAAGCACGAGTTCTTCCACTAGCCAAGCGTCGGATAAGATATACAAACCCATCATCATATTAGGAACTAAGTCCAATTTTTTATTTCATGCGAAAGGGACGCTAGGTTCACATAAGTATAGATGTTTTTCATCATCCGCCAGGTAAATGGAAACACTAGAGGAAGGGAAACAATAAATAAGAGAAGAGAAACAAGTTCCTTAGGGATAGTCACATAGGAGGGTACCCCCAGGTCACCAACCACAACACTATGTCCACAAGACACAACACACAATAATGAAATAAGAGAGAGAGGCAATATAGAAGAATGATGATACAAATAGAAGAAGGTCACAATAGAGGCGGTCTCCTAGTATCCTGGACCTTACAAGAGAATCAGGGGTCATCCTAGGAGGCCTAAACAACACATAACACATCACAGGGGAAGTACATCATGAGAGAGATAAAAGGGGTAGAAATACTTACCTGTAGGGTCTTCCAACCTAGCGGTCATCAAGTAAATCATCATCATCCTCCCACTCTCGAATGTTAGAGAAAAGTGGGACATAAGATACCATAGCCCAATTTTTGTCATTATTTTTTGTTCATTCTAAATTCTTCTTGGTTTGACTCAATGTTAGGTGGAATGTTTTCTTGTTGAAGTTCTCTAATATAGTTATTCACTAACCTCTTAGGTGGTGGGAGAAGCAAATTAATTTGAGTGATCTCAACATCCATCCTTGAGGGATTTAATGTGAGAGACTTCTCCTCATCCACTAGTGCTACATCCTTAGTGATGTCCAAATGATTTGAATATTCAATCAAAGGAGGAACATTAAAGGTCTTCTCTTCCTTAGTGATATCCAAGGTGCGTGAACAATCAACTAAAGGAACAAGGTTGGTAGGAGGATTCATAGAGTTTTTATTGTTGTTAGATGAAAGCTCATCGTCTACCCTTAGAATGTTCTTTGGTGAGGGGAGTTATTCATTCACTAATGCTTCCTCTTGGCCAGGGAGAGCATTGGAATGACAAAGTGGTGGTGGCTCTTCATTTTCTAATGCTTCATGTTGGCCAGAGTGAGCATTAGAACGAAGATTTGGTGGTATGATATTAAGAGATGTGTCAATGAAATCATCCTCTTGCATCAAAGTGTCCTCATGAGGAGGAACAAATTTGGGAGAGGATTAAACCAAAGTTATCATCACATGTCATAGTAATAGGTGCCGTAGCGGAATGTTCCAGAAAGTCATCTAAAGCTTCATCTAACATTTTGAGGTCATCACTAGTATATTTACTATTGATCATGAATTTAGTGAGATCATATAATATCAAAGGGTATATTCCATGAAAGTGGTGAAACTATCAAAATCAGATATATGATAAAAGATTTCATATGTGGAGCACATAGAGAGATCAACATCATGTATGTATGCTATTTGTTCCAAAACTTGAGGATGTTTATCAGTGAATTTAGAGAAATGATCAATGTCTACGATGTATGAAAATAAAGCTTCCAAAGAAGTAACCATGATATATGTTTTCAAATCAATGAAAAATCAGATTTTAACAATTTTCCAAAAGTATGCAAAGGACAAGTGTAAAACTTTGTGCGAAAGTGACCTTAAATGCTTGATTTTTTATACTTTTTCAATTAAAATGTATGAAAGGAAATGTGTTGTAAGGATTTTGATCAGGGAAGAAAATTATATGTCTGATATCAGTCCAATACAGCAATAAGATCCTTCACAAGACACCCTTGATGCAAATCTAAGATGATGACAAGTCCAAACATAGTGAAAATGCACTAAAATATGCTATTTTTCACCAAATCTTAATGCAAAAGAGCATGACCAAGGGTATTGTGAGGGAAATGATTATGGAAAGAAAATTATATCAGTAATAACAGCCTATTAATGCTAAAATATCCATCACAACAAGCTTTTAGTGCCACTCAAGGTCAACCCCTAGTGAAAATATAGCAAAAATAGGTAATTTTTCATGGTTTTTCAATTCCAAGACCTAGCCAAAGGGATGTTGTAAATAATTTAAGGAGGTGAAGAAAATAATATCATTTATATCAGTCACCTCAATCCATAAAATTTGTTACAACACACTTGGAGTGGAAACTAGGCCAAACCCTAGGGCAAAAATAGCAAAAAAGTGTATTTTTTCACCAATTTTTCAATACAAGAGCCCGATAAAAAGGTGTTGTGAAGATTTTTAGGAGAGGAAGAAAATGATTACCCTGATAAAAAACAATTAGTGCAAAAATATCCTTCACAACATGCCTATGGTGCAAAGTTAGAGAGTCGATAAGGCCAAATCCAGTGAAAATCAATGTTTTTGAAGCCCTAGGTTTAAGATCTTGACACAAAATGCTATATGAATATTTTGCAAGAGGATATATGATGAAAATTAAATGTTCTTAGACATTAAAATGATTTCCAAGCCCTAATTTGCAAAATGCAAGTGCAAATCTAATGAAAAATCAATGAAAATGCTAGTTTTTGTTGACTTTTTCTATGCAAAAATGCAAATTTTTAAAATCTAAATGCCAATTTGTTCCAAAATGCAAGCCTACAGCCAAATTAAATTTTGAATGAGTCTATAAAATCATTAGAAAAATCTGAAACAAGATTTTACCTACAAACCCTATATTTTGGAATTACTAGGTTATATGCAAAATTCACCATTTTCAACAAAACCCTAGCAATTTTATGATGAAAATGCAATGCAAACTAATGAATTTTTGTAATTTTCTACAATTTAAATAAGATATAATGGAAAAATTAGAAATTTGATGAAATTCAAACTAATTCATGCAACATGCAAACCCTAGAATGCAATTTGTTTTTCAATTTTTCCAATTTTTCAAATTTTTTTGTAAATTTTCAAATGCAATACGATGAATGACTATATAAATGAATGAAACCACTGTAAATGTAAAGAAAAACACTCAGTAAGGTGAAAACAAGTCCAATAAGATGGGTTCACCAAAATGTAAAGGGTAGAATTTGGATTTTAGTTTTTTGGTAGTTTTTGTGTATATCCTCCTTTCACCCTTACATTCAAGGACCTATGGTCGAGTTACAATGTACTATCATACCCTAGGTCACTATTGAGATGTAGGGAAACTTGGATTTTTATGATTAGATTGACAATTTCCTTCTCTTATGCTCAATTGTACCTTAAAACCCTAATTATGCAAATATGACAGTAAACAAATGAATTACAGAAAATGCTTCTGCAGAAAGATGTAAAATAAAAAATAACTGTGCACTTGTTTTTGGGGTTCTAAGGTAGAAAAGTCAGGGACTAAAGAGTGGGCACCCAAGTCCAAGGCCCTACTTTTTGTTGAGATCTAGAAACAAGGTCTACAACCTGTATCTGTTGTATCAGAGATTTTCCCGTTGCAGAAATTTGAGGACTAATGAGCGGGCACCCAAGTCCAAGTAGCTGTTTCTTTCACTGATCTGCAATCCCGACACACTATTGTACCCTCCTGCAACTTCACTTTGTCTGCAACTCCAACCTGTAACCTACAATCATGAAAACTTTGGGAGGGGGTTGTGGTGTTTAGAGGCTTGCCTCAGTCAAGCCCCAAAGAGACATTCAAGCCTTTCGAACATCGTTGTTAGATAGAGAGTACATGCCTTGGGAGGCAGAGGCAAAAACCAAATGATAAATGCTCAATAATCACAATAGATGTCACCTTGTAGTGAAGGTCACGTGGGAGGAAGAACCTCTTCATTCCATGAGGAGATGGATGCTCAAATCTGCAAACACAAACACATAGACAACACAAATATGCTCTTGCAACACAATGAAAGCCTTGAATCACCTTTAGGATGCATAAAGTTCACAATAACAATCTAGTTTACAAATGAATGCCTAAACATGTTTTTATATGCAACTACAAACATTCCCACCAAGATTTTGTAAATTCAAACTTACCATGTCTGCCTAGGGACCAAATAATGGTCATAAACTGACACTAGAAATTTGGGCTTGACCCAAAATAGGCAGGACTAGGGCGCAGGTGCCCAAGTCCTCCCCCCTATTTTGGATAGGGTTAGGTTCAAGGGGTCCCCCTAGGCCCCATTTGTCATGATACCCAAGGTTCATTCCATCGGGATGTTGAATTATGATGCAAGATGTCTTACTAGAGACCTAGGAGCTAAACCTTTTGAGGGAAAAGCCCCCAAGGGGACATTTTCTAACATTATAGAACTATGTCATCAATACCTCCCTATAACAAAGTATTATCATCATTATATTAGGATAAGGTGCCATTAACCTTGTAAATCCCAATATTGTATTTATTCCATTTATTATATGTAATTTGTAGTTATCCATGAGGAGATGTACTAGTTTCACTGGCAGGGGTAATTTTGGAGTAACCAAAGGTAATTATGGAGAGACTTTTATTGTTGGAAAATATAAAAACTCAAAGTAAATGAGGGTAGACATTTTCCCTTGAGGAATTTGTTACCCTCTCAGTTGTTGTCCTTGATGTCAAATACACAAACTCTTAGGTTTGTGGTACAATGATAGTTGCATTATGACAGTTGGTATGACAAAGGTATTTGGTTTTATGTGATAGTGAGTTTGGTCACAATGAGCTTGCACATTTGGTTTCCATTCTTTGCATAATGTGGTTATTATATTTGGACTACACTCTTGGTCTATGCTACAGTGATGGCATCTTTTAGTTGACTTGGTATGATAGTGCAGATTCAGGAGTTGAAGATGACATCATTAATTCATGTTGCAAGTTCCATGGATGTGTTATCATTTGATGAAATGACATCATTACTTCATGTTGCAAGATCCATAGATGTGTTATCATTTGATGAGATTGTGCTTGCTTGGTTTCAAGATATTGGCAAAGTTGATATAGTTTCTATTTGGATGTTTATATTGTTTACTAGGATCATGAATATTGGTCAAAGTACTTATTGTTTCATACTTTTCCATGCTTCATTATGGGCATGACTTTATTGACAAGAAGGTTTATCATTATCTAAGGCTTCTACAGTCTTGGTTTCATAGGTGGTCTTATCATTGACATGATATCCAGATGTCAAACACATGCATTATGGTATGTTTGACTTTTATATGCTTAGTGTTTCTCTCTTCTTGGTATTATAGATGGTGCAAGATTATGGTCTCATTTCTCCTAAATTTTAATGTTGAAAAAGGCATTTGATTTAGTGTGCAAATAAGGGAATGATTAGTTTTCAAGGGACACAAAGCAAAACTTCATTTCAAATGTCATCATTGATGTGATTATTGTTCAATGTTAAAAAGGGGCATCATATGGTTATCCTCATTTGATTTATACAAGGTTATTGTTTTGGTTTGAAAATCAATGATAAACAAAACGCATTTTTCAATCACTTAAGTGGTAACCTGCCTGGCAGGTATCAGGCATACTTAATAGGTGAAAAGGTTGTGGTTTTAACCAGCCCATTCTAGGGAAAACTAGGTCTCTCGGTGGACATACTTTACAATGGGAAAATATTTTGTTTGTATCTTCTTTTTCCAAGGTCAAATTTAGAGACATGAAGTCTCTCAATCTAGGGTTTCATCATTATGCAAAGTTTGAAGATCCTGTGCAATCATGATGTGGTTTTTTTAGACATGGCAATGCTCGAGCTGCAAGTGAGCTTCAACTAGGACTAAGGTGAGCTAGATAGTTATGTTTGGAACTCTAAGACACATAAAAAATGTTTAGTGGTAGCTCAAGTGATATCCTTCTTTAATCTCTCATGTGGTTTTTAGAGTTAATAAAAATGGCGATTCTCTTGAAAAATTGAGTAAACAGTCTATGTAAAAGGAAATATGAACTCTATTGTTTCTTTGTTGACTGTGAGGGTTTATTCTTCCAAGCTACGTTAGTTTTAAACTATAACTTCGGTTTTCATTATGAAGTCTTTGATTGTTAGCTCATTTTCACTTCATTTATTCTGTTGTAAAGTAGTTGGGAAACAAAAAAATATAGCAATAGTTTTGAAACTCTATTGTGAACCATGGGATTTGTGGTCACATACACTTTACTTATCTTTTTGTTGAAAAATCAATTATGAGAAAGACAAACATTTATAAGGAGAAAAATGGTGAACAAGTTATGGTTAGGGTTTGTAACAATGACTAAATGAAATTTACCCTATCGAGAAGATCTTTACCATGATGAAAAGTTTTTTTATTAACTAAGGTTGAAAGATTATCTTTGAAAAATGTGATATTTAAACCTTTGTTAAGTAGTTGATAATCTCTCTCTGTGGTTAGGGTTTCAGAAGGTCATACTCATATGACTTGGCACTTCATGCTTTTTTTTTAGGCAATTTTTGATAATATTCTGTTGTGGTTAAGGTTTTTGTAACCACAGTTTGGAAAGGCATTATATGAATCTTTTTATTAAAGTTTGAAATAGTTTCAAAGGCATTGTGAAAGAGCTTTCCCCCCTCTCAGTGTTGTCAAGTACTCCAACAAAATCTACTATATTTGGCATGTATGACAACTATCATAATGTTTGGTAAGTGAATCTATGATAGTTGCAAGTTGTGATAAAATTATGTGACTCTATGACAGATATGATGGATATGTTAGTTTTATATTTTCTATATTTACCCCAAGGTTCCTATCTTGGAAAGATACTCTTTTATGGAATTTATGACAGTTATCACACGTCATAAGATGTTGTAAGAGGTGAGATTCAGTCTTGGGCACCTAACCTTTGCATGACTATTTTTGGACAAGTGGAAGGTGCTTGTAAGATGGCATTTAATGTTTACATGTTGGGGAATCTCATGAGAGAGAAGGTGAACACCTAGGATGAGTTGGAAAACATTTCTATAAGAATTTTCCATGTATTTGTTGTTGCAATACAAATTTTAGGTACTCAGGTGCTATCAAAATGTTGTCAGATTGAAGACTGAAGGAGAGATTGGTGGTGTTGTTGTATTGTAAATTATTTTTAGATTAATACAAACATTGGGCCTCTTTCCTATGTGGATTTTTTTACCCACAAGGGTTTTCTCCACGGTAAACACTGTGTCATTGTGTTATGTGTTCAATTTTCTGATTTTGCATTTCTGTGAAGCATAGTTTTGTTTCTGTGTTACAATATCCATTAATAACACACAATTAAAGATAACAAAAATTTATATTGAATCAGATTTCCATTAAAGTAGTGTTTCTTTCATTTCTAACATTTGGTATTAGATCTTGGCTAGCTTTAACTCTCGGGTGGTAGTGTGGAAGCTATAGCTGCAATGGAAGATTTGGTTGCATTTTTTTGTAGATCTTGTGTTGATATTATGGCTGCATCCACCATTGCATCAACCTCTCGATTGGACATTGAGAAGTTCAACAGAATGGGGTATGAGTTGTGGAAGCTAAAAATGAAGGATTTGTTGGACGAAAGAAACAATGGTTGTCTATTCAAAAAGATAAGAAACCTAATGATGTCTCTCCTGATGAGTGGGCAAAACTAGATAAAAAGGCATGGGGAACCATCTGTTTGTGTCTGTCAGATTCTGTCTTGTTAAATGTTGCAAAGGAAGAGACTACACACAAATTGTGGAAATGGTTGGGTGAGATCTATCAAGCCAAGAGTATGATAAATAAACTTTATTTAAAAAGAAAATTGTTTTCCTTGAAAATGAAAGAGGGTGAGTCAGTTGCAGAGCATTTAAATTCATTTAATTTGTTGATGAGTCAGCTTTCTTCAGTAGATGTTGAGGTTGATGAGGAAGATAAATGTATCTTGCTTCTTTGTTCTTTACTTGAGTCTTGAGAGAATGTTTACCTTGCTATCACTGCTAATCTCACAGATCCAAAGTTGGATGCCCTTGTTGCATTTTTACTGTCACAGTTGTTAAAGAAGAAGAGTTTGGATAGTTCAAGGGATGCTCTCAGTGTTAGGGGAAGGTGTAAGGAAAGAGGACCAAAGGGAGATTAGAAAGGGGCTAAGGACAAGTCCAAGGACTGGTCTAACTCTTGGTAAAAAGAATAGACTTAAGTGTTGAAACTACGATAAAAGGGGACATGTGAAGAGGGAGTGTAGAAACCCCAAGAAATAGTGGGAGAGTGCTTCGGATAAGTCCTCAAATGTAGGTGAAGATGTTTTACTTTATGCATGTAATGTTGTTTCTAATGATCATTAGTTGGTTAACTCAGGATGATCGTTTCATATGACCCCGCATAAGAAATGGTTCACAACATATGAAGAATATGATGGAGGTAATATCTACCTTGGTGACAACTCTTCATATCTGATTGTCAGGAAAGGAAATGTATTGTTGTGTTTTAGTGATGTGATGAAGGGGGTAAATCACAAAACACACAACAACAGGGATGGAACACAGAAAATAGAACTTTCTTTTATTGATTTGGGCAACTCATTACATTACAGAATCCTAATTACAATTAGAGGATGAGTCCCCTACTGGCTGCAACACATTACAACTTTCCCCAACCTTAAGACTCTAGAATATTCAGCCTTCTGTAACCCCAAATCTACTAGGGTTTCTATTTTTCCACCTATTCTTGACTCTACACTTGCCCCCTTCACTCTACTACTTCCCAGGGTCCCCAAAATAGCCATAAATAACACTTTTTGGTGGCCTCCAAATAAATTTCAAAATTTACAACTCCCTCCAAAAGTAGGTCAACTTCCAGGAAGCATAACGTGTTGGGACATTTAGGGAAGTTTTAGTGCATCATTTCTTGTTTCAAAAATTTTTAGGGGTTTTTCAGAAAACAAAAACTTTAATATCTTTCAGCTCACAAATGATCTTTGCCTTATTCCTTTGCCAAAGGTCTTATATTTCCATTTAGTAACTTTCTGCAAGTTTTTGCTTTAATCCGTGCCCTACTGCAAACTTTCCAAAAATAGCAGGTAGACTTTCCAAAATAGGCAGGTTGCTATTTTTAGCATTTTTGGAAAAACTGAAAGTCCTACATCATTATTTTGGATATTATGGAACCAGAAACACTAATTGTGGAAAGAAATGAAAACAACTACAATAATTTTGAATTAACTTCTTTTTTGGGTGATGCAAGGTTGCCCTTACACCACTGGATGCACCTGCATCAGACACCCAGGGTAAGTTGAGAAGTGACCCTGTCATGTCTCAAATGTTGGCATGAGGGAAACCCAAATGGTCAACCTCTGCCTTAGATAACCAAGAGGAATCTACAATAGGCCTTCATTTCCATTTTACCAGATATTCTTCATATTGCTTGTTCCGAGTACTTCTTCCCACATGGCTATCCAAGATCTCTTCTATCTCGTCCATTGAAGTAGATACTGGAATACTCCACTGCGCTTCTGTTGATCCATCCTCTGATCAACCTTCATGATATTCTGATAAATCAACAATGTTGAAAATAGGGGAAATATTGATCCCAATCAGCAGCTCTACCTCATATGCATTTCCTGAATCATGCTTCTTTAAGATTCTGCATGGTCCAAATTTCTTCATTTTCAACTTATTGTATGTTCCAATTGGGAACCTTTCTTTTCTCAAGTGAACCATGACTTCATCTCCTACTTGGAACTCCTTATATCTCCTCTTCTAATCTACCTTAGCCTTGTACTGAATATTCATCCTATTAATGTGCTTTCTCACCTCTTCATGCAAATTCTTCAAATGTTCTGCAAAGTCTTCAGCTTCAACACTTGTCTTTTCTCCTTTGTCCAGCTTCCTTAACTCAAAAGTATTTCTTGGGATATTGCCATATACAACTTGGAATGGTGATTTACCAGTACTCCTATTGACAAAATTGTTGTAAGCAAATTCTGCCTGTGATAAAATCAAATCCCATCCCTTGGGCTTGTCTCCTACTAAGCACCATAGCAGGTTACCCAAACTCCTATTCACCACTTCAGTCTATCCATTAGTCTGTGGATGGTGTGCAGAACTAAACTTCAAATCTATCTTCAACTTCTTCCATAATGTCCTCCAAAAATACCCAACGAACTTGGTATCTCGATCTGAAACTATGCTCTTTGGTAGACCATGTAGTCTTACCACCTCTCTAAAAAATAATTCAACAATATGAACAGCATCATTAGTCTTCTTGCAAGGAATAAAATGTGTCATCTTTGAGAATCTGTCCACCACCACAAAAATGGAATCATATCCTCTCTGTCCTTGGTAAACCAAGAACAAAATCCATACTGATATCATCCCATGGCTTCTCTGGTACAGGTAATGGCTGATATAAACCTGTATTCTGACTTGCTCCTTTTGCCATCTGACATACTTTGTAACTCTGCACAAATTTCCACACATCCTGCTACAATTGTGGCCAATAATAATTTTCACCAACAATAGCAATGGTCTTATCTTGACCAAAGTGTCCAGCCAATCCTCCACTATGCTTCTCCTTAATCAGGTTCTCTCTCATGGAACTCCTTGGAATGCACAACTGGCTTCCTCTAAATAACATGCCATCTTGGATTATGAAATCCAACTATTTTGTCCTGTCCAAAGTAATAGGCTCCATACAAACTTTCCAGGCCTCTACAAAATTTAGATCTTTAGGATACAAACTTTTGAGCTCATCGAACCCAACAACCTCTATCTTCATTTCTGTCAACAAATTTTGCCTTCTGCTCAAGGCATCTGCAACTCTGTTGGACTTCCCACTCCTGTGCTTCAAAACAAAAGTATAGCTCTGCAAAAGCTCAACCCATTTTAAATGCCTTTGGTTTAACTTTCCTTGACTATTAAGATACTACAAAGCCTAATGATCAGTATATAAAACAAACTCCTTTGGCAGCAAATAATGTCTCCATTTCTTCAAAGACTGAACTATTGTGTAAAACTCTTGATCATAAACAAAATACTTTTTCTTGGCATCATTAAGCTTCTCACTAAAATATGCAATGGGCTTACCTTCTTGGCTCAAAACAGCTCCTATACCACTACCACTAGCATCACAATCTACCTGAAATACCTTATTGAAATCTAGAAGTGCCAAACCAGGTTGTTCTAGAACTTTTTGCTTTAATGTATCAAAGCTCTTGTTTGCTCCTTTAGTCCATCTAAACTCTTTTCTATCCCCTCTCATTGTCTCAGTTGGGGGTGCACAAATGCTACTAAAATTCCTAATAAACTTTCTGTAAAAGCTTGCCAAACTATGAAAGGATCTTACCTCTGTTGCACTCCTTGGCATAGGCCATTCAATGATAGCCCTTACTTTTTTTGGGTCCATCTTAAGACCTTCCTCTAAGACTACAAATCCTAGGTATACCAACTCCTTCTTTGCAAAAGTACATTTCTTCAGATTAATCAGCAACTTCTCCTCCCTAAGCTTCTACAGAACTCTTCGGATATGCATCAGATGCTCATCCCAAGTCTTACTAAAAATTAAAATATCATCCAAATAAACAATAACAAAACTTCCCAAAACTCTTTCAATACCTCGTTCATGAGCCACATGAATGTGCTTGGTGCATTGGTTAGCCCAAATGGCATGACTAACCACTCATACAAATCTTCCTTTGTCTTGAAGGTTGTCTTCCACTCATCTCCTTCTCTGATACAGATCTGGTGATACCCACTCTTCAATTCAATTTTCATGAAGTACTTGGCTCCACTCAAACAATCTATGATGTCATCCATTCTTGGCAATGGAAATCTATACTTGATCATTATCTTATTGATGGCTTGAGTGTCTGTACACATCCTCCATTCTCCATCCTTCTTTGGTATTAGTACTGCAAGTACCGCACATGGACTTAGGCTCTCCCTTATCAGTCCCTTCCTCAACAACTCCTGAACTTGTCTGTTCATCTCTTCATTCTCTGCAGGGGTCATTCTGTGGGCTGCCTTGTTTGGCAAACTGGCTCCTGGTATCAAATCCATTTGATGATTTATCTTCCTTACTGGTGGTAAACCTTCTGGTACATTATCATAGATAATGTCCTGGAACTCTTCCAACATATCCAAAACTTCTACTGGTACATCTTCACAGTTCTCTTGATTAATCTTAGGAATCAATGCAAAGCAATGACGCTTATGCTTCATACCCTCCAAAAATTTCCTACCATCTACCAAGCAAATTCTGGTAGTACTACATACCTTTTCTTCCACCTCCTTCAAGGGCTTCAACTTATGACAAACTCCATCCTTTGTTAGGGAATATGTGTTTGCACAACCATCATGGACAGCGCTCCTATCATACTGCCATGGCCTCCCCAACAACATATGACATGCATCCATCGGTATGATATCACACATCACCTCATCATGGTAGTCCCCAATCTTGAACTTCACTAAACACTGCTCATTGACCAAAGCTTAGTGGTCCTTCTGCAACCATGCAATCCGATATGGATGTGGATGCTTTCTTCTTGTCAACTTCAACTTGTCAACCATCTCCTCTGAAACAAGATTATCAGTGCTTCCACTGTCGATAATAATATCACAACACTTACCTTCACATTTGCACCTGGTGCAAAATAAACACTTCCTCTGATTGGGTTCTTTTTCCTCATTCAGCAAGGTTCTTCTGACAACTAGGGTTTCTCCCCTTTCAGCATCTTCAGAATGCTCAGAATGTGCATCTTCATCTACATGTGCAACTCGTACATTGCCTTCAGGTCTTCTATTTGTCCTTCCTTGATGTTGCGAACACTCATATGCTCGATGTCCTTCTTCTCCACATTAGAAACATGTTCCTCTGAAACCTCCTCTTCCAGGTCCTTGCCCAGGTCTACCTCTTCCTCTTCCTCTTTGCTCACCATTATTCTTGTCACGAGGGTGGTAGGTATTATCTCCTCTCTGATTTTGACTAGTTCCAACTTCTTCACTTTTCTTTGCATCTTCATTTCAGCCCCCATAGGGTCTTCCACCAGTCCTTCCACCTTGACCTCTTCCCCTTTGCTTGCTGTCGAATCTTTTATTCAGCTTCTCTTCCACTTTCAGGGAAAACTGGTATGCATCTTCTATGGTGGTCATTTTGACCAGGCTCAACTCTTCTTGAATACTTGGCCTCAACCCATTAATGTAACAGGCCACCTTCTCCTTGTTGACCTCTCCATGGCCTGTCCTAATAGTGATCTTATAAAAATCTTTTGTATACTCCTTAACAGACTTGTTACCTTGCTTCAGTCCTTGCAACTTCTTCAGTAACTCCATCTCATAGTCCACAGGAATGAACTGCTTCTTTAGTTTCTCCAACATCTGATCCCATCTGGTGATCTTTCATTTTCTTCTTCTATTCCTCTCTAGTTGGACCTCCTTCCACCAAATATGGGCATGGCCCTTCAAATTTGTTTTTGTAAACTTGACCCGATCTGGGTCCTCCACATCTTCATACTTGAAATACTCCTCCATGTCATTGATCCAATCAATAAGCTATTCTAGGTTTAAATCCCTAGAATATGTAGAAACCTCGATCCTGGCCTCTTTCCGATCTTCAAAATAGCCCTCAACAAGCTAACTTTTGCAGGATCTTTGGCAGCTTCTTGTTCTTCCTTAGATAGCTCTTCTTCAGCTTCATCTTCACTTTCATCTCTTATCCTTGGCTCAAACCCTCTTCATAGCTCCTCTTGTAATGCATCGATTTGCCTTTGTAGGTGTCTAAAACCCTCTTCTGTCAAAGCATCCCTCCCAACACAATTTCTTCATGGAGGCATCCTGGTCTCCGCAGCAAACCCACAACCTCAGGTCCTGGTGCAAACTACCCCACAGTCGGTGATCTATCTACACACTCAGGAACCCTTGCTCTGATACCACTTGATGAAGGGGGTAAATCACAAAACACACAACAACAGAAATGGAACACAGAAAATAGAACTTTCTTTTATTGATCTGGGCAACTCATTACATTACATAATCCCAATTACAATCAAAGGATGAATCCCCTACTGGCTTCAACACATTACAACTTTCCCCAACCTCAAGACTCTAGAATCTTTAGCCTTCTATAACCCCAAATCTGCTAGGGTTTCTATTTTTCCCCCTATTCTTGATTCTACACTTGCCCCTTTCACTTTACTAATACCCAGGGTCCCCAAAATAGCCATAAATAACACTTTTTGGCGGCCTCCAGGTAAATTTCAAAATTTACAACTCCTTCCAAAAGTAGGTCAACTTTCGGGAAGCATAACTTTTGATCCGGGTGTCCGATTGACAAACCGTTTTAGGCGTCGGAAAGCTTGCGATGTAAACTATCATGCTAGAAATCTATAAATAGATTTCTGTCAACTTTTTGGGACGTTTAGGGAAGTTTTAGTCCCTCAAATCTTGTTTCAAAATTTTTAGGGGTTTTTCAGAAAATAAAAACTTTAATATCTTTCAGCTCACAAATGATCTTTGCCTGATTCCTTTGCCAAAGGTCTTATATTTCCATCTAGTAACTTTCTGCAAGTTTTTGCTTCAATTCGTGCCCTACTGCAAACTTTCCAAAAATAGCAAGTAGACTTTCCAAAATAGGTAGGTTGCTATTTTTAGCATTTTTGGAAAAACTGAAAGTCCTACATTATTATGGATATTATGGAACCAGAAACACTAATTGTGGAAAGAAATGAAAACAACTACAATGATTTTGAATTAACTTCTTTTTTGGGTGATGCAAGATTGCCCTTACACCACTGGATGCTCCTGCATCATGATGGGAGGATTAAAACCCTCCCTAGTGATTTGCATGTTCCTGGATTAGCTAAAAATCTAATTTCAGTTTCAAATTTGAATGATTTGGGAATGCATGTGACATTTGACAAGCATGGCTATAGATTGGTGAGAGGGAACTTGGTGGTAGCGAAAGGTAAGAGATTCAGAAACTTGTTTAAGCTTGAAGCCACTACAACTTGTAATGCCTCTCATGTTTTTGAGGCTTCTAAAAACACCTTGTATGTTGTGGCATTGTAGATTGGGCCACACAAGAAATAATGTATTAAAAACTATTAAGAATAAAGAATTGTTGGATGGTTTCTCCTATTTTGATGAGCACTTTGACTTCTATGAGCATTGTGTTTGGTAAACAAAATAGAAAATCATTTCCTTTAGGAAGCAATAGAGCAAAAGAGAAATTAGAAATTATTCATACAGATGTGTTTCGGCCCATGGATAATGAATCTATTGGAAAATATCATTATTTTTTCACCTTCATTGATGATGTATCCATATATACATGGATTTATTTTATGAAACATAAATATGAAGTTATCACTAAGTTTAAGGAATTCAAAGTCTTAGTAGAGAACCAATCAGGTTTAAAGATAAAAATATTAAGATCTGACAATGGAGGAGAATATTTATCTAAGGAATTTTATGAGTTTTGCAAGCATGCAAGTATTATCAGACAAAAGACAACTCCATATACACCACAACAAAATGGTGTTGCAGAAGGATGAACTAAACAATTATGGAAAGAGCCAGAAGTATGCTTAGTGATGCACAATTGGATAAATACTTTTGGGTAGAGGCTGTGTGTACTACTTTCTACATGATAAATAGATCTCCTTGTAAGTCTCTTGATTTGATACCTTATGAAGTGTGGATAGGTAAGAAACCTTCTATTTCACATTTAAGGGTTTTTGGCTGTGAGGCTTTTGTTCATGTGCCTAAAGAAAAGTGATCTAAGTTGGACCTAAAAGATAAAAAGTGTACATTCATTTGATATGGTGATAATGTGAAAGGTTATAAGCTTTGGAATCCACTAATCCACAAGATTATCTTTTCTAGAGATGTTATTTTTAGGGAACTTAGAGTTATTTATGAACTTGAGTAGCCAAAAGAAAAAGATGAAATGGTAAAGAGAGTGCACTTTGAGTTAGAGAAGCAAGATGTGCCTCAGGAAGAACAAAATGATGGATGGGGGGTGAAGAAGAAGAAGAAGATTCAAGTAGTTCTAATGAAGATGAGTATGTTGTTACAGAAGAAGTTGGTGTAGATGGTCATGCAGAAGAATGAGTAGAGTCGCTTACTCCACCCTTGAGGAGATCCACAAGACAAGGAATCTAGTTGATAAGTATAGCCCACTAGATTTCCGTTGTGTATATGCTTTATTGAGTACTAATGATGAACCTAGATCCTACAGGGAAGCTATTTCTATAGATGATAGTGAGTCTTGGCAATTTGCCATGCATGAGGAGATGATGGATTTAGACTCTTGTAACACCTAGGGATCTTGTTCATTTTCCCAATGGAAGAAAGGCCATAGGATGTAAGTGGGTCTTCAAGAATAAGTTTGGAGCAGATGGGTCATTGGAAAAGTACAAGGCTAGACTAGTAGCCAAGGGCTACTCCCAGAGAGAGGGATTTGATTTTGGTGAGATATTCTCTCCTCTTTCTAAATTAACTTCTATTAGATTTCTCTTATCCATTGTTGCAACTTATGATTGGGGGATTGAGCAAATGGATGTTAAGATTGTGTTCTTGCATGGAGATCTTGAGGAAGAAATTTATATGCAACAACCTACATGTTTTGAGGTAAAAGGAAAATAACATTGGGTTTGTAGGTTAAAGAGGTCTCTTTATGGTCTGAAATAGTCCCCCATAATGTGGTATCAAAATTTTGACTCATTTGTTTTGAAATCGGGTTTTGTTAGAAGTGAGGAGGATCACTATGTTTACATTTATTGTGTTGATGATTATATACTAGTTATTGCTTTGTATGTTGATGTAGGTGCATTTGAGATGAAGGATCTTGGTGCTGCAAGGTATATTTTGGGAATGGAGATTAGGAGGGATAGAGTTAACAAAAAGCTTTGGTTGTCACAAAGTAAGTATGTGAATACTATTTTACAGAGGTTTAGTTTGCAAGATTGTAACTTAGTTAGAGTTCCTTTACCCATTGGTACTAAGATTTCATTAGATATGTGTCCAAAGAATGAGGATGATTTTGAAGATATGTCTAATGTGACATATGCTAGTGCTGTATGGAGTTTGATGTATGCAATGGTTTGCACTAGACTAGATGTTGCCCAAGAAGTGGGAGTTTTGAGCAGATTTATGTGGAACCCTGGTAGATAGTATTGGAATTATACAAAGATGGTGTTTAAATATATTACAGGTACTCTTGATCATTGTTTGGTTTATTCTACTATTGATAGTGCTAATAAATCTTTGGACATATAGGGTTTTGTTGATGCAGATTGGGAAGGTGACTTGGATAGTCGAAGGTCCACTAGTGGCTATATGTTTACTCTGTTTGGAGGTGCAGTGAGTTGGATGAGTAAGAGGCAGCCCATAGTTTCTTTATCCACCATAGAAGTAGAGTATATGGCTACTACTCATGTCTCTAAGGAGGTAGTTTGGTTGAGGAGACTATGTACAGGTATTGGTTTTGATTGGAGGATCATTCAAATTGGTTGTAATAGCCAGAGTGCTATCTGTTTGGCCAAGAATCCCATGTATCATGCTTGAACTAAGCCTGTTGATGTTCAATATCACATTGTTCGAGAGTTGGTTGCAAATGGAGAGATTGAGCTAAAGAAGATAGACACTCAAGAGAATGTTGTAGATTCATTGACCAAACCTATGAGTACAGAGAAGTTCATGTGGTGCAGAGAGGCTATGGGCCTTGTTTCTAGTGCCTAATTATTTTTCATTTGATTTCCTATGGGTTGATTTACAACGTATAATGTCAAGTGGGAGAATGTTGGGATAAGGTTCCATTAACCTTGTAAATCCCAATATTGTATTTATTCCATTTATTATATGTAATTTGTAATTATCCATGAGATGTACTAGTTTCACTGGCAGGGGTAATTTCAGAGTAACTAGAGGTAATTACGAAGTGACTTTTACTATTGGAAAATGTAAAAACTCATAGTAAATGAGGGTAGACATTTTCCCTTGAAGAATCTACTATATTTGGCATGTATGACAACTGTCATAATGTTTGGTAAGTGAATCTATGCCAGCTGCAAGTTGTCATAAGATTCTGTTATTCTATGATGCATATGACAGATATGTTAGTTGTATATTTGCTATATTTAGCCCAAGGTTCCTATCTTGGAAAGATACTCTTTTGCAAAATCTATGATGGTTATGATGTGTCATAAGATGCTATAAGAGGCCAGATTTAGTCTTGGGCACCCAACCTTTGAATGGTTGTTTTTGGACAAGTGGAAGGTGCTTGTAAGATGACATTTAATGTTTGCATGTTGGGGAATCTCATGAGAGAGAAGGTGAATGCCTAGGATGAGTCAAAAAATATTTATATAAGTATTTTCCATGTATTTGTTGCTACAATATAGATTTTAGGTACTCAGGTGCTACCGAAATGATGTCGGATTGAAGACTGAAGGAGAGATTGGTGGTGTTGTTGTATTGTAAATCATTTTCAAATTAATACAAACATTAGGCCTCTTTCTTGTGTGGATTTTTTCACCCGCAAGGGTTTTCTCCACGTTAAACATTGTGTCATTGTGTTATGTGCTCAATTTTTTGATTTTGCATTTCTGTGAAACATAGTTTTGTTTATGTGTTACAATCTCCATTAATAACACACAGTTAAAGATTGCAAAAATTTATATTGAATCAGATTTGTATTAAAGTAGTGTTTCTTTCATTTCTAACACATTCTCTCTAATGTAACCAGTTGTATTAACATTTAAAATATAGTCCTATTGATGCTGCAAATCTGATATATATTTGGCTCTCATATAGTAATGTGTTTCCACTACCATCCTCTTGGCCATTCAACTCATGCTCATCATTGGGACTAGGTGTGCCATCATACCCAATGTCTTCTTTACTGCTAATTGATTGATTTGTATTGATTGATTATGATAATTCAACACTTTCAGTGCTTACAAGGGTACACCGTACTTATCTTGTTTGTCATACTTGTCTTCATACTTAGACAAAAGTTGTTGACCAAAACACATGAATCATGTAAGTATGTCTTCCTACACTACAACCTAAATCAAACTATGGCTTGTGATAACAGAGACAAACTCTCAATTGCTTCTTATCACTTGTGATACCTCAAAACATTCTCTAGAACATATACACATTCTCAATTGTCACTACATGCACTCCAACACTGCCACATGTGCCCTTGCACTACCATACATGCTCTGGCAACTCACTTATCTCATGATACAATAGTGAGTTCTACACCAGACATCTTGCAATTACTACCATAACAACACTTGGTTGTAATAAATATCCATGCCATAGCACATTGTCCAACTCTCAATGCATGGCTACCACATAGGCTTCTATCACTATCTTATCAATCTATGATCAAACTCTTCAACAAGATCTTGAACAATCCACAAATCTTAGTATGTGACAAGTTCAAGTCCTTAAAGGTCAATTGACCATACTAACCACATGACATAACCAATTTGTATCCTCAAGAGTTTATTTTATAGCATCTATTTTTAATAAACACATTTGCAATAAGAACATTCTATTTGTTGTCATGAGAACTTCTGCTACAACTTTTCCACCATGATTTTTATCAAAACATTTACAAGTAGGTCATCATGAAACAAAACTCTAAATTATTTTCAATAAGATACAAGCATCAAATTATTCATATACAAACCATTTTCAATAAAAAAATCAAATCTATCATCTCATGCATGAAATCAATCATATTTGTAATTTATGAAATTGTTGCAACATTGTCAAATTTGTTACAATTTTGCAACTTCACAAATTTGTTGTTTCTATTTATCCCTCTTAGATATTCATTATATATTCTTCCTTCTCATCTTCTCATCATTATATTTTTCTTTAATAACCTATCTCACCATTTATCCTTCCATGATCTTGTGATTTCCATTGTAATGGCAATTTACTTATGAAAGTCCTAGGGTTTGATCATTCTTATTTTGGACCACTGTTTGAACAATATCATGTGATATTCCTAAGGTTACAATGACTATCCTATACATTTATGATACCTAAAAAACCCTTCATTTACACCTTGACAAGATATTGACCATCATGATAGTCCTATTTATGTTGATAGTCCATTTAAGGTGCTTGACAATTCTAATCTATATATAATTAGTCCTTTTTATCATTTTCATCTCTTACCTTGTAATCCTAAGAAGTACCATACAATATGGGTGACCATGCATTGATATCCTCATAATCATCCAAAATTAGTATAAAAATAACTATCCATAAACCTAGGCATGATAGACTAGCAAGTAGTTTGTTTCTAGGTGTTCTTAGGTCACTAGGTATTCTGCATATAATTGGTAATATGCTTAGGATTTGATACAATCTATGAGGGATTTATTCTTAGTATTATCTTTTCATGATACATAACAAACAATATCAAATGAGAACTCAACATGATAGTTATTGATAGTGTGCATTTGTTCAACTTACAAACTATGATTGTCTTCTCCCAAAGTGCCAATACCTTTGCATTTGATGTAGTAATCTTTCATGTGAATAGGGTAGTGAGAGGCTATTGCATATTTTGAATATCTAAACTTAATAGTGATCTATAGTTTCATGATAGTCTTCTATGTTTATGATGTGACAGTTTATGTGGTTGTTTGTAATAGTCATAGCACAATTTGATAGTCTTTTCCCTCAACATCACCTCCATAAGAAATTTGTCTATCATTTTATGATAATGTTCACATATGGGATATAATCAAAATATAGTTTAGGACAACTTGTTTTAGATGAAATGATGATCTTCAGTCAAGTATATCATGATAATCCTAAATACCTCCAATAATTTTTATGATAGTGGCGGCTATCTTTTCATCATGGGACAATACCTTTGCATATTAAGGCAATGATTATGTATTACTTGTGATAATCTATCTTGGAAACCTTGCACTAATGATCTAACTTCACCTTATTGATACCTATGGAAAAATATCAAAGATATTTGGATAAGGCATTATAAACAACTTCATGACAGTCATGGTTGATAGGATAGTGCTAAAACTCACAAAATATCCTCCTTTTTCATGTTTAGTCTCCATCATAACTCTTTTGGTAATCTATTTACACCCTAAGAATTTTTTTTATCCTTTCTTTCATGATGTTTTAATGAGTAATAAGCTTCATGTAAAATGGTGATAGTCCAACATGACTATCACAACTGTAAGATCTTGAAAACCTCTTTTCAAACTGATCTCTTCCTTCTCATTTGGTAATTTAACTTCATTGATCTATAATTGTATTGATAAAACTTGATATAGCATTATCACATATCCCTTAAGGCCATCCCATATACTCATGATAGACATAACCAATTTGTAGGCATGATAGAACCATACCAAGATAATTGATAAAGGATAGGCTCTACTATTATGAATTAGGATCTGCTGTTATGAATCATGATCTGTTGTTATGAACCAAATTACATATATAAGGATATGCTCTATTTTTATGAATCAATTGTTATGAATCTACTGTTATGAATCAAGATCTGTCATTATGAACCAAATTACATATATAAGGATCTGTTGTTATGAATCAACACATGTACATGTACCAAACTATGGAAGGATAGGCTCTAATGAGGATTGATAAAGGAAGAATAAGTCTGTTGCTACAATCTACCCAAACTCCTCTATTAAAAAAGAATTGTCTACTATTTTAATTATTGGAAATTGTCAAGAGTTGTTGTTTCCTTTTTTAATTTTGGCTTTTGTTGCAAAAGGCCCCTTAAAGTTCTAATTATCATTGTCTAATTCATCACGCTTATAGAAATCATCATCATGCTGATGAAATAAGTAAAGACTCTAACACTAGAAGAGTGTGAAGCTGAGAATGAGAGGAAAAGAGAAAGAATGAGGTGAATTAGCGAAAGTAGGAAATTATCAACCATATAAGAAGATATTCCACCATTGCCAATTGAAGAGGAACATGACACATCTAATGAAGCTAAGAGAGAGATGGAATTGGCAACACAAAGGGAATGGATGCAAAACCTCCATTCAATGAGGAAAATGAATCTCCAAGTTGGAGGCACTCCATTGTCCATAGGTCAAGTTGAAGGAACACCATCATTATCTTCTCAAATTGGAGGCACTCCATCTTTCACATGTGAAGTTGAAGGTACATCTTCATTTTCTTCTAAAGTTGGTGTGTAATGCCCACTCAGAAAAAAAACATTAATAACAATAAAATTATTAAAGTAGAGAGAAATACTGAAAATATAATAAGATAATAGAAGGAAATTTACTTGTTCTAACTGAATAAAATTCAAATTCTGATTAAACATCAAACTAGTATCATTCATGATGAATTAGGATATAAACATTTCTATTATAATCAATTACAATAAGTGCCATATGGTCATCCATTTTGCAAAGTGGATGACTATTTCCTTCACTTCAGTATCCTGCATGATTAACAAACCTAGATTTGCACACTAGATGTAAACATTAGTTTCACAAGGTTGATCGATATACATTGCAAATATAAATGTACAAGATGATGAGACTAAAGCCCTAAGGGCCGATCTAATGTCATGGGGGCTCATGATGGCCTTGCCTATGTACGTGTAGTGTAAAGACTTTGTAGTTCGAAGACTTGAGATTTCTACCACAAATTGGTTTCATTCAGTAATGATAATAAATATCCAAATAAATAGATATCCTTGTCATACAAAGTGTGAAGGGTCAAAAAACATCTTTAACACAACTAGACAACTTGATAACTAGAACCCATTAAATTAACAATCCAATTAAAAAAAATCTTCCACCTCAATCATTACCACGGTAAGTTGATAACATATTAAATATACCCATGAACTATCTTTCTTAACAAGTAGGGAGATACCTTCCACAACCATAATCATCAAGGTACCTTAGGTAATCACATAAGTTACCATAGTTGGTTCTAAAAATTACACAAACACAATTATATTTAGTCTATATCCAAATTTGTTAAATGCCAAAGTTCAACTTCATGGCTTGGGTAAATATTAAATGAAAACAAGACCATAAATAGAGACAAGCTACACATGCTTCTCATTTATAATTAACTGAAATGCTTTCACTATGAACATTCATGTTCAAAACCTACTAAGACCTTAAAATAGATTGTCTCAAAATGCGGACTGCTATAAACAAAGCATTTTATTTAAGAAAGATTATCTTATTGAGTTCTATGATTACTGAATTTGCACAAAAGGATCTGCATAAAGTGGAATCATTGAAGAGGTTTAGAAACTTTCAATTAGATGAAATTTGTATGTTTAATACTAAAATCCAATGAGCTTCACTAGCATCTACTCCATCTATGCCAAAATGCCAGTGTTAGGCAGATTTGATTGTGAGGTAAAAGAGTTGGTAAAGATCACGGAAATGCATACAAGATGTGGGAGGACTAGGCACACAAACAGTTTGATAAAATGCCTCAATAAATGCAAACAAGTTTCACACATCTACTCTAGTTAGTAACACCATAATCCATTACATAAGCATGCTGGATAAAAATCATAATCATGTATCGAACGTGTTTTCTAATGCAAGAAAATTATTTTACAAAAATGCCTAGAAAAAGATGTTGTCTCAAAGATATTTACCATGATAGCAAGATACTCAAAAATAAACTGCAGAATATAACCTTTGCAAGATATTCATAGATAAATTGTGAGGATGCTCTCAAGGGAGGTGTTTAGAATGCAAGTAATCACATTTGAGTTCTAGGTGAATCCCTTACTCTAAATGATGAGAATATACTTACTATATCAACATAAATATAATTCTTGCACTCCAATACACATCCACTGCATAATATGTAGTCATAAATACATCAAAATTGACATGCAATAGCTCTAAATGTATACACATTTTTAGTAATATTCAACATGCTATTGTTCTCTTCTCTATCAGTTGACATGCCGCACTCAAAGGGATATGAATTTAACTCATAAATGGAAGATATGGCTTGGAAAAAGAAGTCAGGAAATTAAATTAAAGATTGTAAACACCTACGAATATAGGCTCAGGATAAGCATCTAATATATTTATTTCTTATAGAAGAAAAGATCATGGGTCATTGTGAATATGCTTAAATATCATTATATTTATTCGAGTAATAGAAACTGGAAGATGCATTGCCATATGTTGTGACCTTAACAATCTGATTATAGTGTGAACTATATGAACATAATGCCTCAAAGAGAAGTCATCAGTAAAAGAATAACTCTGGAAAACATATCAAAGCATTAGATTAGAGAAGAGATGAAGAGGAGAGTGGACAAGATATGGACATCCATCATGGCATAACAAAAGAGGGAAGTATGTAATTGTAAGAACCCTGACAGACATAAATGCAAAAAGGGGTTGCAATCTCTAGGAATGCCATGATACAAGATAAGATCAGAATGGGATTAAAGGATCCAAGAATTTCAAGTTAATATAACTAGCATTTGTAAAGCCAGATCCCCACAACCTTGGCTAACATCCTCTCTACATGCGCTAGAATGGGAGATTTGGAACAAGATATGGACATCCATTGAGGCATGGAAGGTGAATTTTTTTCAGGTATTAAAGTTGGAAAATCTCTGGTAGACATTTATGCAAATTGTGAAAGCACAAACAAGGCACATGAACTATTTGACATAATGCCTCAAAGAGATGCCATCTCATGGGTTGCAATGTTTGTAGGATTGCACAAAATGGAATTTTATGAGGATGCTCTCAAAAGTAGCTAAAGAACTATATTGTTTTCTCTTCAAATTGGTAACCAAAGGTTACACATTATAAATAAACATTTTTTATACACAGATCCACACTTAGTTGCAAGATAGCAGTGTAGTATCATCTAGGCTTCTATAAAATGCAATTACTAGAAAATGTCATGATGTCGGATCAAAATACAAAGAATTAAAAAAACCTATTTTTAGATGAAAATGCATACATAGACATGCAATACATTTTAAACTTCACAACACAATACCCAATGATTTCAAAGGATTATGATTATCAGAACACATAAAGGTTAATTGAAGTAGACTTCAAGCAATTACAAAAACATAAACATCCATGATTGTGAAATAATTATCCAAACTTATAGATTATTATGATCACCAGAGAGAATTGAACCCCAGTTTGATCAGTGCCTTCCTCTAATCGTTTCCTTCAAGTTACCTGTCGATTACTAATCCAAATTCATTGCAAAAATGTTTCTATATTTCCAGAGTAAGTAGAATCATCCTCCATAGCTCCTCCCATGGATTTTTAAATGGCCTCCTCCTCTGTTTCCTCCCATTTAGAAGAATCAAGAAATACTAATAATTCCACTAATTCCCACTTCACCACTCTTCTTTTTTTTTTTTTTTCCTAAAATTAACTTTTCTTGATTTGAAACTAAAAAGAAGTAATGATTCAAGATTCCCACTTTAGAATATCTCCCACCAAAATATAATAATGAAATAAAGAATAGAACAACACATAATGGAAAATGCATGATTTACTCTGTAAACAATATTAAATTATCTAAATAATTATTTCAAAATAATTTAACTAATTAATTATTTTCAACATAATATCATAATTAATAAATAGATTTCAAATATGCCTTACATTCTTCCCCCTAGGAATGGACTTCCTCCTGGAAGTCATGAAGAGAAATAAATATTTCTTGCACAATAGTATTGCTCTGTTCCAATCTTCTATAGATTCATTTACTAAAGGAATCATTTCACTCTTCAATACTAATCTTCATATCATAAGAAATAGATTTAGTCTATAAATTTGCATACACAAAATTATATCAACCCAGATTAGCTCACCACCCAACCATAGGATTTGACCAATTGAATCCACCACCAAGCATAAAAAAACATTTTCTTGATGTTCAACAGAAATAATTTCATATTCAATAATATAATTCATAGATCTATCATACTTTATTTCTCAATAAAACAACAATAACTCCCATAAACAACAATCTCCCATAACAAAAGTGGTGGACCATTTTAACCAGAAGTTATTCCTTGGGGAAGGTGAAGAACTTGTTCCTTACTAGGGAGGGTTCGAACGGGCCAAGCTGCCAGAGCCGTGGGATGAAATGTGTTTCCTCCTAATGAAATACTTCACTCTAGAGGGATGTTTTAACAGGTTTTACAATTATCATCTCCCTCTTCTAAATCATTTTAGACGTAATGCTCATATTAGTTTCCCGTTTTATTTATTGTCTTCCCTTGAGCATTTGGTTTTTAGGGTTAAAGCTAAGTTGGCTAAAAAACCTTTCAAGAAACCCATTCCCCTACACCAGGGTCTCATCCTCTGCTTATACAATTTCCACCTTGCCTTGGAGCCACCTAAGCCTATCTAGACTCATAGCAGTGAAATGTTTACCAACCCTAATGATACTGTCATATCTGAAGAGCCTTGCCCTTCCCCTGTTTCTCATAAGTTGAAAGGGGTTTCTTTTTCTTTGTCTAATGAGGAGATTCCCATGGTGACTACTACCCACACTCTGGTCTCCAAAGGTAGTGTGAAGAGTAAGAAGAGGAAAATGGAGGTGGAAGAGGAAACTGTGGGGGATGCTATGGGGGCCCCTAAAAATCTTGGCAATACCCCTGTGGGACTGGGTAGTAAATCTAATCTGTTTGCTAAGGATATGAAGGAGGGCTTTTCCTCTAGGGTTAGGAGGTCAAGGAGCATTGCTGGAAAACCTAAGCTCAAAGATAAACTTATAGATTATTCAGAGAGTGCATCTGAAGAATCCACTCAGGGTGATGAGGCCAAGGTTCTGGAAGTTCAAGAGATTTATGAAGATGCTGAGGGTAAGAATGGGAATAAACTAATGGAGGTTTCTAGTGGTGCTATTGGTGATTCTGACGATAATGCTGACAAAGGGGGAAAGATGTTTGTGGAGGAAGCTACTAATGAAATGGAGGAAGATGTTGGTTACAGGACTGATATTGTTGTCTTGAGGGGCTGTATTGAGAAGATGGAGCAGTCTTTTTCCACTATGCTCAGGCATACTGTTTTACTTAATCTTTCTGTGTTGCAGGATCTTGGGACTATTGCTACTGATGATAAAGAAGAGAATTTCAAAAAGTTGGATGAATTTATTGAATCCTTGGCTAAAAGATGGGAGAATCTTTCTCCTTAGTTCTAGTTTCTTTTATGCTATTGATACTCTGCTATTTCATATATACTGTCTTTAGACTGGTTATGCTATCTATGTTGTTTATGCTGGTTAAGTGGGTTATGCTGTGACTGGTTTGAGGCTCTTTTGTATTGATGCCTTTGGGGTTTCTTTTTACTATTATGTAAGGGTTTAGCCCCTTGTTTTAGCCGCCTTATATAATCAAAAACAATCTCCCATAACAAATCTCCCATTTAAACAATAACTCCCATTGACAACAACTCCCATGAAACAATAATCTCCCAGAACTTCCAAATAACAATAATCTCCTAGAACTCCCAGAAAATGATATCTCCCATTAATCAACTCCCAAAAACATATATTAATCAATCCACATTTCAACAACTCCCAACAACTACTTCCAACACAGCACCAACACCAAACACCATAAGAATACCCAAATAGATAAACAACAATCTTGCCCAAAATTCTATATTAACACAAACAATAAGAGAACAAATTTCTACCAATATTCACTTGCATACATTCATATCAATCATAAAGTTCACACAAATACATTTGATTTTCTTACCTTGTGTTGACATAAAATTTTAAACTTTAAAATTTTTTCATCCAAAATCCAGTTCTAGCCATCATGATACCTTCATAACAATAAATATTCTCATAATCGGCCTAAAAAATTTAACCCTGATAGATCACCTTCACCATAAAAAAAAAACCACCCATGTCATTCAAAATCATATCATGGGAGTTTTAACCTTAAAATCAAAGTGTACAGATAGAAAACCCATAGCATGTCAGAGTAACTAGCCTAGAGGTCTCTTCTATGTATTAGAAAGTCAGTGTGACACCCAAATATGTCACACAGATAAAATGACAATATGATATATAATGCATTAAGGAAAACATTGCCATGTTGAGGGGACCCATTTTACAATCCCTTCAAAAATCTGAAGATAAGCATTTAGGTGATGTTTTGGGCTGACATAAAAAGTCAAAGGGACAAAGATTTTGGAGTATCTGGATGAGCCTTTGGAAGTCTCTTCGACATCCTGAATGAAATAAGCATATCGGGGGGACTATAAAATATCATCTCAACATCCCACTGACAAAAGTAGTGGCATATAGTATAAAGAAATTTGGAATGTCGGTATGACCCAGATTTTGGTCCCATTGGAAAGCCATTAAATTTACCAAGTAAAGAAAACACAAAAGGAAAGTCAGGATATCAAAGGGAGGCAATATCTGGTCCCCCCAAAAAAATGAACATAACAAATATTGAAAGAAGGAATAAGGGACTAAACAAGATAGGATTTCGGCATGACAACCATTTAGGTCACAACAAAATTTTGAAGGCGATAAAAAATTAAAAAACTCCTTAAGTATAATTGATTATTTCAAAAGATGACAAGACATGATATGTTGCGCGAATTAACTATCCTCCTGATGATATGAAAGCTATCATTAATACTCAGAGCTGAGTATATCAAAAGCAATCTTAAGAAAATTTGATTCATTATGCAAGAACGGGAGTAAGGGTAGCCCTCTGTAACAAATACAACTTTAGCAACCAAGTAAGTACCCTGAGCTCAAAATTTTCTAGTTTGAATTACATTTGAAGAAGGTGAAATTTTTTTGCATTATTCCATGGAAAACACAATTGAAAACCCTAGGGCCAAAAGACAAAAATTAGATGAAAGAGATTTGAATCAAGACTTAATCGACCAATGCCCAAAGTCTGGACAAAGGTCTAGAAGGAATGCTCAGCTAAATCCTAGTGTAGAAAAACTTGAAGATACATACAAGCATGTAGGAGATATATGGACCCCTATGAGAAGGTATGACCTCTTCATATATCATTACAAAAATATGAATAGGTGTACACCAGTCTCAAACCCATGGATATTGAATTTAGGAAAGCTCATAGTCCCAAATGTATTTATTAATGTTGAATTCTTGAAGGTTGTAGCCCAAAGCTATGATCCACAGACTTACCTGGTTAAGTTAAAGGATGGGACATGTTTCTTCCTTGTTGCAAGAGATTATATATCTATGGTATTTCAGTTGGACTGTAGTTCTAATATAAAATTTAGAATCCAAGATTTGATCAAAGAATATTACAACATGAGCAACAATTACAAAAGGTGGAGGTTGCATATGCACAGACCCTGTGATGAAGAAAATAAGTTTAGAGTGTTTTCAACAACAGAGGAGTCCCCCATATTCCATAGAGTTGTTTGAAGAATACTTTCAATATACATATTACTCAGTGTGCCAATTACTTGGTATTGAAGCTTCCATGTTTATGGAAATTCCTCCCATGGTTCTAACTGCTGATATACAAAGCCCGCAAACCCAATATTTTGACTATGTTGAATTCTTGGCTAATGCCCTTCATAATAAGCTGGTCTCAATAAAGCAAGGAGGCACTAAGTTTAGGCATTATTCTTTGCTTATACGCCTCATCTTATATGAGGGACAAAATATGAGACTATGGGATGAATGTTTAAGAGTAAGGGATTTGGACAAAAGGGGAGATATTAAACCTGTTCAAATGTGGATTGCTATATTAGATAGCAGATGTGAAAAGTCACACTACCTCTACTTTGAAGAGTATTTTATAAACCCTGTATACAAGCTGTTAGGCCACCCTTGTGATTGTAATTTGTCACTAGAAATACAAAGGTTCTTAAGGCCTAAAGATAAATATGAATAGGGGAAATTCAGTCACAATTGGGGTGACTGGTATTCTTATAATGTTTGCACAAAAATAAGAGTGTTTGGATTCGAAAGGCCCCCATTTTTGTTTCCAAGGACTTGTCTGAACATAATTGCTTATTTGGAGATAGTAAGACATCTTGATTGTTCTAATTTATTGCATTTGGAGGGTCACAACAAGCAATCTTTCATGCCTGGAACATTATGTTTTGGAGACTTTACAGTTATGTCTGATAAGGGATATCAACTAATTGATAAAAGAATGGAACATTTCAAATTACCTTCAGGTAATACTAGGGAAAATTTTGATCCAAAAAACTTCATAAACACAGTCAAAACCAATAAGAAGTTGAAGAAGTATCATCATGTGTTGTTTGTTGATGATGACCTGGTTAGAAAATGTGATGAACACACTGTTGCTGAAAGAAGAAGTTTGTATCATAAGGTAATGTTGGCTAAATCTTGGAGGGTAGCTCAAAGCCCTGATTATATAGGTGCTTTCATGGATATTGATAATCCCATTGAAAGATTAGATGCACTAATTTCAAATGCAACAGATTTGATTGAGAATGTTTCTCCTTATATCTTTAAGAAGAAAGGAAGATTCATTAGAGAGGCACAGACTAAATATGAGATTCCTATTGCTCATTTGTCTCCTCAGCAGACTCTTGACATTTCCTTTGATGTTGAAGAAGAAGAAGGGGAGAATAAAGACTTGCAAGCATCCATGCCTCTCATTGAGAAATATGAACCTCCATAAGAAAGAGAAGAGGTTAAGATAGAAACTTCTGATGAGTTGTTAGAAGATGTGAGATATTTAGCTTGTCAAAAATTTGTTACAAATTCTAAGTTCATTAAGACCTTGGAGTTCAAAGCCTTTTTGTATGAATTTAAAGGAAAACAAGCTTGAGAAAAGATGAAGAATATTACTCCCGAGATACAAGATGAGGTTCTACAAGAACTTCAATCAGAGATTGATAAGGGTATGGATAGTATGACTCCAGAGAGGGGAAGAGAACTACTTCAAGAAGAAGGGGTGATAATGGTTCCTGGATAGGATATGACTTCAGCAATTGTATTTGATACTTTTAGAAGGAATTAGGATTAGAAGATGCAACTCAACATGGAAGCTATTGATAAAATAAAATCTAGATAAGGATATGACCCTGACAAATGAATATTGTTAATATGGTCATTGTATCCCCCACATAAGAAACCTTAGGTGATAAACAACCTAGGTGAAATTTTTGGCCATCTCATGATTCAAAGACTTGGAGATACTGACCCCATTGAAACTGTTGACTTGAATGTCAATGTTGCAAAATTTACAAAGGCTCAAATTAAGTAGTTGGTAAGGAAGAATAATGCTTATATGGTAGAGAATGCACATCTCAGACAAGAAATTACAACTTATAAGGATAAGTTACCTTCATCAAGTAGTTGTTCACCCTACCTGGAGACTGATAAAAGGGTCATAGAAGCCAGAACAGATACCAATTACTGGAAACTCAAAGCAAAAAAGTTCTAGAAAAGAAGTGAACAATTGGAGAATGAAATAAAGACTATTAAATACAATATGGTTGTTGAATTGATTCAGAAAAGGTTTGATAAAATGATGCAAAATAGTGATAAAGTCTAGGAATTGCACAAAAGGACTCATCAGGTCTATCAAGAACACAAAAGACTTCATCTTAGGATGTTAGAGAAAAGGGAAGAATTGAATGCTTAAAAAGGTGTCGAAGAAAGGATAATCAAGGAGTACAAGGAATCGATTAGTGAACATGAAAGATTCAATGCCATATTGATAGATGATTTGAATGATTTTGGTTAACATCTTGACATGGCATTTCCCAACTTTTTTAATATTGAAGGTGATTTGCAAGAAAAGGACACTTGGATAAATGAACTGGATCAACTGTTGCCACCACTTCTTGAAAATATCAATAATGAAGAGAGGGTGATAGAAAACACCCATGTGTGTTTGGGGAAGATATTCACCTTGGACTCAACTATAAACAATATAATTGCCACAGATACATGTACTAGCCAAGATTATATAAATCATATTGGAAAGGTGAATTTGTTTGTAGCCAGGGCGTAGTGATAAATCAAAAGAAGTAGGTACACAAAATTTTGTTATCAATAGGCAATGCAGTCGTGTCAACCTGAAACATGGAGAAGAAGACTTTTCCAGGCCAACGGTCATGGGTTCCTCTATGATTATTAACAAATCTCAGAACCTGATCATTGTATTTTCCTTTATCTATTTCTTAATTATGCAATTAAGTTGTTTAAAAGATACAATTATGAACAGTCATATCATTTCGGGCTTGAAGCTTGTTCGCATCCTATAAATATGGGATATCAAGGCCATTTTGAAAGATCATCGATTGTAATACTTCATATATCTATATACCAGACAATACAATACTAGAAAACTTCTATCTATGTCAGTCTATATTTTCAAATATATCATGAACTTCTAAATTAATGCTAAGGAGCTGAGTTATTTCATGAATTAAAATTTGGTGTTCAATTGTTGTGTTAATTTTCATTTTATGGGTTGCATGGTTGTCTCCAGAATGGTTTCTTAAATTGTTTAAATTAATATATCAAGGATATAATTAATTTATTAGTGCACATTTGTTGTTCTTGTTGAAAACAATGTAGATAACTGAGAGGGGCAGGGGTGAATCAATTATCTTATAACTTTTCTTCTTTTTACTTTATTTTCTTATCTTAACATTTAGTGCTATATCAAAACATGAAAGTAAAGGCAACCATAAAAATTGAAATGAAATTAACACACAACAAAAGGATTTTTATGTGGAAACGCTGTCAAGGGAAAAACCACGGGGTGACTAACCCAAGATTGTATTCTTTGTTAAAAGAATAAGGAGTACAAATTTGGCACTTGCCAATTAGGGCTCACTACCCAAGCACACTGCTCACAAGAGGCTCACTGCCTACAAGAGACTCACTATCTACAAATGCTTATAGATGCTATCAAGGTATTTAAACTAATGAACATCATCCATACATTCAAGAATTCAGTTCCAGTTAGGCACTGTATATTGATTTGACACATTTCATTCTTCCTCTGCTCAATATCACTCTTCGGTCATATTCTAGATTTAGATCTTTGTTTTCACACTTCTTCCTATATTTTATTCTACTTCACCATTCACATATATATCGTACAAGCTCAAATCCATTGAGTATATATATCTGCATCAAGGATTTCCAACAACTTCATAGTCGGCAATAAGAACATTTGAGATATTTACAAGTTTCCATTTTGTCAGCTGAATCCTTGCTTGGTTGATGATGCGCATCAAAAACATAGACATAGAACTCATTAATCATGTCAGCCAATAATGTATAATGCCACAAACTACTTGATCAACACCTTTCATACATCGGGATTGAAGTCTGATACTCTATCGATCAGTTCTTCCTTTGTCTACTCTGTCTGACTGGAACCCATCACTCAGAAGCTCATAGCTTTTTCATGCTTTATCACCAGAGGATAAATCTCTAGAATACAATAGTCATGATACCCTTCTTGACTTGTCCAAGTCCACAACTTACTGAGTTACACCATCTGAGAGATTCAGACCTGATTGTTGGACCATGTTGCATACTCTGTTCTTGTCCACTAGACCAAAACAATCTTCACTCTGACTTCTGGTATAGGCATATTATGTACTATGGATGTGTAGAATAGACTTTGTCACCATCATTGACAACACTTATGAAGCCACACAATGTCTCTTGCCAACAATCTCCCCCTTTGGCATTGATGGCAACACTTAGGGAAAAATAGCTAAGTATCACAGTAACTCCCCCTTTTCTTGTGCTCTGTTTCTTTATACTACTTTGATGGTGCTCCCCCTTTGTTGAATTCCTCATTTTTCACTACTCTTCACTCCCCTTATGACATCAATGGAAAAGGGTGGAATCCGCATACAAAATTGTGCAAAAACTATTATATACATGGCCGCATATGTATATACAAATCATATATTATACTTGCATATACTTAAATATATCTGCAAAGGTTGTCTTCAACTGTACAATCTCTGTGGCCCAACTCCTCTTCATTCTATCCAAAATGGAGATGTGTCCATTTAGAAAAAACACATATGCTTCTTCCCTCTTCAAATCTGTTGGATTACTGGTCCAGGCTGTAGTTTGAGCATCTGTTAAAGCATCATGCAATACCTCTAACTTAGGGAGGATTATTCCCCTAAGTTCACCCATTCTATCCATCAGATTCCTCTTCTCCTTAACTAGTTTCTTTATCTCATTTATGATAACAATAGCTTAACATTCTTGGTTTACCAGAGAGATAGTAAGAGGATCAAACTTTTGAGATAGGTTTGTTAATTTTTCTTCTTGCTCTTTTATCTTCTTCTCAATGTCTTTTGTAACTCTAGGCCAAGATAAACAGAATTTATATATATCTCCTCCATCTTTAAGAGCATTTTCAATGCTCTTTATGCCAATATCTAATGTTGTTCTATCATTGTTAATTAGTCCTTGTACTTCACTGAATCTTTTTCCAAAGAACTCTTTCTGGACCTTAGTCTCAGGCTTTATAAATTCAACATGTATTTTTATGCTTAGCTCTTCAAAGGTGCCAAAACTTTCTGCTTCAGTGTCTTTAGGTTGGCTTAGCAAGTGTTGAACATGTACCTCCAAAATGTTTTCATCGACGTCATATCCCATGGGTATTATCCACACAGTTCTTGGCTCAACTGCTCCATTAGGCATTGATCAGTGTCAACCATGAAGTAGACTGTGTCTTTGTATTTCTCAACTATTGACTGTGGTATTCTCTCTCTAACATGCATTATGCTTTGGAAATTCTTGAAGTAACCCCAGAGAGCTGAGTTTTGGGCTTGAGCATCACCAAGTCCATACATGTAATCTCTGATTTGAATTGCAACAGGTTTATCATTTTGCCAGACCCAACCCTTTGATCCAAGCAGCTCATTCATATAGTAGAAAAATAGACACAATATTAGACTTCCATATTTGAAAGAGTTTTTCTTATCTTTCTTGATCTTCTGCAAGTTTTCCATTAGTTGACTCAGTAGAAGCTCACACAGATTGTAATCTACATCTTGCTTCAGCATCTGATATGTAGCATAGATTGTTGTACTAGACACAGAATTTTCCCTACTTGAGTGGTAGATTTTGTAGCTAATTATCATTGAAACAAACTTGACATCCAGATCCATGATGTCATCTATAGTCATTGCTCTTTTGTCAAATTTTGATTTGGAGGCTTCAGTTACCATTTGGTTCTTTATAGATTTGAGTGCGGGTAACCCACTAGTTGAATACAGTCCTATCACAACCCTGATGGCATCTTCAATGGTTATCTTGAATGGCCTCATTAGCTACATAAAATTATCATGCATCCTACTTAGAACATACCAGACCCATTTGCCTTTTGTAAAAGATGGAAAATATATGCAATGTTCGAAGTGTTTGTCCTTTAGGGTCTTGAATTTAGGTCCGAGTTCAAAATTATCATCTATTAACTATTTTTAATAGATGTCAATCAATTTTGAGTCTCCAAAATCTTTGATGTTTGCATGGATATAAACCGTAATATCTTCTACATGCAAGACACCGTGCAGAATATTGGAAAACGCACCCAAGGAATCAACTTCTAGTGACTTGTAAGGGTGTTTCTTAAATTTTGGTCTCAACCTTTCAGAGAAATTAACAACCATTGGAGTATCCATTCTAGTAAAGAAATCTATAGAGAATTTGTAGAAGGGAATTACCTTTTCACACCTTACGGTTTAAAGTAGATGTCGAAGCGATTTTTTGTTTGAATTCGATCTTCAGCTTGAACTTGAGTAAACTGTAGGACTTCTTCTTAGAGCTCTTCTTTCTTCTTCATGAGTGCAAGTGTGTAAATAATGAGTGAAAAAACCTTTTTATCCTTGCACAAAACCTAATCCCCTTTTGTAATAAATTCACAAAATTTTAAGTCTTCCGGTTACCCTACTTCTCAAGTGAGCTTTTCATGAATCATCTTGTGGATCTTCAAACTAGTACCTTAGTGTGTTGATAATACCCAGGTGCCTTAAAGACTTTCCTCTAGATCTACAGATCAAAGTATTGTATTTGTAGATCATACCAGATCAATTTGTATTTCTTTGTCAATACTGGATGGTTGTCAGAACCGGATCTACTCAAGTGGTCATAAACTTTGTGAAACTTCATGCGGACCTCTCACATTCTGACTGAAAGTTCTTTGGGGGATTTTATAGGAACCCTTTAATCCGCAACATCAGATGTTTACTCAATGTGCTGAATTTAGGCACTTACTGACTGGCTAGGGGAAAAAGATTTTCTTTATAGCTCCCCCTGAGCTAGAGCTTACTTTTTAGTTTCTGAAAGGATTATCAGCATCAGATTTCGGTGCGGATCCATCTCCAATATTCATTATACTCTTCTTTACCCAAATCTTCCTCCTCTCCTTTTGAATTTCATCTGCATTTATTTTACCTTTGCCCTTATCTGGTTTCTGATCATGTTTTACCAGATGCCTTTCATCATGATTTCTACTTCTGCAGAATCTAGCTACATGACTAGATTTATTGCAATTGTTACATACAACATTTCTTTGCTTATTTGGTTGATATGTCATGCCCACATTCCCCATGCAGTCACGACATGCAACACATGTGTCATGTCCATATTTGACATGTGGTCATGACACAAAATATGAATAAAATTTCTACTTATCCCTAGGAACCCCTCGCACGCGTTTGCCTGCTCAATGGCAATATGCATGAGGCGTAAACATGTCAAACATATTTTGGGAAAGTGCATAATCCTACACCATCCCCTACATGATGAAAGCCATCTAGGGGGTATGCGATATGAAGCGTGCCGCTTTTAGGGTTAGAATAGTTTTAATCTAAACCCTAAGTTTCCTAGGTGAAAAGGTGATTTCGTCAGATTCGAAACCAAATCTCTCTAATACAAAAATGAAATCGAATAATAAAATATAAAAATCAATGGCATGATGGATGCATGATAAGATGGAGGTGGTAAAATGATAGTTGTAAAAAGGTCATAGAAATAAAACCCTAAAATCTAGCAAAAATTTGACAACATAACGTGTTTTCAATAATCGAATTAAAAATAAAAAATAAAAAATCCAACAAGAATTCAAAGCAAAATTTAAAAAATAATTAAACTTAAGGAAAAAATTAAATATTTCACCAAGGCCAAATAAATCAACCCTACAATTAAATATTAAAATTTAAAAATAATTAAATGTTATAAAAATAAACTTCAAAATTAAGTCCGTTAATAAATATAATTTAGACCATTATATTTATCAACTTACCCACAAAAATAATAGATAAAGGGGAAAAATTAAAATACCTTTCCCCATAAAATAATAAAACTGATTAAAATTAAAAAAAAACATTCAAAGAGATTTCCAACATAATAAATTTAAACCAAAAATTAATTAAAATGGAAGTCCAAATAAATATCTCAAAAGAGATAAAGCATCCCCAAATATAAAACATTCCCATTCCCATTTAAAAATAAAATCCCACTAAATGAAAATTTAAACCAACCCCAAAGAAAATAAATAAATCAAAAAGACTTGAAAAGCAAAAAAAAAGGAGACACAATCTCCCGTGCACATGGGAGAAATGGGAAATTAATTAAAATAGCAAAACTAATTTCCCTCTCACCCATCAAATGCCCTAATCTAATATTTTATTAGTTGTTTTCAAAGAGATGCCTTAAACATTATTTTATTATTTTGTTTATGGGGAAACCCTAACATGTTCTCTTGTGTTCCTCTTCTCTTATTTGTTTTGTTTTGTTTTTGTTTTGTTTTTGTTCTCCTTTGTTTCCTTTCCTTCTATTTTGTTCGCAAATTGGAAATAGGAGATAGCCATGGATGGAGGTTTTTTGTGGAGGTATAATCATTATGTATACCCCATAGGGTTTGTGTATGTATACATTTAAGGGTATACATATATATATATATATATATATATATATATATATATATATATATATATATATATATATATATTAGCATTGAACTAAATCTGAGTTTATATAAAAGATTATGTTTATTGAAAGCCACAATAGTATATATATTTGTTGCAGACCCTGAAGCAAAAGACGGACATAATGGTCGAATGGAAATGAAGAAGGGCGAAGGGAGTCGAAGCTACTGCTACTGCCGTTAATGGTAAGGTCAGAGATTAAATGGGGGATAAGGGATGTGCGAAGTGGAGGCCCGCATGGGAGTTAAGGGAGTGCGCGGGTGTGGGTGGAGGCAATGCCTCCTCCCCACACCCCTCAAGTGACAGTGGGCTGTGGGCAGTGCCGCTGCCCACAACTCTTTTTTTTGTATATTTTTTTGTTATTCTTTTTTATGTATGTTAAACCCTACTTCTAACACAGTCTTCCATTAAAAAAAAGAATAACTCGCTTCCATAATACTATCCATTGGTCAAAAAAAATATAAATTCTTTGCTACTATTTTCTTCGATTTAAAAAAAAAGCTTGTTCACTTTTTTATTTATATATATATACACTGTTAAAACATAGTATTATTAATGAGTTTAGGTTAAGTATATAACCAGTAAAAATATATACATGTATATTGTATATATATATGTATTTTGTATATACATATGTATATATATTATATACCATATATATTCATTTTTACATTCCTCAAAAGAATAATATGATCAGATTGGAAAACATAATTTAACCAGGAGGTAAATATTTTTTTTTTTGGCAAAAACATACACAAAACAAACTCTCTACTTCCCTTCTTTCTTTCTTTTTTGCAATAAGTAAAACAACTTATATCTATTTTTTTTCTTTTGTTTTAAGTAATCAGCAACCATATTTTTAAAAAATGAAAAGACAATAAACTAAACATTTTCCCTCTGTTTAAACGAAAGCTATTTCAGTAGTACTATTTCTTTTTCTTTTCTATTTAACATACAACCATTTTAGAATACCACAAATATGATTTCGTAGATGGAAGTAAAATAAACAACAACTATAATTTCTTGTGTCAACTTTCCAATAAACAACAAGCACAACAACAAGCTTATAGCAACAATTTTTGAAGAATACTCACAAATTATTTTCTTACAACTACTAGCACAAAGGATAGTAAATGAATTTGACCAACATTATAGTAAAGAATATTTCACATTTACATTTCTTTACAACAGCATGGACAATGGTTCACAATAATTTTTCCAACAATACACTAAGGCCTCCAAGGCCATGGCTCACAACAGCCAACTCAAAATGTAGTGACAGAACTTCCAAAAATGGACTTCAACAAGCTCCATTTTTTTCCACTATAAACCTACAATAAATACACAACAATGGGGGAACCAAGCCACTACGAAATGCCCTCCTCCCCACCATAGACCCACTAGTGGGTCACCCCCGAGCTAGGGAGGTAGGAATCACATGGTTGCACACACATACCACAACAAGCAACACAAAAACAACTCAATAATTACCCAAGGATTAACACATAACAAAACTCATGAAAATGAGTTTGATGGGGGTAGGGAAATGGACCCCTCAACTCAAGAGGCCACTCCATGATCTCAAAATCACCAAATCTCAAGGCCTCAAGCCATAACCACCAAAAAGACATATCTCCAAATACTCAAAAACTATCATGGCACTCTTGCCATCAAAATGTTCTCAACATCAAGAAAAAGCCCTCAAGGCTATAAGTAGCACAAAATAAGGAGGTGACCTAGAGGAGGTTCACTCTCCCCTACCCCATACAAGTTGAGCCTTACCTCAAAATGGAGGTGCTCTCACCAAACTCCCAACCCACACAAAAATGAAAACAACAAACAATAAAACAAATCACAAACACAACATAAATGAAATATACAAGGGTAAATGGCCATAGCCATGGAGCTTACCTTCAAAAGCTCTAAAAATGGAAGCACATTTGGTGAAGAGCTCCAAGCTTCTCCAAATCTTCCAATCTCCAAATTTTCTCTAACTCCCAAAAGAAACTCCAAGAATAGAAAGAAAAACTCAAAATGCAAGAAACCCACACTCCTCTTCAAGAGGACGTAATATAGGCCTTCTAATTTGGCCTTGAGGAATGAGAAGGTGACACTTGTCACCTTATCCTTCCTCATCCCATGCCACTTGCAAGGGAGAGGAAGTGTGAGGGTGACAAGTGTCACCCTCAGATTCCATCCCAATCCTCACCTTATCCACTTGTGCTCTCACAGATGTGTGAGAGACCAATTGGTGAGGTGGCAATCCCCTTCAAGCCTCCACGAGGATAAGGGATGCCATATAGTATCCTCTTATTCTCCAAGAGATCCATCTCCTTCTAAGATGCTCTCACACATATGTGAGAGTCTTGGAGGGAGATTCCACACACTTGGGAGTCTTGGAGACCTCCCAAGTCTTCTTGGTGAAGGGATCCCCAAACTTTGGGAAGGGAGATGAGTCTTTCCCAAAGCATGACTCATCTCCCACCCTTAGCCATTTCAAAATTCGTCACTTTGACTAAACCTCAGTTTAGAGTGACCAAAAGTGAGTTATCCCAAGGTTTAGTTAGTCAAAATTGACCCTAGACCCATGGGTAACCACCTAGGGTAAGTTTTGGGACACTAAGGTACACCTAGGGAGTCATAACTTCACTTTAAATGGCCCAAAAATAAAAAAATACCAAGTGGTGTAAAACAATAAAAATATACAACACATGATATAAATTAATTAAACAAGGGGTACTAGGTGAAAATAATAAAACAAACAAGTACTTAAACATCATTCGAATCAAACATGATCCTCATTCCTCTTGGGAATGGATCGGTTTCACAGGGAATAACATGTGTGAATACTATCTCCAATTTCCCATGGCCTGGGAATATAACCCTGTACAACTAGATCAAGTGTCAATCATATCATGAATAATCATAGCCGAAGCAACTGGAATTAAATTCATGCCATTGTATACAAAATTAATCATTTACAACATAATTCAAGATTAAGTTGCATTTTCTATCTAATGTCACATAATCATCATCAATTAATGAATCCACATAATGAACTAGAAATCACATCAATAATCATCATCTAATATATCTCGCATGTCTAATCTCATCATAGCATCAAAATATGATATAAATCAAATCACCACATGTCTAATCAATGTCAAATCAAAAACAAGACTTATAATCAAATCTGTATAATGGAACAATAATCACTAAAAGTTTGAGAATGTCATCCACTGAAATGTAAAATGATCAAAATAAGGAAGGAAAAATAATCAGCCTCACATGGTATCCTTTTGATCTACACTAATTAGCCATATGCCCCATTCTATTGCATGTAAAACATCTACCATTGAAAGAATTGTTAATTTACATATTTCTGCATTCATGAGATTTGTGACCATACCTTTTGCAACTAAAACATTGACCAGAGAAGGATGAGTTGTTCTGATTCATTCTATTCCTGCACTGAGTTGATTTATGAGTGAATTTGTTGCAATTGAAGCAGTTTCCATTGAAAGATGTGTTGGAGTCTAGGACAACACTGAGAGGGGAGGTGAATTAGTGTTGTATTAGTTTTCAAATCTTTTTGCAAACTTTAACTATCAATATACAAAGAGAGAAAGGTATCATTGATTTGTCAAACACATATGCACATGACTGAGAATGAAGGAAGAGAACAAAACCTCATGAACAAAGTAATAACACACACACATATAGATGAAAACAATATGAGACATAACACAAATTTGCATGAGTGGAAAACCCTCCTGGGGTAGAAAAACCACTCCAAAACTGTCTCACTGGCTTAACCTTGAAAAAAAATATTTACAAGCCTCACTAGCTGATATGGGTGTCTCACTGACAAAATGGTCTCACTGACCTACAAGCACTGGCATAGTCTCACTGACATTTAAAAGCCTCACTGACATAGTCTCACTGACATGTGAAAGCCTCACTGGCATAGTCTCACTAACATTTACACAAACAATTTGGGTCCATATACAAATTTTATCAGGGGATTACCCTGTTTCAATCAAACTCAAAAACCTTATATCTCCTCTTTCATTTTCACAACAAATTCTTCACAAAAATTTTGATCTTCAACCTCTACAAAAAGGACAAAAATAATATCTTCTTTTGATGTCATCAAATCACCAAAACACCATTTTCAACCTCTGCAAACAACTCCATTACTTTAATCTCCTTTCAATCAAACAACATCTCTACAAGATAAACAATTAACTCTTCACACTCATCCAATACATTCTTCTATCAGTCTATTTAAAAATGCTCTTCATCAGATCAATTCTATTGTCTTCTTCTCTGCATGACCATTTATTTTAACCTTCCATATTATTTTTTTTAATCTGCCCTCATATCCATCTTTCTATTTTCTTATCTCTAAAAAAAACTTCAATAGACTTAAATAAACTTAAATCCATTAAGCCACTATTCATTTGCATGAGGCAAAAGAAATCATAAAAAAACTTCAAAACAATTCCAACCAATGTCTCAAGATATCCTTCATTTGATATGAGGAAAGAAGAAAAAAACTTCCAAAAATATTCCTGAAAAAAATCTCCTTCATATTATTTGATTTTATAGAAAGATGCCTTTTTTTAAGGCCTATAAAATAGAATATGAAAAAGCTCCTAAATTTAAAACTAAAGCCATTTATAGCTTATTCTCAATCCCTTCAAAAAAACTTTCCAAACTTCATGAAAACCATTCAAACCAAAAGAATTCGATGCATTTTATAAAAACAAAAACCTCCATTAAATATCTTCCATTGATATGCATCGAACACTCCAACTTGCTTTGTATAAATCAGGCTCTCCAAAAGGGAATTCGATGCCCTTATTAAAATCATTTGATAGCCTTTTTTAAATAAAATGATGACCGCTGCAATATGTTAAAGAGCCAAGAGGACCGGTGGCGTATATGAGAAGAGAACCCTCTACAAGGTCACACTTAAGTGATATGACTTGCTATCGAAGGTCAACAAAAAATTAAAACATAAATAGCATTTGATACATGACGGGTAGTGAATGTTAAGAAAAAGAGATATATAGTATAGGATTTGGGTTTTAAAACATTAGAATATTGGCATTAAAAGATGACAAGTCAAATAACAATTTTCAACAAATGAAAAATCTTGACTATCTGGTAGAGGGAAAAAATAACAGATAGGACCTTTTAATGACTTGGGAAGTCAACCTTGAGAAGTTTTATACTTGGAAATTAGAAGTTCTTTTAGGTATTTTTGAACAATAGCAAGGGTTTTAACTAATAAAAAAGATAACATCCTTACTACCATCTTCTCATAAGCAACCAACGACATCAATACCTTTGTATACCAACAACTAATATCATCAACCTTGTCATGAACTTGATGAATAATGAAGACCACTCCTGAAACATGCCTACCAAGAATATGCCATTTCCACTGATAAATCATGACATTGTGAAGACCAACTGATTGTATGAACCAAGTATGAAGACCACTCAAAATGCCAAACAACAAACTCCTAGATATCACATCATGATGAAAACCACTGATCAAGACATGATGCCCTTTTTGATTATCTTGAATAACACAATGATAACATAAAGCAAGATCCCACTATCCAAAATGTTCTTTCCAACGTGATTGTGAAGACAAACTTTGTAAACCAAGTAAACCATGAATGAAGATCACATCTCTGCATATTTGCATAACCATGCATGATGAGCATTATCTAGACCATTAAGATAGAAATCATTAAGGTACACTATAATGGAAAGACAACCTTGTCTTGAGCACAACCTGTGACCTTTAAATTCACATCATGTGACCTCAATTGTATGACATCACATTTCCAAGCTTATGATCAATGACATCCTAAAACATGAAGAAACTCTTGCCATCAATAATACATTATATCAAACCAACTCCACATTTCTGTGAATTGCACAACTATCTCCTCTTGAAGTCTTGCAACAACTATGGGTAAGTGCAAGAAGATGGGGGGCCAAAAAGGGGTCTTAAGTGGCCACTTTTTTTCTGAAATCAGGAAATACTGGCCTTGGATGAGAAATTGAGCATAGTCACACTCAAAATTTGGAGATGCAACCAAAACAATGTTCGTAGTGCTCCGAGTCTACTTTCTAAACTACTATTTTGTTTTGAAAATGGCATAGATTAAGGGGTTCAAAAGAGGGAGCCACAGAAATTGGTGTTGTTTCTGTCAAAAAAACATAACATAGCATGTTTTGTGGCTCCCTCAAAAGGTCAACTTTTTTTTGGTATTTTTAAAATCGCTTCAGTGAGAAATTAGCTAATAGCATGTAGTTTATGCCCAATTTTTATGATAATTTTTTGATGAATATTTGATTTTTTACTAATTTTCAAAGTGGACACATCCTAAAAAATAGAATTTTGGCCGTGCTACCCCTATAAATTTTGAAAACTAATTGAAAATCATTTTTTTATTTTTTTAATATTTGTAGAATGGAGTCTAGTTTCTAAATATGTAATTTTTTTGAAATTTGAATGAATAGTTATTTTACAATGAAAAAAAGACCAAACAGTGGTTTTTGCATAAAAACGGACACACAAACAAAAGAAATTAAAGATGAAAGGCTTAACATTGTTAAAATGTGAAAAAAATCACATCGTCAAATAGCTAAGAGAAAGCCTAACATTACCCATGTGCTCAATTTGTTCAACCTTGAAACACGTGCAAATCTGAGGGTTAGCACGAACAAAATTATGTGAAATTTTGAAGAATATAGAAAAACACGTCTGTGACTGTTCATAAGGCACTCCAAGCCTTTGGGTTGGAAATCCAAAGCAAATCCCAAGCCCAAGGCTTGGGATTCCCAAAGCAAGAAATAACGCGCTCGCGTTATGTTTTGCCTTACATTTTTTCCCGCAAGTCTGTCTTTTGCCATGTTTGACATAACGCGAGCGCGTTATAACGCGCTCGCGTTATGTCCCACTCAAATTTTTTTACATTCAAGGCTATTCATCATGAGGGTTAAGGCATAAGGGATAGAGTTGGAAGGTTTACGGATAAGGGATTAGCGTTTAAGGTATAGTATCGAGCCCGTTGAGGGTCTAGGAATAGGGATAGCGTTTAAGGTTTAGGGATAAGGGATGACAGATTACGGTTGAGGGTCGAGGGATCAAAGTTAAGGGTTGAGGGATTAGGGTTTGACATTAAGGGTTGAGGGTTGAGGTTCAAGGGTCAAGGGTTTAGGGATAGGGTTTAGGGTCGAGGGATTAGGGTTAAAGTAGAGTGTGGAGGGTGTAAGGATTAGGGATAGGGTTGGAGGGTTTAGGGATAAGGGATTAGGGTTTAAGGTATAGTATCAAGTCTGTTGAGAGTTTAGGAATAGGGATAGCATTTAGGGATTAGGGATGAGGGATTATAGTTGAGGGATGATGGATTAGGGTTGAGGGTTGAGGGATTAGGGTTTAGGGATAAGGTTTAGGGTTGAGGGTTGAGGGATTAGGGTTTAAGGTATAGTGTTGAGGGTTGAGGGTTGAGGGTTTAGGATTAGGGTTTAGGGTTGACGGATTAGCATTTAATGTCAAGGTTAGGGTTAGAGTGTTGAGGGTAGAGGGATTAGGGATAGGGTTTAGGGTTTAAGGTTTAAGGATTGAGGGTTGAGGCTTTAGGGATGAGGGTTTAAAGCTTAAGATATAGTGTCAAGTGTTGAGGGTGTAGGGATAGGGTTTAAGTTTTAAGGGTTAAGGGTTGAGGGATATGGATTAGGGTTTAAGGTATAGTGTTGAGGGTCGAGGGATCAGAGTTAAGGGTTGAGGGATTAGGGTTTGATGTTGAGGGTTGAGGGTTGAGGTTTGAGGGTCAAGGGTTTAGGGATAGGGTTGAGGGTCGAGGAATTAGGGTTACAGTAGAGTGTGGAGGGTATAAGGATTAGGGATAGGGTTGGAGGGTTTAGGGATAAGGGATTAGAGTTTAAGGTATAGTATCGAGTCTGTTGAGGGTTTAGGAATAGGGATAGCATTTAGGGTTTAGGGATGAGGGATTAGAGTTGAGGGATGAGGGATTAGGGTTGACGGTTGAGGGTTGAGGGATTAGGGTTTAGGGATAAGGTTTAGGGTTGAGGGTTGAGGGATTAGGGTTTAAGGTATAGTGTTGAGGGTTGATGGTTTAGGGATAGGGTTTAGGTTTGAGGGATTAGGGTTTAGGGTTGATGCATTAGGGTTTAATGTTGAGAGTTGAGGGTTGAGGGTTGAGGGTTGAGGTTGAGGGATAGGGTTAATGGTCAAGGGATTAGGGTTAAATAAGAGTGTCGATGGTAGAGGGATTAGGGTTTAAGGTATAGTATCGAGCCTGTTGAGGGTCTAGGAATAGGGATAGCGTTTAGGGTTTAGGAATGAGGGATTAGAGTTGAGGGATGACGGATGACAGATTAGGGTTGAGGGTTGAGGGATTAGGGTTTAAGGTATAGTGTTGAGGGTTTAGGGATAGGGTTTAGGGTTGAGGGATTAGAGTGAAGGGTTGAGTGATTAGAATTTGGCATTGAGGGTTTAGGGTTTAGGATCATGGTTGAAGGTCGAGGGATTAGAGTTAAGGGTTGAGGGATTAGGGTTTGATGTTGAGGGTTGAGGGTTGAGGTTCGAGGGTCAAGGGTTTAGGGATAGGGTTGAGGGTCGAGGAATTAGGGTTAAAGTAGAGTGTGGAGGGATGACGGATGATAGATTAGGGTTGATGGTTGAGGGATTAGGGTTTGATGTTGAGGGTTAAGGGTTTAGGGTTAAGGTTGAGAGATGAGGGATTAGAGTTAAGGGTTGAGGGATTAGGGTTTGACGTCGAGGGCTGAGGTTCAAGGGTCAAGGGTTTAGGGATAGGGTTGAGGTTGAAGGGATTAGGGTTTAGGGACAAGGTTTAGGGTTAGGGTTGAGGGATTAGGGTTTAAGGTATAGTGTTGAGGGTTTAGGGATAGGGTTCAGGGTTGAGGGATTAGAGTGAAGGGTTGAGGGATTAGAATTTGGCGTTGAGGGTTTAGGGTTTAGGATCAGGGTTGAAGGTCGAGGGATTAGAGTTAAGGGTTGAGGGATTAGGGTTTGATGTTGAGGGTTGAGGGTTGAGGTTCGAGGGTCAAGGGTATAGGGATAGGGTTGAGGGTCGAGGAATTAGGGTTAAAGTAGAGTGTGGAGGGATGACGGATGATAGATTAGGGTTGAGGGTTGAGGGATTAGGGTTTGATGTTGAGGGTTGAGGGTTTAGGGTTAGGGTTGAGAGATGAGGGATCAGAGTTAAGGGTTGAGGGATTAGGGTTGACGTTGAGGGCTGAGGTTCGAGGGTCAAGGGTTTAGGGAAAGGGTTGAGGTTGAAGGGATTAGGGTTTAGGGACAAGGTTTAGGGTTAGGGTTGAGGGATTAGGGTTTAAGGTATAGTGTTGAGGGTTTAGGGATAGGGTTTAGGGTTGAGGGATTAGAGTGAAGGGTTGAGGGATTAGAATTTGGCGTTGAGGGTTTAGGGTTTAGGATCAGGGTTGAAGGTCGAGGGATTAGAGTTAAGGGTTGAGGGATTAGGGTTTGATGTTGAGGGTTGAGGGTTGAGGGTCGAGGAATTAGGGTTAAAGTAGAGTGTGGAGGGATGACGGATGATAGATTAGGGTTGAGGGTTGAGGGATTAGGGTTTGATGTTGAGGGTTGAGGGTTTAGGGTTAGGGTTGAGAGATGAGGGATCAGAGTTAAGGGTTGAGGGATTAGGGTTTGACGTCGAGGGCTGAGGTTCGAGGGTCAAGGGTTTAGGGATAGGGTTGAGGTTGAAGGGATTAGGGTTTAGGGACAAGGTTTAGGGTTAGGGTTGAGGGATTAGGGTTTAAGGTATAGTGTTGAGGGTTTAGGGATAGGGTTTAGGGTTGAGGGATTAGAGTGAAGGGTTGAGGGATTAGAATTTGGCGTTGAAGGTTTAGGGTTTAGGATCAGGGTTGAAGGTCGAGGGATTAGAGTTAAGGGTTGAGGGATTAGGGTTTGATGTTGAGGGTTGAGGGTTGAGGTTCGAGGGTCAAGGGTTTAGGGATAGGGTTGAGGGTTGAGGAATTAGGGTTAAAGTAGAGTGTGGAGGGATGACGGATGATAGATTAGGGTTGAGGGTTGAGGGATTAGGGTTTGATGTTGAGGGTTGAGGGTTTAGGGTTAGGGTTGAGAGATGAGGGATCAGAGTTAAGGGTTGAGGGACTAGGGTTTGACGTCAAGGGCTGAGGTTCAAGGGTCAAGGGTTTAGGGATAGGGTTGAGGTTGAAGGGATTAGGGTTTAGGGACAAGGTTTAGGGTTAGGGTTGAGGGATTAGGGTTTAAGGTATAGTGTTGAGGGTTTAGGGATAGGGTTTAGGGTTGAGGGATTAGAGTGAAGGGTTAAGGGATTAGAATTTGGCGTTGAGGGTTTAGGGTTTAGGATCAGGGTTGAAGGTCGAGGGATTAGAGTTAAGGGTTGAGGGATTAGGGTTTGATGTTGAGGGTTGAGGGTTGAGGTTCGAGGGTCAAGGGTTTAGGGATAGGGTTGAGGGTCGAGGAATTAGGGTTAAAGTAGAGTGTGGAGGGATGACGGATGATAGATTAGGGTTAAGGGTTGAGGGATTAGGGTTTGATGTTGAGGGTTGAGGGTTTAGGGTTAGGGTTGAGAGATGAGGGATCAGAGTTAAGGGTTGAGGGATTAGGGTTTGACGTCGAGGGCTGAGGTTCGAGGGTCAAGGGTTTAGGGATAGGGTTGAGGTTGAAGGGATTAGGGTTTAGGGACAAGGTTTAGGGTTAGGGTTGAGGGATTAGGGTTTAAGGTATAGTGTTGAGGGTTTAGGGATAGGGTTTAGGGTTGAGGGATTAGAGTGAAGGGTTGAGGGATTAGAATTTGGCGTTGAGGGTTTAGGGTTTAGGATCAGGGTTGAAGGTCAAGGGATTAGAGTTAGGGGTTGAGGGATTAGGGTTTGATGTTGAGGGTTGAGGGTTGAGGTTCGAGGGTCAAGGGTTTAGGGATAGGGTTGAGGGTTGAGGAATTATGGTTAAAGTAGAGTGTGGAGGGATGACGGATGATAGATTAGGGTTGAGGGTTGAGGGATTAGGGTTTGATGTTGAGGGTTGAGGGTTTAGGGTTAGGGTTGAGAGATGAGGTATCAGAGTTAAGGGTTGAGGGATTAGGGTTTGACGTCGAGGGCTGAGGTTCGAGGGTCAAGGGTTTAGGGATAGGGTTGAGGTTGAAGGGATTAGGGTTTAAGGTATAGTGTTGAGGGTTGATGGATCAAAGTTAAGGGTTGAGGGTTGTAAGGATTAGGGATAGGGTTGGAGGGTTGACGGATTAGGATTTGACATTGAGGGATTAGGATTTGACGTTGAGGGTTGAGGGATTAGGATTTGACATTGAGGGTTGAGGGTTTAGGGATAGGGTTGAGGGATTAGGATTTGACATTGAGGGTTGAGGGTCAAGGGATCAGAGTTGAGGGTTTAGGGATTAGGGATCTATAGCAGGACAAAACACGAGCGCGTTATAGCGCGAGCGCGTTATAACGCGCTCGCGTTTTGTATTTCTACTGAAACAGTAAAAAAGTGGTTACCCCCGTGATCCAGGCCCACATGCTCTGTTTTCTTACTGATTCTGCGCGTGCTCCGACAAAAAAGAAGTGCTTTCATGCTATTGGGAAGTTCACATGCACATTTGACACATTGTACCACCTTTGCATGATCTTTCCACCACCTTTTCTGCTTTGCCAACTTGAGAAGGAGGAAATAACATAGTTTTCAAACCAAATTTGATATATATCTATACAAGTTTCAATTTTTGTAGTATTGCAATGTTAATTTTGATTCAATTTTAAGAATTTAACATTGAAAAGGAAGCAAGTGGTGAAAAACTCAAATTGTTGAGGAGTTTGATGCAAGAAGATAAAAACACTACATAATTGGGTACTCTCTCCATTCAAATCTTCATTTTTTAGGTATGTCAAGTCTTTACATGCATGTTCTTTACATTTTCCTTATTTCAGATTGAATTACTTTATCATGCTTTATCATACATGTTTAAAATAGACACATTCCCAATCAAGAAAGCAACCTACAATCTCACATGATGCCATGTATATTTTCTACACTTGGGCTCTTTAATAATTATGTGTAATAAACAAACCTTAGTTCATACCATGATGTCAAACTATACAAGAATAAATCCTTACAACATAAAAAAAATACAATCCCACTATTATCATGTATTCATTTCTTAGGAACTAATATTGGTCTCTTTATCATGCTACAGACAAATTCTCTGTCATGCCGAGGAAACGATCAAGAATTAAACCAACACAGGAAGAGATAGAAGCTAAGAATGCAAAGAAAGCAATGGTTATGAGGGAACTTCGTGAGAAGAGGAAATTGGACACGATAAATGAAGACATACCAATTGAAGAGGAACCACAACCATCACAAAGAGATATGGTATTGGCGGCACAAAGAGAACGAATGCAAAAACTTCGTGGTACGAGAGATTTGAATACCATAGTTGGAGACACATCCTTTACTGCAAGACAACATGTAGGGACACCATCTACCACATCTCAAGTTGAGAGTACATCATCACTCACATGTGATGAAGGAGGTACGCCATCGTTCCCACCTCAACCTCAAGGTATGTCATCTATTCCATCTTCGATCGAAGGTATGCCATCTAACCCATCTCATTTAAATATTGATGAAATTCCTAATGTTGAGATGAATTTACCTAACTTGACACCACCTAGAATTTTGCATAGAAAGCCAAAGTATTTGATTGATATTGATGAGAATATTTTGCAGCTAATGGAAGGTAAGATTCCAAAACGCACTTGTAGAAGATATGCTAATAAGATTTGGAGATTGTTCTTTGAAAAGTTAAATGAGATTGCAAGATGTCAACTATTCGTTGAAATGATGCGAAGTATAAAGTATAGGTCTATCATGAAGATTCTTGGGTTGAGAACATCAGAGGCTTCAAGTGAAAAATCTATTGTCAAGAATCTAATGAGTGCGTATGAGAGTGTGGGTAACACCTCACGCATAAAAGATAGTAATGCAACACGGCGTGTGATTACATCGACTATAGTAAGTAGTCAAACGAGGAAAGCTCATCTTATTAGAAAGACAAGTCAAAAATTGAGAATTAATAGGAAAACTTTATCAAGAGCCGTTGGAAGACGCCAAAGAATTGAGGACACTAATGCCAATGAATTATGGGCGTTCTCGGGGAGACTACCACGAAAAGATAAACCAATTGTTGAAGCATTGAGATCACTAATTGAAGACTTTTGGAAGAATTACACAAGGGTATCTCCAAATCAAAGGGATGTGGTAAGAAGGAGAATTGGTAGTCAAAACCGTGAGCCACATCCAAAGCATTTTTTGGATGAGACTCAAACACAGTTTTATGGTAAATTTCTAGAGAAGTATCCTCAAATTAAAATTTGTCAAAGATATTTTGAAATGCTAAAACCTTTCTATGTTAAGATAAATCACACACGCACTACTTGTTTTTGTAGATTACATATTGAATTTTCTAACCATTTTGATGCTTATAGGTCTATATGTTTAGATATGCATACTAACAATGATTTGCAGGGTTGTGCCATATGTGCCCCACCAACATCTTCAAGAGACTTCATATCAAGAATTTTATGTGAAAGAGAGGAAGGTCAAATATTCTACAAGAAATTATGCTTGGATGGCACATGTCATCGTTGCGGTGGCTTGCAACATTTGCCAATATGTGAACATATGGAAATAACACATGCGGTTGGAAGTGAACTAGTAGAGTTTGGCAAGTATAAAATAGTGGCATACAATACAAAAGATGGTAAAGAAGCAAAGAGGTGTGAATTAGTTATTGAAAAGATTCCAGTGTATCAGTTTATGCCTATATTTCGTGACAGCATAGTGTATGAGTATGCAAGACATGCCCATAGAGCTCGATGGTTGGACTTGCAATTCAAGTTATGCAAGGACACATTTCTGATTGGTAGCATTGTTTCAGTCGTCGACTTTGCAGAGAACTACAGTCTACAGCCACAGCGTGAGGTGCAATCACAATATTACAACTCCACACAGGTTTCTATATTTGTACACATCGCATTCATTCATGCGAATGATAGTACAGAGGATGATAGAAAGATATCATAAGGGAGTATCATTTCTATATTAGTGATGATCGCACGCATTCTACGGAGTTCATGCAAGGATGCTTCCAGGTGTTCTACAATGATTTGGCTAGAAGGGGCATATCATTCAGTCAACATATCATATGGTCGGATAATTGTGCATCACAATTCAAGAACTCGTGGAATTTCTATTGGCTGAGTAGGAGGCATAATTTTACAGGTATTCAACATATGTGGAACTTTTGTGAGGCCGGGCATGGAAAGGGGGAGCATGATGGTGCAGGAGCATGTATCAAAAGAGCCATAGCACGAGAAGAGTTAAAGTATACAGACAATGCAAAGTTGACAGATGCAGAATCGATTGTCGAGTGGTGTAATGCTTCCATGGGTCCAGGTAATGAAGGTAAGTCTTTAGTTCATAGATTTTTTTGGTTGATAGATGTTACTAACATTGCACCATATGAGGATTGTTGTACACTGACAGGATCAAATGAGATGCACTCTTTCAGAAGCTCAATTGCAGGTTCATGGAGTATCCATACACAAAAGATGTCATGCTTTTGTTCTTCTTGTACAATTCAAGTCTGGGATGAGTGCAAGTCAAAGGAGTGGGTTGACGAATGGCAGTTAAGTTATCTTAGCCCACTTGACACGTATCGACCCCCGACGGCACTGGAACTAACACAGATGGAATCGTCAGTTGACTTTGACCACATATCAGATTTAGTTCAACCAGGTAATATAGGGCACATATATGCATCTAATTTCATCTAGTTCAACCAGGTAATGTCATCTTACTTTGTAGTGTTTTTGTAATGTTGACTAATTTCATCTAATTTGCTACACATATCAATGTAGGACACGTATATGCAGTTATTGCAGATGAAGATAATGAAGAGGGAACAGATTATTACTTATGTCGTTGTGTTGAGGCCAAAAAGAAATTGGAGGCCACTGTTACAGATGGAGAAAACATCGAACACCCTACAGGATCAGTGGTTATTACTGGAACATGGCTTAGAAGGTACCCACATAAGAGTGTTAATATTTGGCTATTTCAGGACTTTGACATGCATCAAAAGATTCTTCATTACTCGAACCTTGTCGTGGCATCCAATGTTCATTTGATAAAGTATCGGGGTATACCTTTGAACAAAATATTGTGGAAGGTGCGTGAGTCTGACCATGAAGCAATACTTGACACAATAAAGAGTAGAGCAGATCTAGATGGTTCATTGGATTAATTTGTAAGTATTCACATTGATTTTGTAAAGTTATGTTACATTGAGTTGTAAGTATGCACATTAATATGTAAGGTTTGTCTTTTTTTATTTCCTCCTGCATTTTTACACATATGTACACATTTTTACATCATCATGTTATGCATTTTTGGTGTCCAAAGTGCTGATGCGACCAAACTCATAACTCACCCTACTAGACACCATTTGATGATCTCTCCAACACTCTAGATCCAGGGCGCCCAATCATGATGATGACCTATATACCATTCTCCCAAGGCGCTCATAATGAATGAATGATAAGGAGTGCCTCGACCTCTATAATCAAGGTGATTTTAAGTCACTTTCAGTCATTTGGGGTCAGTTTGAGTCTTTGAGTCATGTTGCAAAAAAGTGTCAATGTTGTCAAGTTGCACAAAGCAACTTTTGCATTTTTGGTGTCCTGCTCCTGATGCGACCAAACTGACTGTTCCAACGCGTTTGAATGGGTACATTTATGCTAGGCATGGTCCTATTTTTCACCCAAACATGTCGAAACAGTCGGAGCTACATTGTACCGACGATATCCCTGAAGAGTCCAAAGTGCAAAAAGGCAGCAATCTTTGACGAGATGTTACTCAAAAATCGTGTCACTTAGAAACATTCCGTCTGAGGCAACGGGATCACGTAGAGTGCCTCTACAATAACCCCTCTCAGTTTTTTATAGCTCTGAGGCATTTGCCCGTGGTGAAAGGTTTTCTGTTGCCCCAAAAATCGTCAGAAGGAGGCAGTGTAAAGTTGCAAAGGGGTGTAACTTTCGTCCTGCTCCTGATGCGACCAAACTGACTATTCCAACGCGTCTGAATGGGTACATTTATGCTAGGCATGGTCCTATTTCTCACCCAAACATGTCGAAACAGTCGGAGCTACATTGTACCGACGATATCCCTGAAGAGTCCAAAGTGCAAAAAGGCAGCAATCTTTGACGAGATGTTACTCAAAAATCGTGTCACTTAGAAACATTCCGTCTAAGGCAACGGGATCACGTAGAGTGCCTCTACAATAACCTCTCTCAGTTTTTTATATCTCTAAGGCATTTGCCCGTGGTGAAAGGTTTTCTGTTGCCCCAAAAATCGTCAGAAGGAGGCAGTGTAAAGTTGGAAAGGGGTGTAACTTTCGTCTTGCTCGTGATGCGACCAAAATGACTGTTCCAACACGTCTGAATGGGTACATTTATGCTAGGCATGGTCCTATTTCTCACCCAAACATGTCGAAACAGTCGGAGCTACATTGTACCGACGATATCCCTGAAGAGTCCAAAGTGCAAAAAGGCAGCAATCTTTGACGAAATGTTACTCAAAAACCGTGTCACTTAGAAACATTCTGTCTGAGACAACGGGATCACGTAGAGTGCCTCTACAATAACCTCTCTCAGTTTTTTATAGCTCTGAGGCATTTTCCCGTGGTGAAAGGTTTTCTGTTGCCCCAAAATCGTCAGAAGGAGGCAGTGTAAAGTTGCAAAGGGGTGTAACTTTCGTCCTGCTCCTGATGCGACCAAACTGACTATTCCAACGCGTCCGAATGGGTACATTTATGCTAGGCATGGTCCTATTTCTCACCCAAACATGTCAAAACAGTCGGAGCTACATTGTACCGACGATATCCCTGAAGAGTCCAAAGTGCAAAAAGGCAGCAATCTTTGACGAGATGTTACTCAAAAATCGTGTCACTTAGAAACATTTCGTCTGAGGTAACGGGATCACGTAGAGCGCCTCTACAATAACCTCTCTCAGTTTTTTATAGCTCTTAGGCATTTGCCCGTGGTGAAAGGTTTTCTGTTGCCCCAAAAATCGTCAGAAGGAGGCAGTGTAAAGTTGCAAAGGGGTGTAACTTTCATCCTGCTCCTGATGCGACCAAACTGACTGTTCCAACGTGTCCAAATGGGTACATTTATGGTAGGCATGGTCCTATTTCTCACCCAAACATGTCGAAACAGTCGGAGCTACATTGTACCGATGATATCCCTGAAGAATCCAAAGTGCAAAAAGGCAGCAATCTTTGACGAGATGTTACTCAAAAATCGTGTCACTTAGAAACATTCCGTCTGAGACAACGGGATCACGTAGAGTGCCTCTACAATAACCTCTCTCGGTTTTTTATAGCTCTTAGGCATTTGCCCGTGGTGAAAGGTTTTCTGTTGCCCCAAAAATCGTCAGAAGGAGGCAGTGTAAAGTTGCAAAGGGGTGTAACTTTCGTCCTGCTCCTGATGCGACCAAACTGACTATTCCAACGCGTCCGAATGGGTACATTTATGCTAGGCATGGTCCTATTTCTCACCCAAACATGTCGAAACAGTCGGAGCTACATTGTACTGACGATATCCCTGAAGAGTCCAAAGTGCAAAAAGGCAGCAATCTTTGACGAGATGTTACTTGAAAACTGTGTCACTTAGAAACATTCCGTCTAAGACAACGGGATCACGTAGAGTGCCTCTACAATAACCTCTCTCAGTTTCTTATAGCTCTGAGGCATTTGCCCGTGGTGAAAGGTTTTCTGTTGCCCCAAAAATCGTCAGAAGGAGGCAGTGTAAAGTTGCAAAGGGGTGTAACTTTCGTCCTGCTCCTGATGCGACCAAACTGACTGTTCCAACACATCCAAATGGGTACATTTATGCTAGGCATGGTCCTATTTCTCACCCAAACATGTCGAAACAGTCGGAGCTACATTGTACCGACGATATCCCTGAAGAGTCCAAAGTGCAAAAAGGCAGCAATCTTTGACGAGATGTTACTCGAAAATCATTTCATGTAGAAACATTCCGTCTGAGACAACGGGATCACGTAGAGTGCCTCTACAATAACCTCTCTCAATTTTTTATAGCTCTTAGGCATTTGCCCATGGTGAAAGGTTTTCTGTTGCCCCAAAAATCGTCAGAAGGAGGCAGTGTAAAGTTGCAAAGGGGTGTAACTTTCGTCCTGCTCCTGATGCGACCAAACTGACTATTCCAACGCGTCTGAATGGGTACATTTATGCTAGGCATGGTCCTATTTCTCACCCAAACATGTCGAAACAGTCAGAGCTACATTGTACCGACGATATCCCTGAAGAGTCCAAAGTGCAAAAAGGCAGCAATCTTTGACGAGATGTTACTCGAAAACCGTGTCACTTAGAAACATTCTGTCTGAGACAACGGGATCACGTAGAGTGCCTCTACAATAACCTCTCTCAGTTTTTTATAACTCTGAGGCATTTGCCTGTGGTGAAAGGTTTTCTGTTGCCCCAAAAATCATCAGAAGGAGGCAGTGTAAAGTTGCAAAGGGGTGTAACTTTCGTCCTGCTCCTGATGCGACCAAACTGACTGTTCCAACGCATCCAAATGGGTACATTTATGCTAGGCATGGTCCTATTTCTCACCCAAACATGTCGAAACAGTCGGAGCTACATTGTACCGACGATATCCCTGAAGAGTCCAAAGTGCAAAAAGGCAGCAATCTTTGACGAGATGTTACTCAAAAATCGTGTCACTTAGAAACATTCCGTCTGAGGCAACGGGATCACGTAGAGTGCCTCTACAATAACCTCTCTCAGTTTTTTATAGCTCTGAGGCATTTGCCCGTGGTGAAAGGTTTTCTGTTGCCCCAAAAATCATCAGAAGGAGGCAGTGTAAAGTTGCAAAGGGGTGTAACTTTCGTCCTGCTCCTGATGCGACCAAATTGACTGTTCCAACGCGTCCAAATGGGTACATTTATGCTAGGCATGGTCCTATTTCTCACCCAAACATGTCGAAACAGTCGGAGCTACATTGTACCGACGATATCCCTGAAGAGTCCAAAGTGCAAAAAGGCAGCAATCTTTGACGAGATGTTACTCGAAAACTGTGTCACTTAGAAACATTCCGTCTGAGACAACGGGATCACATAGAGTGCCTCTACAATAACCTCTCTCGGTTTTTTATAGCTCTTAGGTATTTGCCCGTGGTGAAAGGTTTTCTGTTGCCCCAAAAATCGTCAGAAGGAGGCAGTGTAAAGTTGCAAAGGGGTGTAACTTTTGTCCTGCTCCTGATGCAACCAAACTGACTGTTCCAACGCGTCCGAATGGGTACATTTATGCTAGGCATGGTCCTATTTCTCACCCAAACATGTCGAAACAGTCGGAGCTACATTGTACCGACGATATCCCTGAAGAGTCCAAAGTGCAAAAAGGCAGCAATCTTTGACGAGATGTTACTCAAAAATTGTGTCACTTAGAAACATTCTGTCTGAGGCAACGGGATCACGTAGAGTGCCTCTACAATAACCTCTCTCGATTTTTTATAGCTCTGAGGCATTTGCCCGTGGTGAAAGGTTTTTTGTTACCCCAAAAATTGTCAGAAGGAGGCAGTGTAAAGTTGCAAAGGGGTGTAACTTTCATCCTGCTCCTGATGCGACCAAACTGACTGTTCCAACACGTCTGAATGGGTACATTTATGCTAGGCATGGTCCTATTTTTCACCCAAACATGTCGAAACAGTCGGAGCTACATTGTACCGACGATATCCCTGAAGAGTCCAAAGTGCAAAAAGGCAGCAATCTTTGACGAGATGTTACTCAAAAACTGTGTCACTTAAAAACATTCCGTCTGAGGCAATAGGATCACGTAGAGTGCCTCTACAATAACCTCTCTCGATTTTTTATAGCTCTGAGGCATTTGCCCGTGGTGAAAGGTTTTCTGCTGCCCCAAAAATCGTCAGAAGGAGGCAGTGTATTAAGTCAGGATGAAAGCCTATTCACTCTAGGCGCCTGTTTTTGACCAAATCACACATGCGCCTTGAACAACTCTGTCTTCAAGGCACTTTTCTCTAATCTCTGTAACTCTCCAAATCCACTAAGGCGCAAATTTTACCTCTTGGGCTCAAGATATAGGTTCTTCATCCAAGGCGCAAGAATGGTCCAAAGGCGCATTTCACCTCTAACCTCACCTCTGACCTTACTTGGAGGCGCTAAACCTTTTGACATTTCAAGTAACTTCAAGAGAACTATTTTTCCTTAAGGTGGTTCACTCCTTGCAATTGGATGTATGGTACTTGTAACTCATTTGATTGACTTTGTAATGTTTCTTCTTCTTGCAAAGTAGATAAGGATGATATAAGCTTACTTCATGAATCGGAGTAGAAATCTCTCTTGGACTTGCTAGGTGAAAGGACTTGAACTTGAAGGACTTGAAGTTGATGAAGTGATCCTTCATGATGGCCTTTGACATTACCTTCTCGGAGTGTAGATGATAACACCTTCCTTGGATAAAGTGGATAACCTCTGACCTAAACTTTGAAGCTTGATGAATCTTGAAGATTGGGTTTCCTCCTACTCCCCTTCTGGGCTCCACTCCATCAAAGGCGTATTTAGTTGTCCAAGGCGCCAACATTCACTCAGGGGCGCCCAAAGAGAAAGTTTACAACTCTAAGGCGCTAAACTCTTATGCAAAAATGGTCATCATCAAAGGCGCAAAAATGGGTCTCTGGGCGCCAATCTCTACAAGAATTCCATCTCATTGCTCTCCTCCATTACAAGCGCTCACTTACCTCAATCTTGGGCGCATACCAACATCCCAACATCCAAATCACCTAGGCGCTCAAAACCTTCAAGACTCAAGGCGCATTTTATGATCAAACAAGGTATCTCCTGAACAAGGCGCTCATAGTCTCATCAGGGCGTTAATCATCATCATGACCGCTCATATTGTTCTAGGCGCACAGTTATCTCTAGAATGCTCAAGGCGCTCAAGGCGCACATACCCTTCTCTAGGCTAGTTTACACTTATTCAAGGTGCTCATTCCAAACTTACATGAACTCCTCATTACAAGACGCACAAACTAGATGATCCTAGGGCATAAGGGCGCTCATAGGAGTTGTTATGTGTCATTTTGGCCAAGGTTTTTCGGAGCAGTGAAGACATTAGGAAGGGGATGATCGTTTGGATAGTTTTGAATGCTTTATTTCTCCTTGTTTAAACTAGGTGCTCACTGAGGATTCGAGTAGCCTTTGCACCCTCACATCACGTTAATCGACATTTCAGAGGCAATCATAGTATAGGAAGATTTGCACCTTGAAGAAGAGAGTTATCTGGTGAGCGCTTAGGAGTTTTGGCGCCTAGGGGAAAGGTCTAGGTAGAGCGCCTTCAGACTTTGACAGTGAAGTGCCTTAAGGAGTTGGATGATGTTTTTGCCTAGAGTGGAGATGATGTTTTTAGCGCCTTAAGGATGATGATGGAGCGCCTTGGAGTCAGGTTAGTCTGGAGCACCTTAAGAAGGTAAAGCACTTCAAATGTAAACACAAGTGTTTTGAGCACCCTAATGAGAAGTTGTCTTGGCACCATAAGTTGTTCAAACGAAGATATGCGCCTTGGATAGTTGCAAAGACCTAATTTAGCGCCCAAGGTTGGAAGACTCTTTGTGAGCACCCAGTGTTTGAAAGCTCTTTATGTTTGGTGCATTAAAATGAATTTGGCACCTAAGTAGTATTGAAACACTCAACTGAGCGCCTAAAGCCCATGAGAGAAGTGATATGCGCCTTGATAGGAATATCATGGAAGATGAGTTTACTGAATGGCGCCTTGAATGACTTGGTTGATTAAGTGTTTTAGCGCCTAGATATGGGATGAATCATTGAGCGCCTTTGGTTGAGATGATGTCAGCACCTTTGAGATTATAACACCTTGGAGTCAAGTTCGAAGGAGCACCTTGAGAAGGTAAAACACTTCAAATGTTTTCAAGGAATTGGAGAAGTCACTTAGTGCCTAGAAGGAATTCCAGAGCAAGAGGGTTGGAGCGCCTTGAGCTTCAAGTCAGATATGCACCTAGACCTCTACCCTTTAGCAAGTTGAAGCCCTCTGAGCCTTGACAAAGTGAGAATGCCTTATAGTGAATATGCGCCTTGGGCAAGGTTGAATACAAAGTTGAGGAGTATATCATAATGAGTAAGTGCACTATAGGGTTAGATGATAAAGACTAGTGCCTTGAGTGTCTTGGTCAAAATTTTGACATGAGAAGTCTTGCAAGATCAAACCCTAGAGTGCGCCTTAGAGAGAACCTATTGATCCTTTGCTTTGACAAGATTTGGGCACCAGAATGATCCTTAATAAATGGAATGTATCTACACCAATTTTGCACCTTTAGGGAAGTGATGGTGGCCAGAATGATCCTTAATCTCATGTTTGTGCGCCTAGGTCTAGAAGCAAGATTTGAGCGCCTTAGGATAGGGTTTTTTGCACCTTGTCTTGGAGAGTGAATTTACGCCTTGGATGATGTTGAAGCGCCTTGGGATGAAATGCGCCCAAACTTATAGAGGGCCTTCAGTGAGGGAGTTGAAGAGAGTGATTAGAGGAAGGATAGCCTTAAGATCAAACTAAGTACTTAGAAACCTAAGATTAGTGCCTTATTTGAAGTTATACACCTATTCTGGCGCCAGAGAGTGAGTTTGAGTGTGAAGAAGTGAATGTCTACGCCTTGAAGGGGATACAAAGGGAAGATGATGCACCTTGATGGGTTGATGATGGAAATTTGCGTTTTGGAGCTAAATGTGCACCTTGAATCTAAATGATATTTGAGTGCTTAGAGGTAAATAGGGGTGCCTTTGAGAACTCTTTGTGCTTTAAGGAATGGATTGTGGCGCTTTGGACTAAGGTAAGTCCTGAGCACTTCCAATGTTTTTAAGGAGCGCCTTGAAGGAGATAGTGCATAGAGGTACAATGAATCTTCCGGAGAACATGGATAGACAACTAAGTCTCCAACTTGAGTCTTCTAAGTGAATTGGATGATGAAGAGAGTCTAGTCATTTTAGGCGCTAGTATCAGGATGAATCATCCAAAATGGGTGCCTAGAACTAGAAGGCGCCAATGCATGAGTTCAAGGATCCTCCATTGGAGCGCCTAGTCCAGATGGCTATAGATTGAAAGTTTTAAAGCTAAGTGATGTCTCTTAGGTGAATTCCTAGCCCAGGTGCAAATAGAATAGAACTCTCTCACATAGTTGAAATTGACTTGATAGAAGGAGATAAGTCTTAAGGACTAGTTTGGCGCCTCACTTGCCTATCTCACCTTTGAAATGTGCTTTGGTTGATGATCATCATTGATGGCGCCTAGTGAAATGTAAAGCTATTTGCATCTCCAGAGGATCAAAATTGGATTAGGAGATCATCCTTGCAGTTGAGATTGACAGAGAAGTGTTAAAGGAATCACTTCAAATGGGCGCCTAAGCTAGTTGAGGCGCATATCAATTCCATTGTAACTCCAGACTGACGCTTAGGATCCAGTCATCTCCTAAGGCGCAGTTCCATTCACCCATGACCTCGCTTGGCATCTAAAACTTGGAAACTCCTTTGGAAAGCTCCTGTTGCGCCTAGAAGATGAGTTTGGGATATCAACTTGCAAAAGGCTTAGAAACTCTTCAAAGATGTTAGGCACAATCCCATGGCACTGGAGCTCAGTTTTGGCGCCTTCAAGGAATAGCACATGAAGAAACTTGGGAGGTCAGGTGCTTGTAAAAGGGAACACCTTGGAACATCTTCCAGGGGTTGAAGTAGTAAGAAAACATCAAGTGAGTCTAGGCGCACTCCCTTGTGTGAACAATTTAGCTCTGGCGCCTAGCCACAGAGTGAGCCAAAAGAAGTAGTTTGGACATTAGAAGATAGGCGCTCATTCTACAATGAAGCATTCCACCTTCCTAATCAACAAAGACTTGCAAGAATTGACAAAGGAAGCTAAGGCGTACCTTCTACTTGTTTCCACCTCCAGAATGCGCCTAACCTTGAAAGGGGGTTCAAAGATGTTTGTTAGACCTTTTCACTCAAGGCGCTCACCTTAGGCGCACTTTCTAAGTCCTTGTCACCTTAAGGAAACACCTAGTTTGGAAGGCGCTTGCCCTGTTCTCCACTCCTTTCAATTGGTGCCTAGAACACAGAATGCATGAAAGGAGCGCCTAGACTCCAGAGGGCTCATTTGGGCGCCTAGCATTTAAAACACTTTCATAATGATGATGTTTTGGTGCCTACTCTTGGAAACAATCCAGAGCATCCATAACTCTAATTGGCGCCTAATGTTGACAAGGTGCAACTTCAGGAGGAGGTCACCTCAACTTGGCGCCCAAGTCAGAAAAACCTGTAAATCCTTCAAATATGCACCTACCTTGTGAGGTGATGAGTTGAACATTCCAAATCTTTAAATGTTGCTCAAGTAAGGAAGACATTGTAACATCAAGGCTTCAAGGCCTGTCCTTGTATTTCCATTGAATGAGTTGTACTTCATGCTATTGAAAGCATTTTCCATGTAATAAGACATTGCAAGTTGATTGAATCAAGTAACAAGACAAGTACCCAACTCTAATGTTGTTTCATTCAAATAGTTATCTTGATGTATATCTTTATGTTATTGAAGTAGTTGATGAATTGTTAGCAAGTAAAAGTGTTTAAGTAAGGAAAATTTTTCGTAGAACTAGTTGGGTATCTTACACTTACACCATGCCTATCCATCAAACATCACAATGCAATCAAAATCCTAACAACATGCCCATGATCCAAGATCAAGTGCAATCATGCAAAGATATTATCAATCACAAGCCTATTAAGAATGAACTAGAGTCTTCTAGTACCATACTTTTCCATCAAACACCATCATGTAATCCATGGCCTATCAAGCCTATCAAAGAAAATGCAAACATCCTATGTAATACAATCAGACTTTAAATATTTGAAGTAGCCATCTACAAATATCCATTCAAAAGTGGATTTATAATGCAAGTATGGACGCCATCAATAAAAAAGATTTGTATTAACCAAATATCCATATACGCATACATCAATATCTGTCGATATAAGTATAACATATATACAAAATAGCCATATAGGCTTACAAGAATGCCATATAGGCATACAATGTCAACTATGTACAATACAAAATATATGTCCACAAATGCCATATAGGCATACAACAGAGGAACACAATAAAAAGTCATTCCCCTCTAGCTGGTGAAGAGAATAAATCACGAGCAGCCTTTGATCTTCTAGGGGATGGAGACATGCATGTGGGTGGTCTACTACGAACCCGAGGGCTACTCCTCCTATTTAGTTCTTCCTGCACCTTTACCTGTTACAAAAAAAAGTATAGATATTAATATATAGAAATTACATGTTATAAAAAAATGAAACATTTAACAAAATAATCACTTACCGCTAACATATAATCTGTTTGCTCGCTTGCCTCAGTAGCAGGAAAAGGCCCTGGTGATGTCATGTCCTATAGAAACCATCCAGATAGAAATTAAACTTCAAATCAATAATCTTTTGATTTTTCAAAAATAGACAACTATAACAATGAATGTAAATTGAAATTTACTAATCTGCCTCATACCCCTGTCAATGCCATAGAGCTATGAATCGCAGAGGCCACACCCTGCTCCATTGCCCTATGAACATGGGGAGGTGTATCCGCAGCCTGCATCATCTGGAAATAAAACAACATTATTCAATTACGAAAACTATAATAGTGATGCAAATCATGGCTCCTAACATACACACACACTCATCTAAACATGGAAGTACACATAATAAAACACACAAATCACATACAAAAATTTAGTAAGTACAATTCATTCATTAAACTATTTATTTTATTACCTCCGTAAAGCTTTGAAGTCCACCACCGCTGGCAGGTGTTGCCATGAAATCTACAGTCTTAACCTATTCAACATCCAAAATCAGAAATTAGAATACCATTCATATAACGATGCTATTCACATGTAATATTTATAATTGTTTACTAGTTACATACCTCGACAGTAGATGATCTAGTGAAAAATGTAGGTGGAGAACCACTGAAAACTGCATCGACGCTATGACCCTGAAATTTCATTAAAATCATTAATTTAAATTAGTTAATCTTGTATTTCAAAAATAAAATTTAATAAATTAAATTCAATAAACTTGCTAATATTTACCTGAGTATCAAGGCCGAAAGTCTCACTTAGGAGGGTATATGTCATCACCATCTGCTCAGCTGCAGATGTAGCCTGTGCACCTGCGTCCTGACTGTCCATGGGGTCATAACCACAAGCTGACCCGCAAGCCTGGCAAGTATGCGGTGGGACCCTACTCCTCGCACTATCTCCCAACCCACTCTGTGTTGCAGGATCGGCATGCTCTATGATGCTCTGGGTCAAGGCACTAATCGACCTCAGTGTATCGACCTCAACACTCTCCTTCACAATGGAAGGGATAGAAACATGCTCGTGGGCTGGTCTGCTGATTACTCGTCTCACTACCCGCTGTGGGTCAAGACGTGCCCCTAGTCTATCCTGTGCTGAGCCCCCACCTCTACCTTGGAAGTCCCGCATATCAAAATAGTTTGGCACTTTATTGAGAACAAACTCGGAGTAGAGTTTCCTCAAAAAGTATTGCGGGACCTCATTGTTATTGCATGGAGGATGGTCAAAAACCATCCACCACCTCTGCCCGAAATTGTCCCTTATCGTTTGGTTGTTGCACCAATGGATAGGGAACCTCTTGCATGTAATGGGTGGAGGTTGATTTGTTTGTGGGTTTGTGAAAATTGAACACAAGTCTACTTTTGTAATTTGTAATTTTTTGACATCTTGGTATGATAATTTATCTGCATAGTAATCTCTAAACTCTCTCTTTTTATCGGTCCAACTAGTTATTTGCTTGCTAATTGAATTTACATTTGATAACATAGACTCAAGAGATTCGGCAAGCGTGGACCTATGCAAGGTTGAAGTGGAAGGATCTTTCAACCTTGCAATTATATCTTCAATTTATTTTTTGTTGTTTTCAATTTCCCCCATTATATTATCTTGTGTTCTAGGGGCATGTCGAGGAATGAATGGAGGAGGTTGTTGTTCTGCATGTATTTCTTCCTCAAGATTTTGTGGATTTTGAGGAGGAGGAGGAGGTGCATTAACATTTCCTACAATTAATAAAATATACATCAAAAATCAACAAAAACCTACCTATTTAGGAAGAAATTCAAACAAAAAAATAAAGATAACTCACCCCTTTGGCGTGCTCAACGTCGCGGCAGCATTTCGGCGATGAATCGACAAATCTTTTGTGTTGAACGGTGTTTTGTAGAACGCGAGTGCATTTTTGCAAGGGTTTTATGCCGCGAGCGGAGGAAAAGCTCATAGAAATGAAATGAAATGAAATGGCAGCGGGGGTTTTTTTTATAAGAAACAGTTTAAAATGTGAGGGCGTTATAACGCGAGCGCGTTATAACGCGCTCGCGTTTTGCCTTAAATTTTTTTGAAAATTTTTTGGCCACTTTTTGGCCCCCCATCTTTTTGCACTTACCCCTATGGCAACTTTACATCATCAACTAAACACACTTTTGACATCAATGACAACCTGTCACCATCAAGATGGATATATTTGGGCATTTGGTTGCCTTATCAGAGGTCTTCTAGGCTTGTTTCTTTGACTTCTTGATCCAAAGTTCCTTTGATCAGATCCAGAGCTTTCACCTTTCTCATATCCCAAGCCACACTTATCATCTAACCTCTTTTGACTTTCAAGATAACACCTTAATCCATTACATAAGCATGATAGATAAAAGTCATAATCATGTATTGAACATGTTTTCTAAGGCAAGAAAATTGTTTTACAAAAATACCTAGAAAAAGATGCAGTCTCAAAGAATGCCATGATAGCAAGATATTGAAAAAAAAACTGTAGAATGCAACCTTTGCAAGATATTCACAAATGAATTGTGAGGATGCTCTCGAGGGAGGTGTTTATAATGCAAGTAATCACATTTGTGTTCTAGGTGAATCCTGTACTCTAAATGATGACAATATACTTACTATATCAACATAAATATAATTCTTGCACTCCAATACACATCCACTGCTCAATATGCAGTCATAAATACATCAAAATTGACATGCAATAGCTCTAAATGTATAAACATTTTTAGTAATATTCAACATTCTATTGCCACCTTTTCTATTAGTTAACATGCCACACTCAAAGGCACATGAATTTAATTCATAAATGGAAGATATGTCTTGGAAAAAGAATTCAGGAAATTATATTAAAGATTGTAAACACCTTCGAATATAGGCTCGGGATAAGAATCTAATAGATTTATTTCATATAGAAGAAAAGATCATGGGTCATCATGAGTATGCTTAAATATCATTATATTTATTCAAGCAATAGAAACTAGAAGATGCATTGTCATATGTTGTGACATTAACAATCTGATTATAGTGTGAACTATATGAACATAATGCCTCAAAGAGAAGTCATCAGCAAAAGAATAACTCTAGTAAACATATCAAAGCATCAGATTAGAGGAGAACTAAAGAGGAGAGTGGACAAGATATGGACATCCATTGTGGCATAACAGAAGAGGGAAATATCTAATTGTAAGAACCCTAGTAGACATACATGCAAAAAGGGGTTGTGGTCTTCAAGAATGCCATGATACAAGATAAGATTGAAACAAGATTAAAGGATCTAAGAACTTCAAGTTAATGTAACTAGCAGTTGTAAAGCTAGATGCCCACAACCTTGGCTGACATCCTCTCTACATGTTCTAGAATGGGAGATTTGGAATAGGATATGGACATCCATCGAGGCATGGAAGGCAGATTTTGGTCAGATATTAAAGTTGGAAAATCTCTAGTAGACATTTATGCAAAATGTGAAAGCACATACAAGGCACACAAATTGTTTGATAGAATGCCTCAAAGAGATGTCATCTTATGGGATACAATGTTTGTAGGATTGCACAAAATGGAATTTTACAAGGATGCTCTCAAAAGTAGCTAAAGAACTATATTGTTTTCTCTTGAAATCGGTAACCAAAGGTTACGCATTATAAATAAAAAAAAATTATACACAAATCCACACTCAGTAGCAAGCAGCAGTGTAGTATCATCTAGGATTCTATAAAATGCAATTACTAGAAAATGTCATGATGTCGGATCAAAATACAAAGAATTAAAAAAATCCCTTTTTAGATGAAAATGCATACATAGACATGCAAGCCATTTTAAACTTCACAACACAATACCTAATGATTTCAAAGGATTATGATTATTGGAGCATATAAAGGTTAATTGAATTAGACTTCAAGCAATTACAAAAACATAAACATCCATGATTGTGAAATAATTATCAAAACTTACAGATTATTATCATCACAGGAGAGAATTGAACCTCGGTTTGATCAGTTGCTTCCTCCAATCGTTTCCTTCAAGGTACCTGTCAATTAAACTAATCCAATTCACTACAAAAATGTTTCTATATTTTTAGAGCAAGAAGAATCATCCTCCATAACTCCTCCCATGGATTTTTAAATAGCCTCCTCCTCTATTTCCTCCCATTTAGGAGAATCAAGAAATAATAATAATTCCATTAATTCCGACTTCACCACTCTTTTTTTTTCCCCTAAAATTAACATTTCTTGATTTGAAACTAAAAAGAAGTAATGATTCAAGATTCCCACTTTGGAATATCTCCCACCAAAATATAATAATGAAATAAAGAATAGAACAACACATAATGGAAAATGCATGATTTACTTTTGTAAACAATATTAAATTATCTAAATAAATATTTTGAAATAATATACCTAATTAATTATTTTCAATATAATATCATAATTAATAAATAGATTTTAGATATGCCTTACATGGTGGCACACCATCTTCTCCATCTCAACTTCAAGCCTTTTCATCTTTTTCATCTCCAATTGAAGGTATGCCATCTATCCCATCTCAAGTAAATATTGAAGAAATTCCTAATGTTGAGTCAACTTTACCAATGAAAATGCCTCCTAGAATTTTGCATAGGAAGCCTAAGTTTCTAATCGATATCGATGAGAATGTGTTGAAGCCCATGTAGGATAATATTCCTAAGCGCACTTGCCAAAGATATGTGAATAAGATATGGAAATCATTCTTTGAGAATTTAAATGAAACTAGAAGATGTCAACTATTTGTTCAATTGATGAGAAATCTAAAATTTAGGCCCACTATGAAGATTCTTGGCCTAAGAACATTGGATGCCTCAAGTGGAAAATTAATTGTAAAGAATCTAATTAGTGCATATGAGAGTGTGGGTTCCACCTCACACACCAAGGATAGTAATGTCACATGACGTGTCATTACATCGACAATAGTAAGCCAACAAACAAAGAAATCTCACCCCATTAGACAAGTCAAGCATTGAAAATAAGTAGAAAAAGTCTAATGAGAGCCATTGGAAGACATGAAAGAGTTAAGGACACAAACACCAAAGAATTATGGGCATTCTCTAGGAGACTCCCACAGAAAGACAAAGTTGTTGTTGAAGCCTTGAGATCCCTCATTGAAGAATTTTGGAAAAATAACACAAGGGTGTCTCCTAATGCAAGGGATGTTGTAAGAAGGAGAATTGGTTGTCGAAACCTTGAGCCACATCCAAAGCATTTTTTGGATGTGACTCAAACATAATTTTTCAAGAAATTTCAAGAGATGTATCCTCAAGTCAAAATTAGTCAAAGGTATTTTGAAATGGTAAAGTCTTTTATGCCAAAATAAATCACACACGCACAACTTGTCATTGTAGAGTACATATTGAGTTTTCTAATCATTATGATGTTTATAGATATATGTGTAGATTTGCATACTAACAATGTTCTACATGAGTGTAATATAAAGTGTCCACCTAGATCTTCAAGAGATTTCATATCAAGCATCTTATGTCAGAGAGTGGATGGTCAATTATTCCACAATAGGTTATGCTTGGATGGCATGTGTGATCATTGTGGTGGGTTGCAACATTTGCCCCTTTGTCAACATATGGAAAACACACATGCAATTGGAAATGAGCTAGTAAGTGTGGGTAAATACAAGACAGTGGCATATAGTCTAAAAGATGGCAAAGAAGCAAAAAGGTGTGAATTGGTCATTGAAAAGATTCCACTGTATCGGTTTATCTCTATTTTCTGAGATAATATAGTTTACGAGTATGCAAGGCATACCCATAGAGCTCGATGGTTGGACATACAATTCAAGTTATGCAGGGACACATTTCCACTTGGTACCATTGTTTCAGTTGTTGACTTTGCAGAGAACTACACACTACATCCATAGAATGAGGTGCAATCACAATATTACAACTCTACGTAGGTTTCTATATTTATGCAAATAGTATTTATTTATGTAGAAGATAGTACAGAGGATGGCAGGAAGATCTTGAGGGAATATCATTTTTATACTAGTGATGATCACACACATTCTATGGAGTTTGTGCAAGGTTGCTTTTTGATGTTCTACCATGATTTGGCTAGTAGGAGCATATTGTTTCGTTAGCATATCATATGGTCAGATAATTGTGCATCACAATTCAAGAATGTGCAGATGTTCTATTGGTTGAGCATGATGAATACAATGAATGGTGTTCAACAAATGTGGAATTTTTCTGAGACAAGACATGGAAAGGGGGAGCATGATGGTGTAGTAGCATATATCAAAAGAGCATTGGCATGAAAATAGTTGAAGTACAAAGACAATACAAAGTTGATAGATGAGAGATCTATTGTTGAATGGTGTAACACTACAATGGGTCCAGGTAATGAAGGTAAATCTACAGTTCATAGATATTTTTGGTTAGTTGATGATACTAACATTGCAAAATATGAGAACTGTTGTACATTGACATGATCGAGTGAGCTACACTCTTTTAGAAGCTCTAATGTAGGTTCATGGAGTATTCATACATGGCAGATGGCATGCTTTTGTTCTTAATGTAAATATGAAGCTTGGTATGATTGTGAGTCAAAGGAGTGGGTTGATGATTGGTCTACAAGAGGCCTAAGCCCGATTGACATGTATCAACTACTGATAACACTACAACTAGCATAGATGGAATTATTGATTGATTTTGACCATGTTTCAAATCTAGTTCAACTAGGTATTATCAACATTCAAATTTAAAAAAATTCAATATACCATCTTATTTTGTAGTTTTTCTTGCATTGTTTACTTTATTCATTGAACTGAATGCACATATCAGAGGGCATGTTTATGCAGTTATTGCAACTGAAGAAAATGAAGAAGGAATGGATTATTATTTGTGTTGTTGTATTGAGGAAAAAATGAAATTAGATTCTCCTATTATAGATGGAGAAAACATTGAGTACCCTACAAGATCAGTGGTTGTTACTGGAACATGGCTTAGAAGGTATCCAATGAATAAGTTTGATGTGTGGTTGTTTGAGGACTTTGACCCACACAGGAAGATTCTTCATTATTCTAACCTTGTGGCATCAAACATTCATTTGATCAAATATGGGAGTAAACCATTGAACAAGATGTTGTGGAAGGTTCATGAGTCTAATCATGAGGAAATACTTGACACAATAAAGAGTAGAGCACACCTGAATGGTTCATTGGATTGAATTAGTGGAATGATAGAAAGGTATGTTATTTTTCTATTCTATCCTCATTTCACTTTGTATATTTTAGCTACTCATTTTAACTAAATAATGCAATTACATTTGCATGCAATATTTTGGTATGATGGAGGTAGGCATAGTTCTTATGAAGTTTCCTTTAGAAGAAAAATAAGGTAGGTTTTCATGATTATTTCACAATGATATGTCCTTTACTTTCTATTTCATAATGAGTTTTAATGATGTTATTATGAGTTTTAATTTTTTTTAATGATGTTACTATTTCATAATGAGTTTTAATAACAAAAAATTGATACAAGCAATAAGGACAGACTCAATTGATGCCCTACAAGACATCAGATCAATTGAGAACACCTTTATAATACTAAATTTTCATCTACCAAAAAGGTATTATGACTAAATTTTTACATTCGATATCTCCTAGGGCCAAATGAATGATTCTAATCCATCCAAGTGGGTGGGTAAATGCTAAGGGAGATGTCTTTTTTGGTGGCAAAGCCTCATGGTCGTTCTTGGCTATATCAAATGTAGACAATCTCTCAAGAGCCGTAAGAAAAAAAGGTGACAAACTTTGGACCGACTGTTCCATCAAACTGTGACACCTAGGAACATCTTCTTTGCAAGTATAGGTGGATGTCAGGCCCACCTACAAACACCTACCTCAATTTTTTTAAATCATTTTTGTTTGCCTATTGTGGCAAGGAACACATTGTTCCAAAATGCTTCGGTTTCATGCAGTGGAAAGGTTGAAGGAGTGACATTTTGCATTCCATAGCTCATAAGTCCAAACCAACTATACCAATGTGTTAAGGTGGGTGGGTAAATACAAGGGGAGGTATCATTTCATGTGTCAAGCATCCCAGTTGTTTGGGGTAGCAGGCTACCGACAAAGTCCCTTAAGATCCATAAGACCAAAAAGTTGCCAAACCTTGATGGAGCAATTCTCAAAATTCTTGGCAGCTGGGAACATTATGCTTGGACATACAAGTGCATGTGGGGTCCATCCACAATAACCTCTCTCGGTTTTGGTCAACTCCAATTCATTTGACCATGCCGAAATTAAATGCATTCTTGCAAAATGCTTTAGTTTCTTGTAGTGGAAAGGTGTTAGGAGTGACATTTTGCATTCCATAGGTCGTCGGGTTGAGATGATTACACCAACACATTGAGGTGGATGGGTAAATTCTAGGGGAGGTCTCATTTCATGTGCCAAGCATCCCAGTCATTTGGGGCAACAGGCTACTGACAAAGTCACTTAAGATCCTAAGAGCAAAAACTGCCAAACTTTGATAGAGAAGTTCTCTGAATTCGTTGCAGTTGGTAATATTTTGTTTGGACCTACAAGTGTACATAGGGTCCATCCATAATAACCTCTCTTAGTTTTGGTCAACTCCAGTTCATTTGACCGTGCTGAAATCAAATGTATTCTGGTAAAATGCTTCAGTTTCATGTAGCACAACCTTTCCAAGTGCCATATTTTTTGTTCTACTCATCATGGGGCTAAATCGAATGTGCTAATGCATCGGAGTGGGTGGGTAAATTCTAGGGGAGATCTCATTTCATGTACCAAGTATCCCAGTTGTTTCGGGTAGCAGGCTACCGACAAAGTCCCTTAAGATCCCTAAGACCAAAAAACTGCCAAACTTTGATGAAGTAGTTCTTGAAATTTATGGTAGCTGGAAACATTCTATTTAGACTTGCAAGTGCATGTGGGGTCCATCCATAATAACCTCTCTCATTTTTGGTCAACTACAATTTGTTTGACCATGCCAAAACCAAATGCATTCTTGCAAAATGCTTCAATTTCTTGCAGTGGAAAGGTGCTAGGAGTGACATTTTGCATTCCATAGCTTGTGGGGCCAAACTAACTATGCCAATGCATTAGGGTGGGTGGATAAATACTAGGTTAGGTCTTGTTTCATGTGCCAAACATCCCATTCATTCCGAGTAGCAGGCTACCGGTAAAGTCACTTAAGATCCTAAGCAGAAAAACTACCAAACTTTGATGAAGCAGTTTTTGAAATTCATGGCAGCTGTGAATGTTCTATTTGGACCTACAGTTGCATGTGGGGTTTGTCCACAATAACCTCTCTCAATTTTAGTCAACTCAAATCTATTTGACTATGCTAAAATCAAATGCATTCTTGTAAAGTGCTTCAGTTTCATACAGCACAACCTTGCCAAGTGTCATATTTGTGTTCTTCCCATTGTGGGGCTGAACTTACTACACCAATGCATTAGGATGGGTGGATAAATGCCAGGGAGGTCTCGTTTCATGTGCCAAGTGTCCCAATTGTTCTGGGTTGTAAGCTACCAATAAAGTCGAAAGGTGCTAGGACTTGAATTTTTCATTCCACAACTCACAAGGCTAAACCAACTATGCTAACATGTCAAGGTGAATGGGTAAATGATAGGGGAGGTCTCATTTCATGTGCCAAGCATCCTAGTTGTTTTGAGTTGTAAGCTACCGACAAAGTTGAAAGGTGCTAGGAATGAAATTTTGCATTCTACAGGTTGTGAGGTCAAACCAATTGTGCCAAAATGTTAGGGTAGGTGGGTAAATGCTAGGAGAGGTCTTGTTTCATGTGCCAAGTGTCCCAGTCATTTTGGGTTGTAAGCTACCAACAAAGTTGAAAGGTGCTAGGACTGAAATTTTGTTAGACTTAGGGCATACAACTGAGAGGGGGGGTGAATCAGTTGTCTAAAACTTTCCCTTATTTAAACACTTGAATCTTCTTTAGTGATTAGCATAATATTAATCATGAACCATAAAGCATTAAATCAGAAGTAGAAACATAACAACACATATGACACCAAGATTTTGACGTGGAAAACTGGTTAAGGGAAAAACCACGAGGTGATTAACCCAAGAAAGTACTCTCTGTTAGAAGAATAGAAAGAACAAAATGGCACATGCCAATTAGGGCTCACTGCCCGAGCACACTGCTCACAAGAGGCTCACTACCTACAAGAGACACATTGTCTACAAAGGAATAAGTATCACCTTTATGAACTGGAGAATAGCATCTTCAACATGCTTGAATCAGTTCCATTTAAGCCCAATACTTCTGCTTTCCCTTTCCCACTTCTCTTCACTACCACATACTTATCACCACAAGACTCACTTCAAAATGAATTCACAATCCCTTATTTATACAAGGCATCAAATTAGGAACAATCATCTAAGTCGGCAAACACCTAAAAGATCATCCGCAAGACGTGTAATACATCCAGTCAGCCAGTCTCAAGAAGAACACCAATATCTGTGGTTATTCTTCAAATGCAAACTCTAACTTCAATGCAGACCACCAACATTAACTAGACATGATCCAACGATCATTATAACCTTCCCTGAATCACCAAAAACATCCGCACTTCATCATCCTACTGGAATTCTTCTCTCCTTCATCCAGAGCTACAAGAACACAATCTGTCATCACTATCACAAATGAATAGGCACTTCCAGACCTTCAACCCACAAACTAATCTAGTTGATACTTCACAGGGATGTCCTCAACACTCCCTCAGATCCGCAGAATGGGATAATGAAATACTGGATCTCACCGGACCTATCTATGGCCCTCTGTCACCTCTGAACACCTATTGGAACCGGTTCTACTTGAGCAACCATAACTTCTTTAGATCTTCATGCGGATCTCTAAAATCTTGACTGGAGCATCTCAAGACTTATATCTACAAACCCTTTAAACTGCATCCTCTGATCCTCAACCTATTGAGGACTTTTACCTTCTTGTCATCACTGTTCTTCACTGTTCCTGATTGAGACTTATTTTCTCAATATCCTCAGCACACAACTCATCTAATCCTTCTCATTAATGCAACATGAGTATGTTGACATCAATGAAAACACCAGTTAGGCCCATACTTGCAACAATCTCCCCCTTTGTCATTGATGGCAACATATGATGTGAAAAACTATCAAGACAAGAACTTCTCCTTGCTGTTACAACTCCCCCTAACAGCAAGAACTATTCACATGTCTTCTCTTCCTTTATTGCTCCCCCTTTGATCAGCAACCACTTGTTTTTCACATGTCTTCTCTCCCCCTTTGACATCAATGGCAAAGGGCTCATACTTGTAACTTCACTACTTCATAACATACCAGCTGCTCCCCCTGAGTAGCAGCTCCCTTATCATCAATCCAGATCACAAGATATGACTATGATATCCACCAGATTGATGCACATCAGTGCATCCTAGTTCATCACCGGAGGGGCAATAACCCTTAACTTCTCCTTGAGATACTCAAAAGAGTCCTTGGGAAGAGGTTTAGTAAAAATATCTACAAGCTGATCCTTGGAGGGCACATACTCCAATTTGACTTCACCCTTGTTCACTTGCTCTCTCAGAAAGTGAAACTTGATAGATATATGCTTAGTCTTAGAATGCAACACCGGATTCTTAGAAATATTTATTGCACTTGAATTATCACAGAAAATTGTGATAGGCTCCTCATATTCTACTTGAATATCTCTTAGCATCTGCTTCATCCACAAAACTTGAGTACAACTTCCTGCTGCTGCAATGTATTCTGCTTCAGTTGTAGATAGGGATATTGCCTCTTGTTTCTTGCTTAGCCAAGAAACCAGCCTTTTTCCCAAAAAGAATGCTCCTCCACTTGTACTCTTCCTATCATCCACATCTCCTACCCAATCTGCATCTATATATGCATGAAGAGAAAAATTATGATCTCTAGGATACCACAGACCATACTCAACTGTTCCTTTTGTACCTAAATATTCTTTGATTTCCATGACATGAGATTCTCTGGGATCTTCCTAGAATCTCACCACAAGACCAACAGCTTGCATTATATTTGGTCTAGTTTGAGTGAGATACAATAATCCTCCAATAATTGATCTGTACTTTGTCTGATCTATCTTAGGAGAGTCATCATCTTTGCTCAGCTTACATCCGGTTGCCATGGGAGTGTTCATTGGCTTTGAATCTTCCATTCCAAATTTCCTCAACAATTCTTTCACATATTTGGTCTGAGAGATAAAAATTCCTTTCTTTGTTTGAGTAATTTGCAGACCCAAGAAGAAATTCATTTCACCAAGCATTGACATTTCAAACTCACTTTTCATTTGATTTGCAAAGGTTTTACACATACTGTCTCTTCCTCCAAAGATGATATCATCAACAAATACTTCAACAATCAAGATGTTTTCATGATCAATTTTGAAATATAGGTTACTATCAGTAGTACCTTTGTTGAAACCAATCTTCAAAAGATGTTTGTCCAGCCTTTCATACTATGCTCTTGGGGTTTGTTTTAGACCATACAGTGCCTTCTTTAATTTGCAGACCATATCACCATGCTCAAATAACTGAAATCCATCTGGTTGTTCAAAGTACACTTCTTCTTCTAAGTCACCATTCAGGAAAGCAGGTTTGACATCCATCTAATACACTTTGAAATCCTTGAAGGCAGCAAATGTAAGAAATAGTCTGATTGCTTCAATTCTTGCCACCGGAGCAAAGGTTTCTTCAAAATCAATCCCTTCTATTTGAGAGTAGCCTTTGCCGACTAATCTGGGTTTATTTCTGATTACTTCACCAACTTCATTTAGTTTGTTCCAGAAGACCCATTTGGTTCCAATCACATTCTTGTTTCTAGGTCTAGGAACAAGATCCCAAGTGTGATTTTTCTCAATTTGCATCAACTCTTCCTCCATTGCTTTGGTCCAATTTTCATCATTGCAGGCTTCATTTATTGTCTTAGGTTCAATCTTTGAAATCAGACAATATTCATCTAAATTTTGAGCAATTTTCCTTCTAGTTTGCACACCTTTGCTTTTGTCACCTATGATCTGATCTTAAGAGTGGTTCAGTCTTACATACCTTGGAACTTTGGGAGTTTCTTGCACTTTTGCTTCTTGATCAGGCTCATTCAGACCTATCTCTTCTTCTTGATTTATCAGATCAATCTGAATTTGACTTTTAGGAGAGGATTGAGCTCCTTGAACTAGAACACCATTCTGGTCATCTTCATCATACTCATAAAACCTTGAGGGTTTCTCTATTCCCTCATCAACCTTCACATATGTACTTTCTATCATCTTTCTTAGTCTCTTGTTATAACACCGGTATGCTTTGCTTTGAGTAGAGTAACCCAAGAATATTCTTTCATCACTTCTAGCATCAAACTTGCCTAAATCTTCATCTCTTTTGATGTAACATTTTCTACCAAAGACTCTAAAATATCTTATAGTAGGAGTAATGCCAAACCAGAGTTCATAAGGGGTCTTACCGATATTGCTTCTGACTTGCACTCGATTAAGAGTATAAACTGCAGTGCTGACAGCTTCTCTCCAATAGATCTGAGGAACATTTGCTTCCATCATCATAGTCCTTGATGCTTCTTGGATGGTCCAGTTCTTTCTCTCCACTACTCCATTTTGCTGTGGAGTCCTCGGAGTAGACAACTATCTCTTAATTCCATGTTTCTCATAGAATTCTATGAACTCACCAGATGTGAATTCTCCACCTCTATCAAACCTCATACATTTTAACTTTATTCCTGTTTCATTCTCTACCATAGCCTTGAATATTTTGAATTTCTCAAGAGCTTTTGATTTCTCCTTCAGAAACGTTACCCACATCATCTGGGAATAGTCATCTATTAGCAGCATGAAGTATCTATCACCTTGAATACTTCTGGTTCTTGCCGGACCACAAAGATCAATGTGAACTAAGTCCAATAGTCTGGTAGAGGATAGTTCCTTGCTTTTGAATGTGACTCTGCTCATCTTACCCAACTGACATTCCTTGCATAAGCTGTTAGTAGGTTTCACCAATTTTGGAAGATCTCTTACAGCCTGAGTATTGCTTATCTTGATGATATTATCAAAATTCACATGACACATCCTTCTATGCCATAACCAACTCTGATCAACTTGAACAAATAAGTAGCTTTTACCAGTACCAACCAAGTGGAAGATATTACCTTTAGTTTGAGTACTAGATGCAATCTCTGTTCCGGATCTTTCAAAGATTTTGCATTTTCCATCCTTGGATCGGAGATCATAGCCTTTGTCCATCAACTGTCCAACACTGAGAAGATTATGCTTCAAACCTTCAACATACAGTACATTACTAGTTTTGTTTCTTCAATTAAAAGAAATAGTTCCTCTTCCTCTGATTCTACCAGTAGAATTATCACCAAACTTCACCACTCCTCCTTCATACCTTTCCAAATCTATGAACTTATTCTTGTCACCTGTCATGTGGTGAGAGCAACCACTATCAATGACCCAATCATTCTTTTCTTCAACTTGGGCAGCCAGAGCTCTTTCTACAACTTTATGATTGATAGATACAAAGGATATTGGTTCTTCTTCCTTGATGGCAATAAACACCCATTCACTTCAGGATTTGTTTCCTGTCTCTGATTCATCATCTATTACTCCTTCATTATCATCTTCTTCATGAACATAGTAACAATTCTTTTGGAACCTTGATCTGTTAGGATTTGGCTTTGAAAATCTTTCCAGACATTTTGAGGCAAAGTGACCAATCTTATTACAGTTAAAACACATAAAAGGCAATTTTCCTTCATACTTACCAGATCCTCTTGGCAGTCTCTTTGCAATGAGGGCTTCAAGTTGAGCAGTTTCCACTTCTTCTTCTTCCAAGTCTTTTCTTGCTTTTCCATACCATGACAAATTCCTTGATGAGTTCTCTCCTAGATCAAATCCTTGTTTACCTTTCACAGAGGCACTGGCTTTGAATGTAGATTCAGTTTTGGGGGGATCATCTCCAAATTTGGTCATTTCAAAAGTAGCCAGTTTGCTAGCCAATTGGTCACTTGTGACAGTTGTATGGGCTCTGAATTCATCAATGGCAACAACCTTGATTTTGTAGGAGGCAGGAAGGGATCTGAGAATCTTGCCAACAATCTCATTTTCATCCAAGACCACCAGAATTTCTAATTCCACAATCCAGCTCATTCACTCTTGGCATAAAAGTGGTAATATTTTCATCATCTCTCATCTTCAGTTTTTCAAATTTCCCTTTTAGACTCTGTAACCTTACACATTTAACATACTCATCTCCTTCATGTAGAAGTTCCAGTTTAATCTAGATCTCATAGGCAGTTGATAGGTCAATAACATTTGAGAGCTCTGAGTCAGTTAATGCACTTAGAAGAGCTTCTTTGGTCCGCGGATTGTTTTCAGCATCTGTGATTTCATTTAGGGTTGTCGAACCACCCTATGGAGGTGCATACGCTTTTGTGACCATGGACCAATAGGCCTTTCCCATACACTGCAAGTGACATTTCATGCAACCTTTCCAAAGAGAAAAGTTGGTTCCATCAAACTTCAGACTATCCTTCTTGTATGATGACATCTTGGATCTCCTCAAGTGGTTAAGCTCCTTTTAGAGGAACTTAGCTCTGATACCAATTGTTAGGCTTAGGGCATACAACTGAGAGGGGGGTGAATCAGTTGTGTGAAACTTTCGCTTATTTAAACAGTTGAACCTTCTTTAGTGATTAGCATAATATTAATCATGAACCATAAAGAATTAAATTAGAAGCAGAAACATAACAACACATATGACACCAATATTTTGACGTGGAAAACCCGGTTAAGGGAAAAACCACAGGGTGATTAACCCAAGAAAGTATTCTCTGTTAGAAGAATAGAAAGAACAAAATGGCACATGCCAATTAGGGCTCACTACCTGAGCACACTGCTCACAATAGGCTCACTGCCTACAAGAGACACACTATCTACAAAGGAATAAGTATCACCTTTATGAATTGGAGAATAGCATCTTCAACATGCTTGAATCAGTTCCATTTAAGCCCAATACTTCTACTCTGCCTTTCACACTTCTCTTCGCTACCACATACTTATCACCACAAGACTCACTTCAAAATGAATTCACAATCCCTTATTTATACAAGGCATCAACTTAGGAATAATCATCTAAGTCGACAAACACCTAAAAGATCATCTGCAAGACGTGTAATACATCTGGTCAGCCAGTCTCAGGAAGAACACCAATATCTGTGGTTATTCTTCAAATGCAAACTCTAACTTCAATGCGGACCACCAACATTAACTGGACATGATCCAATGATCATTATAACCTTCCCTGAATCACCAAAAACATCCACACTTCATCATCCTACTGGAATTCTTCTCTCCTTCATCCAGAGCTACAAGAACACAATCTGTCATCACTGTCACAAATGAATAGGCACTTGTGAACCTTCACCCCACAAACTAATCTAGTTGATACTTCACAGGGATGTCCTCAACACTCCCTTAGATCTGCAGAATGGGATAATGAAATACCAGATCTCACCAGACCTATCTATGGCCCTCTGTCACCTCTGAACAGAACCAGTTCTACTTGAGCAACCATAACTTCTTCAGATCTTCATGCGGACCTCTGAAATCTTGACTGGAGCATCTCAAGACTTATATATACAAACCCTTTAAACTGCATCCTCTGATCCTCAACCTATTGAGGACTTTTACCTTCTTGTCATCACTATTCTTCACTATTCCTGATTGAGACTTATTTTCTCAATATCCTCAGCACACAGCTCATCTAATCCTTCTCATTAATGCAACATGAGTATGTTGACATCAATGAAAACACCGGTTAGGCCCATACTTGCAACAAATTTTGCATTCCATAGGTCATGGGGTCAAACTGATTGTGCCAACATGTCAAGGTGGGTGGCTAAATACAAGGGGAGGTCTCATTTAGTGTGCCAAGTGCCCCATTCATTCTAGGTTGTAAGCTACCAACAAAGTCATTTATCGGTAGCTTACAACCTAGAACGAATGGGATGCTTGGCACACAAAATGAGACCTCCCCTTGCATTTACCTACCTACTCCAATATGTTGGCATAGTCATTTTAGCCCCACGATGAGTAGAACAAAAAATATGGCTCCTGGCAAGATTGTGCTGCATGAAACTGAAGCATTTTGCAAGAATGCATTTAATTTTGGCATAGTCACATGGATTTGATTTGACTAAAACTGAGAGAGGTTATTGTGGATGGACCCCACATGCACCTATAGGTCCAAATAGAATGTTCACAGCTACCACAAATTCCAAGAACTACTCCATCAAAGTTTGGTAGTTTTCGCTCTTAGGATCCTAAGTGACTTTGCCGGTAACCTGCTGCCTCAAATGACTGGGACACTTGGCACATGAAATGATACCTCCCCTAGAATTTAACTACCCACCCCAACATGTTGGCACAGTCAGTTTAGCCCCACAAGCTATGGAATGCAAAATGTCACTCCTAGCACCTTTCCACTGCAAGAAATTGAAGCATTTTGCTATAATGCATTTGATTTTGGCATGGTCAAATGAACTGGAGTTGACCAAAACTGAGATAGGTTATTGTGGATGGATCCAATGTGCACCTATAGGTCCAAATGAAATGTTCACATTGATGTAGGAGCATCCCTGATTTAAGAGCAATCTTGCATCAACCAAAAACATTTGCATTTCAGTTGGTTTGCATTTCAGTTTATTTATTTTCATTTTCTAGTTCAGTCCAGCTAGTTTAGTTAGAAGTAGTTTTTCTATTTTTTCTACATTCTACCATAGTTGTATTTTAGACCCTATGGAGTTGGATTTAGCATCTAGATTCATTCATGCACATCACATCCAAAACTCAGAGCATTTGGGTCAAGTACTGGAAAGTTATCGCTATCAGAAGATCAACAATTTGTCATAACAGAGCATCCTGATAGTCTTAGACAATCAGCTAAAGGAGAAGGCTTACGGAGCATTTCATGACTTGTGAAGCTAAAAGGAACATCATGCAATGTTTATTGGTTCATGGCCAACCTTCCCTAAGATCCACATGCAATTCCATTCATTTGTGAAGGAGTTCTATTCAATTAGGTCTGATCTATCTGTGTACACATGTTACAGCTATTCATTGGAGTTTGTAATCTTCCTTGGCTGACACGAAGGAATCTTAGGTTCTGAAGATGATATATATTGATGTAATAGATGCCTAGGAAAGCAAAATTTTATAGTTGAACATTAGTATCTTGTTGATAGTTTGATTTTGTGTGAAGCTGCTTCAAAGTCATATATTGTGTATCTTTTGTAATTAGGCCTGTGAGTCCTAATTATAAGTCTGCATGTTGCTAGCCAATTTGTATTTGAATTCTATGATATAATTAATGATTGAATCTGCATTTGTTTCATATTTTTGAGTTGTTTCCATTGTGTTTACTCTAGCTGAACAACCTAGACAGTTCACTTTGTGGACCCTCCTAACCATGACTGCACCAAGTGGTATTAGAGAAAAAGTTTGAATCTTTGGAAGCGAATTGAGCCAAGTTGGTGAAGGAATTCCATAAGATCTTGTTGTGAACTAATTGTTAAATCCAAGGTAGGTTACGTGTGTTGCAACTGATCATTGATTGTGAGGCAGTTGTCACCTTGTAGCCTCAACATCGATCTTGAGGCAGTTTACACTTGATCCTAGGAAGATGCCGTCAAGGAGAATTCTTGCTATTGAAACAATGGCTAGTAGAATAAATGAGATGATGGAAATGATGAGAACTATATGAGTTTTCTTGGATGCTGTTGAAGAATATTGGAGAAGAGGACTTACACCTAGACCTCATGTTGAAAGTGATGATAATGAGGAATTTCAATCCTCTGATCAAAATGGCCAAACCCTAGGAGGTGATGAGGAAGAAGAATTAGATCAAGTCAAGATGTTGTGAGCTATTTCAAAGATTGGGAAAAGACCTAGAGTTGATGTACCTAAATACACTAGAAATTTGAACCATGAAGAGTTGATTGACTAGATAAATGACATGGAAGAATACTTTGAGTATGAAGAAATTAAAGATTCAGAGAAGGTGAAATTTGCAAAAATAAAGTTGAAAGGACATTCTTCTATATGGTGGAAAGAAGTTCTGTTGGATAGAAACAAAAGAGGAAAATAAAAGATTACAAAGTAGGATAGGATGACGACAAAGTTGAAGAATCAGTTTATACCTATTGACTATGAGTTGGAACTGTTGAAGAGTTTGCAAAACCTGAGGCAAAAGGAGAAATCTGTGAAGGAGTATACTAAAGAATTTCATAATATGATCATAAGGATAGGACATAGTGAAACAAGAAAGGAGAAAGTGCCTAGATACATCAATGGACTGAGATTGAACATTCAAGAAGAATTGAGCTTGGTAAGGATGACAATATTGGAAGAAGCATACCAATTTTCTCTAAAGGTTGAAGAGAAGTTGAATAAGAGGCATGATAAAAAAAAAATAGAGAGAAAGAGGAGGTAAAATTCAGAGAGGAAGAACATTTTCTAGAGGAGAGAAATCATATGTAGAGTAGAACAGATAAGAGAACACATTCAAGAAGGAGAACACAGACATCAATGCATAATAGAGAGATGACAAAAATTTCTATGGTAGAGGAAACCCTAGTCCATACCAAAGTGAAGGATACAAAAGAGAAGGAAGAGGACCTGATAGGAGAATTTTTGAAGGAACTTGTTTCAAGTGTGGAGGTGAAGGACATAGAGCATTTGAATGTAATCAGGGGAGTACAAGCAAGAAAACAAAGAGCAATGGGAGAGAAGCCTATGTGGAAGAAGAACCTATTGCATCACCTAGTTCAGTTGGAAAACTTGAGAAAGGAGAATCAATTGTGATGAGGAAAGCACTATTTCAAGAAAAGACAAATGAGGAACCACCGTAGAGGAAAAGTTTGTTTAGAACCAGATGCAAATCAGGAGGTAAATGTTGTAAGTTTGTAATTGATAGTGGTAGTTCTGGTAACCTAGTTTTAGAGGAGATGGTGACTAAGTTGAAGTTGGAAAGATTGAAACACCCTAAGCCCTATTAGATAACATGGATTCAAGATTATCATAAGGTACTGGTGAGTGAACAATGTTTGGTGAAATTTTATATTGGACCTTATCATGATGAAGTATTGTGTGATATTATTCCTATGGATGTAGGCCATATTTTGTTGGGTAGACCATGGTAGTATGATAGAAAAGCTATACATGATGGGAGAAAAAATACATACATTATAACATCAAATGGAAAGAAAATTACTTTGATTCCTTTGGAAGATGATCCTAAGAGTGAAGTATGTGGGAATGCTAGAATCTATTTAGTAGATGGAAAAAATTTTTTGGATGGTTTAAGACATGAGAATATGTGTTATGCTTTGATCCCTAAGAAGCTTGAAATATTTAAGAAAGGGGACTAAAGAATCACAACCAAAGGAGATAAAAGAGTTGCTGGAAGAGTATGAAGACACCATTTCAAAAAATGTACCTGAAGGATTGCCACCAATCAGGAGTATCAGTCATCACATGGATCTTTTACCTGGAGCTAGTTTGCCTAACAAAGTAGCACACAGAATGACACCAACAAAGAATGAAGAATTGAATAGACAGATATAGGAATTGTTGAGGAAAGGTTTGATCATAGAAAGATTGAGTACTTATGTAGTACCTACAATGTTAGGACCAAAGAAAGATGGATATTAGAGAATGTGCATAAACTCTATGGAAATAAACAAGATCATAGTTAAGTATAGATTTCCTTTACCTAGGATGGATGATATCATGGATTTTTTGAGTGGAGCAAAATATTTCACAAAGATAGATTTGAAAATTGGATACCATTAGATCAGAATCAAAGAAGGAGATGAATGGAAGACTACTTTCAAGACAAATGAAGGATTCTATGAGTGGTTAGTGATGTCTTTTGGATTGACAAATGCACCGAGCACTTTCATGAGATTAATGAAAGAAGTCTTGAAGAAATTATTGGGTAAGTTTGTTATCAAGTATATTTGGATGATATTTTGATTTTTTGGTAAGACAAAAGAATAACATTTGTAGCACTTGAGACAAGTATTGCAGAGACTGAGAGAAGAGAAATTGTTGATAGACATCAAGAAATATAATTTCATGAAGGAAGAATTAGTATACTTGGGATTTGTGATTTCTATGGAAGGATTTAAGATGGAACCTAAGAAAGTAAGAGCAATTATTGAATGGCCTACACTGGAGAGCATTGGAGAAGTCAGATCATTTCATGGATTGGCTAGTTTCTACCCAAAGTTCATTAGAAATTTAAGTTCAGTATGTAACCCTATGGCAGAGACAATGAGAGGTGATAGAAAAGACTTTAAGTGGACATCAAGAGCAGAAAAAAGTTTTGAATTATTGAAGCAGAAAGTGACAGAGCAACTGGTGTTGGCATTACTAGATTTCAATAAGGTATTTCAATTAGATTGTGATGCATGTGGGAATGCAATAGGAGTAGTGTTATGTCAAGAATGTAGACCTATAGCATATTTCAATAAAAAGTTGAATGATGCAAGGAGAAGATATTAAGTTTATGATCAAGAGTTCTATGCCATAATTCAAGTCTTGAAGAAGTGGAGACATTACTTGTTACCTAAGGAGTTTGTGTTGTATACAGATCATCAAGCTTCGTAATATTTGAATAGTCAAGGAAATTTGAATCAAAGACATATAAGATGGGTAGGGTTTGTTGGAATCATTTTCCATTGTGCCAAAATCTCAAGCTATCAATGCTCGCTACAAATGCTAGACTTAACCCAAATCCACCAGAGGCTCACTGCCATGTCATGAATCCCAAGGTCAGCGTTGAATGCCTCACTGACAAGGGGTAACTCACTGCCAATAGAGTTCTTGTAGAGTTATACTTTTGTGTTGAAGCATAGGAGTGGAAAGTCAAATAAAGTTGCAGATGCATTGAGTAGGAGAAGGAACTTGTTGACAGAGATGAGTTGAAGTGATAAGAATTGATGAATTGAAGAACATGTATGAGGAAGATCTTGATTTTACAGAACCTTGGAAAGTATGTAAGGAACCTATTGTGACAAATAGGAGGAGGTGGTTGGACTATTTCATTCAAGAAGATATGTTGTTCAAAGGAAATCAATTGCATACCTAGGAGTTCCATGAGAGATAATTTGATCAAAGAGAAACACAGTGGTGGATTAGCACGACATTTTGGCATTGAAAAAATAATGGCTTTGGTAAGTGAAAACTACTTTTGGCCTCAAATACATAAGGATGTTAGGAAATTTGTGTAGAGTTGTAGAATTTGTCAAGTTGCAAAGGGGAGTAGTCAGAATACTAGATTGTATAAACCTTTGATAGTACTAGAGAGACCTTGGGAAGACATAAGTATGGATTTTGTAATGGGATTGCTGAAGACACAAAGAGGACATGATTAAATATTTGTAGTAGACAAATTTTCAAAGATGGCTCATTTCATACCTTGTAAGAAGACAACTGATGAAGTGCATGTGGCTGACCTATTTTTCAAGGAGATTGTGAGATTACATGGATTACCTAAGAGCATAACTTCAGACAGAGACACAAGATTTCTTGGATACTTTTGGAAGACACTATGGAAGAAGATGAAGACATATTTAAAGTTTAGTTTAGCATTTCACCCATAGACTGATGGGTAGACAAAGGTATTAAATAGGAGTTTGGGAAACTTGTTGAGATGCTTGGTTGGAGAGAAGGTAGGAAGTTGGGATTTGATTCTTTCACATGCAGAGTTTGCATACAATAGTTCAGTGAATAAGAGTACCAGAAGAACACCTTTTGAGATTGTTACTAGAGTAAACCCTAGAGGAGTAACAAAGTTAAGAGATATCAGTATAGAGGACAAAAGGAGTGCAGAAGTAGAAGAATTTGTAGGACATATGGATATAGTGCATAATTAGGTGAAGAAACATTTGGAAGAGATGAACAATAAGTATAAGGAGCAAGCAGATGAGAAGAAGAGACACAAGGAATTTGTAGTTGGAGATGACGTAATGGTGTACTTGAGAAAGAAAGATTTCCAATTGGGACATATAACAAGTTGAAGATGAAGAAGTTTGGACCTTGTAGGATACTCAAAAAAATTGATTAAGGAAATGCATATAAAGTGGAGTTACCAAAGACATTGGGTATATCACCTATTTTCAACATTACAGACCTATATCAGTATCATGAAGCAAAGTTTAGTGACAACATTGAGGACTTGAAGAAGTAGTTACCGCAACAAGCACCAGAGTAGATTGAAGACATTTTGGACAACAAAGTTGGATGCAACACCAGAGGAAGACAATACAAAGAATATCTTGTGAAGTGGAAAGGCAATCCGTTTGTCCCCACGATGAACAGAATGAAAAATTTGGCTCCTGGTAAGGTTGTGCTGCATGAAACTAAAGTATTTTGCAAGAATGTGTTTGATTTCAGCACAGTCAAATGGATTTGAGTTAACCAAAACTGAGAGAGGTTATTGTGGATGGACCTCACATACACTTGTTGTTGGGATAAGGTTCCATTAACCTTGTAAATCCCAATATTGTATTTATTCCATTTATTATATGTAATTTGTAATTATCCATGAGGAGATGTACTAGTTTCACTACCAGGGGTAATTTGGGAGTAACCAAAGGTAATTACAGAGTGACTTTTACTGTTGGCAAATGTAAAAACTCAAAGTAAATGAGGGTAGGCATTTTCACTCAAGGAATATACTATATTTGGCATGTATGAAAACTATCATAATATTTGGTAAGTGAATCTATGACAGCTGCAAGTTGTCATAAGATTCAATGATTCTATGACGCATATGACAAATATGTTAGTAGTATATTTGCTATATTTAGCCCAAGGTTCCTATCTTGGAAAGATACTCCTTTGTGGAATCTATGATGGTTATGACACATCATAAGATGCTATAAGAGGCTAGATTTAGTCTTGGGTACCCAACCTTTGCATGGATGTTTTTGAACACGTGGAAGGTGCTTGTAAGATGGCATTTAATGTTTGCATGTTGGGGAATCTCATGAGAGGGAAGGTGAATGCCTAGGATGAGTTGGAAAAATTTTCTATAAGTTTTTGCCATGTATTTGATGCAGAAGCATCCCTAGTTTAAGAGTAATCTTGCATCAACCACAAATATTTGCATTTTAGTTTGTTTGCAGTTTAGTTTGTTTCTTTTCATTTTCCAATTTAGTTTAGGCAGTTCAATCAGAAGTAACTTCTAGATTTTGATTCAACATTGTATCATAGTTACATTTTAGATCCTACAGAGCTGGACTTAGTATCTACATTCATTCATCTACATCATATCTAGAATTTAGAGGTCCACACATCTTTATCGGAAAGGTATCTCTATCAGAAGATCGACTAGTTCTCAGAACAAAGCATCCTGATAATCACAGACAACCAGCTGAAGGAGAAACCTACGGAAGCATTTCCTAATCTTTGGAGCCTAATGAAACATCATTCAATGATCTTTGGTTCATGGCCAACCTTCCTCGAAGATCCGTACTTCATTCCATTCATTTTCTGGAGGAGTTCTATGCATTTAGGTATGACCTATTTGTGTTCACACATTACACCTCTTCATTAGAGTTTGTGACCTTCTTTGGCTGATGCGGAGGAACCTATTGTTCCAAAGATGATATATATTGATGTAATAGATCCTTAGGAAAGTAGTTTAGATAGTTCTCATGATTTAGAAGATTGATAGTTGATATTTTGTGCAAAGGAACTTCAAAGCTTTATCTTGTGCATGTATGTAATTAGGTCTGTAAGCCCTAATTGTAAGCCCGCATGTTGCCTATCGATCTCTATTTGAATTCTATGATATACTAAATGACTGAATTTGCATTTGTTCCATTTCTTTAGGTTGTTCCTTTTTTGTTTACTCTTGCTGTATGGTCCAGATAGTACATTCTGTGAACCCTCCAACCATGACTGCACAAAGTGGTATCAGAGATAAAGTTTGAATCTTTTTGAGTGAATTGAGCAAAGTTGGTGAAGGGATTCCGTAACATCTTTCTATGGATAGATCACCGAATTGAGGCAGGTTACTTGTGTTGCAACCGATCGTTGATTGTGAGGCAATTGTTACCTTGTAGCCCAATTGCCTAACTTGAGGCAGTTTGCACTTGATCCTAGGAAGAATGCCGCCGAGGAGAGTTACTGCTGTTGGAATTGTTACCATTTTTTCACCACAGCTCAAAACTAGCAAAGCTGATGTGACAAGTTCATTTTTAGAGTGAAGGTTAACATTCTTTTGTTATAAATTATTTGCATAGTTATTGTGTTTTAGTGATAGTTGTAACTTAGTTAGTCAAAAGAAGGAAAGATTTCAAATTATTCATTGTATTGCAGAACATTTAGGAGATAAGTACTTCATTCACCACAATGATTATTCATTTACAATTGAAATACATAAAAGGATAAACATTGTATTGAAAGAAATAATGACATATCAAATGTCCCACACAAGTCGTGGGTCTAGCTGAGCATATGCATATATAAACAAAAATACTATGCATCTAATGATAAGAAAAGAGAAGGTCATAGCCATCATTGCCTTGGAGGTTTTCGATCTTTAAAGTTGTCTTTTGTCCTACTCTTGATCTTCGACATGAACTTGCAAAAAATGTGGGAAGGTCCTGTTAGAGCTCTAGTTATGAGATCTCTGCATTCTATTAGAAGAGGCATAACACTTTGTTCATAATGTACTGATCAATAAACATCACCCACATGCAAGAAGAACTGAGAAAGAAGCAATCATGGAACTTCATTGTTTTATTCTAATCTGTTTGTTACATGTGCAGGTATAGGATAAGTCATGTAGCTGATTGAAGACAAATAAACATGTGGTGTAAAATGAGGCTCCCACGAGGGTTGAGCCCAGCATGCTCCTTCCCCTTGATCTTAGAGGGGATGAATGGAAAAAGAAAGATCCTTATTCAAATTACTTTAATTGCATGACAAACTGAAGAAGTATGAAAACAATCATATGCATTGGTGTCTAGTACAGGACATATTCATGATTACAGTTCAAGAAATGAAGTGAAACCATCAACATGAACTGGACTATTCAAAGGACAACATTTAATGCACATGACAACTATCATCATTGATTCAACTATCATTGAAAAATGACATTCACAGGTATTTAATTTTTATATCTTTCATGGTATGCATAAGAGAAATTGAGACTAACAAGTACATTTCCATCATTTGAATGTCAATGGTTTCTAATGGATGATATCATGCAATTGTTCATAACTGTTTGGTCATGACATAACATCAGAAACATATATCATTTCATGCATGATTTGAATAAAATGAAAAGTGCAAGTGGACAGTCACCAAAGAACAACATATGCTACCATGTCACTTAAATGTTGAAATGAGGTACATTCATCATATGGAGCTATCATTTTTTAAGCATAAGATGATCTTATATCATGGAGATGATCAAGATAGGATAACCAATAAATGAAGTGGCCAAATAATGACCAGAGAGCTACAATGAAATGACTGTTATGGCTAGAGCTATCATTCAATAGTAATTTTATACTTTTGTTTGAAATATCACATGTATATGCTACAGGTAAAGTGACCATTTTAGATATGTGCATTATAGATGCAATACAATAGTGGGTCATTTCAGTGATCATGATATGCTATAGTGACAGGAGTATGTAAGTATCCATAAACATCTATAGGACATCATATGTTTCTATGAGAACAGCTAGTGAGAGATGCCACACTGTATGTGGAGAGTGAAAGGAATAGTGCACTAAATCAATATTAAAGTGTGTTTTATCAGGTATGTGCATATCAAATGGTGACATCTACAGAAGATGCAATGACTAAAGAAGGGGCAGTCAACTAATACCACTGTCATGAATATCAAAAGTATGCTAAAACAATGGGTTTAAAACCAAATTTAATGAATCATGTGTTCAAACCCATTTGGTTTATATCATAGTATATAGGGAGCTCATGGCCTCAACCAAGAAAATGCACAGATACCAGATACCATACACATACAGGAAGCCATTTCAGTTCGAAGAAGATTTATCTCATATGCAAAAGAAATAGATAGTTTTTAAATCATTGCGACCAAAGATACAGAAGGAAAGATCATGTGCCTAAAACAAATGTTGCATATGGTAATGAAATACATTTTTAAGATAGAAAGATAATACCCATGGAGGCTCTCAAACAAAGTATGCAAGTTCAGATGGTAAGGTTTAGAGATACAGGCAGTGGCCATTGAAAAAGATACAGGAGTATTTCAAGTATATCGAATGCAAATGTATACAGCCATGGCAAATTCACCATTTTTCTTGAAGCTTCAGTGAACCCATTTCAAGTTTATTAAAAGTATCATATACATAAATACTAAAATAAAATGAAAATTTTACTCAAACCCTCTTAGGGTTTTAAAGAAATAGGTATACATTAGTTTTGTGCAGATGCAGAGCCATAGAAGAGGGTTTCGAGCCATAGAAAGGTCAAAACTATGTAGAAGTGTTAAGCTACAGCCACTGCCAAAGATTCATTTTTTCCATCAAAAACTCAAGACCCATTTCATTCTCATCAAGAAAATATAGCTACGACAAGGTAAAGAACACATGGTTGTGGGTTTAGAACCCTCAGAACACACAGAATGCTTTAGAAAATGAAAAATACAGTGATGAAAATGAAGCTTACCTATGTATGGAGAAAGAGTATGTGGTGCAGAACCGAAAACTTCCTTTCTTTTCATTTCATTTCCTTCTCATAAATGCAATCATGGCGGCCATATACAAAAGGAAAAATGATAGTGAACAAAATTGTAAACAAAACCATTAGAATGTGTACAGGACACGACTTTCAAAGCCTTTTATCTCAGAAATCTTAAGTAGAATGGAAGAAACAACAAGGAAAAGAGTCATATCTACATCAAGAAACCATTTACCTTGTCTTTCCTGCAAAGTTTCATGAAGGTCAAGCATAAAAAAGCTAGAGAGATGTAGTTTTCATGACAGAAACTCTAGGGTTTCATTGTCAGCCACAGTAGATCCCAAATCCTAAAAAATGTGTTTTACAAATGATGCGAAAAGATAGGGCAAATTTTTTTTTGTTCTTAGGGTTTCTTTTTGCCCTAGTCTGAGTGTGGCATTTTTTTCACATTCTTTTCTTTTTTGTGAACCAAATTAAGACCTTGTGGTATTATGTGTTCCATGGTTCCCTATTATTATGACTTAGTGAGGTTGAGCATGGCTACCTCTTGATTTTAATTATTTTAATCTGCTTAAGTCACTTTGCCATAACCCTCAGAGATGGAGATAATTTCATGCCTTAGGAATATATGCCAACCTTTAATTTTGGTGTGAGACAAGTTGTTGGCAAGAGACACTATGTGGCTTCATGAGTGTTTTCATTGATGGAAACAAAGTCTATCCCACTCATCTGCAACACATAGTATGTCTATACTGGAAGTCAGCTTGAAGAGTATTTTGGTCCGGTGAAGAAGAACAGAGCATGCAACAAGGTCCAACAATTAGGTCCAAATCTCTCAGATGAAGTATCTCAGTAAAGTATGGACTTGGGGAAATCAAGAGGAGTACCATGACTAATACATTATAGAGATGGAGCCTCCAGTGATGTAAGAGTGAAAATATATGGGCACCTAAGTGTTGGGTTCCTGTTTGGTAGAGTAGACTGAGGAAAAACTAACCGATAGAGCATCAGACCTTAATCCAGAAGAGATATTGATGGTGATCAAGTTTCTTGAGGGATCATTCATGATTGACCAACATGAGTGATGTCTTCTATAAGTATCTCTTTGATATGTATCACTTAGTAAGCAAGGATTCAGCTGACTGACCAGAATTTGGGAAAATATTGAGTATTCCGGATGCTGACTAGAGAGTTGTTGAAATCCTTTGTGCGGATATATATACCAGATGTATTTCGATGTGAGTGTGGTTGTGGTGTGTGAAAGTGTGCAAAGAAAGGCAGAGATAGGTGTGGAAGCAATAATACAAGTCCGGTATGTGACAGAATAGCAGCACTAAAGGAGTGAAAGAATGAAGTGCAGTAGATCAGTTTATTGAGCCTAACTAGAACTAAACCTCAGCATATGTGGATGCCTCTGATCAGTTCAAACCCCTGGTTACCTTCTTTGTATCTTGTAGATAGTGAGTCTCTTGTAGGCAATGAGCCTCTTGTGAGTAGTGTGCTCAGGTAGTGAGCCCTAATTGACAAGTGCCATTTTGTACTTCTTATTATTTTAACAAAGAATACAATCTTGGGTTAGTCACCCCGTGGTTTTTCCCTTAACAGGGTTTTGCACATCAAAAATATTGTGTTGTGTGTTGAGTTTATTTTTTCTTCCATGGTTATGTATGCTTCTATGTTTTGATGTTATACTAATTTTTAAAGAAGAACAGAAAGTTAAATATTTAAGATAACTAATTCACCCCCCCTCTCAGTTATCTACCTTATTTCCAATAATTGGTATTAGAGATAAGTTCCTCCTAATAGAGCCTAACAGCTTGAGAAAGATCTGGGAATCTCAATGGATATGTATGGTATGAGGGAACAACTTTAGTCTGCCCTAGATGATCTTGAACAATCTCACTATGAAGTCAATAACCTAAGGGAAAGACTCAAACAAGCTGATGATTTCATAAATGAACTCAAAGAAAAACTAAGTATTTCAATGAAGAAAAGAAAGGAACCACTTCAACAATTAGCAAGTTAAACTGAAGCCAATGATACTAATGAAGATCTGAATGAGAAAACCAAGTTATGTGAGAAGTTATCAAAATAAGTCATTATGGTAAGACACAAAATGGAATCAGGAGTTATGAAATTCACCCAAGAAATTGAAGAGAAAAGAAAAAATGAATATAATCTAAGACAATCTCTCAAGGAGAAGTCTGAAGACTACCACAAACTGGATAGAATAATCAGGCATTTGGAATCTGATCTTGAAGAAGCTAGAGACAATGAAGAACAACTTGAGAATCAAATAGACACTCTTAAAAGGGATCTTCAAAGAACAAATGAATACAAAGAGAAATTCAAGATAAGCTCTGCTCAACTTGAAGTTCTTCTTGAAAACCAAAAGAGGGTAGATGACAAGCAAGGCTTGGGGTATGAAAAAGGGGAAAGCTCTAGATCTGGTCAGAAGAACTCTGGATCAAGAAATCCAAGGAACAGGCCTAGAAGACCTCTAGTAAGACAACCAAATGCTCAAAGATATCCATCCTTCAATGGATACTACCACAATTGCAATAACTTTGGTCATAAAGCAAATTAGTGTAGAAGAAGAATGAATTAGACTAATTCATCCTTCTTTGGACAGTGTTTTAACTGCAAAAGGTATGGTCACAGATCTCATGAATGTAGAAATATGCAAACAAACAATTCATTCAATGGTAGATGCTTTGCATGCAATAGAATGGGACATATGGCTAATCAATGCAGATCTAGAGGATATCAATAAAAAATGCAAAGAAATGTTGTTTGCTACAACTACAATAGATCCGATCATATTGCCAAATTCTACAGAAGTAAGAATCAGGATAAAAGGGGTTCGATGCATCATAATCAAAATCAAGACAAAGGAAAAAGAAAAGTGAATGCAGATGAAGTTCAAAGGGAGATGAACAAGATTTGGGTAAAGAGAAGTATAGAAAATGTTGGGGATGGATCCACACCAGAATCTGGTGTTGATATTCCTTTTGGAAACTAAATAGATGAGCTTTGGCTTAGGGGGAGTCAAAAAGGAAAACAAATTCCCCCATCCAGTCAATTGGTGCCTGAAATTGGCACATGGAAAGTTGCGGATTAAAGGCTTCTTGGAGAAAACATCTAAATAAGCCTTGGTAAAGATTTGGAAGATCCACAAGAAGTTTTGAAGAGGTTAATCATCCAAGATTGATCTAGTTTAATAGTCATCTAGTAAGAGTAGGATTTTTACAGTTAGATCCGGTATGATTCAAAATTGAGCTATCTTGATCTGCGGATAAATGGAATGATTGGAGAAAGATAGATATATTTTCAATATTCACTGAGAATAACTCTAAGTGCATCTTAGTGATCCGGAAAGATCTCTCAGGACAAGGAGAACAAGGCAACCGAAATAACTTAAGTTGCGCATTTATTGCAAAATGGAATTAGGATTTGCATAGAAATAAAAGGGTTCTTTTGTTCATCATTTACACAATTGGATTTAAGAAGAAGGAAGAAAGAGCTCTGCAACAATATTACTTCAACTCTCTCTCAAGGATTAACCGCAGAATTTGACTCAACCAGCGATCTTTTCAACTCTTATCGTGAACCCTAGAAGCATAAGAGGTATTTTCTACTCTTGAAATCTCTCTCTCAATCCTTTGAAAGATGGCTACTCCAAATGTTGTTAAAATTAATGATAGACTATGCCCTAAGTTCAAGAAACATCCTTACAAATCCCTAGAAGTTGATCCCCTAGGCATATTCTCTAGCATTCCACATGGGGTTCTACATGTAGAAGATGTTAGGGTTTATATACACGCAAACATTGAAGAATTTGGGGAATCCAAGTTGATGGATATCTACAAGGAATTGATAGATGAATCATTTGAACTTAAACCCCAATACAAGGCCATCCGAGATAAGCATTTTGGACATTGCATCTATTTCCCCTGTTTTGCTGAAGATGAATGGGTCCGGTATGTTTTGAGCATAGTGCATGACAATTTAATGTGGTTGTTGAGGCCATTTAATATCATAAAAGATGCCATTAGGGTGGTAACTAGATTGCACTCATCCGGTGGGTTGCCTACTCTCAAATCAGTCAAAAACTAAACTATAAGTGAGGCTACCGGATCGAAATTTGATAAGAGGGCAATGATAGTAGAAGACATCATAGATCTAGATATCAAATTTGCCTCTATGATAATTGGTTACAAAATCTATCACTCCAGCAGGGAGAATTCAATATCTGGAACTTCTATATATACTGCATATGAAATGCTAAGGAAAAATGCTGACTATGATCTTTGTGAGCTTCTTCTGAGCCAACTATTGGGAAACATGCAAAAGATCAAAAAGGACAAGAAGAAGTCATTCAAATATGGTGGCTTGATATTATGTCTCTTTTTTTACTACATGAATGAGCTCCCCAGATCCAGTGGTTAGATATGGCAAAATGACAGACCGGTTGCCATACAAATCAAAGACTATATGTATGGGCTTGGTGATACCAAGGCACAAAGCATAGCTCTCTGGGGTTACTTCAAAAACTTCCAAGGCATGATGTAGGCCAGAGAGAGAATCCCCCAATCTCTAGTTGAAAAATACAAGGATATAGTGTGCTTCATGGTAGACACTGATCAATGCTGAGGCAGTGGAACTGAGAACAGTGTGGATCATGCCAATGGGCTATGAGGTGGATGAGAAAATTTTGGAACTATATATCCAACACCTACTAAGTCAGCCTAAGGACCCTAAGGAAGAAAGGTTTGGAACCTTCCAAGAGTTGAGTGTAAAAGTTCATGTTGAACTCAGACAACCTGAGATCAAGAGAAAAGTGAGAAGGGAAGTAGAAGAAGTCGCCAAGAGATATGGAATATCAAAGGAGGTAGTTGATGCCAACAAAGAGAAGGTGGAAAGGGTAGAGAAAGAAAGGAAAGAAATAGAAAAAGAAAGTGCTCTAGTGCAAGCCCCCTCCTAGACCAGATCCTCCAAAAGCTCTACACCAGCCACCTCTAAAAGTCAAAAAGAATCAAAACTGGAAGTCAGGACATCCAGAAAGGGAGAGAAGAGAACTAAGACAAAGGACACAAGATCTTACACCAGTCAGAAGGATGATGAAGAGACAAAATCAGATGAGGAGATCAAGAAAATGAAAAAGAAAACTTCTGTGGAATCATCTTCCAACAAGAACAAGGAAGAAGAGAAGGCAGAAGAATTTGTTGAAAAGCCTACTTTTTCCATTGACGATGTCATTAAGGCAGTCACTATGGATGGAAATCTGAAACCAATGATAGAATTCTATGATGAATGTAGTGAAGCTGACCAGAAGATCCTGCAAGATGCTACAGTCAGGTATCTAAACATCTACAATAAAGCATTCATTGAAATCATATATCTAATTCCCAAAAGCCTAGAAAAGGAACTTGAAATGAGAAAGAATAATGCTAAGGTAAAGGACCTAGAGATGTGGGAACAAATAGCTATTTAGTTCTACCCCTCCATCACTACAAAACAAATGAACATGATCTTCAAGGACTGCAAGGATGAGTTCCAGAGCAAAGCAAGAATGAACCAGCTTATGCTTGGAGAGACTGACCAAGTGGCAAAAGAAACAAAAGATATCCTCTGGAATGCATTTAAAAGATTCAATCTTCTTGTTATAGAGGACTTAGGTGATGATGAAGGATTGAATACATCAAAAGAAGAATCTATTGAGGAAAATGTAGAAGAGTCAAAGGACATAGGTGAGGAGAGGTCTCAGGACTTGGATTCCTCTGCTCTAGAAGAGGAAGTTCCTAAAGAAGTAAACATCTCTCTTCCAGATCCCCCTACTAACCCCGGAACTGAAGGAGAAGAAAGAAAAGATGAGAAAATTAGTCAAGACAAGAGGTCAAGGGAAGAGAAGAAAAACAAATAGAGAAGATCTCTGTTGACACCTCTGAGGCTGTAGAAGGAAAGAAGACTCTGTCTCTGGTAAGAGACACAACAGAAATAGTTAAAGATTTATTGACCAAAGAAATGATGGAGATTGATGAACTGGAACTATTTCAAGGACCATTCATTTTTTACTCCCTCTCCCTGATCTAGACAATGAAGATAGCATCCTTTGCCCAAGAAAAGGCAAAAGAAAAACTTCTGAAGTCTCACATGGAAGACTGTGAGCTAATAGAGATTGCATCTGGTGTGTTGGAGAAGATCATGCCATCCTTCTAGAAGGATCTTTCAGCCTCTTCATCCGGTGATCTGAAATCTCTTGTTAATTTTGTTAGCACACATTTTGATTCTTTAGAGAAAGCAGCAGAAGAGAAAGTCTGGAAAGAGTTTTTGGATAAAAGATTCTCTAAGATACAAGGACTTATAACAAATGATAGGAGAAATTTGGATATTGGGATAAAGAGCTTAGAAAATGCTCTTAAAGATGGCAGAGACCTATACAAATTTTGTCTATCTTGGTCCACCATGACAGTAGATATTACCAAGGTGGAAGAACAAGAGAGTAAACTTTTAAGTTTATCTCAAAATTTTGATCCTATCACCTCATCCATAATGAGTCAAGAATGCCAGGCTATTGCCACTATGAATGAGATAAGGAAGCTTGAGAAGGAGAAGAAGAATAGAATAAGAAGAATGAGTGATCTAAGAGGGATAATTATCCTTAAGTTAGAAGCCATGCATGAGGCTCTAACTGATGCTTAGACTACAGCCCAGACTAGTGATCTGGTCGATTTAAAAAGGGAAGAAGCTTTTGCATTTCTATTGAGTGGCCACATTTCAATTTTGGACAAGATGAAGCAGAGTTGGGTGACAAAAGTTGTACAGTTGAAGAATACTTTTGCAAATATACTTAAGTATATGTAAGTATAACTTGTATATATACTTATGTGGATATGTATACGCTGATTTTTGGATATTTTGGTGTACGGATTCTACCCTTTGCCATTGATGTCAAAGGGGGAGTGAAGAGTAGTGAAAAATGTTGAATCCAGCTAAGGGGGAGCTCCAAAAAAGTGTACATTAGAATAGAGCATCAACTAAGGGGGAGTGTAGTATGACACTTAGTCATTTTTCACTAAGTGTTGCCATAAATACCAAAGGGGGAGATTGTTGGCAAGAGACACTATGTGGCTTCATGGGTGTTGTCATTGATGGCAACAAAGTCAATCACTCATCTGCAGCACATAGTATGTCTATACCAGAAGTCAGATTGAAGAGTATTTTGGTCCGGTGAACAAGAACAAAGCATGCAACAAGGTCTGACAATCAGCTCTGGATCTCTCAGAGGAAGTATCTCAGTAAAGTACAAATTTGGGGAAATCAAGAGGAGTACCATGACTAATACATTCCAAAGATTGAGCCTCCGCTGATGAAAGAGTGAAAATATATGAGCACCTAAGTGTTGGGTTCCTGTTTGGCAGAGTAGACTGAGGAAAAACTGAACAATAGAGCATCACACCTTAATCTGGATGAGATATTGATGGTGATCAAGTTTCTTGAGGGGTCATTCATGATTGGTCGACATGATTGATGACTTCTATAAGTATCTCTTTGATACGCATCACTTAGTAAGTAAGGATTCAGCTGATAGACCAGAATTTGGGAAAATATTGAGTATTCCGGATGCCGACTAGAGAGTTTTTGAAATCCTTTCTGTGGATATATATACCAGATGGATTTCAATGTGAGTGGTGTTGTGGTGTGTGAAAGTGTGTGAAGAAAGGCAGAGATAGGTGTGGAAGCAATAATACAAGTCTAGTATGTGACAGAACAACAACACTAAAGGAGTGGAGGAATGAAGTGTAGTAGATCAGTTTATTGAGCCTAACCAGAACTAAACCTTAGCATATGTGGATGCCTCTAATCAGTTCAAACACCTAGTTACCTTCTTTGTATCTTGTAGATAGTGAGTCTCTTGTAGGTAGTGAGCCTCTTGTGAGCAGTGTGCTCGGGCAGCGAGCCCTAATTGGCAAGTGCCATTTTGTACTTCTTATTCTTCTAACAGAGAATGCAATCTTGGGTTAGTCACCTCGTGGTTTTTCCCTTAACAGGGTTTTCCATGTCAAAAATATTGTGTTATGTGTGTTGAGTTTATTTCTTCTTCCATGGCTATGTATGCTTCTATGTTTTGATGTTATACTAATTGTTAAAGAAGAACAAAAAGTTAAATATTTAAAATAACTGATTCACCCCTCCTCTCAGTTATCTACCTTGTTTCCAACACAAGTTTACATGCCATGTGTGCCACATAGATTGCCAAGTCATACAGAGATTAGCCATCAGGGTTCTTTTTTTTTTGCAAATATCATGTAATTCCATAATTATTTTTATGATTTTTTATTGAAAAATCAAACATTTGTAATTACAAAATGGCAAAATTATGAGCCATAGAGTTTTATTTTTTGCAGAAAAATCAAATTGAATAGGAGATAGATTGAAACTACCAAGTGTTATAAAGTTAGTTTTAAAACAATCATTTATAAATTGATTTTAAAACTTAACTATTTTTAGGCAGTTAGAGAAAATAAGACAAATCAAAGATTCTTTTTCTATTTGTTTTATTTAGAGGCAGATATGGACAAAATTTGAGATCTCATGGGCAAAAGAAAGTAGACTTGTGGTGGGGTCACATCAAGGAGTCTTTTGGCATCATGATTTGACAGTTTGGACTCTTTTTGAGTGCTTTTATTTGTGCCTTTTTGAGGAGCTCCAAAATGGACTTGGAGTATATTTTTAGAAGCTTTTTTCTATCTTTCAGGGGAAGATCATTCTGCAGCATATATGTCAGAGATACACTTCTTTTTTGACAGTTACAATTAGAGTATTTACAGCATAGAGTAGAGATCAAAGTGTAGAGATAGAAGAGTCTTCCTCTCACATCAAGAGCGTTGTATTCATTTCATGTACTCATTATTCCTTCAGATATAAAGAAACAATTTTCCTTCATTTTTGCCTCTTTTGTTGCACAACTGATTTGATATTACACTGTGATAAGTATTTATCCTCTATTTTTATCTTGGTTTTGTAATAGAATATGCAATTTTTTGCTTAATTCAGGTTGCATGTTGTGTTTAATTGAACCTTCATACAAAACATTTATGAATTGGGTAAAATAAGAAATGTTGTGAAGATCAATGCTCTGTGGTTTGACTGTGAGTAAGATCTAATTGTGCATCACCTAGATTAGACTTCATTTATTTTAGCATATCCTTTTATGCCTTTTCCCCTACAAGTCAATTGGATTAGGAAAATCATAAGGAGAACCAACTCACTCTGGAGATTCCCTCTCAAAATAGATCACCCACATCTAGGAGGGTTTCCATGTTTTAACAGGATATTCAAGCCTGACTTGGCTAGTTGTGCAATCCTGATTGACAACAATTTTTGGCATGCTCGGTGGGACTCTGAAAGTATTTTAAGAGAAACTATCAATTCTTCAAGCTGTTGTTCTGGTATACGCAGTAGCATTCCAGCCTTTGGAGGCTTTTTACAAGTATACCTAGTGACTCAATCTTTTTGGTCTTACATGCAGAACTAGTGCATTCAGCTTGTGAAAACAAGATCGAGACTGATTGAACTATCACAGTCTGATTGCATGTTCATATATACTAATATTTGATGTGTGTATTAGTGATCTCATCCTTTGGAGGTAGAAAATCAAGCACAACTGGTGACTCTGAGTTTGAATCTAATGATTTCAATATGATCATGTGCAAGTATGTTATAAAAATCACCTTTTCATTCCACTTTTAGCTTGCATATGAGTAGAAATGTCAGATTTTCATAAATAGTATGAATATCCACCACCATACTATGAAAATGTTGTTCATAAGGCCCATTATCAGCCATATTAGGCTAATCAAGTAGTTGTTTCCAATCCCATGGCCCTGCAAAGCCAGCATGTACAATATAATTACCATCCACCCCCCCTACTTAGCTTCCTTACCAACCATATACAAGCAACCATAATGTTGGTTTTAGTCCAAATACTCAGGATGCTTACCACATGCTCGTTCCTCCCCAATCTCCTAGTTAGCCTTCATATTAGATGAAACAGTCTAAAATCAAAGAACTTAATGACATGATGAAGGATATTCTGTCAGACTTTAATAAGCAGATGGAGGAGATTAAGAGGGAATAGGAGCATAAACAACACCAAGAGGAACGAGCTTACCAAACCTATCTACATGAGTAAGAGTTGGAGGCACAAAGAAGGCAATATGAGTAGGAGATTGCAAGCATAAAGGGTTATTCGTATCAACAAGGAGCGAGATTTCAACCAAGATAGTATGAAGAGCTTGACTTGCAGTGACAAGATTTCAATCACCAAGTTTACCCTCAATAGCCAGAGTAGCCACCCTATGAGACCTTTGTCTCTGATTAGGAGTGGGAGACACAAAAAATACATTTTGAAGAAAGCCTGGAGAGAGAGAGCCAGCTACACAAACAAAGCTTTTGATTGCTCGAGCCCAAGTAGCTCCTATTGTTCCAAAATAGGCTATTCGAGAAGAGGTACGTAAGTATAAATTTCCAAGTTTCAGACAAAATGAACCTCTTATATCTCCTAAAGTTAAAGTCTCGAGTTTTAGGCAGCATGAAGTTCTTGATCCTTCAAGGTAGCCTAATAAGTTTAAAATACCCAGTTTAAGAAACCCTCATCCCTTGCAAGTTGATAAAAATAACCATGTTGAGCCTAGTGAACTTGCAGACCAGCCTCTTGAAGACTCTCTTTTCTTCCAAGAAGGTCCCCAAGTTTCCCAACCAGATCACTATTCAAGTTGGATTGCCCTATCACTATTCACCTTTGTAAGGATGGACCTACTGTCTTACAAAATGACTCATTCACCATGAAGGAAGCTAGGAAGGTAAATTTACTGCATATAGCTATGGAGCAATATTGGTTAGAGTAGTAGAAGATCAAACTAGAAGAGACTCCTCCTAAGGAGCCTTCCTATGTTTTCACTGAAGAGCTTCTTTGTTTTGTAAAAGATGATAATTTTTTTTTAGAGAGTCATGTAGTGTAAGAGGTTCATTCACACGAAAAGGTTACTGCTATTTGTGTAGGGCAAGTAGATTGAAATCTGATACTGAACCCTTTAAATTTTAAGTCATTTGAAAATTTTTCTAATGTTGTTCATAAGATGCATGAAAGCAGGGTGTAGAAGTCACAAGGCGAAGGCCTTCAATTGCAAAGACTAAAAGCCCAAGTATTATCCGAGAAGACACAAGATAATGAGGAAGAATCTGTAACCTTGTTCAATCAGTTACCTAGTTTTGTTGAACTAGAGGAAGAGAACATGCTCATACCAGAGTTAGCAGTTTTAGAACAACATGGTGATCCTCAACGATCTGGTGAATTGCTGATTGAAGATGAGGAATCCGTTAGAGAGGTCTTGGATCAAATGGACAAGTGTGAAGGTAAGTATACCATGGAAGTTACACAACTGACTAAAGACTGTCATGAGGTAAAATATAGCCCTCTTTTATCAGAAAATCAAGAGAATCACGATGAAATTGTGTTTTGGGATGACCTTGATGTTTTTGTTACAAATTTAGATAATGTGGAGAAGGTTTTAGTTATTCTTCTTGATGAGCTTCCTAACTCTGATGTCGAGGATGAAAACAAAATGTCTATGCCAAGTTTTGACCATCCAAGTGTTAAAGAATATTCAGATAACATGATGATTCATGAGCAGGTATATGAAAGCAAACCTGTTTTGACTAATGAGGATATATTTCAGCATAAAATTAAGCTTTTTTGCTCATTCTTGGATGTTATGTTGACATCTTTTGAGGGTGAATGTGTAGGACAATAGGATATAGAGGTAAAAGAGAGTGTTGGAACGCAGGTTCTGGATATTTTAGTTGTTGATTTTCCTTTGATTGTTGGTATTGATGAAGAAGAGATATATGAACTAACAAGGTTATCAAGTCCAAAGAAATAGTATGGTGAAGGCCATTTAGAGAAAAGACTGGTTCACAAGCAATCACATGAAGATAACTCGGTTGTGGAGGAACACAAAGTTGAAATCAAGATTTAGCTGAAGTAAGAAGCAACTGTGGTTGAGGAGACAACCAATAAGAATGAAACTAGCAATAAGAATTCAAGTTTCATCCTTTCAAGAGGATGCCTGATTAGGGATTTGGCCAATGAAATGACCAACAAGTTTCAGAGTATTTTCTGTGCCCATAGGAAAGAGACTATAGTCAAGGAAAAGCAGATAAAACTTTACCACTCATGGTTGATCAGAGGTATGTCTAAACAGAGTCAAGAAATTCAAACATTTGGTTGTGTTTTTCAGGTTGCAGTATAACAATTTATAAGGAGTGTTCCTATTTTTCACTACATATTGTCAATTTGCAAGCATGCACATAATCCTCAATTGGTTAAGAAAGGTAGTTATTTCACTCAATCGGTGAATGGTTTTGTTTGACCAGCTTCCTAGGCTGGCTAGAGTAGGTTAGAGTTAGTGTTTTCCATCAATAAGTGCTTTCCGCACATTTTCTTTCAGTCAAATTTATTTCCCTAAGTACTGTTGCATAGTGTTTGGCCATATGGGCCTGTTAGTTTGTTTTCAGTTTAGTTTGTTTTTAGTTTTCTATTGCTGTTTGGACTGTTGGAGAGATGAATTACAATTTTTTTTTAATTTGAGAAGAACAGAGTATGACTTAATGCCCAATGGCTGTTCAAGGCAACTGATCCAATGCTTAGCAGACAAGCATATAGCAAAAGTCACCAGAAATGTTACCTTTTTTTCACCACAGCTCAAAATTAGCGAAGTTGATGTGACAAGTTTATTTTTAGAGTGAAGGTTAACATTCTTTTGTTATAAATTATTTGCATAGTTATTGTGTTTAAGTGATAGTTGCAGTTCAGTTAGTCAAAAGAAGGAAAGATTTCAGATTATTCATTGCATTGTAGAACATTCAAGAGCTATGTACTTCATTCACCACAATGATTATTCATTTACAATTGAAATACATAAAAGGATAAATATTGCATTGAAAGAAATAATGATATATCAAATGTCCCACACAAGTTGTGGGTATAGCTGAGCATATGTAGATATAAAGAAAATACTATGCATCTAATGATAAGAAAAGAGGTCATAGCCATCATTGCCTTGGAGGTTTTCGATCTTCGAAGTTGTCTTCTGTCCTGCTCCTGATCTTCAACATGAACCTACAAAAAATGTGGGAAGGTCTTGTTAGAGCTCTAGTTATGAGATCTCTGCATCCTATCAAAAGAGGCATAACACTTTTTTCATAATGCACTGATCAATAAACATCACCCACATGCAAGAAGAACAAAGAAAGGAGCAATCATGGAACTTCATTATTTTATTCTAATATGTTTTTTGCATGTGTAGGTATAGGATAAGTCATGTAGCTAATTGAAGACAAATTAGCATGTGGTGTAAAATGAGGTTCCCACAAGGGTTGAGCCCAACATGCTGCTTCCCCTTGATCTCAGAGGGGATGAATGGAAAAAGAAAGATACTTATTCACATTGCTTTAATTGCATGACAAATTGAAGGAGTATGAAAATAATCATATGCATTGGTGTTTGGTACAAGACATATTCATGATTATAGTTCAAGAAATGAAGTGAAACCATCAACATGAACTGGACTATTCAAAGGACAGCATTTAATGCACATGATAGATGTCATCATTTCCTCAGTTGTCATTGGAAAATGACATTCACAGGTATTTCATTTTTATATCTTTCATGGTATGCATCAAAGAAATTGATAACAAGTACATTTCCATCATTTGAATGTCAGTGGTTGTTAATGGATGATATCATGCAGTTGTTCATAACTATTTGGTCACAACACAACATCATAAATAGATATCATTTCATGCATGATTTGAATAAAATGAAAAGTGCAAGTGAATAGTCACCAAAGAGCAACATATGTTTCTGTGTCACTTGAATGTTGAAATGAGGTACATTCATCATATGGAGCTATCATTTTTTAAGCATAAGATGATCTTATATCATGGAGATGATCAAGATAGGAGGACCAATAAATGAAGTGGCCAAATCATGACCAGAGAGCTATAATGAAATGACTATTGTGCCTAGAGCTATCATTCAATAGTATTGTTATACTTTTATTTGAAATATCACATGTATATGCTACAGGTAAAGTGACCATGTCAGATATGTGCATTATAGCTATAATACAATAGTGGGTAGTGTCAGTGATCATGCTATAGTGACAAGACTATGCAAGTGTCCATAAACATCGACAGGACATCATATGTTTCTATGAGAACAACCAATGAGGGATGCCACACTATATGTGGATAATGAAAGGAACGGTGCACTAAATCAATATCCAAGTGTGTTTTATCAGGTATGTGCATATCAAATGGTGACATCTACAGAAGATGTAATGACTAAAGGAGCAATCAACTAATACCACTGTGATGAATATCAAATGTATGCTACAACAATGGGTTTAAAAACAAATTCAAAGAATCATGTGTTCAAACCCATTTGGGTTATATCATAGTATACAGGGAGCTCACAACCCTAGCCAAGAAAATGCATAGAAATATCAAGGAAAATACTAGATACCATACATATACATGAAGCCATTTCAGTTTGATGAAGATTTATCTCATATGTAGAAGAAATAGATAGTTTTTAAATCATGGTGACCAAAGATACAAAAGGAAAGATCATGTGCCTAAAATAAATGTTGCATATGGTAATGAAATGCATTTTAAACATAGAAAGACAATACCCATGGAGGCTCTCAAACAAAGTATGCAACTTCAGATGGTAAGGTTTAGAGATATAGCTCGTGGCCATTGAAAAAGATATAGGAGTATTTCAAGTATATTGAATGCAAATGTATACAGTCATGGCAAATTCACCATTTTTCTTGAAGCTTTAGTGAACCTGTTTCAAGTTTATTGAAAGGATCATATACAGAAATACAAAAATGAAATGAAAATTTTGCTTGAACCCTCTTAGGGTTTTAAAGAAACAGGTATTCGGTGGTTTTGTGTAGATGTAGAGACATAGCAGAGGGTAGAAAGGTAAAAACTATGTAGAAGTGTTAAAGATTCATTTTTTCCATCAAAAACTCAAGACCCATTTCATTCTCATCAAGCAAATATAACTACGACAAGGTAAAGAACACATGGTTACAGGTTTAGAACCCTTAGAATACATAGAATGCTTCGGAAAATGAAAATTACAATGATGAAAATGAAGCTTACCTGTGTATGGAGAAAGAGTATGTGGTACAGAGCTGAAAAATTCCTTTCTATTCATTTCACTTCCTTCTTAGAAATGCAATCATGGTGGCCATATACAGAAGACAAAATGATAGTGAAGAAAATTGTAAACAAAACCATCAGAATGTGCACAAGCTGTAGCTTTCAAAGCCTTTTATCTCAGAAATCTTAAGTAGAATGGAAGAAACAACAAGGAAAAGAGTCATATCTGCATCAGGAAACCATTTACCTTGTCTTTCCTACAAAGTTTCATGAAGGTCAAGCACAAAAAAGCCAGAGAGATGTAGTTTTCATGACAGAAACCCTAGTGTTTCGTTGTCAGCCACAACATAGCCCAAATCCTCAAAAATGTGTTTTGCAAATGATGCAAAAAGATAGGGCAAAAAATGTTTTGTTCTTAGGGTTTCTTTTTGCCCTAGCTCGAGTGTGGCATTTTTGTCACATTCTTTTACATGCCATGTGTGCCACATAGATTGCCTAGTCATAAAAAGATTAGCCATCAGGGCTCTTTTTTTTTGCAAATATCATGCAATTCCATAATTATTTTTATGATTTTTCATTGAAAAATCAAACATTTGTAATTGCAAAATGGCGAAATTATGAGCCATAGAGTTTTATTTTTTGCAAAAAAATCAAATAGAATAGGAGATAGATTGAAACTGCCAAGTGTTGTAAAGTTAGTTTTAAAGCAATCGTTTATAAATTGCTTTTAAAACTTAACTATTTTTAGGTAGTTAGAGCTAATAAGATAAATCAAAGATGGTTTTTTAATTTGTTTTATTTAGAGGTAGATATGGACAAAATTTGAGATCTCATGGGCAGAAGAAAGTAGATTTGTGGTGGGGTCACATAAAGGAGTCTTTTGGCATCATGATTTCACAGTTTGGACTCTTTTTGAGTGCTTTTATTTGTGCTTTTTTGAGGAGCTCAAAAATGGACTAGGAGTCTAGTTTTAGGAGCTTTTTTCTAGTTTTCAAGGGAAGATTATTCTATAGCATATATGTCAGAGATACACTTCTTTTTCGGCAGTTCCAGTTAGAGTTTTTATAGCATAGAGTGGAGATTAGAGTATAGATAAAGCAGAGTCTTCCTCTCACATTGAGAGCATTGTATTCATTTCATGTACTCATTATTCCTTTAGATATAGAGCATTAGTTTTCCTTCATTTTTGCCTCTTTTGTTGCATAATTGATTTGATATTACACTGTGATAAGTATTTATCCTCTATTTTTGTCTTGGTTTTGTAATAGGATATGTAGTTTTTTGCTAAATTCAAGTTGCATGTTGTGTTTAATTAAACCTTCATGCAAAATATTTATGAATTGGGTAAAATAAGAATTGTTGTGAAGATCAGTACTCTGTGGTTTGACTATGAGTAAGATCTGATTGTGCATCACCTAGATTAGAATTCATTTATTTTAGCATATCCTTTTATCCCTTTTCCCCTGCAAGTTAATTAGATTAGGAAAATCATAAGGAGAACTAGCTCACTCTGGTGATTCCCTCTCGAAATAGATCACCCACATCTGGGAGGGTTTCCATGTTTCAACATGATAGTGAAGGTTGACTTGGCTGGTGGTGCAATCCTAATTGATAATAGTTTCTGGCATGCTTGGTGGGACTATGAAAGTATTTTAAGAGAAACTATCAATTCTTCAAGCTGTTATTATGGTATACGTAGTAGCATTCCTACCTTTGGAAGCTTTTTAGAAGTATACCTAGCGACTCAATCTGCTAGTCTTACATGCAGAACTAGTGCATTCATCTTGTGAAAACAAGATTGGGACTAATTGGACTGTCTCAGTCTGATCACATGTTCATATATCATTGATATTTGGTGTGTGTATCAATGATCTTAGCCTTTGGAGGTAGAAAATCAAGTACATCTGGCAACCTTAAGTTCAAATCTATTGGTTTCGGTATGATCATGTGCTGGTATGTTATAAAAATCACCTTTTCATTCCATTTTCAGCTTGCATATGAGTAGAAATGTTAGATTTTCATAGATAGTATGAATATCCACCATCATACTATGAAAATGTTGTTCATAGGGCCCCTTATCAGCCATATCAGGCCAATCAAGTAGTTGTTTCCAATCCCATGACCCTACAAAGCCAACATGCATAGTATAATTGCCACCCACCCACCCCTTCTCAGCTTCCTTACTAGCTGTATACAAGCAACCATAATGCTGGTTTTAGTCCAAATACTCAGGATGCTTACTACATCCCGTTCCTACCCAATCTCCTAGTCAACCTTTGTATCAGATGAAACAATCTAAAATCAAATAACTTAATGACATGATGAAGGATATTCTGTCAAACTTTAATAAGTAGATGGAGGAGATTAAGAGGGAAAAGGAGCATAAACAACACCAGGAGGAATTGGCTTACCAAACCTATCTGCATGAGCAAGAGATGGAGGCACAAAGAACACAATATGAGCAGGAGATTGCAAGCATAAAGGGTTATCTGTATCAACAAGGAGCAGGATTTCAACCAAGACAGTATGAAGAGCCTGACTTATGGTGGAAAGATTTCAATCACCAAGTTTATCTTCAACAACCAGAGCAGACACCTTGTGAGACCTTTGTCTCTGATTAGGAGTGGGAGACAAAAAATACAATTTGAAGAGAGCCTAGAGAGAGAGGCAGCTACACAAACAAAGCTTTTGATTGCTCGAGCCCAAGTAGCTCCTACTGTTCTAGAACAACCTGTTCAAGAAGAGGTATGTAAGTATAAATTTCCAACTTTCAAATAGAATGAACCTCTTAAATCTCCTAAAGTTGAAGTCCTAAGTTTTAGATAGAATGAATTTCTTGATCCCTCAAGGTAGCCTAATAATTTTAAACTACCCAGTTTCAGAAAGCCTCATCCCTTGGAAGTTGAAAAAAATAACCATGTTGAGCCTAGTAAACTTGTAGACCATCCTCTTGAAGAATCTCTTTTCTTTGAAGAAGATCCCCAAATTTCCCAACCAGATGAATTTGATTTCCCTATCACTATTCACCTTTGTAAGGATGGACCTACTATCTTAAAAAATGACTCATTCACCATGAAGAAAGCTAGGAAGGTAAATTTGCTGCATATAGATATGGAGCAATATCAGTTAGAGCAGAAAAAGATCAAACTAGAAGAGACTCCTCCTGAGGAACCTTCAGATATTTTCACTGAAGAGCTTCTTTGTTTTGTAAAAGATGATAATTTTTTTTTAGAAAGTCGTGTAGTGCAAGGGGTTCATTCACACAAAAAGGTTGCTGTTGTTTGTGTAGGGCAAGTAGATTCAAATCTAATATTGAACCCTTTGAATTTTGAGTCATTTAAAAAAAATTCTAATTCTATTCATAAGATGCATTAAAGCAGGGTGTAGAAGTCACAAGGTGAAGGCCTTTAATTGCAAAGACTGAAAGCCCAAGTATCATCTGAGAAGACACCAGATAATGAGGAAGAATCTATAACCTTGTTTGATCAATTACCTAGTTTTGTTGAACTAGAGGAAGAGAACATGCTCATACCAGAGGTAGCAATTTCAGAACAGCATGGTGATCCTCAACGATCCGGTGAATTTCTGATTGAAGTTGAGGAATCCGTTAGAGAGGTCTTGGATCAAATGGACAAGTGTGAAGGTAAGTCTTCCATAGAAGTTACACAGCTAACCAAAGACTGTCATGAGGTAAAATACATACCTCTTTTATCAGAAAATCAAGAGGATCATGATGAAATCATGTTTTGGGATGACCTTGATGTTTTTGTTGCAAATTTAAACAATGTGGAGAAGGTTTCAGTTAGTCTACTTGATGAGCTTCCTAACTCTGATGTAGAGGACAAAAACAACATGTCTATGCCAAGTTTTGACCATCCAAGTGTTAGAGAATATTTGGATAACATGATGATTCATGAGCAGGTATATGAAAGCAAACATGTTTCGACTAATGAGGCTATATTTCAATCTAAAATTGAACTTTTCTGCTCATTCTTGGATGTTATGTCGACATCTTTTAAGGGTGAATATGTAGGACAACATGATATAGAGGTAAAAGAGAGTGTTGGAACTTAGGTTTTGGCTGTTTTAGTTGTTGATTTTCCTTTGATTGTTGGTATTTATGAAGAAGCGATATATGAACTAACAAGGTTATCAAGTCCGGAGCAACAGTATGGTGAAGGCCATTCAGATGAAAGACTGGTTCACAAGTAATCACATGAAGATAACTCAGCTATGGAGGAACACAAAGTTGAAATCAAGATTCAGCTGAAGCAAGGAGCAACTGTGGTTGAGGAGACAACCAATTAGAATGAAACCAGCAATGAGAATTCAAGTTTCATCCTTTCAAGAGGATGCTCCATTAGAGATTTGGCCAATTGATGCAGGAGCATCCAGTGGTGTAAGGGCAATCTTGCATCACCCAAAAAAAAGATGTGTTTCAAGATTGTTGATGTTCTTTCCATTTCTTTTCAAAACTTGTGGTTCTGGTTCCATAATCGCTTGAATAATGATGTAGAACTTTTAGTTTTTCCAAACTGCTAAAAATAGAAACCTGCTATTTTTAGAAAGTTTGCATTTGGGCATGGAATGAAGTGAAAATTTACAGGAAGTTACATAACATAAATATAACACCTTTGGTGAAGGAATCACACAAATATCATTTGCGAGATGAAAGATATTAAAGTTTCTGTTACCTGAAAAATGCTTGAAAATGATTCAAACTCAGGTTTGAGGCACTAAACGGCCCCATACGGGCCTGAAAATGGCCAGACCCAGCAGAGCAAGTTCTTAGCACATAAAGAACTTTGTGATCTTTCCAACGCATAAAACAGTTCATCAATTAGACACCTGGATCAAAAGTTATGGCTCCCGGAAGTTGACCTATTTTTGGAGGGAGAAGCAAATTTCAAAATTAGGTTGTTGGCCACCAAAAAGGCTATTAATAACCATTTTTGGGAACCTTGGGTGGTAGTAGAGTTAAGGGGGCAAGTGTGGATTCAAGAATAGGTGGGAAAATAGAAACCCTAGCTAATTTGGGGTTACAGAAGGTAGATGATTCTAGAGTTTGGGAATAGGAAGTTGTAATGTGTTGCAGCCTGTGGAGAGTTGATTCCTCTGATTGTATTTGAGCTTCTATAATGTAACAAGTTGTCCAAATCAATAAAGAAAGTTCTATTTTCTATGTGGAATTTCTATTATTGTGTGTTTTATGATTTACCCCCTTCATCACCAATGAAGTAACCAACAAGTTTTAGAGTGTTTTCTGTGCCCCTAGGAAAGAGACTACATTAAAGGAAAAGAAAATAAAACTTGCCCACTCATGGCTGATCAAAGGTATTGTTGTGATGTTCACAACATGCCCCATTTTTCTCCTTAGCAAAATGAGGACCCCTGCTGTGGCTGTTGCTTTTGCTTTTGTGTGTGTTGTTTTTCTTGGTGGTAAAGGGAAAAAGGGGGGTTAAAATTGCAAACCTTGTTAAAAATGGAGAAGAAATGCATTTTAGTACCAGTGCATAGTATGGTTGGATTCCTTGTCAAAAATGAGCTAGGGTTGCTTTTTGAACCAGCTTAAAATTTGCCATATTTTGTAAGTTATGATCATTTTGGTAAAATGTACATTTAGGTTTGTATGTTGCATGAACAGTGCCCTTTGTATATCACTGTGCATATACAAAGTTGTTTGTATATGCAAGGTTTGTTTTAGTCACATGGGCTATCGGGTTGCATATGCATTATTTGTTTGCATGTTGGGTCGTCGTAATATTACATACATTGCCCTTTATACATCACTTTCATATACAAAGGCAATTGTATGTCTTTTTTTCTTGTATGCATTTTAATAAAGGTTTTTGATTTATACATACAAGATGGATCCGAACTAACTCAGAGTTGAAATAAATTAATGTTTTAAATCTGCTTTGTATCTTTCGTTTGTATGTTCAGTAGGTTAAAACATACAGGGTAATATATACAAGGACCTTATACAACGCGGACCCGAAGTGATTGTTAAACAATGTTAAATCGTTGTATAGTTCCGACTTGTATATTTCGACATACAAAGCTGATATGCAACAATTTATACAAGCTGGAATCCAAAGGAAAATCAAACCCGATTTAATGCTTGTATCGAGCCCGAAGTGTATGTCTAAAAGATACAATGGAAATATACATCACGCAGACATGAAAAGAAAGTTAAGGCAAGTTAATTCATTGTACATTCGGCGCTTGTATGTTTCGATATACAAAGCCCAATATACAACGTGGACCCAAAAAGTTTATTAAAAGGACTTAAATCATTGTATGTTTCGGAATATACAAAAGCAAGATATACAACATATACATACAAACGAAATATACAAGGGGCGGATTTGAAATGAATATGAAATAATGAAAAGCCCTTGTATATTTCGCACCTTGTATATTGATACATTGCAGGGAGTATACAAGGCAGATCTCAGCGCAGGATTAAATTTGGTTAAGTGCTTGTATCGCGTCTGAAATGTATATCAAGGGATACAAGCACAATGTACATCAGGATATACATTGGGTGGATTCGAAAAGTTATGCAATTGAATTAAGTGCTTGTATATTTTCGCGTTTGTATGTTACGATATACAAACCGATATGCATCAAAATATACAAGTGGCGGAATCAAAATAGCTATGGAATAATGTTTAATCCATGTATATTTGGGGTTTGTATGATCAATGACTGCAGGATATACAAAGACTTCATACAAGCCATGGAACTGAAAGGGATTGGAATTCAATTAATTTGTTGTATTACATCCGACTTGTATATCAAGAATATACATTCCGATTGGCATGCATTCGCCATATACAAAGATTTAAACAGGAAAAAGGCTGAAAGGCAGAAGCAATAGATTTTTGAATCCATTTTTGGAGCCTGAATGCGTGTTTTTGGTCAACGATGGTTGACCTGATTGGTTTTAACACTGTATACACATTTTTGATGTGTGATTTTCATAATTTTAGGGCCTGATGGCTATGTTTGTGCATTTGGAGCCTGTTTTAATATAAATGTTCATTTTTCTTGTTGACTTACCAAACAATGATGCTTCTTCCTGCTTATTTATTACAGATTGTTGGAGTAGCTGAAGAAGCAGAGTTGCCAACATAGTGGCGGCATGCAGGTGAACATAAAGATGGAGCCTTGAGTGGTGAGGACATCACACAGGATAGCACTGGATCCTGAGAGGCCAAACACACCAGAGGAAGGTGACGAAGCTTTCAATGCAAAAGAGTTTGCGGGTGGAAACATTATTGAAGGAGCGGCACCCTGTCTCGGTATGCTGCTCGAATTCTTAGCGGGATTCATTTCTCACCATTGGATGCTGCATTTCAAGATGCTAACCGTTGATCTCCTAGGGTTTTTGGGTGCTAGATTGGGAAAAAACCAGAGATATATATATTGAGCCCCTGTACTATACAAAAGGAGGGAGGAGGTCAATAATACAAAAAAAAATTAGACCTGTAATAGTTTTAGGAGAGATCGGATTACTGAGACTAGTGAGGACTGGATTGTTGAAATAATCAAGGTCCCTTCCTCAGATCATTGTAAATGTACCTATTTTGTGAACATACTGTATGGAGACGAAGTTTCAGACTATACCCTGATTGTAAACCTTAAGTAGTCTTCAAGTTGATTTCTGGATATGTACTGGTGAATGCTGTGTTCTATAGAAGTGCTTTCATTTCATTGCATGTTGTTGTCAACTTTTCCCCTGAAGATTTGCACTGAATCATGCGGATTTGTTGACTGTCCTGGTGAAGTATGATTTTAGTTTTCTTCTCTCCATTACTGTATGGGAACATGTATGTGGATCAATGATCTCAGTCAAGTAATTTTAGGAATCTCACTCTCTAACCCTTTTTCTCATTTTAATTTCATTGAAACCACTTTCATAACTGCACATCATGATAAATCAGAAGCAGAACATGGAAATATGCTGACATCTCATAGATAACTGAATATCATTAGCGTATTTTAAGCTAGATGCATGCACTGTTGAAAATATCATGCAGAGAATCACAAATAAGGGTAGAACTCATGCAAATATCAACTTAGACACATCATTTGGAGATATATGTTGTGTAGAGTAACCTCCCTATATAGCATTGTTGCAGGAATAGAATCTACTAATCTACGTAAGGCCCCAAAATGGAAAATAGCAATACACATCAACCACAGAGTAACATCAGCAGATTATGAACTAATCGACGGGGACTTGGGATCATGAATTCTTGGAATTCATCGTATCTTTCAGGATAAACAAGGGTTGTTGTGTGACTTTTGTTTTGTGTGCTTGGTTGTGACTGACATCACAAACCAATCAATAGGTATGTGTAAATAGAGTCAAGAAATTCAAACCTTTGGTCATGTTTTTCAGGTTGTAGTACAACAATTTATAAGGACTGTTCCTATTTTTCACTACATATTGTCAGTTTGCAAGCATGGGCAACATCCTCAATTGGTTAAGAAAGGCAGTTATTTTACTCAATTGGTGAATGGTTTTGTTTGACCAATTCTTGGGTTGGTTAGAGTAGGTTAGAGTTAGTGTTTACTGTCAATAAGTGCTTTCCTCACATTTCCTTTTAGTCAATTTTGTTTGCCTAAGTGCTATTGCACAGTGTTTTGGCCATCGGGGCCTATTAGTTTGTTTTCAGTTTAGCTTGTTTTTAATTTTCTATTGCTATTTGGACTATTGGAGAGCTAAATTACAGTGTTTTATGAATTTGAGAAGGATAGAGTATGACTCAATGCCCAATGGATGTTCAAGGCAACTGGTCCAATGCTTAGTAGGCAAGCATATAGCAGAAGTCACCAGAAATGTTACCATTTTTTCACCATAGCTCAAAACTGGCAAAGCTGATGTGACAAGTTCATTTTTAGAGTGTTGGTTTTTCTTCTGAATCAGCATCAGGGTTTGCTAGTTCCTATGCACATGCAGATTCAGCCAACTAATATAGGAGGTTGCGTGAGCTCCTCCCCTTCACTTCTGGTTCTGCCGCACCAAGGGGGGTGTCCCTATAACTCAAGATATAACCTTGACTAGCTCAAAGATAGAAAGATCTAACTTGACAACAACAGGCAGAATACTCTCATGTATGGACCAAGATCTGCATGATAGATCACAAGGTTGGCAACATTCTTGGACATAATGTCTGGTTAGGTATGAGAGCATGCAGGGGTTTTCCTACTCCTAATCCTACAACTAGCAGGTGGAAGTGATGAAATGGGCGGACATAATGTTTGGGATGCAAGACAAGGGGTTTTGGCTCATAACTACTGATCCAGGAGCAGACTGGTGCCTATCCATTGGGCAAGGAGTCAACTAGATGTATACAACAGATGGTTTGCAACTTTCACTCAAGTTTCAGGGGGTTGGACTGATGCTTGCCTTACAAACATCACCCAAGAATGGGTATCTAACTGATTCTACTTACAGATATCCCTGCTGACATGCAACCAGATTCAAAAGAAGGAGAATAACATGTAGCAAATGGAGACAAGCAGATAGACACATGCAATAAGCATTTTTCATATAACATTAACACTGAAACTAAAAATATGTGCAAAATACACTCATGTTGCAACTCATAAACTCCAAAATGGGATAAAACAGCCAAGATCATGCCATGTTCTTCATTATTTACACAAAAATGCCACAACTCTCACCGATGAACCATGGCTTCATCCCTCCGTCGGCCAAACACATGCCGATGACACCCTCGTCGGCCAAACTCCTCACATCGGTAGATCGAAACAATGCTAGCCCGATACACCAAATCTTGCCAATGAACACTTGACTTACCCCCATCGGCATGACCAACACCGTCGGTGGAAACACAATATCCTTTGCCGATAGGCAATAGTCTTGGTGATGGACAAGAACACTTAGGGTTTGAAAGAAGAAACCCTCCAACAAGCAAGCTCAGCCTCGAGGTCAAAATGAGCACCAACAGGGTTAATTTAAATAAATATTTAATTTATTTAAATTAGATGATGGAGGAATATGTGTAAATTAATTAAATAAATATAATTTATTTAATTAATTAGCTATGAGAGGATGAATGGGATGAAAAAGGATTAGTGGGGATTACTTAAATAAATATACTTTATTTAACTAATGTGATGATGGAAGGGTTATGTAAGGGTCCTAGGACAAAATGTGTCACAAGGTGTCGCAAGAGGTGTCAAAAGGTGATGTTGTAAGACATGGTCAATTTTAGGTGTCTACACATGAAACAAGCCCAAACTTCTCAATTGTAAAGAATACCAAAAATGACTAAAGTATTGAAAGGATAAAACATTTAATTAAAGTCCTAAATTTCATAATTCTTTTAGGGATTTTCAAGACCATACTAATCTTTCAAGCCACTAATAACCCTGTTCTGTACATTCTGCTTCAAATTGAAATGGTAGTTAAATTTTGTGCCTAAGTATCTTTAGAGTTGGACCTATCCCAAGGTGTCAAAAAAGTTGAAAGATAAGATCTTTAATGAGTCCAACCACACAAATACATATTTATTTCTCTTCCTCTAAAAAGTTGAAGGATAAGATCTTTAATGAGCCCAATCATACAAATACATATTTAATTTTCTTGGTCAAAAAATTTAGAAGGATAAGATCTTTAATGAGCCCAACCACGCAAATTCCTATTTACTTATCCTCCTCTAAACATTTTTTAGTTTTCTTCCTCTAAAAAGTTTGAAGAATAAGATCTTTAATGAGCCCAACCACACAAATACATATTTAATGTTCTTCCTCTAAAAAGTTTTAAGGATAATATCTTTAATCAAGGCAACCACACAAATGCCTATTTACTTATCTTCCTCTAAACATTTTTCAATTTTCTTCATCTAAAAAATTTGAAGGATAAGATCTTTAATGAGCCCAACCACGCAAATGCCTATTTATTTCTCTTCCTCTAAACATTTTTCAATTTTCTTCCTCTAAAAAGTTTGAAAGATAAGATCTTTAATGAGCCCAACCATGTAAATGCCTATTTACTTCTCTTCCTCTAATTTTTTTTCAATTTTCTTCCTCTAAAAATTTGAAGGATAAGATCTTTAATGAGCCAAACCATGCAAATGCCTATTTACTTCTCTTCCTCTAAACATTTTTCAATTTTCTTCCTCTAAACATTTTTCAATTCTCTTCCTCTAAAATTTTTGAAGGATAAGATCTTTAATTAGTGCAACCACATATATGCCTATTTACTTCTCTTCCTCTTAACATTTTTCAATTTTCTTCCTCTAAAAAGTTTGAAGCATAAGATTTTTAATGAGCCCAACCATGCAAATGCCTATTTACTTCTCTTCCTCTAATTTTTTTTCAATTTTCTTCCTCTAAAAAGTTTGAAGGATAAGATTTTTAATGAGTCCAACCATGCAAATGCCTATTTACTTCTCTTCCTCTAATTTTGTTTCAATTTTCTTCCTCTAAAAAGTTTGAAGGATAAGATCTTTAATGAGCCCAACCATGCAAATGCCTATTTACTTCTCTTCCTCTAAACATTTTTTTAGCTTTCTTCCTCTAAAAAGTTTGAAGTATAAGATATTTAATGAGCCCAACTGTAAAAATACATATTTAATTTTCTTTCGAGCTAAAAATTTTGAAGAATATGATCTTTAATCAGCGCAACCACACAAATGCCTATTTACTTCTCTTCATTTAAACATTTTTCAATTTTCTTCATCTAAAAAGTTTGAAGGATAAGATCTTTAATGAGCCCAACCGTGCAAATGCCTTTTTTTTTCAATTTTCTTCCTCTAAAAAGTTCGAAGGATAAGATCTTTAATGAGCCAAACCATGCAAGTGCCTATTTATTTCTCTTCCTCTAAACATTTTTCAATTTTCTTCCTCTAAAGCGTTTGAAGGATAAGATCTTTAATGAGCCCAACCATACAAATACATATTTAATTTTCTTCCTCTAAAAAGTTTGAAGGATAAGATCTTTAATGAGCGCAACCACACAAATGACTATTTACTTCTCTTCCTCTAAACATTTTTTAAGTTTCTTCCTCTAAAAAGTTTGAAGGATAAGATCTTTAGTGAACCCAACCATGCAAATTCATATTGACTTCTCTTCCTCTATTCTTTTTTTCAATTTTCTTTCTCTAAAAAGTTTGAAGGATAAAATCTTTAGTGAGCCCAACCATGCAAATGCCTATTTACTTCTCTTCCTCTAAACATTTTTCTATTTTCTTCCTCTAAAAAGTTTGAAGGATAAGATATTTAATGAGTCCAATCATACAAATACATATTTAATTTTCTTCCAAGCTAAAAAGTTTGAAGGATAAGATCTTTAATCAGCACAACCACACAAATGCCTATTTACTTCTTTTCCTCTAAATATTTTTCAATTTTCTTCCTCTAAAAAGTTTGAAGGATAAGATCTTTAATGAGCCCAACCGTGCAAACGCCTATTATTTTCAATTTTCTTCCTCTAAAAAGTTCGAAGGATAAGATCTTTAATGAGCCAAACCATGCAAATGCCTATTTACTTCTCTTCCTCTAAACATTTTTCAATTTTCTTCCTCTAAAGCGTTTGAAGGATAAGATCTTTAATGAGCCCAACCATACAAATACATATTTAATTTTCTTCCTCTAAAAGGTTTGAAGGATAAGATCTTGAATGAGCGCAACCACACAAATGCCTATTTACTTCTCTTCCTTTAAACATTTTTTAAGTTTCTTCCTCTAAAAACTTTGAAGGATAAGATCTTTAATGAGCCCAACCATGCAAATGCCTATTTATTTCTCTTCCTCTATTTTTTTTCAATTTTCTTGCTCTAAAAAGTTTGAAGGATAAAATCTTTAATGAGCCCAACCATGCAAATGCCTATTACTTCTCTTCCTATAAACATTTTTCAATTTTCTTCCTCTAAAAAGTTTGAAGGATAAGATATTTGATGAGCCCAATCATACAAATACATATTTAATTTTCTTCCGAGCTAAAAAGTTTGAAGGATAAGATCTTTAATCAGTGCAACCACACAAATGCCTATTTACTTCTCTTCCTCTAAACATTTTTCAATTTTCTTCCTTTAAAAGGTTTGAAGGATAAGATCATTAATGAGCCTAACCAAGCAAATGCCTATTTTTTTTAATTTTCTTCCTCTAAAAAATTCTAAGGATAAGATCTTTAATGAGCCAAACCATGCAAATGTCTATTTACTCCTCTTCCTCTAAACATTTTTCAATTTTCTTCCTCTAAAAAGTTTGAAGGATAAGATCTTTAATGAGCCCAACCATACAAATACATATTTAATTTTCTTTCTCTAAACGTTTGAAGGATAAGATCTTTAATGAGGGCAACCACACAAATGCCTATTTACTTCTCTTTAAACATTTTTCAATTTTCTTCCTCTAAAATATTTGAAAGATAAGATCTTTAATGAGCCCAACCATTCAAATGCCTATTTATTTCTCTTCCCCTACCATGCAAATGCATATTTACTTCTCTTCCTCTAAACTTTTTTCAATTTAACTAATATAAAGTCAAAAAAATGTAAGAACAAGGACATTCTTACTTAAACCTAATGTGAAGTCTAATATCTATGAGTAGTTCATCCCTACATTTCATTTAACAATAGAATTTTCATATAATCTAATCATAACACTATATGATTTAAAAAATATATCAAATTCTTCTAATCTTTTCTATAAATTAATTCCAAAAATATGTTAAAAGAACAATTAAACTTTCAACCCATTATTTAAAATAATTAAAATCAAATCCCTAATATAAATCACAAGGATATAACCCCAAGAAGAATAGTTTATGCAAAAGTGCTAAGCACTTTAAATAAACAATTCCAAACTACACTTGAGACAGGTACAAACTTATGTGGACCCAACACTAGAGGAAACAACCTAGACTAGAAAATAGCAGAAATTTCAACTTGATCTAGAGAAAACTTTAAATATTTAAAAATACTTCTTTGACCCCTTCCAAACTACACTTGAGACAGGTACAAACTTATGTGGACCCAATACTAAAGAAAACAACCTAGACTAAACTAGAAAATAGGAGAAATTTTTAGTTGAAATCAAGTTAACAAATATTTATTTAACATCCTTGTAGAAAACTTTAAATATTTAAAAATACTTCTTTGACCCCTTCCATTTGAATCATTTTCGCCATCGACTAACCCCATTGAAAAAAAAAGAGCATTACAAGACTTTTTCTCTTTTTCTTTAAATACAAATTCTCTATCACTAATTTTCTCACCTGCCAGAATATATTTTTCTCTCCACTGGTTTACGATAGCGACACGCGTCAGCATAATAAAAGGATGAGTCCCACGACGCTAGTGCGCCCTTAGTGCGCCACGTGTCGCTAAAGTACCGCACAGCCAGAAGCATCCCGGCGATAAAACCTACCCTATCACGGCTCTCCCGGTCATCGAGCGGTTGGTTTGACCGCCACGTGTCATGCGCCAGCACCGTTCATTATGCCGTTTCGGATAAACTCTTTGTCCGTGTTACGGCCTAAATAAACAATAGGAAATATGAGAATAATTTTAGCGTTTCCGTGTTACGGATAATTAGTTATTAATTAACAGGTAAAACAAGAAAGGCGGCGGTGGGGCCCGGCTTGACAGACAACAGTTCGTTTTAACTTCATTGTGACGGGAGTGAGGGATTTGACCCGTTAATTGACAGGGACATAAGGGTATTGTGTCTATCTTTATGTACGCACCACTGTTTTTACAGCCTTGACAAAATCTATCTAGTTGTTATTATTATTATTACTTTTTCAACGTTTGGCTGCTCTATTTATTTGGATTTTTTTGAGCTAAAAGGACTTGGTGAAAAGGATAAGGTAGAGGATTCACAAGGCAAAAAGTGATGTTGAGGGGAGTTGATTCTTATATGATATTATCCAAAAGTTAGCTTGCAACTTGAAAGGTGCTTATCCGTCGATCCCTTTTTGACCCCGGCCCAATCATAGTCTTATTCACACCTTAGTAGCAAAATGTGATCTACAATTTTGTCTAAGTGATGGATTTGCATGTGATTTGAAATCCCAGTTTAGAAAATTTAGTGACTTGAAGTTATATTGTGGGTTATTGAACTTTAGTTTCTTTATAATATAATTAAAAACAAATCTTAGTATTTAAGATATTTGATGTTTGAAGAGAATGGGAAGAGGAGCATTGACAAGGAGAGTATTTTGGAATTTTATGAAAGTATTTATAGATTTAGTAATAGATTTTAGGTAATCCTTCATCCTCTCTAATTGGATTGGTTAATCAAGAAAGTCCTCTCCCCTCTCTATTGGTTTTGTTTAGTTTGGTAGGGGGTCTTCTTCCATTAGGGCTAGTCGAATGGGGGGTTCCTCTTCTTTCTCTTGATGATGTTTGTCAAGCAAGAATGTGCTTAAGGACCAATGAAGGTTATATATATATATATATATATTTGATGTTTGAAGAGAATGGGAAGAGGAGCATTGACAAGGAGAGTATTTTGGAGTTTTATGAAAGTATTTATAGATTTAGTAATAGATTTTAGGTAATCCTTCATCCTCTCTAATTGGATTGGTTAATCAAGAAAGTCCTCTCCCCTCTCTATTGGTTTTGTTTAGTTTGGTAGGGGGTCTTCTTCCATTAGGGCTAGTCGAATGGGGGGTTCCTCTTCTTTCTCTTGATGATGTTTGTCAAGCAAGAATGTGCTTAAGGACCAATGAAGGTTATATATATATATATATATATATATATATATATATATATATATATATATATATATATATATATATATATATATATATATATAAGCTATACTAAGAGTCGAGTATTACAAAAACAAAGACAAGAAGTTGTCAACAAGAACATATTAGCAAGAGTTTGCATAATGGATGTATATTAAAACTGCATTAAGGTAGCATACAACAATAGCCAAACCAAAATTCAAGAAATAAAAAGAAAGAAGAGAAGAGCAATTAGAGATCAAAGTCTCCCACGATCAACCACTTAACATCCATCCTGGCTGAGTTGGCAATGTTGTTCACAATGGCTTGAACATTGTGCAAGTAATGATAATTAGCCATGTTGGTTCGCCCCTTCATTGTGAAGGGTTCTACTAAGGGAGGAAACATGGTTGGAATCTTTTGCTATCTTGTTGACCTTCTCAACTATGTCTTAATGTTTACCTTCAAGAGCCTTAAATTGTTCATGTAGACTATTGATTTATTTCTCAAGCTCTTTGTTCATTTTGAGTTATTCCTACATAAATGTGGAAAGATTTACCATCTAAAAAGAAATATTAGAGTAACTACATTTCAACTTCATGAGGATAAAATGAATGAGAAACAACGTCCATGCATTTGAATTTTCAAATGAATTTGATAGTCACTTATCTATAGGATTCAAAGACCACATTATGAGACACAAAGAGACCCAATAGTGCAACTTTCCAATACTAGTTGTGCAAAACAATGGAAGGAAGAGAGACCATGATGGCTTGCCAAATCCTATGAGAGTGAGAATGTACCAAAACGCATGTTTGGGGTCGAAGGGGTAGGTGAGTGGGAGTTGGAGGAACTTAAGGTGATCACCAATTGATAGTTTGACATGCAAAAGTTTCTAGGTAGTAAGCTAGGATTAGGCATTCGGTTAGACTTCCATACTTGCAAGCCATGTTTTTTTTTCCATTTTGAGCAAGAGAGCTTACACTTTCATTTGGCTACAAGTCTAGGGGTGATAGGAAGGCATAGGAGTAACCTTTGGTAGATGGATTTAAGGGGGAAGACACAAATGATGCAAGCTTAGGGCCAATGCCTATCCTTAAGAAAGTTGCATTAGTAAAAAGCAAAAAGTTTGAAAGAAAGGGAGGGGGAACCAATTGTTGAATCTTAGTGACAACAAACTTACCAAAATCAATGAGGTGATATTCATGCTTAAGGTGGTTCCAAGACTTCCATTGCAGCTTAGGAAAATCTTGTAAGTCATGTATTTATACTATGTACATTTAGTTTAGAGTACAATCAAACATATGTTAAATCTAATAGAACTTCCAATGTGTTAGAGAAGGTGTTACGTTTCTATTTCTATATGCACACAACATAATTCATTTAGGAAATTGGTCATTTGCATATCTATGCTTAACCCTTACCATCTATATCACATTTGGTTTACATAGAAAATTATAATAGAGTATATACCTTTGAAAATAGTGTGGTCAATTATATTTTAGGCTAATGCTTATGAAAATTATATTGCTAATTTATCTTTAAAACTCTGTAGTCATTGAATTAATTGTGTAGATAAGTTAATGAAGGCTTTTGTGGTTCAATTTTTTTAGAACTATAGTGTTAAATGTAAGAGTTGTTGATTGACTCAAGCTGCTAGGATCACCTACAAAACCTAGGATTGCCTTCTACAAGGGAAAAAAAGCACAGAGAATAAATTTGCACAATATTGGATGCAATAATAAAATTGGATTAATAAATTACATATGAAATCTTGCTTTTGTAATTGCAAGATAGGAAAACCCTAATGACTTAAAAAGCCCTTAGTAAACTTAATAAAGTGTAATTAAATAATGCAACTTAGGGAGAATGAGAAACATGCAAATAATGCAAAGATGGGTCTCGAATACAAGGCCATATTAGGTACCCATGTACAAATAATCTCTCACAAATGGAGAAAAGGAGAAAACCCTAGTGGAAGAAAACTTCTCTCCAAAAGAGAGAAAACATAAAATAAGTGATGGAAGAAGGATTCAACACCAAGAGACCCCAAGGACTACATCCATCATGAAGATACAATCAATAGATATGTACAACCCCCCATAAGAGAGGATGTAGAGAGAAGGTCTAGAGACCCCCTAGAAGTGAGAATGATCAAACCCCATGTGAGGAAATGCTCCCTCCCAAAATAGAAATGAGAAGAGAGACCATGTAGCCACTCCTCAAGATGACTCCTGTAGTGCTGGTAAATGCTTGACAATAGATAATGATGAAGATCAAAGAACACCAAACAACATTCCTCCCCTTGGGAAGAAATAGAACTACAGATGTGTCCATAATGTCTTCCCATTCTGGATAGGAATATACAAGAAGAAGGATAAATGTCTTTGAACTCTACACATGATCCAAAGACAACAATGAAGCTCCCAAAAACTACTCAAATATCTCCAATTCACTATCAAATTGTGACTGAATAGGAGGATGAAGAACAATCTCTGAAGAAGATGATGGTGGTGCAACTCCATTAAATTTGTCATCAAAGAAGAAATGAATACCCGAGCTTGTTCAGGATGAAAATGAGGGTATTGGTGTTTAGGGTTTGTTTTTAATGGTTTACCTTGATCCTCCTTTCACCACTGAACATTTAAGGACATTCAGTCGAATAGGAAGTCTATTATAGGCTTCTTGTCACTTGGAACATAGGGGAAGATTGGAATTGTGCGATTTAGTTGTTTAATTAAGCCCAATTATGCTCAAAACCCTAATTACATGAATTCGTGAACAAACAGACAAATTATAGAAAATGATCACACACAGAGATATCAAATGACAATCAAATGCATACTAGATTTTGAAGTTCAGAAAGAAAAAAAGTCAGGAACTAATGAGCGGGCACCCTAGTCCAATGCCACAGTTTTTTTGAGATTTGGAAACCTTGTCTACAACTTGTTCCTATTGTTTCAGAGATTTTCTTGTTGCGGGATCCGGAGGACAAATGAGTGGGCACTCGAGTCCAGGTCCCTATTTTCTTCTCTAATCTGCAATTCCAACAATCTACACTACTCTCCTGCAACTCCACTTTTTCTGCTTCTACAACCTGTAACTTGCAATCACAAAAAAATGGGTTGGGGGTTGTGGTGTTTAGAGGCTTGCCTTAGTCAAGCCCCAGAGAGACATTTAAGTCTTTTGAACACTGTTGTCAAATAAAGAGTGCATATCCCTACAGGATAGAGGCAAAATCTAAATGATAAATGATTGAAAACACAATTGATATCGCCTTGTAGTGAATCTCTCATAGAAGGAAGAAGCTCTTCATGCCATGAGGGGATGGCTACCAAATCTACAAATACAAACATGAACAACACAAATTCTTCTCTGCAACACACAATGAATGCCTTGAATCACTTTCACAAGCTCATGAATAAAAAATACCATCTAGTTTACAATTGAATGCCTAAACATGCTTATATATGTAACTACGAACATTTTCGCTAAGAATTTCATAATTCAAACTTACCATGTCGACATAGGACCTAAATAACGGTCATAAACTAACACTTTGAATTTGGTCCTGACCTAAAATAGGGTAGGACTAGGGCACGTGCGTGGGTAGGATTTGTCATAAATGAACCCCCTAGGTCTCATTTGCCATGAAACTTCAGGGTTTTCTCATCGGGATGTTAAATTATCATGCAAGATGTCCTAAATGCATTCTAAAGACTCGAGAGCTAAACCTTAAGAGGGAAAATCCCCTAAGGGGACATTTTCTAATGTAACATTTTAAAATGTTTAGGATGAAAATGAGGGTAAGGTGTTTAGGGTTGATTTTGATGGTTTATGTTTATTGTCATGTCCCTCCATTATGTATTATTCATTCAAATCAAAGATATGAATGATATTATAAATTGAATATATTTAAATAATATTTATTTAAAACAATTAACAAGATATATTATTATTATATTTATAAATAACACATATAAACAATAATAATATATTATAAATATGTCTAATAATATAAATACAATATTCTTATATTTATCTTATATTATAATATAAATATAAATAATATAATATAAATCACATATCATTTATTATGATATAAATGATATAATATAAATAATATATTATTTATTATAATGATATAATATAAATACAAATAATATAAATAAATAATAATATAAATAAACATCTTTTAACCTATCCTCTTATGATAAGGGAGTTACGTATGGTTAGAACTAGTTTTACCACAAAAGGGAATTAATATAAAGTAATAAAAATTATAAGAGGGTAAGTATGTCTTTTACCACCAAGCATAATAAGAGATGTGCCTCTTCGAACATATTCCTTGAAAGGGAAATAAATAAAGGTTGTGAGATAGAAGGAGAAGGATATAAAAGAAAATAAAGGCAAGAAACCTAGCAAGGATCGAAGGAACTCCAAAAAGGCAACATCATTCATCAACAGCAGGTACGCATCATTCCTTACTTATTAATAAAATAACAAGCTACTATAGTATAATGGAAGTATGGAAAGAGAAGTCTGTTGTTAAAAACATAATAATGACTAAATATATATTACTTTCATTCTGCATAAATATGGGTAATAATAATATGAGTAAAATGCTGCAATTTGCATTATGACATAGACAAAAGGGTTTTTACTAGGAATGTTAATCAATGTAAGAATTATAGATGCCTTTTGTGAAGGTTATATGATTAAGAGGTTATTAGATGTAATTCCAAGCTAGTAGCAATAATGTATACATCTAGTTTCATAAAGACATAAGCATTTAAAGAGAAATGACAATATACTAATGGATTTAGTGAATATCTAAGATAGTGATTTTAAATTGAAGGCATGTTGACGCCTAGAATAATAAGTATATCTCTAAAAAGGGATTGATTTTGAGATTACCTTTAATAAGTAATCAACATGGCCATGAGTACCGGGCTAAGATTAGTAGCCTTCCCCTTAATCCACCTACACACTTTATTAGTATGAGACTTGTGGTTAGAAGGAATCTAGTGTCTAGCACTCGAGCTTGCAAGTCATTGCCCCTTAGAGCTAAGAGAGAAGTATTGTTGGGTGTAGCATAAAGCTCTTAGACCTAGGGTAAGAATGAAGTATTGCTGGGTGTAGCATGAAGTACTTGACCCTATGGTTGCGTAAGACCTACATAATATTAATGGCCTAATGGTAGGTGAACCTCAAGCTGGCTATAAGCCCCTCTGAGCCAAGAGTGAAGTACCTCCGGGTGTGAGGTGAAGCCTTGGGCCTATGGCCATGGGTCTTGGAATCCTTAACCCACCCTCTCATATTAGGTGAGTGGTCTGATTAATGGGTAGGATCACGAACGTCCTCCCCAAGGTATGTCATGACTCGTGTGATTAAGGATATAAGATAGATCATGAGCCAATGATGAAAATGAATAACATATATGTGAATGTGTTTTAATGCATGATGATGAAATGAATTATATGAATTTAATGTGAAAATAATGTAATATGTTATAGTCTTAATGATTATATGTTGAAAGAAATGATTAAAAGATTACTAATGTTCTCTTTTACTAAGTTGAAGTTGTGTTAAATAGTGAAAAATTTCAGCTTACTAGAAGGGGACATTACATTTATCCTCCTTTCACCACTAAACATTCAAGGACATTCAGCTGAATAGGAAATCTATTACAGGATTCTTGTCACTTGGAACATAGGGGAAGATTGGAATTGTGTGATTTAGTTGTTCAATTAAGCTCAATTATGATAGAAACCCTAATTATGCAAATTCATGAACAAACAGATGAATTACGGAAAATGATCACACACAAAGATATCAAATGACAATCAAATGCGTACCAGATTTCAAAGTTTGGAAAGTGGAAAAGTCAGGGACTAATTAGTAGACACTCGAGTCCAGGTCCCTATTTTCTTCTCTAATCTGCAATTCTGACAGTCTGCACTACTCTCCTGCAACTCCACTTTTTCTACTTTCGCAACCTGTAACCTGCAATCATGAAAAAAATAGTTTGGGGGTTGTGTTTAGAGGCTTGCCTTAGTCAAGCCCTAGAGAGACATTCAAGTCTTCCGAACACCATTGTCAGATAAAGAGTGCGTATCCCTGCAGGATAGAGGCAAAATCTAAATGATAAATGATTGAAAACACAATTGATATCACCTTGTAGTGAAGCTCTCATGGAAGGAAGATGCTCTTCATGCCATGAGGAGATGGATGCCAAATTTGCAAATACAAACATAACAACACAAATTCTACTCTGCAACACATAATGAATGCCTTGAATCACCTTAACATAAGCCACAAGTTCGTAATATCCATCTAGTATCCATCTAGTTTACAAATGAATGCCTAAACATGATTATATATGCAACTACAAACATTCCCGCTAAGAATTTCATAATTCAAACTTACCGTGTCGGCATAAGACCTAAATAACGATCATAAACTGACACTTTGAAATTGGTCCTAACCTAAAATAGGGCAGGACTAGGGCATGGATGCCCAAGTCCTCCCCCCTATTTCAGGCAGGATTTATGTCAAGTGCATCCCCTGAGTCCAAATTACCATGAAACTTCAGGGTTTTCTCATCGAGAGTCATCAAAATCATGCAAGATACTCTAAATACATTCTAAAGACTCAGGAGCTAAACCTTAAGAGTGAAAAGCCCCCAAGGGGACATTTTCCAATGTAACATTTAGCCCCCATTTTAATGTATGTATAAACACAAGGCCAATACATGCATTAAAGTATGATCAACAAACACAACAAACATGCCAAGCACGGAAAAGACATGCCAATCACAATGAAGACAGTAACAGGCATGCAAAACATGGAGAAGATAGTTACAATCATGCAAAACATGGAGAAGATAGTTACAGTCATGCAAAACATGGAGAAGACAACATTGAAGACACACAAAACATAGTGAATGTAGTGAAGACAGTGATGATTTTCTATTTCTTTTTCATTTTCATATATATGAAATGCAGATGCAAGTACAAGGAAAGTAAACACACCACCCATAATGTAGGAGGGACTCATCGCCATCGGTCTTTAAGACTGCATATGGGGCAACACACACGCAATACACGCCATACAAATCTCAAACCATAGGAGGGACTCATCGCCACTAGTCTTTAAACTATGCTTGGGAACAAACATGTAATTTACACACACACTTAGAAGACACAGAGAAAACATGACAGACAAGCGATGGAGTGTTCCTATTTCTAGGTTCATCACCATCTTAGACACATTACAGGCACACACCAATGATTGGGCTTCACCACAAAAATCGCTAAAGACACGCTTAAGGGTTGAGTTAGTCATAGAATCGCTCCCCACCTCCATAGAGGACTTTTGAAAATGACAGGATGTGCACGCTCCATGAGAAATACACAATCCCTGCCTCCCCAGAGGGCTTAAGAAAAAGGATACAATATCCCCCTCCGTAGAGGGCTTAAATGATTGCAAGTTGATTTTAAACAAATCTCAGAGTGCAGGAGGGACTCATCGCCACCAGTCTTTAAGACTATACCTGAGAACAAGCACATTGCTAATGTCTAAAACAAATAGCTTACCTTATATATTCCCCCACCTTAAGGTGGTTGATATTAGGTATCGATATCAAGCACGTTAAGGTAGGAAGAAAACACACAAGGGAACATGAACTCTCACAAAGCCCATGCCCCGCGGAGGTGACATGTATTTTACGATTGCCAAATGTTCCCACAAACACATTCCTGAAAGAAAAGTGTTAGTGTCCATATAATCATGATAAACAACAATGCATATGATCATTCACACAAAGAGCCAAGGTTATACTACAAATTTGGAGATCGAGTATAACCATGGGGCTATACTGCGAAAATCTCAAAATTGAACGTACCCAAGGCGAGATTTAAAGACAAACAAAGTGCATGGAGCAACAGTATTGTTATGGTTTGTAAGTATGATAAGACAACATCAAGATCACATGGAGTGATTCTACTAGCCAAGCATTAGATAATATGAATCAACCCCATCGTCATGTATGGACTTGGTCCATTTTTTTGATTTCTCACTAAAGGGACACTGGGTCTGCATCAGTATAAAATGTTTTTTGTCATCTACCCGCTAGATAGAAACACTAGAGGAAGGGAAACGATAAATCAAGAGAGGAGAAACAAGTGCCTTAGGGACAGTCACGTAGGTGGGTGCCCCCAAGTCACCAGCCGCAACGCTATGTCTATAAGACACAACACAAAATAGTGAAAATAGAGGAGAAGCAATATAGAAGAATGATTATACAAATAGAAGAAGGGTTAGAATAGAGGCGGTCTTTTGGTATCCTATACCTTACAAGAGAATCAAGGGTCATCCTAGGAGGCCTGAACAACACATAACACATCATGGGGGAAACACATCACGAGAGGTAAAAGAGTTAGAAATACTTACCTAGTAGAATCCAATGTTAAGAATATACATATCTAGGATATCTCTCATGTTGATTTGGTCTTGTTGATATTGCTTTAACATTGAGTTTAGGATGACGAGAGGCTTTGGTGGGTTTCAAAGAACAGTATCCAATACCATCTGTGTAGTTAATTCCAACAACTTGTAAAGGTACTCTAATTCCTTATTGATTTACACCACATCCATTACCTGCATAGTTGTGATTTTCGTACAATATTTGGAATCCACGACCATAGAAAGAGTCCATTTCTTTAGAAGATGGTGAAGCCTCATAGGTCTCATAATTTGGAGTATAAGTAAGAGTATTGTCTCTGTTTTCTATCAAGGAAGCTTTGATTTTCTTAGGTGTTTCCAAAGTTTTCTTAGAGATCAATGCTACTTTCGATGTGTTAGGGCTATTAAAATTATATTCCCCCAAACTGCAAGGATTAAAATCTAATGAACCCCAATCATCACTAAAAAGTGCATTCGATGGTTGAGGGTCTTGCACAACATTATCTATGGAAAGGGGCATTGATGACTCAACTCGTAAGCTATTTAGATTTGTATAATTGTTAAATTGTTTTTGCTTTTCAATATGTAAACAACTATCTGGTTCAGGATCAGCTTTCACAGTGTGGAGCTTGTTTTGATAAATAAACTTTATTATCTATGAAGGGTAGATGAAACTGCCCCCATGGCATGAATCCATGGTCTACCAAGAATCATATTATATGAAAGCAAACTGGGCATGACATGAAAAATGGTAGATAATGTCATAGGTCCAACCTTTACGGGTAAAGTTATGGTACATAGGGATTGTCTACCAATATTATCAAAGGAATGAATGCTAATATTATTCGGTTTAATCAAAGAGGCATCAACCTTTATCTTATGTAACAAATCAATACCACAAACATTATGAGTTGATCCATTATCAATCATAACTTATTTTATCAAATTTGTATTTACCGTGACAAAGATTATAAGAGGATTACATTGGTTTTAAACTCCAATTGGTGGTAATTCATGTGGTTGAAAGAGAATATCTATTTTTGTCGCATGCATACAATCTAATAGAGCTGCTACATCATTCGGCTTAACAACAAGTGGCACAATCACCTTTTGTAAAGCTTCTTGGAGAATTTCATGGTATGTAGGCGATGTTTGTATTAAATCCCAAAGAGAGGTCTTAGTCAGAGTAGCACAAAGCTGCTTGATAAGATCATATTCTTGACCACTTTTATGAGTAAGACAGGGTGGCGGGGGGAGTATAGGTTGAGAACATGGAAGAGAGGCAAGCACATGAGATGCTTGCTTACTTTTCTTGTTATTACAAGTGTTGTATGTGTGAGCAATCACATTGTGGTGTGGTTGTTGTAACACATTTTGAACACCCTAACTTGGTTGAGAAATTTGTTGTGCACATTTGTAGATGTGATCAGGAGGTCTACCTTGAACCATAATCACTGTCTTTAAGCAAGAAGGTACACTAGGTGCTCCCCGCACAATCATCTTAGGACTATTACTACCAAGTCTATTAATGAAGATTGAATTAACATTGTTTTCCTCTTGATTATACCCAACATCTATCCCTAAAGGATTTAATGTGAGACCTTTTCTCATCCACTAATGTTACGTCTTGGCTAAGGAGAGCAATGGAATCAGAAGAAGGTACAGTCTTTGTACTTTCAGAGGAATAATAGGAGTTTCATCAAGATTAATGGACCAAACTTGAATAACTTTTCTCAAGTGTTTGCTATCACTAATCCAAAGAAGGCACCTTATCAGCAAAGAAAGTTTACTCTGATATATGAGTTTTATCATTCTATCATGAATCAAGATGTGAGTAATAATCTTATGAAGCTTCCCCCGATTAAGTCTTTGGATCCTAATAAAACTCAAGGACCTTATTTCGATGCTAATGCCTTTTGTCATTATCATCGAAAACAAAGACATGATACTGAACGATGTATGCATCTTAAACATGAAATACAAGACCTCATCGACTCAAATGTTATACAGGTATTAAGTATGAATGATAATGGAAATAAGTTAGTTGCTCCGCCGAATCAGAATTTACAAATCTTTACTAATCCTTTCCCTAAGCATATTGATAACAATATGATGGAATAGGGTATAGTGGAAGTGGACGATGATGATTACTTGGAATATGATAACATTGTGGGTATAATAGAAGTGGATAAGGAAAAGCTGGATAACCCACCTCTTCCACATGGAAAAAGAATTTATGTTGAGGTTCCTCCTTGGTTATCTTTACAAGGATCGGGAGATAACCAAAATGCATTAGAAAAACAAATGGAACAACTAATACAAATAATTATAACAAAACAAAAGAGTGAGATAGTATAAGATGATTCTTGTTACTATGGTAGACGAAATCAATAACGAAAACTCGCTAAAAATTGGAAAAGAGTAAGACGATTATCAACAGTTGGAAATAATAGTGGTTCTCCTCCTAACAAGCAACAAAAGATCTCACTTACACAAGGATTTGAGAAACAAGCATTACATGGATTTTATGACTACAAACAAGACTTTCCTAAGAACCACTCAACCTTCACACAAAACCTGATTGAATACCTCTCCAAGAGGTTTGTAAGTTCTAAAATTTAGTACAATAGTACTACTAGGTAAGTATTTCTAACCCTTTATCTCTTGTGATGTGTTTTCCTCGTGATGTGTTATGTGTTGTTTAGGCCTTCTGGGATGACCCTTGATTCTCTTGTAAGGTCTAGGATACCAGGAGACTGCCTTTGTTGTGACCCTTCTTCTATTTGTATCATCATTCTTCTATATTGGTTCTCCTCTATTTTCAATGTTGTGTGTTGTGTCTTATGGACATAACATTATGGTTGGTGACTTGGGGGCACCCTCCTACGTGACTGTCCCTAAGGCACTTGTTTCTCCTCTCTTGATTTATTGTTTACCCTCCTCTAGTGATTCTATCTAGCGGGTGGATGACGAAAAAACATATTATACTGATATAGACCTAGTGTCCCTTCAGTGAGAAATAAAAAAATGGACCAAGTCTATACATGACAATGGGGTTGATATATATTATTTGACGCTTGGCTAGTAGAATCACTCTGTGTGATCTTGATGTTGTCTTATCGCACTAACAAACCATAACAATACTATGGCTCCATTCACTTTGTTTATCTTTGAATCTCGCCTTGGTTACACTCAATTTTGAGATTTCTATGGTATAGCCCCACGGTTATACTCTGATATTGGACCCATAGTATAACCTCAACTCTTTGTGTGAATGATCATATGCATTGTTGTTGTTGTTTATCATGATTATATGGACACTAACACTTTTCTTGCAAGAACGTGTTTGTGGGAACATTTGATGATTGTAAAGTACATGTCACCTCCAAGGGGCATGGGCTTTGCGAGAGCCCATGTTCCCTTGTGTGTTTTCTACCTACCTTAACATGCTTGATATCAGTACATAATATCAACCACCTTAAGGTGGGGTCATATATAAGGTAAGATGTCTGATTTAGATCCTAGTAATGTGTGTTTGTGAATCTTAAATCTATTGCAATCACTTAAGTCCTCTGCAGAGGTGGGATATCATGTATATCCTTTTTATCTTAAGCCCTCTATGGAGGCAGGGATGGTGTACTTCTCGAGGAGATTGTACATCATGTCATTTTCTAAAAGTCCTTTGTGGAGATGGGGAGCAGATCTGAGACTATCTTAACCCTTAAGCGTGCCTTTAGTGATTGTTGTGGCAAAGCCCAATTGTCGATGTGTGATTGTAATGTGCCTGAGATGGTGATGAACCTAGAAATAGGTACACTCCATTTCTCATCTATCATGTTTTCTCTGTGTTTTCCATGTGTGTGTATATGGTGTGTTTGTTCCCAAGCATAGTTTAAAGACCGGTGGCAATGAGTACCTCCTATGCTTTGGGATTTGTATGGCATGTTTGTTCTCAAGTGCAGTCTTAAAGATTGGTGGCGATGAGTCCCTCCTACACTCTGAGATTTGTTTGGTGAGTTTGTTGCCCCATATGCAGTTTAAAGACTAGTGGTGATGAGTCCCTCTTGCATTATGGGTGGTGTGTTTACTTTCCTTGTACTTGCATTTGCATTTCATCTATGAGAAAATAAAAAAAAAATCATCACTATATTCACTGCATTCAATGCATTCATTGTGTTTTGCATGTCTTCAATGTTGTATTCTCCATTTTTTGTGTGACTATAACTATATTCTCCATGCTTTGCATGCCTGTTACTATCTTCACTATGACTGGTGTGTCTTCTCCGTGCTTGGCATGTTTTTTGTGCTTGTTGGTTATACTTTAATGCATGTATTGGCCTTGCGTTTATACATACATTAAAGTGGGGGCTAAATGTTACGTCAAAAAATGTCCCCTTGGGGGCTTTTCCCTCTTAAGATTTAGCTGTCGATTCCTTTAGAATGAATTTAGAGCATCTTGCATGATTATGATGACTCCCGATGAGAAAACCTTAAAGTTTCATGGAAAATGGGACTTAGGGGATGTACTTGACATGATTCCTTCTTGAAATAGGGGGAAGGACTTGGGTGCCCGTGCCCTAGTCTTGCCCTATTTTAGGTTAGGACCTATTTTTGGGTGTTGGTTTATGACCATTATTTAGGTCATATGCCTACATCCTAAGTTTGAATTACAAAATTCTTAGTGGAAATGTTTGTAGTTGCATATATAAGCATGATTAGCAATTCATTTGTAAACTAGATGGATATTTTGATTGATAAGCTTATGTTAAGGTAATTAAAGGCATTCATTGTGTTGTAGAGCTGAATTTTGTGTTGTTATTGTGTTTGTGTTTCCATCTCCTCATGGAATGAAGGGCATCCTGTTCAATATCATATAGTATATTAGAGGGAAGGAGGGAACCATTCATTGGGCTAAGGTTACCAATACAGCAATAAATAGACAAATAATGGCATTCAGAAAAAATAGAAGGTTTTCATTATCTTCTTATGTGATTTATGTGTGTGCTACTGAAATGCCACCAATGGCTAGAATAGCCAGAGTGGTTACCTTAGGAAATGGCCTAGGTCAAAAGATGATTTATGAGCATTACCTAGATTTATAGAAGGAGAATGCATTGCATAAATATGCCAAGGTGAATGATGTTTTTTATACCTATTTGGTTAGAATTCTAACAGGGGACAAAGATAGGAGATTATCAGAGGAGGCGCCAAAGCTATAAGTTCTTTCAGTTCTTGGTATATACAATTCCTACTTTCACTTATGTTAGGACTGAGGGATTCGAAGGTAAACCATTCATGCTGCCAAGATATCCTCTAGACTGGTTAATTGAATTAGAATTCTCAAGGCAAATTTTGAATGTATTCAGAATGTATAAAAAGAGATTTAACAGAGGAAACATCAAGTTCCCTTGGGCAATTGGTTATCATTCGTGCTATAATGAGGAGGTTGCTAAAATCAGAGGAGTTAAGATATTATGGGTTTGAGGACTTTGACTTAGTTAGATGTTTTGACCCTTTTCATAGAATTGAAAATTACATGGATAAGAAATATAAACACCAAATCCACATTGAGGATTTTTGGTCAGAATGTGAGAATGAACATGAAGTGAGTAGAAGAGCTCATCAAAGATTGACATTAGAGCAAATGAAAACCATGGGGGAAATCAATGTGCCCTAAGAGGTTAGAGATGATAATAAAATATTGCATCAAAGTTATGAAAGTAAGGGAGTGGCCTTGTTGCCCATCAACGAGCCTAATTGGGAGGAACCAACAGAGACATCTTTAGACGTAATATCTAAACCAATTATTTTATTTTCTAAAACATGGTTAAGTGATAGGGTAGAAGAGCTTAAAGCTAAAGGTGTTATTGCCACTTATTAGAAAAAAGGAAAGAAAAGAGAAAGGGAAAACAAAGATGAATTAGAATTTTTTTATGAAAAGAGAAGAAGATTTGTAGAGACTACAGTCCTTGATAAAAATGAAAAGACCACATTATTGGATCCCTATGCTCTAGGTATCACAGTGGCCATTCCTTCAGGTACATTCATGGAAGAGGGAGCATCAAGCCAAGTGGTTAATGTGGAATAGTCACAAATATCAAGGGTTGCTGTAAAACAAGTGCAGAGTAAGGAAGTATCAATAGGATAGCCTATAGTTAAGCCTATGATTATAGATAGCCCAAGGGGAAAGATACAAATTCCTACTATAATAGTAGATGCCCCACCGGTGGAAGTAGGAAAAAGACATGTATCTGAGGATTTCACACCTGAAGAAAGAAGACTAGGTCACATAAGAGTCAAATAAGAGTTGACTGAAGAAATGCTGCAAGAGTCAACAGGCCATGAAGTCAAGAAAGTAGGTGAAATTGTGAATATTGATGAAGCAGTGATGAAGAAGAGTCACAATTTAGAACTAATATAGAGGTAGAAGATGAAGAAGAAGAGAAAACATCAAAGACTGCCCCTATCATGGAAGAACAAAGTACTCAGATGGAAAAAGCACAAAGCTCAATAAAAAAGGATAAAAATATACAAGAAAACTTGGAGGTAGTGGATCCTTTTGGTTTATTAGTATCACCTAAAATTATAGAAGTGCAGGCTATTGCACAAGTAAAAGAAGTAGAAAAAGAAGAGGAAGGAGAAAAGAATACATAGAAAACATATGTATCTTCTGATCAGCCATTGCAAACAAAAGAGATAGGTGAAACAGAAAATGTACAAGGTCAGGTTAAAGTGCAGACAGAGGAAGCAGTGGTAGCAAGTATTACTAATACTAATATTTTAAATGTTTCTGATGTTAATGCTGAACAAGGCGAACAAGAAAAGAATCAAGAAGGAAATGCAGAACAAGTTACTGAAAAGGATGCAAAGAAGAATAAAGAAGAAAAAGAAAAGACAGAAGAGGTGTGAGGCCTACTATTTCACTCCCTTATTTTGATCATTTCATAGTACTGTTGGAGACACATTTTAGACTCTTGGGGACTGTTAATCCTGATTTGCAAAATTATTAGACGATATGCTTTTATTTTGATTAATTATGTTTAGCATGTTTTGATGAGACTAGATCCTACTTTTTATTCACTAATGATGATTTGACATGTGATATGCATTATGATATTATTGGAGACACTAGTTGTGAGATTATGCTATGGATTTATCATGCGATTTTATGTTGAGATGGATTATAAAAAAATGCAAATTATGAATCTAATTATGATGTGATTTTTATGATGTTTTATTTGATTATGCGATGGTGTGAGTGTATGTTTCCATTGCTTCGGCTATGATATACATGTTGGATTAATCTTTTGTTTAAGTGCATAGGTGTTTTAACCAAGCCATGAAAAATTAGAGATCATCCCACACATTTTGTGAATTTCCATGTTAAGCCAATCTAGTTCCAAGAGGAACCAAGATCAACTGTGTGAATGCATGATGAAATTTTGTAATGTTTATGTGTGGTGTCATATGGGATAGGTCTACCCTTTTTCAGTTGATTTTATATTGGTGTTGTAAAGGTGTAATGTTTAATTGATTTTATTTTTGAGTTTTTATTTTTGTGACCCCTTTTCATGTGATTTTATTCACCCTATGGTGCTTAAAATGGGTTAAAAGTGACCCTGGGTTGTACCCCTAGGGTCTAGAGACCATTTGTGCTTGTCTAACCTTAGGAAAACTCCCATTTGGTCAATTAAACTTCACCCTGAAGTAAAGTGACGAAAATGGAGGTTTGGGAAGGAGTGGAAGGTTGGGTCAAACACACAACCTTATCCACACTTCATTCTAAGGCTTGGGGAGTCTTCAAGACCCCTAAATTGTGGAGGACCCAACTCCAAGGCTCTCTCACATTGGTGAGAGTACCTTGGGGTTTTGTGGGCTTTCATGGGAGGATAGGATTGGGGCACTTGTGGTACCCACATCTTTTTTTGTGTCCACCTTTCCCTCCCACATGTGTGAGAGAGCACAAGTGGAGGGGGCAAGACTTGGTGGAATGGGAGGGTGACATGTGTCACCCCCACATCCCACGAAGCTTGCAAGTGGATGTGAGGAGCAAGGAGAAGGTGACATGTGTCACCTTCTCATTCCTCAAGGCTCATGAGGAGAGCCTATTTTTATCCCTCTTGAAGAGAGGGAGAGGATTGTTGATTTCATTACATTTTTTTCTGATTAAATTTAATTTGGGGAGAGAGTCAGAGAGTTTTTGGAAGCACATTTGGAGAAGGACTTGGAGGTGGAGTTGGAAGGGCTTTTCTACAACTATCTTCTTTGTTGGGTTATTTAAGGTAGGATTCAAGGCTTGATGCCTTTCCTTATGTATTTTACATTTCTTTTGTTTTAGTTTTGTGTGTGTATTTTGCATTTTGTTGTTGTGGGGATTTGAGGGAGTTTGTAAGAGCCTCTCCATTTGGAGAAAATGCTCAACATGTGTGGGGTGGGGGAGGAGTGAACCTCCTCGAGGTCACCTCCTAGTTTTGGTATTTTGGCCTTGAGGGCAAGTTATGAGAATGAGCGTTATTGAATGGCTTGAGAGCCATGGAGAAATATGTGTGATTTTGAGTATATATGTTTTGGCTTGAGGCCTTGTTTGAGTTAAGTTTGAGATACTTGGAGTGGCACTCTTGAGTTGAGTGATGTCCACTCCCTTACCCCTTTAAACTCTTTTCTATGAGTTTTGTTTGTGCAAGCCATGGGTGTTCTTCATGTTTATTTGTTTTTGTGTTTTGTTTTGTTGTGGAGTGAAGGATCCTTGTGTGTGGATGACCTCCAAGCTTGGGGGTGACTCAGTAGTGAGTCTATGGTAGGGAGGAGAGCAATATTTCATGGCTTTCCCCCCCTTCCTATACTTGTTATTTGCAGGTTTATTGTAGCATTGGAGCTTGGAGGAAAAAGGCTATAAATCTTGAGTTTTGTCATTTTGGCTCCTTGAGAGCCTTGGCCAAGTTTGGCCTTTGTGTAGTTGTTTTCAAGCAAAGAGAGAAGTTTGTTCCTCTCTTGTTATGTAAAGATAAATGCTTACATTTTGTGTTGTATGAATTTTATTTTTGAAGTTGAAAATAAAATATAGACACTGTTTTATTTTATGGGATTTTTGGAATTGTTATAATGAAAGAAAAATGTATGTATATGTTGTTCCCAATTAAATGATTTAAAAAGAAAAGAATTTATTAGTTGCTGATTTTTGTTTCAAAAAGAAAATATAAAGCATAGTGTTGTTGCCTTCTTTAAAAAAAAAAAAAATGTATATTTATATATTGTGAAATAAAAAGGATTTATTTCATGTCTTTTATTGAAAACAATTCTGTTATCTTACCAAAATGATTAAGTTAATTTTGAGTAAATACATTCTTGTATATATATATCTATATCTTTTTAATATTATTTATTTTCTGATAAAACAATTTAGCAGACCATGTTTTAAAAAAAAACCATGCCAGACTATATATATATATATATATATATATATATATATATATATATATATATATATATATGATAAAATGCATTTTACTTTCAATGAATACCCATTGGACTGAATGATACCATCGTTTAAGCCACAGAAAAGACTGAGAAAGGGGTTGAAATATTTGAGGGATAGCGGTCTTCCACCGCCGCCCTTTTATTTTTTTCTGAGTTTTTTTCTTTGTATTGAGGGATGGGGGGGGGGGGGGTCGAACCCCCCACCCATCTCCCACTATGCAGTGGGAGATGGGTGGGGAGTTTGCTTCCCACCCACACCTCTTTCCTTATATTGTATGGACTGTGGTAAACTATAACCATCGGCCGTGAGTTATATGTGGCCCGCAGACGTTTCCTTGACCTATTGTTCCACTTTATTCGGCCATTCGACCTCCATTGCTAACATGTAATATATATATATTATATATATATATATATACTGGTGATTTACCATAGATAATAAATTTTTAGTTTGCTACAAAAGATGAGTATACGCTAGTATATATATATATATATTTACTAGTATGTATATATATATACACATTTTTAAAAAAAGGGCTTTTAAAAGGGTATATACCCAGTGTATATACCTCCGTGGGAGCCTTATCCATCACTGCCCTATCTCCCAACCTGCAACACAAAAAAAAAGAGGATGAGAAAACAAAAGGGAGAAAAGAAAATAATGGAGAAACTCTTAGGGTTAGAGTTTTCCTTATCTCATAAGGAAACTAATTTTTTAATGTAGATTTTTTAGGGTTTTTGTTTTGAATTTTAAATTTGTTTAACTTGTGAGGGAATTTATTTCCTTCTCTTTTATTTTGGATTTTAAACCTGAGTTGGGATTTAGATTATAATTTAATTCTTAATGTGTGATTTGGGCACACTTTATTTCCCTTTGGAAATAATTCTTTTTACCTAATTGGAGTTATTTGTTTTTTTATTTATTTAATTTTTAGTGGAGAAATTGAGTTAGATGTTTTGGGGAGCACTTTATTTTCTTAGGGAAGTTATTTTAATTTTATTTTGGGGTGTATTAAGTTAATGATGTTATTCTATATGTTTAGGGTTAGGAATTTAAACTCTTTTAATTGATTGTATTAGTTCTTTAGAGTTTAGTATACTGAACTAGAGGAAAGTATTGATTTAATTTAATTATTTAGTTTTGGGGTTTAATTTTTTGTTTAAGTTAACCTTCGATATTTTAATTAATGTAACCTTATTTTTATTCTAATTTGATTCAATTTAATTAATTGTATGTGGGGAGTTTTTTTTGTTTTTGTTTTTTTATTATAAAAGGGGTAAAAACTTTATTGAAATTCAGAAAAGAGCATTACAAAACATCAAAGGGCTAAGGCCTGAGGAATCCATAAGAAACAACCATACAAAGCATGAAACAACATCATCCTTCAGCAATACCATTCCCATCCTTGGCAAGAATCCTCTCCAAGTCATGTCGGAGCTCATGAGGAACCTGCTCCCACTCATCAATCTTCCAGCCATCTAAATGTTCAAAAGCTCACTTAGCAAAACAATCTGCTGCCTTATTCCACTCCCTTAGAATATGGACAAAAGACACCATCTCCATCAAAGAACTTATTTATAGAATCTACTGCACCATCATAGCCAACTACCAACAAACATTAAATACCTTTTGTTTATTCAGCAAATTAATCAAAACCTATGAATCAGACTCACAGATAACCTTGCGCCATCCCAAAGCATAAGCCCTCTCCAAAGCATAGAGGATCACTAAACCTTCTATAAGGTTGATAGTCTGCAATCCTTCATGAACAAAAAAAAAAACCACTGATCCTAAAAAATCCATGCCAGCCCCACCAATCCCAGTAGGCCTAAGATTGCCCCTTGAAGAACCATCAGTAGTGAGCTTTAGAATGCCAGTTGGAGGGGGTAACCAACTCCCCACCCTTTGAACTTTTTTTTTCACCTACCTTCCTCTCCTGACACAAGTAGAAGCTGAAGACAACCCCTGAATACCCAATCTATCCACTAGCTCAGCATCCCCTTTCTCCAAAGGGAACGCCACATCACACTTAGCTTCCATTGTCTCCTAAATCATACCCATAATTTTGTACCAAACTTGTTGAATCAACAGCTTCTCACCTCAAAATATTCTTTGATTCCATTCCAACCAAAACTGCCATAGTATGAAGGAAGGCCCAACATACCATACATCTTGTAAGAAAGAGGCCATAGAAGGAGGTTTACCCAGACTACTCCAAAAATCCACCAGGGAGGAATCGTATGTGGGAAGTTAACCGAAGGAGGTTATTTAATTTGTTTAACCTAGTTTGTTTTAATTAATTAATTATTTCATTTAATCTATTTTAATGAGCGTAGGGAACCTTTGGTTAAAATTTAATTATTAGAATAATTCCTATTCACGTTCTAGAGGCGTTATGCTGCTAGATTTTTCCAAGAATTAGGTTTAAGTTCCTTTGGCGATTTAATCCTTGCAGAAAGTAATAGTATAGTGTTTCCACAAACTCAATATTTTGATTAACTAGTTATTTTATTATTTTATGCTCTAGAATTAGGGTTTTGATTTCGACTCATGTTGAAATCCGGCCACTCACCTAGGAAGACTTAGGGTTTCGATCAATTGATCCTAACCCTAATGGCAACGCTTCTCGCGTCGCATTGACCCCCTTAGTCAGCTATCATCATGCAAGGGATTGCGCATGTGATTGCATTACCCTGTATTTGATTAACATGTTTACGCCTTATGTGTATTACCACTGAGCATGCTAACGCGTGGAAACTTTTTGATATTTCATGTCATGACCACATGACAAATGTGGACATGACACATGTGTTGTGTGTCATGACTGCATGGGAAATGTGGGCATGACAAGAGGGACCACAACATCAGGATAATGCGTTACCCTTAGTACTACAATAGGGTCTACCTCTGGATCAAAATCCATTGCAACAAAAACAAAAACAAAGGTCAATAGAGATAGAAAAACCTGAGGAAGAAGTAATCAATGAAGAAAAGAAACAAACAGATAGGGAAGCACCAGTTTGTTTGGGTTCTAAGGTAAATAGAGAAAAAGGGATGCATGGAAATTTTTTGATAATTCATGTCATGACCACATGACAACTGTGGACATGACATGTGTGTTGTGTGTCATGACCACATGGGAAATGTGGGCATGATAAGAGGGACCACAATATCAGGATAATGTGTTACCCTTAGTAACATAATAGGGTCTACCTTTGGATCAAAATCCACTACAACAACAACAACAACAAAGGTCAATAGAGACAAATAGTATAGAAGTGATAGAAACCATATGAAAATAGTATAGAAGTTCATTGGGCATGAGTGTCAAGAGATACTAGTCTATGATGCAGTTATGGTAGTCAAAGAATTCAAGGCTATTTATGTACCTTGCCTGGAGAATCCCACTGCATACCTGAGCACTGAAATGATTGATTCCATCATGGAATTAAATACACAGATAAATAAATATTAGAAAAATAGAGAGGAAGAAGAAGAACAAGTAAGGACATTAAAAGAGAGGGTTGAACTACATAAATATTCATGGACAATAAGTCAGAGAAATAATCATAATTCTGTTGCAGCACTGATATCCAAGTACATGGAGTACTTGAAGAAAATAGGAGAGAAGTGAGAAAGGAGGTCACCAGTGGTAGTGATTGTCTTTTTTGTATCTTCATTTGCATATGTTGTGGTATATTTTGTTTTGTTGTTACGACCAAAGTCAACAAAGAGAAAGTTAAAAAAGATTCTATGTTTTAAAAGATCATAATGGCATCATTTTTGCCAAAAGGAATAATCTTGAAGATATTTTGGAAATGGTTGGGAATTGATCCCCACCATTGTTTTTGTAAGTTTATATTGGAACCATTGATTAAGTTCCTTTGTAACTGTAGTAAGGGAGAATTCAAACTTATATAAAGAGCCCTGCTACTGGTATTTTAATTACAGGGAGTTTGAGAAAGACATATGTAACACTTAGGCAAGAGAAGTAATAGACTTTGAGCAAATCTTTGTGAAGTGGAATGCGCATGTGTCTATAGCAGGGATAATGTGGAATGTCTAGTTTCTCCCTGTATCTGTAAAAATGTCTGTGAGTGTTGATTAATTGTTAATATTTTCAGAGAATTTGAAGTCAAAATACATTGTAAATTTGAAAGACTTTTCATATGTTAATGAGTACAAACATCTTTTTGCTGCATCTATTCTAGAGTGCATTAGATTCAAGTATTCTTTAATATATTTCCTTTGATGATCGCATTTCTGTATGTGAATTCGTGATATTGCTTAGGATAAGCATACATGGAATTTACTCTTTTGAAGCATTACAATCAATTAATCTTGTGTACATGAGTAACAGAGAATTAATTCCTACAGAATTAAGTTTTCTAATCATAGCTTTTTCTAAATTTTTCCAAAAATCATATATAGTTAGCAATCACATTGAAATCTAAAGGAAATTGTCATATATTTGAATGAAGAATTGTAAAGATCTTTGACAATTTTCATATAAATTTGAAAGGGCTAGTTTGTTTTATTGAAATCCATGCAAAGCTTTGTGGTAAATAGTAAATACATGCAAAGGATCACTAATCTTAGTGTAATTTGTAGTTATTTGCACAAATTTAACAAGTCTAGCAAGTTACATATCACATTAGTTTATGTAAGTCCCCTTGAATATTATAGTTTCACAATGAACTGCTGACATATCCAACACGGTCAAGACCTAACCATATAGAAACTTGAGATTAAGAATTCCTTGTTAATTATTCATATCTTTCAAGACAACTAAGGTTCCTTTGTGAATTTTAACTTTGTTGCTTATGTACTTTACATACATCAATAGGGGGTATTCCCTTACTCAATACCCATATGGTATATCTTGATTGTAACTAGGTATTCACATTTTAGCAGATAAATCCTCTATTATGTAGACCAAAACTATGAGATAAATGCAAAGGGGCTAGCTATGGATCCTACTTCAGTTGTGAATTAGAGGATTTGGAAACCTAAATCCTACTCCTATAATTCTACAATTTCAGGTTTTGAGTTGAATTAATTTTATGTGATTGGTTTCTAATTTAGGGTTTGATTCATAAACTTAACCCAAGCCTTTGATCAGTGGCTATCCAAGCGTATGGAGTCCAACTTGAAAAATGCAAATAAATTTCCATAAACCAAGCAAATATACAGATCTCAGAGGGTTTTTAGTTCTTGCCTTGTAGAGAACTCCCAAGATTAGGTATTCCTATTAACTCTACTTATAAATATCCCTGTTATCACACATATTTCCCCATGTTTGACTTAAAGCATTTTAATCTGTTCCTTAAATAGTAGCAAGAAATCAAACATGCAATGCAACAGACATGCACCCAGAACTCAAAAAACCCTTGGTTACTTTATTCAAAGAAAGATGCAGATAACAAATGGAGACAATTAATAGAAACACATGAAGACAACATTTATCATACAAATTCAATCTAAAATTGATAAATAGTTTATAGAAACACATACGCACATTAAAATAGAACTCACAAGACCATGGAGAGAGCAACCGGTCAAATTTTTATATTACTTTTACTCCTCAAAAGCCCAATCCTCCAACAACCTACAAAGTGTGGCAACTAGTTCCTTATAGACATAGAACATGACACCTAGCATTCAATACATTTTGTTGGTTAGGTGCATTGTCACATTACAAAGCACCACCACAAAGGCGTTGGAGCATTAATTATATTAAGCATGGATAAAATATAGAAAATAATATATCATGAGGAGTACAATTGATTGGAGGAGCTCGACCACATAAATGCAAGGGAGACAGTAGCTGCTCATTCATTTCAGGCACATTAACCCATACTTCTCTAACCACTCAGCATATGATTTCTCTAACAACCATTGGAATGAGATCAACTTTGAAATCTTGTCATTATGTCTTGTGTACAATGCATCCATCAAGATCTTTGCTTCCTTGCAGAATAGTTCAAATTTTATTTCTAATACATGTAGCTTGTCCAAAGTTGAACTCAAAATTTTAAAACTAGGGTCCCCATCAGTACAACAAGTAGATATTAGCTGGCTAGCATTGTCATTGAAATCAACTCTCCACTTGTCAAGATTTCTCACTTGCCCATCGCCCTCCAATACACTTGGCATTATTTTCTTATCAATCTTTTCCAAAAATTGTTTCTTTTCTCCCAACACCTTATCTAGATTTAACTAAAAATCTACAACTTCTTTAGGAATGAGCAGCATGTCAAGAGTCAATTTCATCTCAGATGGCACCTGTGCATCAAATCTAGAGCACCTATGTAGGTTTCTCAATTCACCAGTCCTTTGTAACCACATTCCTTTCATTGTCTTAAGACTCTCCTTATCCTACACATGTTTGTCAAGGGCAGCCCTTATGTTTGAATAAGACATCCATGTCTCATCCACCCTTGCCAAAACCCTGGTCACCCTATGATTTATCAGGTTGGTGACCATCTCCTTGACTAATGTTTTCTTGTGTTCCTTTAGTCTCTTCACTTCCTCCTTCAATTCTCTGATTTTTGCTAACATGGGGCTTTGTGTTAGCAGGAAATGGTTTTGCAGTTGGTATCATAGGTGGAGGATTTGAAGTACCAGCCCCTAGAAGCATCTTCTCCTTACATTTATTGAGCTCTGCAATGGCCTGTGCATATTGTAGCAGTAGCTCATCATGATCTTTCTGTAATTTATTAGTCACTGCTTCAACAAATTGTGCAGTTTGCACATTCAAACTTGTAGCTTGGGGAGCAGGGATGTTAGATACCCTCTTGATTATCACATCTCTTGTCAATTCCTCCAATCCAATCCTAGGCTTATTGTTTCTTGGGGCCAAAGCCCCTATTACCAATGTCTCAAACCTAGGATTGAAGGCTACACTAGAGAGAGCCTTCTCAACCTGCTCATCTGTCACATCTGAATCTTCTTTGTTAATGGTGTCAAATGCAATTCCATCTAACAAAGTCCAATGTGGGAGGAGTAAAATATTACTTTTAGCAATCAATGCCCTCCCCTTCTCTGGGGTCATGCCACTGATAGCCTGATTGACCTCTTTCAACACCCTTCGGTGATGGCCTCATATTCAGATGGGTTAGCCCCACTCTTGGCATCTTCAACCCTCTTCTAAAAATCCTCACTCCTCACTTTCAAGACATAACTCCTAAATTTAGGAGTATTGATGAATTCATCATCTTCCATGAACTTATTACAAGCCATCACCCTAATGTCCTATGTGTCAATAGTCTAGCTTGTCATGGTCCTCATTGACCTATTTTTAAGGGAAGAGTAGGGCCTTATCCTATTATGTGAATTCACCTAATGAGAAGCTTCTTGCACCTATTCTTCTACCTCTCCCTCAAGGTCTACTACCTCAGTTTCTTCTTCAACCTCTAAATCAATTATTTTTGCCTTTGTGGCATGGGATGGGTCACTTGACTCCCTCTTTAAAGAGTATCCTCCCCTTGAGCTACTAGGCTAGTAAGAAGGCCTTTCCTCACCTATAGGAGCACTAGTAATTGGCTAATCTACACTATCAATAATCATTTGAATCCTCTTTATATGGTCTTGTACTTTTGCAAAGGCACCCAAGTATGTAGCATTCAAGTTTTTCCTCATCCTTTCTCATGCCATGATTGTGTTCCACTTGATTCTCAAAGTATGGACATCATTCATTGTGAAACAATTTCTAACAGTATCCTCATCAAAGCTAACTTGATGAATATATCTAGGTCTTTGTTTATCAATCCTCACTTGGTCAATAAAGCCCTCAGGGTCAAACATCCTGAGCTATTCAAAGTACATCTTGTAACATTGCGGTACTGAATCAATCTGATCCAAACCTCCCTTATCTACTGTTAGGAAATCATTGAATCTGAGGGAGGTTGGGAAGAATGTGCCCTTCTTATGTTTCCTTAGATGCTCTTTATCTGACTCATTCAACTACCTAATAATTTCTAAAAATGCAATTCTCTTTGGCACATATTTAGGCAAGATGTGGGGAATGGCCTCACATCCATAGATTCTGATGCAGGTGGTGTGCTCATGGTAAAACTAGTCACCCCAATTATGATCAATCCCCAAGTTAGGGGTTGTATCCAAAGGCCTCAAGAAGTCTAAAACATCTGGATGCAACCTTTCCCCTTCTGGCTCCAAGAAACCAAGAACACTTCTCACAAAGTATTCTTCAAAAATTATATAATCAGAGTTCGCACAATGTATATCCATAATGCATGTCCACACTTGCACTAGAAACATATTTCCCTATGCATTTGTCATTTTGACATGTAAATTCTGACACCACCTACCTGACAAGGCAAACAAAATCATATGACACAACATGGATTACCATGTGAATTCAACATGGGCATCCATAGTAAACAATTTGCTCTTAAGTGCTAACATTTATTTGTGCATCTTATCTTCTATATAGGAAGCATAGTCATATGGCTCCCTAGTCTCTTGATCCTGAATATTTACTGCCATCATCTTCAGAGAGATAGGCATCCTATTTGAGGTATCCCTTCCAAGCACTTGGCACAAACTATGATCGGTTCTGACAAAATAATGCATGAATAGAGTGCATTGAAAAGGCTTCTCCTCCATGTATGATACTTTTACTAGTTTGCCATCCACTCCTCGCGGTCTATGTTTGGTTAGGTTGAAATCTCTCTATGCATGCTTAATAGTTTGATAATTTTTCTTTAATCCTCTTAGGTCAATCAGCTTACTGGCTAGAGGGTTCAAATCAAACACAGTAGATATGTAGGCCTTTGTGAATTTGATCATTACTATGCCATTTCCTGTGATAACTGACATTGTTTGAGGATCATACCTCTGTGTAATTGCCCTTACTAAATCAGGGTTCGAGAAAATGCTAGGGTAGTTTAACTTGGCCAAATCAAAGTGCCAAGTGTTGCAAACCAGGATTTTATAGTCCATTCTATGATGCCAATGTTTGAATAGGACCCAACCAGGAACAGGCAATCAAGCATCCCTACATTTGTAGCAGAAGTCAAGGAATTTATCATCTAGCCCGCCAGGACCATGCAAGTTCAGAGCACATCTAGCAGAGCCTGGGAACTAGACCATAAGATCCTTATCTAAACTGCGCTTAGAGGTGGAGGCTTGACTGACTTGACTCATTTTTTTAGATTGTTTGTATTAAACTAGGGCTTCTTATATTGACAATTATCTACCTTCTCAATCAAGTAGTGAACTTAAAATGCACTGAGCACAGTCGAACAAAGTGAACTTACTAGTTTTTCACACCTGCAAAAGCTTGAATTTCTTTCTTTGCTTTCTTGAGAATTTGTTGCACATCTACATTCTATTCGTGCTTGAAGAAATGATGCAAAAAGCCCTAACTTTCTCTTTTTCAAGCTTTGTAGCATAGGTCCTAAGGCATTAATGGAGGTAGCCTTGGCCTTAATCTCACATTCATGTCACAAGGTGCCTACAACATTGTTCATAAAAATTTAAATCTGTATCATTGATCTAAGTTTTTCCTTGTGAGATTCATGGCCACCATTTACCTGCTAGATTTGAAAATCTGGGTCGTCATCACTGAAAAAATCTTCAACCAATGAGAGGAAGCCAAGTTAGATGTACATTCTTTGCTGACCACATCACTTTTTGTCCAACCTAGACACATGGCACCATTTCATCGCGTCGCAGCCAGAAATGGCCCACCACCTACCTACCCTGCACAGATGCGATAAAGCCTCCACACATCCACTTTTTCATTTACCTTCCACTTTATTACCAAGATGGGGCCACATGTCACCGTCTCATAACCGTGTAGTGAATATTCCTTCCTGGCAAGATTCCCTTGCGAGCTTGCACAATCGTTAGATTTAAGCCTTCCTACAGATTACTTCTTGCTTTGACACTTGGCAACATACAATTGCTCAATGTGAGATTATTCAGTAAAGGGGCTGTAAGCCCAGATTCCTTGACATGTATCACCTTGTCTCAGCTGCGCAGGGGGATGATGATGTCATGTATGATGCACTGCAAGGTTGCAAAATACTAATACATAACACTTTATAATCTATGCAAAGACTTAGGACATAAATGTAATTTTTCACAAGTTATAAAGGCTAAACCTAGGACATGGGGCTGGTAATGTAATGAACATAAAGGCTTCAAGTTATAACTTAAGTGACTAGGGACTTATTACAGTCAGTCAACAGGGAATTAAAAGATAAAGTGAATATGACTTAGGGATTTAGGCTTAAAAGATTTTAAAAGCAAAGACTTGTAATTTCATAGACCTAAAACCCTAAACCCCTATAGGTACCACCATTGGCTCTGATTGGGGATGTGCAAGCCTTCAAGTTGCAGCGAGAACCACTGGACATCCGGTAGCAAACCAAACCAAAACCAAAGGAATGAACTATACCAAAAAATACATAATTTACAACCTATAAACATCTATTTTACAATGTGCACAGAGAGGAACTTACTTATGAAAAGTAAGGTTTCAAGAATTGTCCATGCATAGGCAACTCTTGAAATTCACCGTTTAGTCCTTGGAGAAAATAAGAATCCTCTCCATGAGTGTTACTTATCAGATAAGGGCCTACCCATAATGGTTCAAATTTTCCATGTTTGCCCTTATCCTTATTCCTGGCATCCACACAAGAACCAAATCATTCACCTGGAATTTTCTTTCTATAGTTCTCATATCAAACAAATATTTCACCTTTTGTTGTTTCTTCATATTGGTATTTTGTGCTTCTCTCCTAGCTTCATCTAGTGTAATCAATTGGTTCACTCTATTAGTCATTGGATCTTCCATATCCTCTTCACTTTCTTGTATAAATTTGTATACTGGCAGGAGATTATTCACTGGCAATTTAGCCTCTGTACCATATACTAATTCAAAGGGAGACTTACTAGTCACCTTCTTTACTGTTACCCTATCAGCCCACAATGCTAACTTCAATTTTGAATCCCATGCTCTTTTGTTCTTATCAATGACCCTCTTAATTATCTTCATGATACTTTTATTGCTAGATTTTTCTTGGCCATTTCCTTTAGGATGGTATGGTGAAGCATGAGATACAATGATTCCATAACCATTGCAAAAATCAACAAACTCACCAGACCTAAAGCACATTGCATTGTCTGTAACCAATTTCACTGATACCCCAAATCTGATTATTATGTGTTCTAGGATAAATTCAAGCACAACCTTGTGGCTTTCTTAGTTGGAATGGCTTCAATCTATTTGGTGAAATAATCTATAACAACCAATATCCAACTGTATCCTCAACTTGACTTTTTTGCAATTTCTCCTATGAAGTCTATTCCCCATCACTGAAATGGAGCCTCCACATTTATAGTCTTAAGAGGTAAAGCACCTGCATATTTAATTTTTCCATAAAATCTATGGTAAGAATCACATTTCCTCACCATCTTATGTGTATTAGAGAAAAGTGTTGGCCACCAATATCTCTCTCTTAGAATTTTGTGGGCAATAGTCCTAGCTGTATAATGTCCACCACACATCCCTTCATGCATATCAGTCAAAATATTCATGGCTTGATTTTCATCCACACACCTTAGCAGCACACCATTAGGGTTCTTCCAATACAACTCACCTTGGACAATAACATATTTGACAGCATGTAGTTTTAATGTTCTCATTTGGTTGTCACTCAAATGAGTAGGACAATTTAGATTTTGTAGATAATACACAATGTCTTTGTACCATTCTGATTTATGCACTTCACAAGCTTGGTCCTAAACTACATTTACTTGGCATGCTTCCAAGTTTGATCCTGTCATTAATTTAGCCAAACCTTGTTCCCTTACCAATTTGGTAATCTAAATTTCATTTGTTGAACTCTTGAAGCTTGTTTATCCACCTACACCACCTTCTAGTCACTTCCTATTGAGTGAATATATCCTTGACTGCTGCATGTGGCACATATGCTACAATCTGAGCTCCAACCAGATAAGGTCTGAAATTCTTGACAGCCCTAACCAAAGCATAGGCATGTTTCTCCATAATATCATATTTTAATTTTGTTGCATGCAAGGACTTGCTAAAAAAGGCAATTGGTTGTTCAAATCCATCATCATTTTTCTGTAACAAGCATGCAACAATCGTATGGAATGAAGTAAATGAAAACAATTGGAAGGGGTTAGAAAAATCAGGGGATTTTAGAATAGGGGCAGTCTTGATAGTCTCTTTGATGCTTTGAAATGAGTGAATTTCTTCACTTCCCCAATTATAGACTCACCCTTCTTTAACATCTTAGATATAGCCTTGGTAATCTTTGCAAAATTAGGAATAAATCTTCTAACAAAGTTAATCTACCCAAAGAATGACTGGATGCCTTTAACTATCTTGTGCATCTAGATTTTATCAATTATTGCAATCCTCTCTAGATCAATCCTAACTCCATCCTTAGACACTATGTGCCCCAAGAGTTTTCCCTCAGTTACTCCAAATGCACACTGCTTAGGGTTTAGAGAGATGCCATATTCTAGTGCCCTAATAAAAATCTTCTCTAGATGCATATAATGTTGTTCCTCTTTCTTTGGATAAGTAGTTAAATCATCTTGATATACAACTAAGATAGAATCAATCAAACCTGCAAAAGCAACATCCATCACTCTTTGAAAAGTAGCACCTACATTAGTTAATCCAAATGGCATCCTTACATATACATAAGTCCCCCATGGAGTTGTGAAGGCAGTCTTATATTGTTATGATTCTCTCACCTTCACCTGATTATATCCTGAAAATCCATCCAACATGGATAGGAGTACACACCCTGTCGCCTTTTGCAACATAGCTTCCATGTTAGGTAAAGGGTAATTATCCTTCAAAGAAGACACATTTAGATTTCTAAAATCTACACACAGTCTTATATCTCCATTTTTCTTCCTAACTGGGACAAGATTTGACACCCAAGTACAGTGTCTGATGGGCTCAAATCCCACCATCCCTAAGCTTCATATGTTCTTCTTGCATCTTTGGAGCTAAAGTGGGATTGATAGGCCTCTACCTCTGTCTGAATGGCTTAGCTCTAGGATTAAGGGGAATTTAATGCTGGAATAAGTCTTCTCTATATGCTTTCAAGTCCTCATATGACCAAGCGAAGACATGTTTGTACTTTCTTAGTAAGGCTATTAACATTGCCCTGATATGTGGCTTCAAGTGCTTACCTATGTATACTTTCTTTAGAGCATTTTGTGTACCCAAATTTATTTCCTCCAAATCTTCCATGTGAGGGGAGGAAGCCTTGGCAACCAACTAATCTCTATTATCAAATGCTCTTTCTAATGCTACTAACCCACTTGGAATCTTATTGGTCTTAACTTTCATCACCTCTTTTCCAAAAAGGGTTTCTTTCCCATTTACAACTTCTATAAAGTTCTGGAAATCAATTTCCTATTTTTCATACTCATCAATACAATGCAGAAACTTTATTAAATCCTTATCATCCTTAAAAACTTGCCAACTACATATATTGTTTGGCACTACCGGTCTGATTTTGATTTCAACATTTGTAATATTAGACAAAGTAACATCATCTGGCCTGATGGTTACATTAGATAAGAAATCTACCATCACATTTTTTGATCTTTCTATCCAGTTTATTGAGAATGCATCAAACAACTCAATAGTATGCCAAACTGCATGTTTATATTGTTTTAACCTTTTGTTTTTTTGAGTGTATTTATCTCTTACTTGGGAAACTATTAACTCTAAATCTCCAAACACCCTTAACATCTTAATGCCATGCTTAAGAGCAACATTCAATCCTAGCAATAGGGCTTCATATTTTGCAATATTATTTGTGCAAGTAAATTTCAACAGAAAGGAGAATTTAAGGATCTTACTGGTAGGAGACAGAAACACCACTCTTGCACCAGACCCCTCTTTTGAGAAAACACCATCAAAATACATGGTCGATAAGTTATCACAACCACTCTATTTTTCAAGCTCTTCATCAATAGGTTCCTTCCCTTTTTTATCTTGATCACACGACATAACCTTGAAATTCTCACAATCAATATCCATAAAGCAAATCAGATCTTCTAGTTCTTGATCTTCAACTGTATCTAGTGCTCTTTCTTCTCTAACCGGCTTGACATCCTTACCATTCATGGGGATCATGGTGTATGACAAATCCAATTGCATGCTTCCTCCAATCAATGTTGCCCACCTCCTAGACAATAACATACCATATGGTGGCTTAATATCAACTACTGTCACATTCATTGCATAGGTTTTCTTTGGATAGGCTGCAAGCATGAAGTCCACATTTTTCATAATCCCTATTACTGGCACTTCCCTAGCATCCATAGCATAACACTTTCCACATGCCTTATCTATATTCAATCTAATTTGATGCATAACAGCCAAAGGCATGATATTTGTTGAAGCACCTGAATCAAGCATGCAATTCTTGATTACCTTCCCATTTACAATAAGGGACACATAGAATGGTTCTACCTGAGAATGGCATTTTGTTACTATTGTTCCCAAATAGACTTCAGGAATTTCCTCTTCATCAACACCCACTTCCTGGATATTGTTCTGATCTTTAGCAGTGTGATTCGTTTGACAAGATACTCCTGAAATTAAGGCCAATGCCTTATTTTTGTATTCCTCAATTTTCATCATTTCCATTAGTGGAACTGAGACTTTCATTTGTGACAAAGCTTGAGTTATGTCAAATGGGGCATAATTTTGTATAACAGTTGTAGCTTGGCTCACATTCTTGCTCTTCTCATGGGTTTGCCCAACCTTAGCTTTTGTGGTCTTTTGACTATCATCCATGGCATGTGGACCTTTATCTTTTTTTTTCATTCTGAGAAACCTTACCTTCTAAATTTTTTGTGTTTTGATTTAGTTTTTCCTTTGGATCTCTCTTACTATTATTACCTTGCTTTTTATGTGATTAAGGGTCTCTTTGTTTATGTTGAGCTTGCTTTACAAAGATGCCTCATGGCTGGCCTAAGTCACCTACTTGAGCTTTACTTTTGAGGTTATAATTGCTCTTAACCTAAGCTACTGCAACAATTGTAAGAGCTCTAATCTCTTCATCAAAAGGCCTTTTTAAGTTAACCAAAGGAGCATGTGAGTCCTAGGCATGAACCCGATGATCCTTATTTTCTTCATTTGAAAAAACTTGCTGACAGGCCACATCCTTATTGCACTTTCTTTCATTGACATCTATTTCCATATCTGCCTCATCAGAGGAGGAATAGTCTGCACTTGTAAAAAGCATGTTAACACTATCATCTTTAGTACAATGAGGCTTATTACACTCATCACAAGCATTAGCATCATTATAAAAGGACTAAGCAATCATACATTGTGACTGTGAATGAGGCATTTGACATATTATACACCATGGAGCATCTTCCACAATATTGTCAGTCTTCTTCGGGATTAGGAGTTTCTTTAACATTCTAAGATCTTTGATCAATTTTGTTATTGGGAATGGGATTACCATTGTACCAATTTGTGTTGTATGGCATATCATGCAACTGAGGTCTCTTTTCTTGTCTCTGATAAATCTGCTTTTCAGGACCAAGTCCCTTTGCATTTTTGGCAAGCTTATAACTTAAATCTTTGAAACTAGATGTCAATTTATCTAACTTATCTTTAGATGTGGAGCTTTTATTTTGAGCAGTTTGAGTTCTATTGTTTGAATTTTGCAAGATTCTCACATCATCCCTTATATTTACTTTACCTGATGCTTTCCTATTATTTTTTGTGTTAGTTGCATTTCTAAAAGCATCTTTGAGGTTGGCTGGACTTTTATCCCTCAGTTCATATGATGTCTTAGCATCAAAGGCATTTGTGTACAAAACCATACACATTGGTTCATTTGGTCTTATATGAGGTGGCAATTTATTCAAAACTTTGGTAAACCTAGCATTGAAATCAGAGACTGGTTCATTTGACCCTTTATCTATACTTATAAACTCATTGGTAATGAAACTAGGGTCAGTCTTATCTCAATACTGTTCCCTAAAAATTCTTTTAAAATCATCCCATGATGTAACACTTTGATTAGGCAAACCTCTATACCATTCTCTGGCTTCATTAATCAAAGAATGCATAAATAATTTCATGAAAAAATCCTCATGTTCTATTTCAAAGTTATCCATAACATTCAAAAAAGCTTTCAAGTGATCTTCTCCTGATACAACATTATTTCCTAAGAATTTTGGCAATTCACCTCTAACATATTTATCAATAGGATTGGGGTAACTAGGAATGCCAGTGAAGTCTAACTGTCTGAACCTGTCTAACTGCATAGGTCTTCTACCAAACTAGTTGGCATTAGCATTCCTATTTGCATTAACATTGATATTTTAATTTCTCACATTATTCTGTGGTACCCTATTATTATTTGCATTTTGTCTTTGATTGTTTTGTGGATTTTGGTTTACATGCTGATTATGCCCTTGATTATTTCCAAGGATGTTTTGGTCACTCTGTTGATTCTAAACCTCATTTGCCTACTAGTTTCTTAACACATTTGCATTATTGAGAGTGGGAGCTGCATTTTGATGTGCAATTCTTAAAGCTTCCACCTTTTGTTTCATATCATCTCTTATTTTCAAGGCTTGTAAGTAGTCAAGTTCTACCCTGAGATTTCTAATTTCTTAACTAGTTCCTCTTCTCTTGGCATAGAAGAAGGTCTCATGGGGTGGTCAGTATCTCTTGGAGATTCTGTATCTTCAAATGTATTAAGGGGATCTAGAAAAGGGCATTCTTGAAACACATTATATCCAAATCTCAACCCATCACCTTGCTATTTTTCATACATATCTCAAATACTAGCCTCTGCGGCTGAAAAGTGTTGTTGTCTAGAAGACCTAACATTATTCTGGGTATCATCATTATTCCTAGGACTTGGTGAACCTTCATGACTGGGTTGAGCAATTCCTTTCTTCCTATACATTTTTCTTGGTAGTTCTTAAAACAAAGGGTTTTGCAGGGATCTTCTCCCCTGCATACAACTTCTATTTTTACCAGCTGGGAGATTTTGCATGGAGTCACCACCCACTAATGAGTTTTAATACTTAAGTTCCAAGTTCCTTTTCAACCTGCCCAGTAGAGTAGCCAGTCTGTTGGTGTTCCCAAATGATTGTCTGAGTTCCCCTAAAAAGTTGCCATCTTCTATCCATAGGGACCTCAAGTCAGGGGCCAATGAATAGGAGACAGACTCTAATGTCTCCTCTACACTTCAGGCTCTGCAAGACCTAGGGGGTATTCCTTTACTCAATACCCATATGGTATATCCTGACTGTAACTAGGTATTGACATTTTAGCAGATAAATCCTCTATTATGTAGACCAAAATTGTGAAGCTTTGGATCCTACCTTAGTTGTGAATCAAAGGATTTGAAAACCTAAATCCTACTCCTATAATCCTACAATTTGAGGTTTTGAGTTGATTTAATTTTATGTGATTGGTTTCCAAATTAGGGTTTGATTCATAAACTTAACCCAAGCCTTTGATTGGTGCCTATCCAAGGGTATGGAGTCCAACTTAAAACATGCAAATAACTTTCCATAAACCAAGAAAATATATAGATTTTAGAGGGTTTTTATTTTCTTACCTTGTAGAGAACTCCCAAGATTATGTATTCCTATTAACTCTATTTACAAATTTCCCTATTATCACACATATTTCCCCATATTTGACTTAAAGCATTTTAATCCATTCCTTAAATAGTAGTAAGAAATCAAACATGCAATGCAACAGACATGCACCTAGAACTCAGAAAACCCTTGGTTACTTTTTTCAAAGAAAGATGCAGATAACAAATGGAGATAGTTAATAGAAACACATGCACACAACATTTCTCACATAAATTCAATTTGAAACTGATAAACAGTTTATAGAAACACATACACACATTAAAATAGAACTCACAAGACCATGGAGAGAGCAACCAGTCAAAATTTTGTATTAACCTCAAAAGCCCAATCCTCCAACAACCTACAAAGTGTGGTAGCCAGTTCCTTATAGACACAAAACATGGTGCCCAACATTCAATACATTTTGTTAGTTAGATGAATTGTCACATTATAAAGCACCACCACAAGGGTGTTGGAGCATTAATTACATTAAGCATGGAGAAAATATAGAAAATAATATATCACGAGGAGTACAATTGATTGGAGGAGCCCAACCACATAAATGCAAGGGAGAGAGTAGCTTCTTGTTCATTTCAGGCACATTCACCCATACTTCTCTATCCACTTAGCATATGATTTCTCTGACGGCCATTGGAATGAGATCAACTTTGAAATCTTGTCATTATGTCCCATGTATCGTGCATCCATCAAGATCTTTGCTTCTTTGCAGAATAGTTCAAAATTTATTTCTAATACATGCATCTTGTCCAAAGTTGAACTCAAAATTTTAAAACTGGGGTCCCCATCAATACAACAAGTAGATATTAGTTGGCCAACATTGTCATTGAAATTAGCTCTCCACTTATCAAGATTTTTCACTTGCCCATCGCCCTCCAATACACTTGGCATTATTTTCTTATCAATCTTTTCCAAAAATTATTTCTTTTCTCCCAACACCTTATCTGGCTTTAACTAAAAAGCTACAACTTCCTCAAGAATGAGTAGCATGTCAAGAGTCAATTTCATCTCAAGTGGCACCTATGCATCAAATTTGGAGCACCTATGTAGGTCTCTCAATTCACCAGTCCTTTGCAGCCACATTCCCTTCATTGTCTTAAGACTCTCCTTATCCTACACATGTTTGTCAAGGGCAGCCCTTATGTTTGAATAAGACATCCATGTGTCATCCACCCTTGCCAAAACCCTGGTCAACCTATGATTTATCAGGTTGGTGACCATCTCCTTGACTAAATTTTTCTTGTCTTCCTTCAACCTCTTCACTTCCTCCTTCAATTCTCTAATTTCTACTAATAGGGGCTCTATGTCAGCAATAAATGATTTTGTAGTTGGTATCACAGGTGGAGGATTTGAAGTACCATCCCCTAGCAACAACTACTCCTTACATTTATTAAGCTCTGTAATGGCCTGTACATATTGTAGTAGCTCATCATGATCTTTCTATAATTTATTAGTCACTGCTTTAGCAAATTGTGCATTTTGCACATTCAAACTTGCAGCTTGGGGAGTAGGGGTGTTAGATACCCTCTTGATTATCACATCTCTTGTCAATTCTCCCAATCTAATCCTAGGCTTATTGTTGCTTGGGGCCAAAGCCCATATTACCAATGTCTCAAACCTAGGATTGAAGGCTACACCAGAGAGAGCCTTCTCAACCTGCTCATCTATCACAATTGAATCTTCTTTAGTAATGGTGTCAAATGCAATTGCATCTGACAAAGTCTAATGTGGGAGGAGTAAAATATTACTTTTAGTAACCAATGCCCTCCCCTCCTCTGGGGTCATGCCAGTGATAGCCTGATTGACCTCTTTCAACACCCTTTGGGTGATGGCCTCATATTCAGATAGGTTAGCCCCACTCTTGGCATCTTCAACCCTCTTCTAAAACTCCTCACTCCTCACTTTCAAGGCATAACTCTTGAATTCAAGATTATTGATGAATTCATCATCTTCCATGAACTTATTACAAGCCATCACCCTAATGTCCTCTGTGTCAATAGTCTGGCTTGTCATGGTCCTCATTGACCTATTTTTAGGGGAAGAGTAGGGCCTTTTCCTATCATGTGAATTCACCTAATCAACAGCTTCTTGCACCTATTCTTCTACCTCTCCCTCAAGGTCTACTACCTCAGTTTCTTCTTCAACCTGTAAATCATTTTTTTTGCCTTTTTGGTAGGGGAAGGGTCACTTGACTCCCTCTTTACAGAATATGCTCCCCTTAAGCTACTAGGCTGGTAAGAAGGCCTTTCCTCACCTACAGGAGCACTAGCAATTAGGTGCTCTGGATTATCAGTAATCATTTGAATCCTCTTTATTGGGTCCTACACTTCTGCAAAGGCAACTGAGTATGCGACATTTAGTTATTTCCTCATCCTTTCTCCTGCCATGATTGTGTCCCACTTGATTCTCAAAGTATGGACATCATTCATTGTGAAAAAAATTCTAATAGTATCCTCATCAAAGATGACTTGATGAATATATCTAGGTCTCTGCTTGTCAATCCTCACTCGGTCAATAAAGCCCTCAGGATCAAACATCCCGGGCTGTTCAAAGTACATCCTGTAACATTGTAACACTAAATCAATCTTATCCAAACCTCCCTTATCTGCTATTAGGAAATCATTGAATTTGAGGGAGGTCGGGAAGAATGAGCTCTTCTTATGTTTCCTTAGATGCTCTTTATCTGACTCATTCAACTGCCTAATAATTTCTAAAAATACAATTCTCTTTAGCACATATTTAGGCAAGATGTGGGGAGGGGCCTCACATCCATAGATTCTGATGTAGGTGGTGTGCTCATGGTAAAACTAGTCACCCCAATTATGATCAATCCCCAAGTTAGGGGTTCTATCCAAATGCCTTAAGAAGTCTAAAACATCTAGATGTAACCTTTCCCCTTCTGGCTCCAAGAAACCAAGAACTCTTCTCACAAAGTATTCTTCAAAAATTATATAATCAAAGTCCACACAATGCATATCCAGCACGCATGTCCACATTTGTATTGGCAACATATTTCTCTATGCATCTGTCATTTTGACATGTAAATTCTGATGCCACATACCTGACAAGGTAAACAAAATCATATGACACAACATGGAGTACCATGTGAATTCAACATGGGCATCCATAGTAAACAATTTGCTCTTAAGTGCTGACATTTGTTTGTGCATCTTATCTGCTATATAGGAAGCATAGTCATATGGCTCCCTAGTCTCTTGATCTTGAATATTTACTACATCATCATTAGAGAGATGGGCATCATGTCTGAGGCATCCCTTCCAAGCACTTGGCACAAACTGTGATAGGTTCTAATAAAATAATGCATAAATAGAGTGCATTGAAAAGGCTCCTCCTCCCTGTCTGATATTTTTACTAGTTTGCCATCCACTCCTCGTGGTCTATGTTTGGCTAGGTTGAAATCCCTATATGTATGCTTAACAGTCTGATAATTTTTCTTGAATGCTCCTAGGTCAATCGACTTACTAGCTACAGGGTTCAAACCAAATATAGTAGGTATGTAGGTCTTTTTGAATTTGAACATTACTGTGCCATTTCTTTCCATAAATGACCTTGTCTGAGGATCATACCTTTGTGCAATTGCACTTACTAAATTAGGGTTCAGGAACACGCTAGGGTGGTTTAGCTTGGCCAAATCAAAGTGCCAAGCGTTGTAGACCAAGACTTTGTAGTCCATTCTATGATGCCAATGTTTGAATAGGACCCAACTAGGAACAAGCAATCATGCATCCCTATAGTTGTAGTAGAAGTCAAGGAATTTATCATCTGGTCTGCCAGGACCATGCAAGTTTAGAGCATGTCTAGCAGAGCTTAGGAACTAGACCATAAGATCCTCATCTAAATTGCGCTTAGAGGTGGAGGTTTGACTAACTTGACTCATTTTTTAGATTGTTTGTATTAAACTAGGGCTTCTTATATTGACAATTATCTACCTTCTCAATCAAGTAGTCAACTTAAAATACACCGAGCATAGTCGAACAAAGTGAACTTATTAGTTTTTCACGCCTGCAGAAGCTTGAATTTATTTCTTTTCTCACCTGAGAGTTTGCTACACATCTACACTCTATTCGCGCTTGAAGAAATGATGCAAAAGCCCTAACTTTTCTCTTTTTCAAGCTTTGTAGCATAGGTCCTGAGGCATAAATGGAGGTAGCCTTGACCTTAATCTCATGTTCATGTCAAAGGGCACCTACAATGTTCTTCATAAAAATTTAAATCTGTGTCATTGATCTGAGTTTGTCCTTGTGAGATCCATGACGACCATTTACCTACCAGATTTGAAAATCTAGGTCATCATCATTGAAAAGTCTTCTACCAATGGGAGCAAGTGAAGTTAGATGTATAATCTTCACTAATCACATCACTTTTTGTCTGACCTAGACATGTGGAACCATTTCATAGTGTCACAACTAGAAATGGCCCACCACCTACCTACCCTGTGCGGGTGCAATAAATCCTCCATCCATCCACCTTTCCATTTACCTTTCACTTTATTACCAAGATGGGGCCACATGCCACCATCTCGTAACCACACGGTGAATATTCCTTCCTGGCAAGATTCCCTTGTGAGCTTGCATAATTGTTAGATTTAAGCCTTCCTACAGATCACTTCTTTCATTGACACTTGGTAGCATATGGTTGCTCGATGTAAGATTCTTCTGTAAAGGGGCTTACACAGCCTAGATTCCTTGATAGGTGTCACCTTGTTGTAGCCATGCAAGAGGATGATGACATCATGCATGATGCATTGCGAGGTTACAAAATACTAATACATAAAACTTTATAACCTATGCGAAGACTTAGGATGTAAATTTAACTTTTTACAGGTTATAAAAGGTAAACCTAGGACAAGGGGCCAGTCACCTAATGAACATAAAGGCTTCAAGTTATAACTTAAGTGATCGGGGACTTACTACTTAGGGATTTAGGCTTAAAATATTTTAAAAGAAAAGACTTGTAATTTCATAGACTTAAAACCCTAAACCCCTATAGGTACCACCAGCTTCTACTCCCTAAAGACTTTGTTTCAGGGTCAGTATTTCTACTATCTAAAAACTGACATTAAAACTCACACTTTTGATGATTGCACTTTTGCCTCTTGACTCTTTCTTTTGATGATCTAATCAGCTAGGCACACTCTACACTTGATCACTATCACAAATATGTCTTCAAGATGAATCAGGACATCATCAACAACTTCTACTCTTTCTCCTTCAGTCACACATCAATAATACATTTATTCTACTTTTTATCTACTTTTGACCTTTTTAATCAACTTGCAATCACACCTCACCTCACTCAATTTGATTTACTATTTATACATGATATTACATTGATTATATTGCTTGTTGGCCAAATACAACATGAAAAATGCATTTACAAGTCGACCAGATAACATACAATATGAAATGTGTAGAAGATAGGTCCTAAGTGAAACCACACATTACACCAGTAGAAGATCCATGCCTTGTGGACCCAAACACTTGCTTAACCAAGTCCAAAACATCCTTCACAACTTCAAACACCAAGGAATTACATCTAAAAACATCTCTCATTTGGAAATAGGACAGCTTTAAGCAAAACACATGAAGACTTGAAGTATAAAGGCCATATCAACTTGAAACCTTGTGCGGTACTGGAAACAAGAAAGATATTTGTGAAATTTTCCAGATGATTCCATATGACTCATACAACATCCCCAAATACTTACCACCATACATCAAAGGATTGTGCTGTATAGCTTCAATCATTAACTCTGAGAACAATCTGTCATTTGAAACACACTGCAACATGCTGTCATTTGAAAAACCAAGCTATAGACCACCAAGAACCTTGAAACTACAAGGAAGCATGTAATACACATCCATAAACATGTCCTCAAAACCACAAGGGCAATCATTCATTTCTGAAGGAATGCAGAGCATTCTAACAGGCCTTCAACACTAGCATACTCTGCCAAAACACATGTCAGTACTCTATCATGCATAACTTTAACAGCGGAAGGAAAAATGATTGAAAACATGGAATTATCACCTTCACAAGATCCTAAACACAATTCCAAAACTACATGGCTATAGCTACAAATGCGGAGGAATGCGGAGTAGTACACAGTTCTACACAAAACATCTTCACAGAGACAACATTGCCGTCAATCGGTCAACAACAAAATATTATTTTGGTAATGCAATCATCATGAAACTTGGAACATACATACTTCAGGCCATCAGTAGCATCATCAATGCATCTGATCATCTTCATGCTTGTAATTCCCATATTAATATGAACTATAGCTTCTCCCTTCTCTTGTTTCCATGAACATCATGACACCACCATGATAATGTTGACATTAATGACAACCTAGTGACACTGTTGACATCAATGACAACCCTAGGAACCATATGTGTAACAGTGATTATAAGTTATATTTTATCAAGCTTTAGCTATTATTGGAGACTAACCTATTGATGCAATTTGAGTGTGATTGAGTGCAAATATGGTACCATTAAAGGTGAGAACATGGATGAGGTAGAGATGTTCTAGCCACCTGGCAAGAACTGATAGGATGAAACCTATGTGGCAAGAATAGTACCATCTTCTAGCTACATGAATTTCTTTCAAAAACATGTTCTAGCCACATGGATTTCTTTCAAAAATAGTACTATCGAAGGTGAGAACATGGTTGAGATAGAGATGTTCTAGCCGCTCAACAAGAACTGATAAGATGAAACCTCGATGATACTTGCACACACCACTTAGTTCATGTAGCATCATATTATCTTGCATTGTGAATGGCTCATTAAGCTCCTGTAGCATAATCATTTTGAGCATTGACTGGCGTGAATGATTTGAGTGGATGAGTTAAAATAATTGTTTCATCGCCTCAAGTATATTTGTGTGGGCATAATGTCACCGGGTTTGTTTGATTCCTTTTTCCTCTGTCTGGGTAGATGAAATCTATACTAATGTTATTAATCACTAGCATATTTATAATGTTTATATTAGTATGGTAATAAAAATTAAAATGGTGTTAGTTATAAATATAAGTGATTTTTTTATTATTATTTAACTTTACATGTTAATTATTATACAAATCATGCGTGAAGTGTACATGTTTTATTGGTGTAAATAAACTTATATGTATATTATACTTTTGACATTATGGATGCGTGTGTAATAATATTATAACTCTATTTAATAAATATATATGAATAAGTTAAAATAGTAAATGAATATATATATGTGATTATGCTTATTTTGTTATATAGGATTCACATACTTAAAAAGAAAAATGTTAAAGGGTTTTCCTTTTACAAGTCAATAATATAACTAAATATTTAATCAATTAATATATTTTCTTTATGAAAATATCTGCTATTTGATCCTTTGTTGGAACATATTCCAACTTCACTTCCTTATCTGCAACCTTATCTCTCAAATAGTGATACCTGATTGCTATATGCTTGGTTCTAGAATGCATCACTGGATTCTTGGAAATATTGATAGCATTTGTATTGTCACACAAGATAGGAATAGGCTCATCATACAATACCTTGATATCCTTTAGGGTTTGCTTCATCCACAACACTTGTGTACAACAGGATGCTGGTACAATGTATTTTGACTCTACAGTAGATAGGGACACTGAATCTTGCTTCTTTCTCTGCCATGAAACCATTATGCTTCCTAGAAAGAAAACAACACCACTTGTACTTCTTCTATCATCAACACAACCAGCCCTATCAGTATTAGTATAAGCACTTAAATCAAATTCATTACCTCTTGAATACCATAGGCCATACTCCAAAGTTCCTTTCAAGTATCTGAATATTCTTTTCACTTACTTCTCATGTGTTTTCTTTGGATTAGCTTGATATCTAGAAACCACACATACTCCATGCATAATATTAGGTCTAGAAGCAGTCACGTATAGTAGTGCACCAATCATAGATCTATAGACAGTCTGATCCACCTATAGAGACTCATCATCTTTACCCAAGTGACATCCAGTGACCATAGGAGTACTCACTAGTTTTGAATCCTCCATACCAAACTTCAACAAGTCTTTGACATACTTAGCTTGAGAAATAAAGATACCTCCATCTAGCGAAGAAATTTTAAGTCCAAGGAAGAAAGACATTTCACCAATCATAGACATCTCAAACTCTTTTTGCATCTCCTCTGCAAACGTCTTACACATATCATCATCTCCACCAAAGATGATGTCATCAACATATACTGCAACTATCAATATCATATCTCCTTCTTCCTTGATGTAAAGATTGCTATCTTTACTACCTTTCTTGAAGCCTTGCTAAAGTAAGTACTTGTCCAACCTAGCATACCAATCTCTAGGTGTTTTCTTAAGACTGTATAGAGCCTTCTTGAGTCTGCACACCATATCCAGATCTTCTGATATCTAGAAACCATCTGGTTGTTCAATATAAACCTCTTCCTCTAGGTCACCATTCAGAAATGTTGACTTAACATCCATCTGATATACTTTGAAGTTCTTATGAGAAACAAGAGAAAGAAACATTCAGATTGCCTCCATCCTTGCTACTAGAGTAAAAGTCTCAAAATCAATACCTTCAACTTGTGTGTATCCTTTGCATACAAGTATTGCCTTGTTCCTTACAACTTCACCTTCTTCATTCAATTTGTTTTGAAACACCCATTTTGTTCCTATAACATTCTTGTTTGTTGGTATGGAGACCCATTCCCATGTCTAATTCTTCTCAGTCTGATCCAGTTCTTCCTCCATGGCTTTTATCCATCCATCATCTTTACTAGCATCAACAAAGTTTTTAGGTTCCACCTTTGATAGAAAACACAAGTTTACTTGCTCATGTGTCTTAGTAAGTCTTCTCCTTGTCTGAGCACCTTCATCCTTATCTCCAATGATTTGATCTACTGAGTGGTTCTTCTGAACATTCTTTACTTGAGTTTTAGGCATCTACTCTGGCTCTTGTTCCTTTTCTCCTTTTACTTCTCATCTACATTGCGTGGAAAGATATCAGATTCAAAGTCCTCTGATTGATCTTTCATCTACTCTGGTTCTTGCATGAAAGGTAGTCCATACAACCATTGATGTTTCATTGTTTTGTTCTGCTTGCAAGGTATCATTCTTTTCACATTTTCCAACATCATCTTTTTTGTCACCAACACTCAAGGCCATGAAAAGTGTTTCATCATTTGAATCATCATGATCCTCATCTTTTGAAGAATAATTACTTTCTATGGAATACAAACTTCTCTTGAACTTGTCTCTTCTGTTACTACCCCTTGATTCTCTAAAAGGACATTTAGAAGTAAAATGACCAACCTTTCCACAATTGAAACATTTGAAGAGTAACTTACTTTTGTATTTGCTAGAGCCTTTCTTCAGTCTTCTCACAAAATTTGCTTCAAATTCATCAAAGCTTTCATCTTCAACAACAACTTCTTCCTTTGTCTTCACATTGGATTTGAAAGAAACTTCTTTCTTTAGAGCATCACTGCCAAACTCTCTCATTTCAAAGGTAGTAAGGGAACCAAATAATTTGTCTATAGTGAATGTATCCAAGTCTACATTTTCCTCAATGGCAGATATGTTATGACTATAAGATTTGGGAAGAGATCTCATGACCTTTTTCACAACCTCATCTTCTTTCACTTCTCCACCAAGACCTTTAATGTCATTGACCACTTCATTCACTTGGAACATATATCCAGCAATGTCTTCATCCTCTAACATTTTTAGGCTCTCAAATTTGCTCTTGAAGATCTGCATCTTGGCTTGCTTTACTTTCTTATCTCCTTCATAAATGGTTTTAAGCTTATCCCAAACCTATTAAGCAGAACTGCAACTCATTACCTTTGAAAGCTCTGAATTAGCTAACCCACTCATCAGAGCAAATTTTTCTTTGGCATTGTTATCATATAACATGACTTCATTTGGATCTATAGGAATAGCAGCAAGAACTATATAACCAGACTTGACAGAGTCCCAAACACCACACCCTAGGGAATTAATATAAGCTTCCATCCTAAGCTTCCAAAAAGCATAATTTGTTCCATCAAACCTAGGTATCTTGCCGGATCCATTCTATGCCATACTAGACCTTCCTCAAGTGGTTAAGATGCCCTCAAAGGAACTTATCTCTGATACCAATTGTTGAACACACCAAGATACTAAGAGGGGGGGTGAATAAGTATCTAAACAATCTTCAATTTTAACAACTTCAACTTATCCAGAGTAGATTTAAAACTTAAGCATCACAACATTAACATGAACATGAAAGATCAACACAATGCACATCAATGCATAACACCAGATATATGTGGAAAACCCTAGAAGGGAAAAACCACTGTGAGTATTAAGTCACAATATATGAAGCTCAAATAACAACTTTTTTTTAGGGCTACAACCCAAGGAAGCTTCTACTCCTTGAAGTACTTTGATTTAGGCTCACTCCCAAGGAAGCTTATACTCCCTAAAGACTTTGTTTTAGGGTCACTTCCAAGGAAGATTTATACTCCATAAATAATTTATTTTAGGGTCACTCCTAAGGAAGCTACTACTCCCTAAAATGAGAACACACTTACAAAAGATTACAATATGACAATCTTTCTACTATCTGAAAACTAACATTGAAACTCACACTTTTGGTGATTGCACTTCTACCTCTTCACTCTTTCTTCTGATGATCTGATCAGCTAGGTACACTCTACATTTGATCACTCTCACAAATATGTCTTCAAGACAAATCAGAACAACATCAACAACTTCTACTCTTTCTACTACAGTTGCACATCAATAATACTATTATTATGCTTTTTATCTCCTTGCGACCTTTTTAATCAACTTGCAATCACACCTCACCTCACTCAATTTGATTCACTATTTATACATGATATTACATTGATTATATTGCTTGTCAGCTAGATACAACATGAAACATGCATTTACAAGTCAGCCAGATAACATACAATATGAAACGTGTAGAAGATAGGTCCTAAGTGAAACCACACATTACACCAACAGAAGATCCATGCCTTGTAGACCCCAACACTTGCTTAACCAGGTCCAAAACATCCTTCATAGCTTCAAACACCAAGGAATTACATCTAAACACACCACTCATTTGGAAATAGGACAACTTTAAGAAAAACACATGAAGACTTGAAGTATAATGACCATATCAACTTGAAAACCTTGTGCGGTACAAAAACAAGAAAGATCTTCATGAAACTTTTCTAGATGAGTCCATATGACTCATACAACATACCCAAATACTACTTTTCCACTACACATTAAAGAATTATGTTGTATAGCTTCAATCATTAACTCTAAGAACAATCTGTCATCTGCAACACAATACAACATGCTACCATTTGAGAAGTTGAGCTACGGACCACCAAGAACCTTGAAACTACAAGGAAGCATGTAATACACATCCATAAACATGTCCTCAAAACTGCAAGGGAAATCATTCATTTTTGGAGGAATACGAAGCATTCCAACATGCCTTCAACACTAGCATACTCTATCAGAACACTTGCTAGTACTCTATCATGCATAACTTTCACAGCAGAAGGACAAATGATCTAAAAACTTGGAATTATCACCTTCACAGTATCCTAAACATAATTCTAGAAATGCATGACCATATCTGCAAATGCGGAGGAATGCGGAGCATTACAGTTCTACACAAAACATCTTCACAGAGACAACACTATCTTCAATCAGTCAACAACAAAATATTCTTCTGGTAATGCAATCACCATGGAACTTGGAACATACATACTTCAGGCCATTAGTAGCATCGACAATACATCTGATCTTCTTGATGCTTCTAATTCCCATATTAATATGAACTATAGCTTCTCCCTTCTCTTGTTGGATGGGACATGACATCCAACCATGAACACCATCACACCACCATGATAGTGTTGACATCAATGACAACCTAGTGACAGTGTTGACATCAATGACAACCCTATGAACCATATGTGTAACAGTGATTATGAGTTATATTTTATCAAGCTTTGGTTGTTATTGGAGACAAACCTATTGATGCAATTTGAGTGTGACTGAGTGCAGATATGGTACCGTCAAAGGCGAGAACATGGCTGAGGTAGAGATGTTCTAGCCACCTAGAAAGAACTGATAGGGTGAAACCCCGATGATACTTGCACACACCACTTACTTAATGTAGCATTCATATTATCTTGCATTATGAATGGCTCATTAAGCTCCTGTAGCATAATCATTTTAAGCATTGACTGGTGTGAATAATTTGAGTGGATGAGTTAAAATAATTGTTTGGTCACCTCAAGTATGTTTGTGTGGGCATAATGTTCTCGTGTTTGTTTGATTCCTTTTTTCTCTGTCCAGGTAGATGAAATGTATACTGATCTTATTAATCACTAGCATATTTATGATGTCTATATTAGTGTGGTAATAAAAATTAAAAAGGTGTTAGTTATAAATATAAGTGATATTTTTTTATTATTTAACTTTAAATGTTAATTATTATACTAATCATGCGTGAAGTGTACATGTTTTATTGGTGTAAATAAATTATATGTATATTATACTTTTGACATTATGAATTGGTTTATAATAATATTATAACTCTATTTAATAAATATATATGAATAGGTTAAAATAGTAAATGAATATATATATATATATACGATTACGCTTATTTTGTTATATAGGATTCACATACTTAAAAAGAAAAATGTTGAAGGGTTTTACTTTTACAAGTCAATAATATAACTGAATATTTAATCAATTAATATATTTTCTTTGTGAAAATATCTACTATTTGATCCTTTGTTGGAACATATTCCAACTTCACTTCGTTATCTGCAACCTCCTCTCTCAAAAAGTGATACCTGATTGCTATATGCTTGGTTCTAGAATGCATCACTAGATTCTTGGAAATATTGATAGCACTTGTATTGTCACACAAGATAGGAATAGGTTCTTCATACAATACCTTGATATCCTTTAGGGTTTGCTTCATTCACAACACTTGTGTACAATAGGATGTTGTTGTAATGTATTCTGCCTCTGCAGTAGATAGGGACACTAAATCTTGCTTCTTGCTCTACCATGAAACTAGTCTTCTTCCTAGAAAGAAAGCACCAGCACTTGTAGTTCTTCTATCATTAACACAACTAGCCCAGTCAACATCAGTGTAAGAACTTAAATCAAAGTCATTACCTCTTGAATACGATAGGCCATAGTCTAGAGTTCCTTTCAAGTATCTGAATATCCTTTTCATTGCCTTCTCATGTGTTTGCTTTAGATTGGCTTGATATCTGGCAACCACACTTACTATATGCATAATATTAGGTCTAGAAGAAGTCAAGTACATTAGTGCACCAATCATAGATCTATAGATAGTCTGATCCACCTCCAGGGACTCATCATCTTTACTCAAGTGACATGCAGTGACCATGGGAGTACTCACTAGTTTTGAATCCTCCATACCAAACTTCTTCAACAACTCTTTGACATACTTAGCTTGAGAAATAAAGATACTGCCATCTAGCTAAGAATTTTGAAGTCCAAGGAAGAAAGACATTTCACCAATCATAGACATCTCAAACTCTTTTTGCATCTCCTCTACAAACCTCTTACACATATCGTCATCTCCACCAAAGATGATGTCATCAACATTTATTGCAACTATCAATATCATGTCTCCTTCTCCCTTGATGTAAAGATTTCTATCTCTACTACCTTTCTTGAAGCCTTGTTGAAGTAAGTACTTGTCCAACCTAGCATACCAAGATCTAGGTGCTTGCTTAAGACCATACAGAGCTTTCTTGAGTCTACACACCATGTCCAGATCTTCTGATATTTGGAAACCATCTGGTTGTTCAATATAAACCTCTTCCTCTAGGTCACCATTCAAAAATGCTAACTTAACATCCATCTAATATACCTTGAAGTTATTATGAGTAGCAAGAGCAAGGAACGTTCTTATTGCCTCCATCCTTGCTACAAGAGAAAAAGTCTCCTCAAAATCAATACCTTCAACTTGTGTGTATCCTTTGCATACCAGTCTTGCCTTGTTCCTTACAACTTCACCTTCTTCATTTAGTTTGTTCTGAAACACCCATTTTGTTCCTATAACATTCTTATTTGTTAGTATGGAAACCAATTCCCATGTCTAATTCTTCTCAATCTGATCTAATTCTTCTTCCATGGCCTTTATCCATCCATCATCTTTACTAGAATCAACAAAGTTTTTGGGTTCCAACTTTGATAACAAACACAAGTTTACTTTCTCATGTGTCTTAGTAAGTCTTCTCCTTGTCTACACACCTTCATCATTATCTCCAAAGATCTGATTTGCCAAGTGGTTCTTCTAAACATACTTTGTTGGAGTCTTAGGCATCTACTCTAGTTCTTGTTCCTTTTCTTCTTTTACTTCTTCTTCCTCATCTACAATGAATGGAAATATATCAGATTCAGTGTCCTCTAATTGATGTGAGATCTGATATAGGTCTTCATCTACCTTGACATTTGTTCTTTCAATCATCTTTCCCAACATCTTGTTGTAGCATCTACAAGCCTTTCTTATGGTTAAGTAGCCAAGAAAGATTCCTTCATCACTTCTTGAATCAAACTTTCCTAGGTCTTCTTCATCTCTTCTGATATAGCATTTGCTGCCAAAGATCCTGAAGTATCTAATTATGGGAGGTATTCCATACCATATCTTTGTGTTGTTGACCCTCAGTTGCACTCTGTTAATTAGATAGACAACAGTATGAACTGCATCCTTTCAGTACATATCAGGTAGATCTGCATCTTTCAACATTACCCTAGACATCTCTTGCATAGTCCTATTATTTCTTTCCACCACCCCATTTTGCTGAGGGGTCCTAGGAACTGACAAATGTCTCCTAATACCATTATCTTCACAAAACTTTTTAAATTCAGTTGAAGTAAACTCACCTCCTCTATCAGACCTCAAACATTTAATATTGGCATCAACTTCATTCTCAACCATAGATTTGAACACTTTAAATTTATCAAGGGCATTTGATTTTTCTCTTAAGAAAGTAACCCAAGTCATTCTAGAATAATCATCAATAAGAAACATGAAATACCTCTCACCTTGTTGACTCTTTAATCTAGTAGGGCCACATAGATCAGTGTGAATAAGCTCCAATGGTTTTGAAGAAGAATGCTACTTGCTTTAGAAGTTTGACTTTGTTTGCTTTCCCATTTGACATTCCCTGCATACTGCATTGGTAGGCTTGATTATCTTAGGCATATCTCTCACTACATGAGTGGGACTGATCTTTACCATAGTGTCAAAATTGTTGTGTCCCATTCTCTTTAGCCACAACCAACAATCACTTGATTGAGCCAACAAGCATTTTCTTCCATTTACCTCCTTCATATGATAGATGTCACCATATGTCTTGATACCCTCTGCAACTAGTTTTCTGGATCTTACCTTCCTGATTTCATAGCCATTGGCATGAAAGGTGAGATTATAGCCCATGCTACACATATGACTAACACTAAGAAGATTATGTTTTAGTCCATTGACATAGAGTATATCCTCAATCATGTTCTTCCCATCAATAGTTATAGCACCTTTTCCACATATCTGTGCTGACTCATCACCACCAAACTTAATAGCACCACCATCCCACTTTTCAAGGTCGATAAACTTCTTTGTGTCACCAGTCATATGATTTGAGCATCCACTGTCAATTACCAAATCCTTGGCTTCTTCTCTTGCATGAAAGGCAGTCCATACAACCATTGATCTTTGATTGTTCTATTCTACTTGCAAGGCATCAGTCTTTTCACATTTTCCAACATCATCCTTTTTGTCACCAACACTCAAGGCTATGAAAAGTGTTTCATCATTTGAATCATCATAATCCTCATCTTCTGAAGAATAATTGCTTTCTATGGAATATAGATTTCTCTTGAACTTGTCTCTTCTGTTACTACCCCTTGATTCTCTGAAATGACATTTAGAAGCAAAATGACCAACCTTTCCATAATTGAAATATTTGAAGGGTAACTTACCTTTGTATTTTACAGTGCCTTTCTCCAGTCTTCTCACAAAATTTGCTTCAACTTCATTAGAACTTTCATCTTCAACATCAACTTCTTCCTTTGTCTTCACATTGGCTTTGGAAGCAGCTTCTGTCTTTGGAGCATCACTGCCAAGCTCTCTCATTTCAAAGGTAGTAAGGGAACCAAATAATTTGTCTATAGTGTATGTATCCAAGTCTACATTTTCCTCAATGGAAGATACCTTATGATTGTACTTGAATTGGGAAGAGATCTCATGACCTTTTTCACAACCTCATCTTCTTTCACTTCTCCACCAAGACTTTTAATGTCATTGACCACTTCATTCACCCTAAGCATATATTCAGTAGTGTCTTCATCCTCTGACATTTTTAGGTTCTCAAATTTTGATGCAGGAGCATCCGGAAGCATTCAGAGCAATTGAGATAGTTAGCTATGAAATTACAGAGCACCAAGAGAGTGATCTTGGAGAATACTGTATTTTACCACATTTACATATTCTAGAGGCTACAGAGCTAGACTTAACATATAGACATAGTCATCTACAACATATCCAAAATTTAGATCATTTGGGGTCAATTCTGGAGAGATATCACTATTAGAAGATTAACTGCCTTTTACCTATTTTCACAGAGTAGAGCCGACGGTGTTTAGTGAAGTTTAATCAACTTGCAGAGCAATTCTGTGACTTGTGGAGCCTAAAGGAACATTATTCAATGAAGAATAGGACCTGGACAACCTTAATGGAGATCTGCATGACATTTTATGTACTAGTGGAGCAATACCTTATGTTTAGGTCTGACCTATTTGTGTAAACACGCTTCATAACTAGTCATTGTAATTAGGCTGACTTGATAATGACTTGAAGGCTTGTGGAGGATATAAATGAAGGATAATAATTGTCATAATATGGTAGTGATGAAATGAACAATTATGCGAAGACATGAAGCAAATTCATAAGTGTTTTGATATGAAGAAGAAGTAGAAGTGAAGTAGAGTGCAGAATAGAGAACAAGTTGCAGAGTAGAGAATTGAGAAGCTGGCGAAAGAAATCATGAAGTAATGTTGTTATATGAATTTTGTAACCCTGGGTTGTGGCCTAGTGTCTGTAAAAGCCTAAGTGGCAAATGTAATGTGTTTTGAGATCTTAATATAAGAAGAATGAGATTTGAAGGCTAAGTTTTTCCCTGTTAGGGTTTTCCCAGGATATATCTTGTGTCATGAGTGTATGAATGTCTCTTTCTCTCTGTTGTTAACTATTTACTTCTGTTGCACCTCTATTTGATCATGTTGTTAATTGATTAAGGCTGGTTGGATAGTCCCTCACTAGACCCTCCTACCTTGACTATATCAAGTGGTATTAGAGCAGGTTTTGAATCTGTTGGGTTGATTGTGAATCTATTGAGAAGGAAGAAAATGTTGAAAGAAGTGCAAAACCCTAGAAGTAACAATTGTCATCACTGAAGAAGATCAAGGCAAGAAAGATTTGGGTAAGCTTTTCAAAATTAAGTTATTTATATTTGTTTCAATGGGGAAGGTTGGAAAAAGGATGAAGAAAGAGAATGAAAACCTAATATACGAAAAGGATATTTTGGAAGAAGAATTATGCAAAATCAAGATGTGTAATTTAGAATTGATGGAAAGGATAAATGAATTAGGAGAGGACAAGTATGATGACCTTGAAGAAGAATTGAAAAATGTAAAAAGGAGGAATGTAGAATTGGAAGCAAAGATGAAATTGTTTCAGGATGTTGAAAAGAGATTTGAAGAATTAGAAGAAGGATTCAAGTTGTTTGGGAAGGTAGAAAAGAGGAACAGAGATCTAGAGGAAAATTTGGAAGAGCTGAAAAAGGAATATAGTTTGTAGAAGAATGAAATATTAGGATTGAAGGAACATGTTAATAAGTTAGAGCAGTCACTTGTAGTATGCAGAAAAGAGAATGAAAATCTGAAATCTAAGCCTGGACATTGTGATGTTTCCTATGATACTAATGATTTGTGTGATGATGCATAAGTTTCTTTAGACAGTGAGATTGAAGATAATATTGTAACTAAACCTGCAGTTGTTGGTGATGGTATTGGTTTCAAAATCATGTAGAAAATGAGATATGAAGGACAAGGATTGGGAAAGCATCAACAAGGAATTACAAAACCTATTGAACTGGTAATAAGATCAAGAAGTTAAGGCCTTGGATATGACATAGGTAAGGATGTTGTTGCAAGTTCAAACAAATCAAATCTAGGAAGAAGAGGTATGTATTGTTCTCATTGTAATAGACATAGACATGAAAAGGAATTGTGTTGGGATTTATACCCTTGTAAGAATTGTAGATTGAGGAATCATTTTGAAAAGATGTGTTGGAATAAACTAAGAAGAAGAAAGCCTATGATAGATTGTATGCAGATGGATTATGGATGGATTGATGGAACAAAATGGAAACATGTTACTTGTATGTTTAGAAGGTTGTGTCATGTCCACATTTTCCATGTTGTCATAATACACAACACACGTATCATGTCCACATTTGTCATGTGGTCATGACATTAAATACAAAAAACTTTTCCACTCAACTCTAAAAACCCCTTCGCACACATCAAGCATGCTCAGTGACACACACACATAACATAAGTTGCATTAGCAACCTACGAGAGGTACGTCGCCCAAAGACAAGGAAGTCAATCTCAATTGGGATAATGCGACTTCAATTCGCAATCCCTATGTGATGATAGCCACTAAGGGAGTATGCATCGCAAGGAGCGACGCTAAGAGGGTTGGTCCTATTAGAAATAGGACAAACAACTAAGAGGGGGCGTGAATCAGTTGTCTAAAACTTTCTTCCAATTAATCACTTAAATCCTTCCTTAATTCAATAGCATAATAATAAATCAAACATGGAAATATAATGCAACAATTCAAGAGCAAAACACATTAACACATATGACACCAAGATTTTTGACGTGGAAAACCTGGTTAAGGGAAAAACCACGGGGTGACTAACCCAAGATTGTATTCTCTATTAAAAGAATAAAAGGAACAAAATGGCACATGCCAATTAGGGGTCACTGCCCGAGCACACTTCTCACAAGAGGCCCACTACCTACAAGAGACACACTGTCTACAGAATAATAAGTATTACATACTTGAAGTGAAGAATATCATCTTCACCATGCTTGAGTTAGTTCCATTTAAGCACAATATTTCTACTTTGCCTTTCACTCCTTCGCTCTCTACCACACTCTCATCATAACACCATACCATTGAAATGACTTTACAATTCCTTATTTATACAAGACATCAACTTAGGGATAATCATCCAAGTCAGCATTACATTACAGAGCAAACACATAAATACAACATGATTAATTACAAAAGGACTTCACGTGGATCAACACACTATCGGCCACACAGATCTGAGACTTCAATCTTTCTTCAGGAACATGCCATTCTTCATAGAATGCCTTTAAGATCATCTACAGAATGTGTAACGCATCGGGTCAGCTTGACTTGGGAAGAACATCATCATCCGGAAGTAATTCTTCAATTACGAGCTCAATCTTCAATGTGGACCACCAACATGAATTGGACACAATCCAAAGACCTCCACAAGCTTAAATCACCAAGAACATCCACACTCTTCTGCTTACTAAAATTATATTTATCTTAGCTGGGATCTTTACCTCACTGACTTCATTGTTCTTCTCTGTTTCTAATAGGACTAATTTTCTCAATATCCTCAGCATACAGCTCATCCAATCCTTATCATCAATGCAACAAGAGTATGTTGACATCAATGACAATACTGGTTAGGCCCATACTTGCAACAATCTCCGCCTTTGTCATTGATGGCAACATATGATGTGAAAAACTATTTTAACCATCAAGAAAAGAACTTCTTCTTACTGATACAACTCCCCCTATCAACAACAACCATTCACATGTCTTCTCTTCTTTTACTACCCCCCCTTTGATTAGAAACCACTTGTTTTTCACATGTCTTCTCTCCCCCTTTGACATCAATGGCAAAGGGCACATACTTGCATCACTTCAGAATCACACTAGCTGCTCCCCCTGAGTGCCAGCTTCCCAAACATCAATTTGGATCACAAGATATGACTGTGAAATTCATCGGACTGATGCACATTAGAGTGCCTTAGTTCATAACTAGAGGGGTAATAACCCCTAACTTCTCCTTGAGATACTCAAAAGAGTCCTTAGGAAGAGGTTTAGTAAAAATATCTAAAAATCTAATCCTTGGAAGGCACAAACTCTAATCTGACTTCATTCTTGTTCACTTGTTCTCTCAAAAAGTGAAACTTGATGGATATATACATTTAGTCTTTGAATGCAACACCAGATTCTGAGATATATTTATTGCACTTGAATTATCATAGAAGATTGTGATAGGTTCCTCATACTCCACTCTGATGTCTCTTAGCATTTGCTTCATCCACAAAACTTGAGTACAACTACCTACTGCTTCAATATATTCTGCTTCAGAGATATTGCCTCTTGTTTCTTGCTTAGCCAAGAAACCAATCTTTTCCCTAAAAAGAATGCTCCACCACTGGTACTCTTCCGGTCATCCACATCTCCTGCCCAATCTGCATCTGTATATGCATGAAGAGAAAAATCATGATCTTTGGGATACCACAATCCATACTCAACTGTCCCTTTTAGATATCTAAAAATCCTCTTGATTGCCATGACATGAGATTCTCTAGGATCAACTTGGAATCTAGCAACAAGACCAACAACATTCATAATGTCAGGTCTAGTTTGAGTGAGATACAATAGTCCTCCAATCATTGACCTGTACTTTCTCTGATTAGCCTTAGGAGAGTCATCATCTTTGCTCAACTTACATCTGGTTGCCTTGGGAGTACTCATTGGTTCTAAGTCTTCCATCCCAAATTTCTTCAACAATTCTTTCACATATTTGGTTTGAGAAATGAAGATTCCTTTCTTTGTTTGAGTGATTTGCAAACCCAAGAAGAAATTTATTTCCCCAAACATGGACATCTGAAATTCACTTTTCATTTGATTTGCAAAAGTCTTGCACATACTATTAGTTCCTCCAAAAATGATATCATCCACAAACACTTCAACAATCAAGATATTTTCATGATCAATTTTGAAGTACAAATTACTGTCAGTAGTACCTTTGTTGAAACCAATCTTCAAAAGATGCTTATCCAATCTTTCATACCAGTCTCTTGGAGCTTGCTTGAGTCCATACAGAGATTTCTTCAACTTGCAAACCATATCACCATGATTAGACAATTGAAATCCATCCAGTTGCTCAATGTATACTTCTTCCAAGTCACCATTTAGGAAGGTAGATTTGACATCCATCTGATATACTTTGAAATCCTTGAAGGCAGTGAAAGCAAGAAATAATCTAACTACTTTAATTCTTGCCACCGGAGCAAAAGTTTCTTCAAAATTAACTCCTACTTGGGAGTAACCCTTGCAGACCAATCTGACTTTGTTTCTGACTACTTCACCATCTTCATTCATTTTATTCTAGAAGACCCATTTGGTTCCAATCACATTCTTGTTTTTAGGTATGGGAACAAGATCCCAAGTGTGATTTTTCTCAATTTGCATCAGCTCTTCCTCCATTGCTTTAGTCCAGTTTTCATCATTGCATGCTTCATTCACTCTCTTAGGTTCAATCTTTGAAATCAGACAATACTCTTGTAAATCTTGAGCAATCCTTCTTCTTGTTTGTACACCTTTGCTTTTATCACCTATGATCTAATCTTCAGAGTGATTTAGTCTTACATACCTAGGAACTTTGGGAGTTTCTTGCACTTCTGATTCTTGAACAGGTTCATTCAAACTTATCTCTTCTTCCTTATTTATCGAATCAGTTTGAATCTAAATTTCAGAGGGAGCTTGGACTTCTTGAACAAAAATATCATTTTGATCATCTTCATCATATTCACAAAACCTTGAGGGTTTTTCAATACCTTCATCAACCTTCACATTTGTACTTTCCACAATCTTCCTTAATCTCTTGTTATAACACCGATATGCTTTGCTTTGAGTAGAATAACCCAAGAATATTCCTTCATCACTTCTAACATCAAATTTTCCTAGATCTTCATCTCTTTTAATGTAACATTTTCTACCAAAGACTCTGTAATACCTCACAGTGGGAGTGATGCCAAACCAAAGTTCATAAGGAGTCTTATCGGTATTGCTTCTGATTTGTACTCGATTGAGAGTATAGACTGCAGTGCTTATAGCTTCTCTCCAATAGATCTGAGGAACATTTTCTTCCATTATCCTGGTTCTAGATGCTTCCTGGATGGTCCAGTTCTTTCTCTCCACTACTCCATTCTGATGTGGAGTACTAGGAGTAGACAACTGTCTTTTTATTCCATGTTTCTCACAGAATTCTATGAACTCACCGGATATGAATTCTCCACCTCTGTTAGACCTCAGACTTTTTAATTTTAATCTGGTTTCATTCTCTACCATAGCCTTTAAAATTTTGAATTTCTCAAGAGCTTCTGATTTCTCTTTCAGAAAAGTCACCCACATCATCTAGGAGTAGTCATCAATTAATAGCATGAAGTATCTATCTGATGCATAGGCATCCACACTAAAACCTTGACATACAGCTTGTATGTCTACAACCCTTCATCATCATCATCATATTTCCCTTAACACTGTCAGCATCATCATATTTTCTCTGCCGACCGATATCCTCCTACAGACAAACCTTCGACCTTTCGCCTGTCAGCAGCATCATCATATTCGGCTATCGGCAGCATCATCATATTCGGCAAGCGCAAACATCCTCCTGATATTCACTGTTCATCTTACCGCCAAACTCTATCTGCAGCATCATGATGTTCAACATCATGTTCATCAGCAGGATATAAAATATCTGGTTCCCTCCATATATCCTGATGACGACACTTCACGCACCTTTCCTTCGATGCTTACGTCACCCCGATATCCTAATGACGATGACGTCACATGCAGCTCCTCCAATATCCTGCTGCCCCGATATCCTGATGATGATTATCCTGATGACGATGACGTCACATGCAGTTCCTTCAATATCCTGCTGCCGGCCAAACATAACATTATCGGCCCGCGATGGTTTTATCAACCCGATCTTCTACCTTATGCCGATACGCTCCTCCTCGGCAACACCTTGCGATGATCACCCCAATGCACATTCACCTTATGCAAACTACTGCATCATGTTCACCTCCATCTACTCGGATGATGCCCGAAGTAACCGCAAGATATACACAGAAATATCCTGATGATGCCGTTGCGATGGATTTTCCAACCTTAGTGAATTTTCAATCCGCCGAACCTCCTGGGGTGACCCGATCTACTTTCAGGGCGATCTTCCAGACTCGAACTATCAGCACGACCTAGCACATACCCATGCTAGGGTTCTCAACACCTCTCGACTGCGATCCTGCAAACATGCACATGAACAAACAGAAAATGCAAACTAAATCCTAAACTACTGTACATAGCCATTCCACCGATTCGACGAATCAACCGGTGGAATAGATTAGCGAATCCATGAAACCACCAGAACCGCAACTCGATTACACAATGGAATTCAAAACAGAGAATGGACACAAACAGGATCTCTTTATTGATTTCAAAAGATGCAAATACAATATTTTGTCTCTCTCTGTCTCACTCTATCTCTCCTCTTCAATGCAATATCTAAAATCAACCGATCCTAATACATAAAAAGGATCTCCTGCGAGTACTACCACTCGATTCCAAGCGGCTGGGAAATCTCTCCAGGCGGCTGGGAGATCCAACCGGACATACAGCATAACAACTGTCATAACAAACTACCTAAAAATAGTAAAGTATGGTCAACATGACCTTATTACAAGCATTGGTCTTATAAGACCTTCTTGGAAACATTAACCAGACCTATAACAAACTATCTGCCTCATGGAGGCCAGCTGTCAGGTAGGTGCTCCTGCACCATACTCCCCAACAGAAAAGAACTCATGTCGCATGAGTTAGGGTGTGGAAGTCCTCCACCTTTACACTTTGCCTTTGTAGTGTCTTGACCTGTTCCAGCTTTGTCCTCTGCTGGCTCTCGGCTGCTCCAAGACTTCTGAACTGTAACTTGCTGTCTTGCAAGTAAACCCTCATGCCTGTCAATGTAGGCCCTTCTCACACATACCTTGTGTTTGTCAGGTTGTCTGACTAGAACCTCTGTCTGAACTGCCTCTTGAATTTCTGCAATGTTCAACTCTGTCTTTCTTTCAACTCTTATAGGACAAACAATAGTCCCAACTATGACAACATCCTTGTCATTCCTCTCAACTGGTTGCTGTTTGCAAACCTGTTTCTTAACCTGCTGCTGACCTCTGTCAGTCACAACTAAAACTTTCTTCAACTTGTTGTCCTTAACAACTTCTTTCCTTGCAGTGTCCTCAACTGCCTTTATGCCTGCTCCTATAGGCTTCTGCACAAACTCCTTCTTTCCCACTAAAATGATTTTGGTTGCCCCCTGTGCTGCAGCATCTTCCTGCAATGGCATCAACATAATAGTCTTCCCATCTTTCTTGATGGTGTAGGTATTAGCATACCCATCATACAGTACCCTCCTATCAAATTGCCATGGCCTACCCAATAGTAGGTGACAACATTCCATGGGCAAAATGTCACACAAAACTCTATCATGATATGCTCCAATCTGAAAATCAACATATGCCTGTTCATAGACAAAAAGTGATTGACTATCACTCACCCAAGATGCCTTGTAAGGGTGTTGGTGTGGAATCCTTTCCAAATTTATTTTATCCACCATTTCCTGAGATACCATGTTGTCTATTGAACCAGTATCAATGACAACCTTACATACTTTACCTTTGCTCTTGCATGTGGTCTTGAAAAGAGCTCTTCTTTGCATCATATCCTTTGATGCCTGCAAACTAGTTCTCCTTAGCATCAATGCTTCTCCCTCCTCAGGATACCCATAACCGTCAGGAGCTCTATCTCCTTGATAAGTGTTTGAACTTTGCACACTTTGCTCTACTTTCTCTTCTTGCACAAGTTGTACTTTCTTGTCATTCGTTCTATCATTTTTGGATGATGAACCCTTGTTTTCTGGACATTTGAAAAATGGATGACCAAACTCACCACAGGTGTAACACTTTCCTGAAAATGTAGTAGAACCTCTACCACTTCCAAATCTGCCTCTATTACCTTTCCATCCACCTCTGAAATCAGACTGTCCCTGTCCTTTACCAGTGTCTTCTTGACCCTCATTGGTTTGCCTTGTTGTAGGGGCTAATCCTCTTCCCCTCATATTGCTGCCTCTTCCTCTCATGGACTTATCTTGTCTCCTATTCATCTTTTCTTCAATCCTGATTGCCATTTGGTAACAATCCTCCACACTCTTAGGGTTAGCTAAAACTAACTCATCCTGTATGTTCAATCTCAAGCTAGCCAAGTACCTAGCTACCTTTTCTACCTCATTCTCATGATGACCAAATCTCATACTCAATTTATAAAACTCCTCAGTATATGCCTTCACATCCATTTCCTTCTGCCTTAAAAATTGCAGCTTCTTAAATATCTGAATTTCATAATCCTTGGGCAAGAATTTACCTTTGATCCTTGCTACCATTTTATCCCATGAAGTGATCTTTGACCTTCCTTGTTTCCTTCTCTCAGATTGTACATAATCCCACCATACCAAAGCATGACCTCCTAACTTGGTCTTTGCAATCTTTACCTTTTGATCCTCAGCAACATCTTCACATTTAAAGTGATTATCAAGTGCAGCAATCCAATCCAGTAACTCATCTTCATTCAAACTTCCATTATACTTGGAAACATCAACCTTTACCTTAGGTTTATCACTCTGCACTGCCTTTAATAGTTTTGCAAATCTCTGGTCTTTAGCATCCAGATCTTCAGCTACCTCTTCATACTCTTCAACAGCATCTTCATCTTCTTCAGACTCACTATCTTCCACTTCCCTCTTTTTGTTCTTCTCCAAGGCTACAAGCCTGGCTTGAAGTGCTTCAGCAAGCTCCTTCATCTTCCTCATCTCTCTGGCATGTTTTTCCTTCATCTCCTGCAACTCCCTTGCAGTACCATTACCTTTCGGAGGCATTTTGTCAACCTCTCACTCCTCTACCTCTGTCTTTTCAGTGACAGAATCAACACACAACAGCCCAGACCTTTTGCTGAGCTCTGATACCACTATGATGCAGAGGCATCCACACTAAAACCTTGACATACAGCTTGTATGTCTACAACCCTTCATCATCATCATCATATTTTCTCTGCCGACCGATATCCTCCTACAGACAAACCTTCAACCTTTCGCGTGTCAGCAGCATCATCATATTCGGCAAGTGCAAACATCCTCCTGATGTTCATTGTTCATCTTACCGCCAAACTCTATCTGCAACATCATGATGTTCAACATCATGTTCATCAGCAGGATATAAAATATCCGGTTCCCTCCATATATCTTGATGACGACACTTCACGCACCTTTCCTTCGATGCTATCCTGATGATGATTATCCTGATGACGATGACGTCACATGCAGCTCCTCCAATATCCTGCTGCCCCGATATCCTGATGACGATTATCCTGATGATGATGACGTCACATGCAGTTCCTTCAATATCCTGCTACCGGCCAAACATAACGTTATCGGCCCGCGATGGTTTTATTAACCCGATCTTCTACCTTATGCCGATACGCTCCTCCTCGGCAACACCTTGCGATGATCACCCCAATGCACATTCACCTTATGCAAACTACTGCATCATGTTCACCTCCATCTACTCGGATGATGCCCGAAGTAACCGCAGGATATACACAGAAATATCCTGATGATGTCGTTGCGATGGATTTTCCAACCTTAGCGAATTTTCAATCCGCCGAACCTCCTGGGGTGACCCGATCTACTTTTAGGGTGATCTTCCAGACTCGAACTATCAGCACGACCTAGTACATACCCATGCTAGGGTTCTCAACACCTCTCGACTGCGATCCTGCAAACATGCACATGAACAAATAGAAAATGCAAACTAAATCCTAAACTACTGTACATAGCCATTCCACCGATTCGACGAATCAACCGGTGGAATGGATCAGCGAATCCATGAAACCACCAGAACCGCAACTCGATTACACAATGGAATTCAAAACAGAGAATGGACACAAACAGGATCTCTTTATTGATTTCAAAAGATGCAAATACAATATTCTGTCTCTCTCTCTCTGTCTCACTCTGTCTCTCCTCTTCAATGCAATATCTAAAATCAACCGATCCTAATACATAAATAGGATCTCCTGCGAGTACTACCACTCGATTCCAAGTGGCTGGGAAATCTCTCCAGGCGGATGGGAGATCCAACCGGACATACAACATAACAGCTATCATAACAAACTACCTAAAAACAGTAAAGTATGGTCAACATGACCTTATTACAAGCATTGGTCTTATAAGACCTTCTTGGAAACATTAACCAGACCTATAACAAACTAACTGCCTCATGGAGGCCAGCTGTCAGGTAGGTGCTCCTGCACCACTATCACCTTGCACACTTCTAATTCTTGCCAGATGACATAAATCATTATGAACTAAGTCCAATAATCTAGTAGAAGACTATTCCTTACTTTTGAATGTGACTCTGCTCTGCTTACCCAACTGACATTCTTTGCACAAGCTATTAGTAGGTTTCACAAGTCTTAGAAGATCTCTTACAACCTGAGTGTTACTTATCTTGATGATATTATCAAAATTCACATGACACATTCTCCTATGCCATAACCAGCTCTGATAAATTTGAACAAATAGACAACTTTTACCAGTACCAACTAAATGGAAAATATTACCTTTAGTTTGAGTACCGGATGCAATCTCTATTTTGGAACTTTCAAAGATCTTGTATTTTCTATTTTTGAATCAAAGATCATAGCCTTTGTCCACCAACTATACAACACTGAGAAGATTGTGCTTTAGGCCTTCAACATACAATACATTACCGGTTTTGTTCTTTCCATCAAAAGAAATAGTTCCTCTACCTCTGATTCTACCAGCAGAATTATCACCAAATTTTACCACTCCTTCATACCTTTCCAAATCTATGAACTTATATTTGTCACTTGTCATATGGTGGGAGCATCCACTGTCAATGACCTAATCATCCTTTTCTTCAACTTGGGCAGGTAGAGCTCTTTCTACAATTTTATGATTGATAGATTCAGAGGGCATTAGATCTTCTTCTTTGATGGCAATAAACACCCAGTCACTTCTGGATTTATTTCTTATTTCTGATTCATCATCTATTACTCCTTCATCATCATATTCATGGACATAGTAACATTTCTTCTAGAACCTTGATCTCTTAGGATTTGGCCTTGAAAATCTTTCCGCACACCTTGAGGCAAAATGACCAATCTTATTGCAGTTAAAACATTTAAAAGGCAATTTCCCTTCATACTTACTGGATCCTCTTGGCAGTCTTTTTGCAATAAGGGCTTCAAGTTGAGCAACTTCTGCTTCATCTTCTTCCAGGTCTTTTCTTGCCTTTTCATACCATGATAGTTTCCTTGAAGAGTTCTCTCCCAGATCAAACCTTTGTTTTCCTTTTACAGAGGCACTAGCTTTGAATGTAGATTTAGTCTTGGGGGGGGCGTCTCCAAACTCAATCAATTCAAATGCAGCCAATTTGCCAACCAATTGATCTCTTGTGATACTTGAATGTGATCTGAATTCTTCAATGGCAACAACCTTGTATTTGTAAGAATCAGGAAGGGATATGAGAACTTTGCCAACAATCTCATCTTCATCCAAGATTCCACCAGCACATCTAATGCCACAAACAAGCTCATTTACTCTAGGCATAAATGTAGTGATATTTTCATCTTCTCTCATCTTTAGGTTTTTGAATTTTCCTTTTAGACTCTATAGCTTGGTGCATTTAACATTTAACATACTTATCTCCTTCATGTAGAAGTTCCATTTTTTCCCAAATCTCATGGGTAGTTTTTAGGTCAACAACATTTGTTAGCTCTGAATCAGATAAGGCACTTAGAAGAGCTTCTTTAGTTTGCAAATTGTTTTCAGCATCTCTGATTTCATCTACGGTACTCAGACCATTCTGTGGAGGAGTATACTTCTTTGAAGCCATGATCCAATACTGCATTCCCATACATTGCAAGTGACATTCCATGCTACTTTTCCAAATAGTGAAATTGGTTCCATCAAACCTCAGACTATCCTTCTTGTAGGGTGACATCCTGGGTCTCCTCAAGTGGTTAAGCTCTTTTAGAGGAACTTAGCTCTGATACCAATTGTTAGAAATAGGACAGACAACTAAGAGGGGGGGTGAATCAGTTGTCTAAAACTTTCTTCCACTTAATCACTTAAATCCTTCCTTAATTCAACAACATATTAATAAATCAAACATGGAAATATAATGCAGCAATTCAAGAGAAAAACACATTAACACATGACACCAAGATTTTTGATGTGGAAAACCTGGTTAAGGGAAAAACCATGGGGTGACTAACCCAAGATTGTATTCTTTGTTAGAAGAATAAAAGGAACAAAATGGCACATACCAATTAGGGCTCACTGCTCAAGCACACTGTTCACAAGAGGCCTACTACCTATAAGAGACACACTGTCTACAAAATAATAAGTATTACATACTTGAACTGAAGAATAGCATCTTCACCATGCTTGAGTCAGTTCCATTTAAGAACAATATTTCTACTCTACCTTTCACTCCTCTTCTCTCTACCACACTCTCATCACAACACCATACCATTAAATGACTTTACAATTCCTTATTTATACAAGACATCGACTTAGGGATAATCATCCAAGTCAGCATTACATTAAAGAGAAAACATAAATACAACATGATTAATTACAAAAGGACTTAATGTGGATCAACACATTGTTGGCCACACAAATCTGGGACTTCAATCTTTCTTCAGGAACATGCCATTCTTCACAGAATGCCTTTAAGATCATCTGCAGAATGTGTAACTCATCCGGTCAACCTAACTTGGGAAGAACATCATCTAGAAGTAATTCTTCAATTACAAGCTCAATCTTCAATACGAACGACCAACACAAACTGGACACAATCCAAAGACCTCCACAAGCTTGCTTGAATCACCAAGAACATCTGCACTACTTCTTCTTACTGAAATCATTCTCTCCTTCATCTAAAACCTCAAGAACACAGTCTGTCATCACTGTCATATTGGAATAGATGCTTGCGGACCTCCAGACCATGAACCAATTGAGTTGTCAACTCATATTAACTTCCTAAACACTTCACCAAATCTGTAGAACAATATATTGCATTTTCAGAGCTCACCAGACCTATCTGTGTCACTCTGTCACCTATGAACATCTGCCGGAACCAATTTTACTTGAGTGGCCATAACTTCTTCAGATCTTCATGCAGACCTCTAAAATATTTACTGGATCATCTTAAGACACATATCTACAAACCCTTTGAAGTGAATCCTCTTATATTCATCTTAGCTGGGATCTTTACCTCACTGACTTCACTGTTCTTCTCTATTTTTGATAGGACTAATTTTCTCAATATCCTCAGCATACAGCTCATCTAATCCTTATCATCAATGCAACAGGAGTATGTTGACATCAATGACAACACCAGTTAGGCCCATACTTGCTATAGGTCCCTGATTCAAGATCCAACCCTAAGGTTTACCAAATGAAATGGAATGATTCTGACATGAATCAAACTCTAACCCTGGATCAACTATTAGCTAAAATAGGACCATTAAATTAAAACCATAATTCAATTTTCAATTAAGACAAGTAATCTCAATCATTGTGAACAAGGTAATTAATCAAATTATATAAGATGATAATATTCCCCTAAGGCCTAGGTAAATTTCAGCAGCATAACGGGGTAAAGGGGAAAATTCACTAGGCACTTTGGCAACATAACGCCACCTCAATAATCATAGGAAAATTAAATTAAAATAAAAGCCATCACTAAAACCTTTTCAAAAATATAAATTAAAAAATAAAACTAATTATACCCATTAAATTAAATTACTCCTCCATCTCCTCATTTTCCCCAAGTCAATAAAATTTAACACATTAACTACTTGAATACATTTAATTAAAGTCTACACTAAAGTCATGTACAAATGAATAGATTTAAAAAGGGGTTTAAATAAATTAATCTCAAAAAGAAATTAATATTCCTCACCCAAATCCCCATTAAAACAATATTCCCTACCATTCACAAATGGGCTCACAAAATAATTTAGGTTAGGAACAATTTAAATCCACAAAACACTAATTATTTAAAAAGGAAATAAAATAAAAGAAAGGTTTATATACTCCTAAAGAGATTTTAGCTCAACATTAATTTTTTCTTTTAAAAGCAATAAAAGACTTAAAAAGATCACAGAGCATTCTTGCTTTATCTCATTTGTTTTTTTTTCCAGATTTCAAGGACGAAAAAGAGGGAGAAGGAAAAAGAAGTTACGTGCATTAATGAGAATAATTCATTTTTTAATTTCTTTTTACCTCCTCAAAATTCTCTAACCCTAAACTTATTTTCTTTTGTCTTCTTCTTGTCTATTTTTCCCCTCTCCTCAAACCCTAAGCTTATTATTTTTTTGTTTTCTAATCTCATTTTTTTTTTCTAACTCTATCATTGTGCATGTTGCTCACAGGTTTTCTCAAGAGGATTTTTTTTTTCAAGATTTCCATGAGGGCTCTCTCAGGCTTTGTTTTTTTTTGTATTTTTTTTTAGCAGAGAATAATGGGCTTAGATTTTTTTTATTATTCAACAGGGTTTTCTCAAAAATTCACTGGTTTATGTTATCATGATCTACATAGGGAAATTAAAAAAAACATATATCCCTATGTAGATCATGTTAACATAAACCAGTGAACCTTTGAGAAAACCCTATTGAATAATAAAAAAAATTTGTGAGCCCATTATTCTCTGCTAAAAAAAATACAAAAAAAACAAAGCCTGATAAAAATATAATAATAAAAGTGTTCCAGGTCGAAAGCCATGGCAGAGGGTTGGAGTTTTACACAGAGAAACCAAGGGAGGGCCGTGGTTGTTAATGGGCACTGAGTTCCATATACAAGAGAAATGAGTGGGAGGTGGGGCAACCTCCTCGCCCCCCACTCCTGCCCCAATAGAACCTCTGTGGAGGTGCGGACGGGGGGTCCATCCCCCCTCCCCACGGCATAGCTGCCGCCCCTGGGTTTGGTTCAAATTTTTTTTATAAAACTTCTCTCTACAGTTTTTGAAACCCTAAGCGGGTAAAACGTATATGGTATATTTTTAATATATTCTTTTCTTTTAATATGTAGCATATATATATATATATATATCATCTGCTGAAATATACATTTTATTTTGTTTTTTTTATTATGAAAATAGTGAACTCAATTTTTGTTTAAAGGAATATATGTATATGTGTATATATATATATCCATAAAAAGATTACTCTCAAAAAAAAATTCTCTTAAAAGGACACAATACATTATATATCGAAGCATGGTAACACTAGTTTTTAAGAGGTGTATATATATATATATATATAATTTACTCTTTATATATATTTTTTGGAATAAAACAACAAACCTATTATTTAAACAACTACATTTAATAAAAAAAAAATCATTTCTCTATTCTAGAATTTCTATTGATAGTGGATAGATATTTCTCCAGAAACTATATAATAATTTTTTTTGTTTTTCTAAAGAAGCTGAAATAAACATGTACTTTTTTCCCTCTTTTTCTAATCCAACAAATATGTTTATTCACATAACAAGTTAAGAGGTAGTAGAGAGATAAGGAGGTAGTTCTTTTATTCATATACAAATATACTTTCTAAAAATTGTAATAAAAATACTTAACAACCAATCTTTCATCAAAATGAAATACATATTTTTCTTTTGATCACAAGATATACACAAGAGATTCACAACTCAAAGCTTCACAAATGTTTTACAAGGCTACAAAGCCCATACATTAGAAAACTCCAAACCCATAACTCCCTCCAAAGCTCCAATACTTCAAGAACACCAAAACCTACAAAACTCACAAGGAATTTTCTAAATACCAATGGGAGTTCACCTCCCATCCATAAACTTGAAACAAGTCCCCCCGAGCTTGGAGATCACCCATATAACCAGGTTCAAACCACAAGGATTTAACAACAAAATCACTCACACAAGACATAAATACACCCTCCCAAGATTGCACATAACTAAATCCATATAACTTGGATTTTGGGGGTAGGATAGTGGACTACTCTCAACTCAAGGGGGAAAACCCATATCACCAATACACAATAATGCTCAAAAATCACAAGGCCTCTTGCCTTAATATTACAAAATATCAAGAATCTCAAGGCACTCTTGCCTTCACCAAATATCTCAAATGTCACAAAATCACAAGGCACTCTTGCCTTCACCAAAATCTAAAATGCCTCACAATACACTCCCATGGCCAACCACACCTCCAAAATATAGTGAGGTTACCTTTGAGGAGGTTCATTCCTCTCCCACCCCAAAACAAGATGAGCTCTTCTCAATGGAGAGCATCATCAAACACCCAAAATGAAAACCCACACAACACATACACCAAAACTCAAAATACACAAAGCAAACATCACATAATGAAAGTAAGTACATAAGGAAGGCATGTAGCCTTGGGTGCTTACCTTAAAAGCCAAAATTTGGCAAGAGTTTGATGGAGAGCTCCCAAGTCTCCTTCCAATCTCATTGCATCCAAAATCCCTTAACTCTTGCTATCTCCCCCAAATTAATAATTAAAAAAGAAATCCAAAACAAATCAAGGACCCTCTCCTTCTCTCAAAGATGGATTTTAATAGGCTACAGCAAAGAGCCTTGAGGAATGAGAAGGTGATTCATGTCACCTTCTCCTTCCTCCTCACAACCAACTTACACACCCTAAGGGATGAGGAGGTGACACATGTCACACTCCCATCCCAAAAAGCCTCACACTCTCCCAAAAATGCTCTCACACATAGTGGAGAAGGGAATCCCACATGGAAGACTCCATAAGGATAAGGATAAGACACATGCCATCCTCCTATCCAACAAAGCAAACCTGTTCCCTCAAAGATGCTCTCACACATTTGTGAGAGCATAGGAATGAGGTCTTTCACACTTGAGGGTCTTGGAGACTCCCCAAGTCTTCAAGATAAGGGAGATCATATCCTAGGGAAGTGGAGTTGGTCATGGTGGACTCTTGACTTATCCACCACCTCACCCAACTTCAAATTTCGTCACTTAACTTCAGGTTAAAGTTAAGGTGACTAAAAGAAGGTTAAACTAAGGTTTCACATGTTCAAATTGGTCCTAGATGCTAGGGATATGACCTAGGGTCATTATTTGGCCAAAATAAACGCCAAGGGGTCCATATATTCACATAAAAAGGCCCAAAAATAAAAAGCACCAAAATATTGCAACTCAAACATTACAATTCACAACACATCAATAAATCAATTAAAAAGGGTAAACCCTAATAAAAATAAACATCAATTAAAGACATTACAAATCATCATGCTCCATCACAATTGACCTTGGTCCCTCTTGGGACTAGGTTAGCTAAACATGGATATCACATAGGGTTACTGGAATGACCTCCAAATTTTCCATGGGCATGGAAAATTTACTTGCACACTTCGACAAATAGATCAATAGCACATGTTTATCATAGACAAAGCAAAAGGAATGCACACACATCTGGTCACATAATCGCAGATAATTTCAATTATAACATATGCTATCATTTATATGATTCATAATTCATTTTCATTTCTAATAATAAAATTTAGGATCATACACTGCATTGTATTTCATCAATTTACTCATCAACCAAACATTTCAATTGCATCAACTTAACCTCATTTTGTACATCATAGAATCAACTATAATCTCACATGCATAGCTATAACATCATCACATCATAATCCATAATTTGAATCAAGGTATAAGGTAAGTCCATGAATGTCTGAATCTATGGGGTCAACAACCCCTAAAATGTCCACATGACAAAGATACTTTGAATAATAAGTCTCATAAATAAAACAAGAAGTACAACACATGGTAGCCTCACATCACAACACTAAAGGTTCTAGTTTAAACTCAATAGGTGATAATCTAAACAACCCCCACTAGGGTGTGCATCACATACACCTACCCAACTAACACAACTGACTTATACAAAAGGTCTACACAACACTACATAGCCTCGAAGATAGGGTCACACTCCCATAAGTTGAACCCTTAGCTTGGCAAAAAAAAACAACATGGTCTAAAAGTGCAACTAATCTAGTCACACAAGTGTGGGCCTCACATTCTCCTCCCCTAAAGCTAAACTTCCTCCTAGAAGTTAAAATAGAAGTATCATAGAGTAACCCACCTACAAACCATTCCATCATGGCATTGAACTCAGATTGATTTTGACATAAAAGTAAAGGTCCAATAAGAACTTAATGAGTAATCACATGGCAATAATCTTAAAGATATCCTCCTCTGACCCTATAAAATTTCGTAGAAAACCCACATTCGAGTCAAAAGTTATGACTTTTAGAAGTCCCTGCATCATTCTCCTCTAGTTGAAAAGAACGCAGCTCCTACAAGTGAGTGTCTTTGAACTGCTGCCACTTGACTGGATCTAACCACTGCACTTCCCACTCTATAATCCATGTGCTATTTGTTGGTGGCAATCCTTCCCACTGTACTAAATACTTGTTGTACTGCCCTTGCCGAGTGTAGATAGTTTTCTTATCAAGAACCTGTGCAATCTTTTCCTTCTTCTTATAGGGAATGTGGTGGTGCCATGCCACTTCTGGTTGACTATCTTCAACATCATCCTCACAATGGAATGCATATAAATCAGAAACATTAAACACAAGAGAAATATTGAGATGATCTGGTAAATTGACCTCATATGCATTATCATTGATCTTTGTAATTTTGCAAGGACCAATTTTCCTGTACTTCAACTTGTGGTATGTTCCAGTAGGAAACCACTCTTTTCTCAAATATACCATCACTAAGTCACCTTCATTGAATGTCTAATGTCGCCTACTAGCATCCACTATATTCTTGTACCTCTCATTACTGTCCTGCAACTTCTGTCTCACTTAGTTCTGCAACTGTTGAAGGTGTTCTGCAAATGCTTCCCCATCATCACTGATCCTATCTTTCATTGGTATCTGTACCAAATCTAGAACACCCTAAAGATTCCTACCATACACAATCTGGAAAGGGGACTTTCCTGTTGATCTATTAATAGAACTATTATAGGCAAATTCAGCCTGGGGTAATGCCAAGTCCCATTGTTTTGGCTTTTCTCCAACAATACACCTCAACAAATTTCCTAGACTCTGATTGACTACCTCTATTTTCCCATCCATTTGAGGATGATAGGCACTACTAAACTGTAACTTGGTCCCCATCTTCTTCCAAAAAGTCCTCCAGAAATGATTGAGGAATTGGTATCCCTATCAGAGGTAATAGTCTTTAGAATACCATGTAGTCAAACAACTTCTGAAAAAAATAACTCTGCTACCCTCGTTGCATCATTAGTTTTCTTATAGGCAATAAAATGAACCATCTTGGAGAACCTATGAACAACTACAAAAATGGAGTCATTACCTCGTTGAGTATGTGGAAGTCCCAACACAAAGTCCATGCTCAAATCTATCCATGGTGCAGCTGGTACTGGTAATGGCATATACAACCCTATATTCTGTGAATGTCCCTTAGCCACTTGGCAGATTCTACACCTTGTTACATACTTAGTTATATCCCTTTTTATCTTTGGCCAGTAATATTTATCTTCTATCAAGGCTATTGTTTTGTCCTTGCCAAAATGTCTAGCCAACCCACTACTATGAAATTCTCTAATAATGTTTTCCCTCATAGAGCCAGCTGGTATCCATAGTTGTTTTCCTTTAAATAGATACCGATCTTGCATAAAATATTCACCCCTAAAGTGATCCAAGTTACCAGATACTGGTGCCTTCAATTGTTCCACAATCTCCCAAAAATCATCATCAGACTCATACAAATTTTTGATGGCATCAAAACCAATCACCTTAGTTTCCATTGTGGTCAAAAGTGCAACATGCCTACTTAACGCATCTGCAACCTGATTTTGTTTTCTAGACTTATGCTTCAACACAAAATTGTAACCCTACAAGAAAGAGACCCACTTGGCATGCCTACTATTCAACTTTTTCTATGTGTTCAAGTATCTTAGTGCAATATGATCTGTAAACAATACAAACTCTTGGGGAACTAGATAATGTCTCCAATGCCTCAATGCTTGAACAATTGCATAAAATTTGAAATCATAAGTAGAATAATTCTTTCTCACTTCATTAAGCTTTTCACTAAAGAAAGCTATAGGTTTTCCAGCTTGGCTAAGCACAACACCTATTTCCACATGGGAGGCATCACATTCTACTTCAAATACCTTATCAAAAATTGGTAATGCAAGTATAGGTTCTTATGTTACCTCTTGCTTCAAGAACTTAAAGCTCTCCTCAACATCCTTTGTCCATACAAACTCCCTTCCTTTGGTCCAATCTATTATAGGAGCTACAATACTACTGAAAGTTTGAATGAACTTTTGATAGAAAGTGGCCAAGCCATGAAAAATTTTTACCTCTGTGATGCTGCTTGGACTAGGCCATTCTAGAATTGCCCTAACCTTTTCTGGATCCATTCTGACACCATCTTTAGAAATGACAAAGCCTAAAAAAACCAAACTATCCTGCATGAACCTACACTTCTTCAAATTGGCATAGAGCTTCTCCTTCTTTGACACACCAAAGATGATCCTCAAGTGTTGTAGGTGCTCTTCTTTGCTATTACTAAATACCAAAATATCATCAAAATAAACTACCACAAACTTACCAATGTAAAGGTGTAGTATAGTGTTCATCAATCTCATAAATGTGCTAGGTACATTTGATAACCCAAATGGCATAACCATCCACTCATATAATCTATCTCCAGTCTTAAAGGTTGTCTTCCACTCATCCCCTTCTCAAATCTGGATTTGGTGGTGGCCACTTCGTAGGTCAATCTTGCTGAAATATTTGGCCCCTGCAAGGACATCCATCATGTCCTCCATATGAGGTATAGGAAACTGATACTTGATGGTAATCTTATTAATTTCTCTATTATTAGTGCACATCCTCCATGTTCCATCTTTTTTTGGGGTCAACAATGTAGGTACAACACATGGGCTCATGCTCTCTCTCACCACACCTTTCCTTATGAGTTCTGTTACTTGCTTATTCATCTCTGCATGTTGTGTTTGATTCATCCTTTAAGCTTCTTGGTTGGGTAGATTTTCTCCTGGAATCAAATCAATATGATGCTGAATATCTCTCTTTGGCGGTAGACCATTAGGCAATTCATCAGGCAAAACATCAATAAATTATTTCAATAGCTCTGCTACTTCTGGGGGAACTGAAATGTCTTCCTCATCACATTTTTTCACTACTAATGCATAGCAACACCCTGTCACCTTCATTTCTTTAACAAGATCTCTTTTAGACAACATGGTCTCACCTTTTCCTTCATCCTTGAGAGGCAATAAAATCACCTTAGAGCCATCTTTCCAAAAGGTGTATGTGTTTTTCTCTCCATCATGCATAACTTTTCTATCATACTGCCATGGCCTTCCTAATAGCACGTGATAGGCATCCATTGGGACAACATCACACCATATCTCATCCTGATAGATCTTCCCTATGCTAAACTTAATTAGGCATCTTTTATCAACAGTGACTTCATTTCCCTTTTTAAACCATGCAATGCGATATGGATGAGGATGTTTTTCACAGTGTAAATTCAATTTTTCTACCATTTCTTTAGAAACCATATTTTCACAACTACCTCCATCAACAATAACTTGACATACCTTGCCACCCGAAGTGCATCTAGTTCTAAAGATATTAGTTTGAAGCCATGAACCATTAGAGCTTTTGGCTTGTGTTTTCTCCTTCTGTGGAATCACCATTGCTCTTCTCATCATGAGACTTTCTCCCACATCTAGTGGAACCTCTAGTTCTATCCCTTCCACTTCATGTTACATTTGAATCAGGTTCACCCTAGGTTGTCCTCCTTGATTTCTTTCTTTCATGTTATAATTTGAGCATTCAAATGCGCTATGACCTTCTTCTCCACATTTGAAACAAGTGAAAGGCCTTCTCTGGTTTTCCCATCCTCTACGGCTACCATAACCTCTACCTCTTTGAAATCCCCTTCCTCATTCTTGATTCAGAGGATCTTGTTGAGTGTCTACTTGTTTTTCCAATCCATGGGATGATTCTCCACTACCATAATTTGAACCTCCTCAAAATGGGGTTGAGTACCCCTTCTTCCTCCTCCATTCCTTTGATGGTACTGTCTATTTTGTTTTTCTTTAGCCTTTAGAGCCAATTGGTAAGCCTCTTCCATACTGTTGAGTCGATGCATGCTCAATTCATCTTGAATAGAAAATTTTAGGCCATTCACATATCTAGTAGCCATCTATTCATCAGTTTCTTGATGCTCTATACATATAGACAATGCATAAAACTCATTTGTATAATCTTGCACAGAAGAGAGGTTCTGCTTTAAATTTTGAAACCTACGAAAAAGGGTTTACGCATAATCTATGGGCAAATTTTTTTTCTCTCAACTTCTTCTCCATTTTATTCCATGTCCTAATCTTATCCTTGCCTTTCCTTGTTCATTCCTTTTGAAGATGATCCCACCAAATCATTGCATGACCCTTTAATTTGGTGCATGCAAATTTTACCTTCTTCTCCTCTGTCATGGATTTCCATTCAAAAAATTTTCTCATGTCATTCAACTAGTCTATCAACTCCTCTGGTTTAAGACTACTTGCATAATCTGAAACATCTACCTTGATCCCTTCATTTTCCCTTCTAAGGCCCTGAGCATCCTCTCTACAAAACTCATGCCTTCTAATTCTTCTTCTTCATGTTCTGTATCTTGATTTGCACCTCCTCTACCCAGTCTTTAGTTTTCCATCCATGTTGTAAGTTCTGCTATTTGCCTTTGCATATTTTACATTTCTCTATGCATCTGGGCAAGACCTTCTCTTCCTTTTCCTCTCCTAGCCATCTTCCTGCTCTGATACCAGATGATGTAGCACACAACATACACTCAATATAATTGTGCCATCAAACATATGAAAGCCAAAGATTTGGAAGCTGGAACATAAAAAAAAATTCTATTCATCAACTCTGCTACTACAATGAGAGAAAACTCTCTTATATCTAAGAAAACAAAAAAAAAATAAAAAATTACCTTTTTTGGCAGATTTTGACGATTGTCAGATTTTGCCATTTTAGGTAATTTTACAATCATATCTTGAGAATCTAGTTTTTTCCCAAAAGATTCCTAAAACTAAGGTAGGATTAAAGACCAACTAATATTCTAAATTTGAAACATACGTTTCAAGTTATTACAAAAGCAACTTTTTAAAAATTTAGAAAAAACACTAAATTGCCATTTTAAGGGCCAAGATGAAAGTTTCAAGCCCCGAAAAAGTGTCAAGACTGGCTCCAACCCGCTAAGGCAGGTTGGGAAACCACTGGCCACCTCATAGCATATCCACCTGTAAAATTTTGTAGAAAACCCACATCCGAGTCAAAAGTTATGACTTTCGGAAGTCCCTGCATCAAAAATACACAAAGCAAACATCACATAATGAAAGTAAGGACATAAGGAAGGCATGTAGCCTTGGGTGCTTACTTTAAAAGCCCAAATTTGGCAAGAGTTTGATGGAGAGCTCCCAAGTCTCCTTCCAATCTCCTTGCATCCAAAATCCCCTAAATCTAGCTATCTCCCCCAAATTAATAATTACAAAAGAAATCTAAAAAAAATTAAGGACCCTCTCCATCTCTCAGAGATGGATTTTAATAGGCTACACCAAAGAGCCTTAAGGAATGAGAAGATGACACATGCCACCTTCTCCTTCCTCCTCACAATCCACTCACACACCCTAAGGGATGAGGAGGTGACACATGTCACACTCCCATCCCGCAAAGCCTCACATGCTCCCACAAATGCTCTCACACATGTGTGAGAGCATAGTGGAGAGGGGAATCCCACATGGAATACTACATAAGGATAAGAATAAGACACATGTCATCCTCCTATCCAACAAGGCAAACCCATTCCCTCAAAGATTCTCTCACACATGTGTGAGAGCATAGGAATGAGGTCTCTCACACTTGAGGCTCTTGGAGACTCTCCAAGTCTTCAAGATAAGGGAGACCATATCCTAGGGAAGTGGAGTTGGTCATGGTGGACTCTTGACTTGTCCACCACCTCACCCAACTTCAAATTTCGTCACTTAACTTTAGGGTAAAGTTAAGGTGAGTAAAAGAAGGTTAAACTAAGGTTTCACATGTTCAAATTGGTCCTAGACTTGAGGGGTATGGCCTAGGGTCATTATTTGGCCAAAATAAACACCAAGGGGTCCATAAATTCACATAAAAAGGCCCAAAAATAAAAAGCACCAAAATATTGCAACTCAAACATTACAATTCACAACACATCATTAAATCAATTAAAAAGGGTAAACCCTAATCAAAATAAACATCAATTAAAGACATTACAAATCATCATGCTCCATCACAATTGACCTTGGTCCCTCTTGGGACTAGGTCAACTAAATATGGATATCACATAGGGTTACTGGAATGACCTCCAAAGTTTCCATGGGTATGGAAAATTTACTTGCACACTTCCACAAACGGATCAATACCACATGTTCATCATAGCCATAGTGAAAGGAATGCACACACACACATCCAGTCACATAATCACAAATAATTTTAATTATAACACATGCTATCATTTATATGATTCATAATTCATTTTCATTTCTAATAATAAAATTTAGGATCATACACTGCATTGTATTTCATCAATTTGCTCATCAACCAAACATTTCAATTGCATCAACTTAACTTCGTATTATACATAATAGAATCAACTGTAATCTCACATGCATAGCTATAACATCATCACATCATAATCCATAATTAGAATCAAGGTATAAGGTAAGTCCATGAATGTCTGAATCTATAGGGTCAATAACCCCTAAAATTTCCACATGACAAAGATACTTTGAATAATAAGTCTCATAAATAAAACAAGAAATACAACACATGGTAGACTTGTGTTACAACACTAAAGGTTCTAGTTTAAAATCAATAGGTGATAATCTAAACAACCCTCGCTAGGGTGTGCATCACATACACCTACCCAACTAGCACAACTGCCTTATACAAAAGGTCCACACAACACTACATAGCCTCGAAGATAGGGTCACACTCCCATAAGTTGAACCCTTAGCTTAGCAAAGAAAAACAACACGGTCTAAAAGTGCAACTAATCTAGTTGCACAAGGGTGGGCCTCATAGGTTGTATAGATGGAAGTATTCATATGTTCGAGAGAAAAGAAGATATGGATCAAGATGCAGAGAAAATGACCTTATGCAGAGTAGAACAAGGACAGTATTTCAAAATACAAAGGGAGAAATGATAGGAGTCATGTTTCTTATCACAATGAAGGATATAGAAAAGAGGAAAGATGATTTGATAGAAGACCATTCAGAAGGACTTGTTTTCAGGTTTGAAGGAGAAAAGAATCAAACACTGAAAGTCACCAAGAACCTATTATCAGAGAAGATAATGAAGGAGAGACTAATGATGAAGAAATAATAAAGCATACAGAGGTAGCTTATGCAGAAGAAGAAGAGCCTATTGAATCACTAAGTTTGACAGAGGAACTGGAAGAAAATGTTACAGAGATAGTTTATGCAGAGGAGGAAGAGGAACCTTTTTGAATCATCAAGTTTAATGGAGAAACCAAAGGAAGGAGAAGCATTTATCTTAAGGAGAGTTGTGCTATAGATTAATCACTTGAGGAATCAGAGCAAGAGGAAGTTTGTGTGAAATCATCTGCAAGGGACAGTTTGTGTGAACAAGAGTGAGGCATAATAGAAAAGAGAAGTTCATATGGCAGCAAAAGAGGGAATGACAAGATATTCTACCAGAAGAGAAAGTTTGTGTACCAGATTGAAGTAAATATGGATAAAGAAGAAAAGATTAGTATAGGAGAAGTATAAGAAGAGTAGAAACTGTAAGATTTTGATGTGTGTGGAAGAAACTGTATCTAACAATAGAGAGCAGAAAGTGTTGCAAAGAAATTTAGGAATGCATTCACCATATCAAAGGAAGTAACATGATTGTTCCAGAGGATGCAAATATGTATTGATTTACTCTTAATTAACTGAAGTAGACATTGATCTTGAGCAACTTGCAGAGAAGACTTGCTCAGACTGTCAATCATTGAGGTAGTGCAAGGCTTGCAGGTAGACTGCCAAACCTACACATGACAAGATGAAGAAATTGAGGAAGCTTGTAGAGACGACTTGCTCAGACCACTGATCATTGAGGTAGTGTAGGGCTTGCAAGTAGAATGCCAAACTTAGAGGAACTTGAGGCAGTTTTGTAGGGTGGACTTGAACAGACTGCTGACCTTGAGGCAATTACAAGTACCTGTGAACAGATCGCCAAACTTATTCAAAGGGACAACATTGATTTTGACATAATACAGACCAAAGTGAAGAGGTTCGCTTTTCAATTAACCCAGAGAGTCTGATGTAGGAGCATCCATAAGCATTCAGAATAATTTAGATAGTTAGCAGTGAAGTTGTAGAGCACTGAGAGAGTGACCTCAGAGAATACCACATTTTACCGCATTTACATATCAGAGACTGCGGAGCTAGACTTAACATATAGACATAGTCATCTACAACATATCCAAAATTTAGATAATTTGGGTTCAATTCTGGAGAGATATCACTATTAGAAGATTACCTGTCTTTTACCTATTTTCACAGAGTAGAGCTGACAGTGTTCAGTGAAGTTTAATCAGCTTGCGGAGCAATTTCGTTACTTGTAGAGCTAAAGGAACATTATTCAATGAAGTATAGGACCTGGCTGACCTTCATGGAGATCTGCATGAAGTTTTATGCACCAACAGAGCAATACCTTATGTTTAGGTCTGACCTATCCGTGTACACACATTTCATAACTAGCTGTTACAATTAGGCTGACTTGATAATGATTTGAAGGCTTACAGAGGACATAAATGAAGGATAATGATTGTCACAACATGGAAGTAATGAAATGAATAATTATGCAAAGACATGAAGAAACTTCATAAGTGTTTTGATCTGAAGAAGAAGCAAAAGTGAAGCAGAGTACAGAATAGAGAACGAAATAAGTTGCAGAGTAGAGAATCGAGAAGCTAGCAAAATAAATCATGAAGTAATATTGTTATATGAATGTTTGTAACCCTAGGCTATGGCTTAGTGTCTGTAAAATCCTAAGTGGCATATGTAATGTGTTTTGAGATCTTAATATAAGAAGAATGAGCTTTGAAGGCTAGGTTTTTCCCTGTTAGGGTTTTCCCAAGATTATCTTGTGTCATGAGTGTATGAATGTCTCTTTCTCTCTGTTGTTAACTATTTACTTTTGTTACACCTTTGTTTGATCATGTTGTTAATTGATTAAGGTTGCAAGGTTGGACAGTCCCTCACCGGACCCTCCTACCTTGACTGCATCAAATTTTCTCTTGAAGATTTGCATCTTGGCTTGCTTTACTTTCTTATCTCCTTCATAAATGGTTTTAAGCCTATCCCAAACTTCTTGAGAAGAACTAGAAATCAAAACCTTTGAAAGCTTTGAATCAGCTAACCCACTCATGATAGCAAAGTTTACCTTGGCATTGTTATCATATAACTTGACTTCATCTACATCTGTAGGTATCGTAGTAGGAACTGTATAACCAGACTTGGCATAGTCCTAAACACCACACCCTAGTTAATATAAGCTTACATTCTTAGCCTTCAACAAGCATAATTTGTTCCATCAAACCTAGGTATCTTGCCAGATCCATTCCATACCATCCCAGACCTTCCTAAAGCAATTAAGCTTCCCTCAGAGGAACTTATCTCTGATATTAATTGTTGAACACACCAAGATACTGAGAGGGGGGGTTAATCAGTATCTAAACAATCTTCAATTTTAACAACTTCAACTTATCCAGAGCAGATTTAAAACTTAAGCGTCACAACATTAACATGAACATGAAAGATTAATAAAATGCACAACAACACATAACACCAGATATATGTGGAAAACCCTAGAAGGGAAAAACCACAATGAGGATTAACTCACAATATATGAAGCTCAAATAACAACTTTATTTTAGGGCTACAACCGAAGGAAGCTTCTACTCCTTGAAGTACTTTGATTTAGGGTCACTCCCAAGGAAGCTTCTACTCCCTAAAGACTTTGTTTTAGGGTCACTCCCAAGGAAGCTTCTACCCCCTAAAGACTTTGTTTTTGGGTCACTCCCAAGGAAGCTACCACTCCATGAAATGAGAACACACTTACAAAAGATTACAGTATGACAGTCTTTCTACTATTTGAAAACTAACATTGAAACTCACACTTTTGATGATTGCACTTCTACCTCTTAACTATTTCTTCTAATGATCTGATCAGCTAGGCACACTCTACACTTGATCATTATCACAAATATGTCTTCAAGATGAATCAGGACATCATCAACAACTGCTCTTTCTCCTTCAGTCGCACATCAATAATACATTTATTCTATTTTTTATCTACTTGCAACCTTTTCAATCAACTTGCAACAACACCTCACCTCACTCAATTTGATTCACTATTTATACATGATATTACATTGATTATATTGCTTGTCGGCAAGATACAACATGAAAAATGCATTTACAAGTCAGCCAGACAACATACAATATGAAACGTGTAGAAGATAGGTCCTAAGTGAAATCACACGTTACACCAGTAGAAGATCCATCCCTCATGGACCACAACACTTGATTAACCAGGTCCAAAACATCCTTCAAAGCTTCAAGCACCAAGGAATTACATCCACACACACTGCTCATTTAGAAATAGGACAGCTTTAAGCAAAACACATGAAGACTTGAAGTATAATGACCATATCAACTTGAAAACCTTGTGCGGTACTGGAAACAAGAAAGATCTTTGTGAAACTTTTCTAGATGAGTCCATATGACTCATATAACATCCCCAAACACTCCTTTTCCACTGTACATCAAAGAATTGTGCCACATAAATTCAATCATTAACTCTGAGAATAATCTATCATCTGAAGCACACTGCAACATGTTGTCATTTGCAAAAAATGAGTTACGGACCACCAAGAACCTTAAAACTACAAGGAAGCATGTAATACACATCCATAAACATGTCCTCAAAATTGCAAGGGCAATCATTCATTTCTAAAGGAATGCTCCGCATTCCAATAGGCTTTCAACACTAGCATACTCTACTGGAACACATGTTGATACTCTATCATGCATAGATTTCATAGTGGAAGGAAAAATGATCCAAAAACATGGAATTATCACCTTCACAACATCCTAAACACAATTCTAGAACCACATGGCCATATCTACAAATGTGGAGGAATGCGGAGCATTACACAGTTCTACACAGAACATCTTCATAGAGGCAACACTATCTTCAATCAGTCAACAAAAAAACATTCTCTTGTTGGATGGGATATGACATCCAAACATGAACACCATCACACCACCATGATAGTGTTGACATCAATGACAACCTAGTGACAATGTTGACATCAATGACAACCATAGGAACCATATGTGTAACAATGATTATGAGTTATTTTTTATCAAGCTTCGGCTATTATTGAAGACTAACATATTGATGCAATTTGAGTTTGACTAATTGCAGATTAGGTACCATCGAAGGTGAGAACATGGTTTAGGTAGAGATGTTCTAGACACTCGGCAAGAACTAATAAGATAAAACCCCGATGATACCTGGACACACCACTTAGTTCATGTAGCATCATATTATCTTGCATTGTGACTTGTTGCAAGGTGTGACCCTTGGTCTCCTTGTTCAGCGTTGCACTACGGTGGTTTGCGACAAGGGCTTAACCACCTCCCATGCTTGTTAAGTCAAGTGGTTTTATCAGGCATTAAGAGGTCAATCTTTTGGTGCAATGGCAGCTAACAATTGGTATCAGAGCCGAGGTCACGGGTTCAAACCCTGTGCTTGCGTTAGGGGGGATTGTTGCAAGGTGTGACCCTTGGTCTCCTTGTTCAACATTGCGCTACAGTGGTTTGCAACAAGGGCTTAACCACCTTCCGTGCTTGTTAAGTCAAGTGGTTGTATCAGGCATTAAGAGGTTGATCTTTTGGTGCAATGGCAGCTAATAGTGAATGGCTCATTAAGCTTCTATAGCATAATCATTTTGAGAATCAACTGGTGTGAATGATTTGAGTGGATGAGTTAAAATAATTGTTTCATCACCTCAAGTATGTTTGTGTGGGCATAATGTCATCATGTTTGTTTGATTCCTTTTTTCTCTGTCTAGGTAGATGAAATGTATATTGATGTTATTAAACACTAGCATATTTATCATGTCTATATTAGTGTGGTAATAAAAATTAAAAAGATGTTAGTTATAAATATAAGCGATATTTATTTTTATTATTATTTAACTTTAAATGTTAATTATTATGCCAATCATGTGTGAAGTGTACATATTTTATTGGTCTAAATAAACTTATATGTATATTATACTTTTGACATTATGAATGTGTAATAATATTATAACTCTATTTAATAAATATAAATGAATAAGTTAAAATAGTAATATATATGTGTGTGTGTGTGTGTGATTATGCTTATTTTGTTATATAGGATTCACATACTAAAAAATAAAAACATTGAAGGGTTTTACTTTTACAAGTCAATAATATAACTCAATATTTAATCAATTAATATATTTTGTTTCTCATGCATTGACTTGAAACCTAAAATTAATAAAGTTTTATATTCATGTGTATAGAGAATTATATAATACTAAAATAATGGTGTTTTAAAAAGAAAAGAATCTAATGTCATGCAAATGCGGGAGGAGTTGATAAGTAATTTTTAAGAAGATTGGAGTTAAAAAATGGTGAACACGCCATTGATAGAGGGATATTTTTGATAAAGGTGGAGCAGAAGGAAAACAGACATACAGAATGACAGAGAAAGGAAAAAAAAGAATAGGGGAGTCTTGGAAAAAGGGATACACCATTAGTAAGAAGGAAAAAAGAGATACACAATTTTCTTCAATAGGCTAATCTGGGTACGTATCTTGTTCACTATTTACTTGAAATCAACAGATAAATTAAATTACCTTCCAAACCTTCTTTTGACCTTAGCAAATTGTATGTATTTTAGCCTAAGTTTGAGCATGACCAGTGTGAAAAGTCCCTGCTCTAAGATTTCTTGCAACATTCTTTCATCTCTAAATAGGTTGTCAGCCTGTTAGATCTTTTTTAATCAATTTCTTTATCTGTTCCCCAACTATCCATTCTTAATCTTTGGTAGCCTTGCTAAAGTTATTGATGTTCCTTCTAATTTTAGCCAACCAACTTCTTTTTTCGTTGTCAGCCTCACCTTTCATAGTTTGATCTTTGGCTATTATGATAAAATGGCTTTGTTCAACTAGATCAACCAAATCCTCTTTAAACCTACTAAATGATTAGATTAACTCCATCTTGTATCTGTAGATTCATTGGCCCTTCTAGCCATTAAACTCTATTTTCCTTAAAACATGTTCTTTTGAAACTATTCAAACAACATGGCTTCTTTTTTTGTTACAGCCTTACTCTTATTTTGCAGGGGTCTTTAACTTACCTTTCCTGTAATAAATCAACCTTTCTTAGAATGATTGGCCTACGTGAGATTAACAGCCTCTCTGCTTGTTTCTATCAAACTTCGACAATAGAGTAGTCTGCCTGGTAATACAGTAGTGGTCTCTCTTTTCCTTTTAGTTCATTTTCCTCAGCCATTTTGTTGGTTGTTAGTTTAAATAGCTCAGCCTGTGTTAGATAGAATTGGTCTATTCTATCTTGCAAATCATCCTTCATTTGGTTTTCTATCAATCTTATGTATTAAGAGCGGTCTATTTGGAACTTAATGAACCGACTTGTTTATTTATTTTTCACAGCCTCCCTGTTACATTTTGATGGATTTTTATATCAATGGACCATAGGATTAGTTGAACAGTCCTATATCAAATCAACCTCTGTGGGCTCTAGCAGCTAACTCATTTTTTTTATCTATATATAGCAGCTTAGTACGATATGATGAAATTACTTACTTTAGTTTTTACCCATGTTAAATCTTCATGTCTTGACTTATGTGGCTCTATTGTATTCTTACACTTTCTGAGTTTCCTTATAATCTTATTAGCCACGTAAGACCATGTGAGTGGCTAGTAGTTAAAATTGTGTTCAGCCTATGTGGCCTTGGTGAGATTTAAGTAAGATTTTCCTTATTCTCTACCAACCTCTCATTACCTTAATACTGTCTTTACATGTTTGGCCCATTGTTATGTGTTTTAAATGACTGAAATGAAAGTGTATTTGACAACCAGCTTGGTTTGTCTATGTACTGTTGTAGCCTAAAACTCAATTGAAGGGTTAAATCAAGTTTGTATTACATATGTATTTATATTTTCAATAGAGATTTGTTAGGGAAGTTTATTAAATGCTTGAGTGAAGTAGATAATGTAATGCCAATGAAATTATAGTTGAATATGCATTGAATTATTTTTTCTTGCAAGGAGTATTTACACGTGTTTTGAGTGCCTGAAATTTCTGAATGGGAGTATCATGGGGAGATAGACTATTTTTCTTTCTTGATTATATAAGATTGTTGAATATGGGCACACTGGGATAGAATTGTTGTTTTCTATGTGCATTGGGTTGCTTTTGGGCTAGGATGCCGAATGTGGGCAATCAGAGAAGGCTTTTCCTCTTTTTCAAGATTTGACCGTAACTATTTTAAGTGATTGGGCCAAGCCATGTATTCTTTGAAATAGATCAAAGATTGTCTAGCAAAAATTTATTTATATATTTCTTTGCCACATCCTGTTGTGAGACATTTAAGCTTCATCATTTAGATTTGTATTTAGACATTATGTTGCATCAGGTGTTCCCTCATGCTAGTTGTTTCCAGGTTGCTAGGTATTTTGTGTAGGGATGTGTTTCCTTCATGTTATGAAGGGATTCAGGGAAGTGTAATTGCTTCATGGTTGGGTGGAAAAGCACCTAAGCCATGTTCCCATCTCTTAGCTTGTAGATGACCATGTGGGTCAGTGGTGGCTGGAGATATTAATTTAGATATTAATCATTACTTGTACCAAATTTTTGTACTTTATTATTCATTATGATAACTTATGGAATGAGAGCCAATTGGACATTGTATATTCTTTTACAGTGCTAACACTTGGTTAAGCATGTGAATTGTAAGTTGTAATTTCATTAAAGTTGATATGATTATCCAGATCTATCTTTTAATTTGACATGATGTAAATAAGTGGATTATTTACTTTAGTAACTTTTGTTAAGGAATGCGTACTTTACATTTGGTATCAGAGTGCTAGGTTTGACACTAGGGCCTTTTTTGGACTATTACGTTAAGATGCAACTTTAATGCAGATAAATCATCATGAATACTAGAAACACTGATCGTAGTGGAGGAGTCTTAGGATCAGGCAGTGATCAAAATGGATGAAACTGTGGAGACACAAACAATGATCAAGATGGAATATTGGATCAAATTCTTACTCTCCTAACCCAGTAGGGTATAAGAATGGATAATCTTGAGTAGGAGATCAGAGGGAACCATAGAGAGTAGAATCAAAATGAAAACCAAAATTAGGGAGGTGCAAATTTGAATCAAGGTAATGAGAACCCAAGGGTAGAGGCACAAATTCCTAAGATTGAAGTGAATGTGAATAATCGAGGAAGGATTACTAACGAGTTGGGAAAAGACCTCAAGAAGGTCTCACCACCCAAGTTTGTGTTGCAAGGTGTGACCCTTGGTCTCCTTATTTAGCACTATGCTACTGTGGTTTGCGACAAGGGCTTAACCGCCTCCCGTGCTTGTTAAGTCAAGTGGTTGTATCAGGCATTAATAGGTCAATCTTTTGGTGCAATGACAACTAACAATTGGTATTAGAGCCGAGGTCATGGGTTCAAACCCCGCACTTGCGCTAGGGGGATTGTTGCAAGGTGTGACCCTTGGTCTCCTTGTTCAATGCTGCACTACGGTGGTTTGCGACAAGGGCTTAATTGCCTCCCGTGCTTATTAAGTCAAGTGGTTGTATCAGGCATTAATAGGTCAATCTTTTGGTGCAACAGAAGCTAATAATTTGATGGTAGGACCATCAATGATGGAGCTGAAGCGTGGATCATTGAAATGGAAAAGTACTTCGAGCTCCAAAATATTTTAGAGGAGACAAAGGCAATGTGGGGATCATATCAGCTTACTAGAGAAGTGGCCACATGGTGGGATAATGAGAAGGCGGAGAAGAAAATATTGCTAGGAGAAATCACTTGGGAACTTTTCTTGTAGCTCTTTAAGAAAAGATGGTTACCACAACTCTTCTTCATAAGAAGATGATGGATTTTCAAAACTTGACTCAAGGAGGAATGTTGGTAACCCATTATTGGGAATGATTCTCACTTACTTAAGTATGTTCCACAATACCAGCTGGATGAGAGATTTAGAATCAAGAAGTTTATCATGGGCTTAAGGCCTCAAATTGGAGTGGATGTAGACATTCACAATTCATTGACCATGGATGTAGTTTTTGAGAAAGCTATTAAATAGGAGCAAAAGATGCAGTAGGCAGCTAATTACCATAAACAGATAGATGCAAATTTTGTAAACAAGAGATCCCATAATTATAACAACAATCAGAACAATAATCAGAATAACAATCAGGGCAATAACACCTGACAGATCAAAAACTGCAAGAGAGATAATAACTCTTAAGATAAGAATGGTGGAAACCAGAGTGGAGGTAACAAAAGATGAAACTACAATAATAATAACAACTGCAACAATAACTAGAGGGATAGGTCAGAGGGACCCAGTGCACCTTGTGGTAGATGCTATGTTTGTAGAGTAGAGCATTATGCTAACACTTGTCCTCAGAGATTAGCAGGAAGAGGAAACAGGAACTAGCAGGGAGCACCTCAACACCAAATACATTCAGCCATGGATAGTCGGCAAGCTGACTTCTAGGATACACCTATACAGTTTCAAGGTAAGCTCTATGGACTACTTGTTTCTATTTTGATTGATACTAGTGCCAAAAAATGTTTTGTAGATCCTAGAGCAGTTTCAAAGTTATCTATTAGACCTAGGCATATGGCAAACTCTTAGATGGTATAGTATGGCAATAGAGCAGAGAAGAGAGTAGACTCATGCCTTGCATGTAGTGAATTAGAGCTCTCAATTTTTCAAACACAATTCAATCTGTACATAGCACCTTTAGGGTCTTATGATTTGATATTGGGAATCAACTGGTTAGTTGAACATAAGTCAATAGTAAACTATGAAGACAAGGTTGTTAGATGTTTGGATGACCTAGGAAATTAGGTGGAGATCAATGGATCTAAGAGACCTTTAGAAATTAGACAAATATCGGCTATGCAGTTAAAGAAAGCCAAGAGGAAAGGGCGCTCCATTTATGTTGCCCAAGTAAAAGACCTTGATAATGAGGAACCGACATTTAATGACTGCCCAATCCTTAGAGAACTCTGAGATGTTTTTCCTGTGGAGTTAACAGAATTACCACCAAAGAGAAAATTTGACTTCTTAATTGATTTGCTACTAGGGACTGAGCTTCAATCTAAGGCATCCTACAAGATGACTACTACATAATTGTATGAGCTAAAGGCACAATTGCATGAGTTGCCAAACCAAGGGTTTATAAGACCTAGTGTGTCGCCATGGGGTGCACCGGTCATCTTTGTAAAGAACAGGGATGGTACTTTGCATTTATGCATTGATTATAGGATGCTTAACAAAGCTACTCTAAATAACAAGTACCCACTCCCAAGAATAGATGAGCTCTTTGATCAGATGAAGAGAGCTATGGTGTTCTCGAAGATAGACTTAAGATCTGGCTACCACTAGTTGCGGATTAAGGATGAGGACATCTCAAAGATAGATTTTAGAACTCACTATGGTCATTGCAAGTTCACAGTGTTATCATTCGGGTTGACTAATACTCCAACAACCTTCATGAATTTAATGAATAACATATTAAGTGATTGCTTAGATGATTTTGTGTTGATCTTCCTTGATGACATTTTGATATACTTTAAATCAGTGGAAGAGCACGAAAAGCATTTGAGGATAGTCTTACAATGCTTGAGAGAGAGAAAACTTTATGGTAAGCTATCTGAGTGCACATTCTATCAGGATAAGGTGCACTACTTTGGTCATGTGATCTTAGCTGAAGGGATTGTAGTAGACCCTGAAAAGATTAAGGCAATAATGGAATGGCCTGCACCTTAGAATGTGACAGAAGTCAGAAGTTTTATGGGACTTGCAAAATATTACCGAAAGTTTGTGGAAGGATTCTCAACCATAGTAGCACTAATTACCTCCCTTCAAAAGCAAAGTAAAAAGTTTGAATGGACAGAAAGGTGTGAGCAAGCTTTTTAGGTGTTAAAGAAAAAGCTCACAACTGCTCCTATCTTGACCATACCAGATCCTAATGGTCATTTCATAGTTATAACTGATACTTTAGGAGGAGTAGGAGGAGTGTTGATGCAAAATGAGAAAGTGGTTGCATATGAGTTGATGAAGTTAAAGCAATATGAGTTAAACTATGTGTCGCATGACCTTGAGTTAGTTGCCATAGATCATGCACTTTAGATGTGGAGGCATTATCTTCTAGGGAAGCCCTTTAAGTTAAAGACAAACCATTTAGGGCTCAAGTACATTTTTACACATCCTAACCTTAATGTATGACAAAGAAGATGGTTAGAATTCCTTAGTGAGTATGACTTTGGAATTGAGTACATAAAAGGAAGGAAGAATAGAGTAGAAGATACTCTTAGAAGAAGAAGACATATGGCTACCATGGTTACCACAAGATCCAATTTAAGATAGAGAGTAATTCAAAATTTGCAAGGGGATGAACATTATGATAGAGTAAAGCAAGCTTTAAAAGTAGACCCCTTAGATCACTGGTTTGATGGTTATGTGATTGAGCCAGATGGACTTTTGTGATATCAGGGAAGGATGTATATTCCTAACTCAGGGAAGTTGAGAAAGTTAGTCCTTGAGGAGACCCACAATGCACTATATTCAAGGCACCCTGGAGTGACAAAGATGGTCGAAGGTTTGAGACCTTTATACTTTTGGCCTAGACTTAAGAAAGATGTAACAAAATTTGTGGCTTGATGTTTGGAGTGCTAGTGAGTCAAGGTTGAGCATGTGCATGCAGCAGGATTGTTGTACCCACATAGTGTTCCTGAACATAAGTGGCAAGTAATAAGTATGGATTTTATTCAGGGGTTGCCCATGTCCAAGAATTAACATGACATCATCTTGGTAGTTGTGGACAAGTTAACGAAGGTAGAACATTTTATCCCAGGGAATCTTTTAGATGGTTTGTTGGTGTTACCTAAGATGTTTGTTCAGAAGATCTTTCAATTGCATGGACTGCCAGAGTCAATCACTTCAGATCAAGACACTCACATGACTTATAGATTTTGGACAACTTTGAATGTAGCTTTGGGAACTAAGTTGAATTTTAGTTTAGCATATCATCCTTAAATGGATGGTTAGATGGAAATAGTCAAATAGGTTGTAGAAGACCTTCTCAGGATGTATTGTATGGATTAGTAGTACAAATGGGAGGAGTATCTTCCATTGGTGGAGTTTGCATACAACAATTCATACCATGCATAATTGGGGATGGCACCATTCAAAGCTCTTTATGGGCGTAGGTGTTGAACACCTATCAGTTGGGACAAGGTGGAGGATAGAATAGTAATTGGTCTTGACATGCTTAGGGAGATGGACGATTAGATGAGGTTGATCAAAAAGAAATTGAAGCAAGATTCAGATCATCAGAAGAGTTATGTAGATATAAATTGGACACCGAGATAGTTCTCAGTAGGTGACAAAGTCTTCCTGAGGGTCAAGCCTTAGAAGAGTTTAGTTTCATTTGGAAAAGCGTCCAAACTTGCTCCTCGATTTATAGGACCGTTTGATGTCCTAGAAGTGATCAATCCTGTAGCTTATCAACTTGCTCTATCGACTTCACTTGCTAGAATCCACAATGTTTTTCATGTGTCCTTACTTAAGCCTTATCATCCCGATGCTTCGCATATTCTTGATTGGCATGCATTATAGGTACAGGATCCAGGAGTGGTACTAGTGGAACCCATTCAAATTTTGGAGAGGCACAACGTTAAGTTGCGTAATAGGGATATTGTGCAGTACAAGGTCCATTGGGACCAATTTTTGATAGACAGTGCCACCTAGGAGGATGTTGAGGAGATTGACAGATCTTTTCCTCATTTGAGGATATACCATAGTTCTTTATTCATGCATAGTTGATGATACTTTGAGATACTGTTATTTGTTTTGATGATACTTTGAGATACTATTATTTGTTTTGATGATACTTTGGATACATTAGACAATTACATTATTATTTCAATTTATGTCATAAGACATTGGGACAATGTCTCTTCCTAGTGGGGAAGGATGTCATATCTCAACCTTGTTTAACTCAGTTATATTATGAACTAATGATTATTACCTTAAATTCTTTCACTATTGGGTAAATTACACAGGTGTAATAGGTAATAAGCATGATTTATATGGATTAAATGTATGTGATTATGAGTTATAATTTATCAAGATTCATCTATTATTGGAGATTAACCTATTAATGCAATTTGAGTACGACTGAGTGCAGATCAAGTACCATAGAAGGTGAGAACATGGCTGAGGTAGAGATGTTCTAGCCACCCGAAAAGAACTAATAGAATGAAACCCCGATGATACTTGCACACACCACTTAGTTCATGTAGCATCATATTATCTTGCATTGTGAATGGCTCATTAAGCTCCTGTAGCATAATCACTTTGAGCATTGACTAGCATGAATGACTTGAGTGGATGAGTTAAAATAATTGTTTCATCGCCTCAAGTATGTTTGTGTGGGCATAATGTCATCATGTTTGTTTGATTCCTTTTTTCTCTGTCCGGGTAGATGAAATGCATACTAATGTTATTAAACACTAGAATATTCATCATGTCTATATTAGTGTGGTAATAAAAATTAAAAAGGTGTTATAAATATAAGTGATATATTTTTTTTAATTATTTAACTTTAAATGTTAATTGTTAGACTAATCATGCGTGAAGTGTACATGTTTTATTGGTGTAAATAAACTTATATGTATATTATACTTTTAACATTATGAATGAGTGTGTAATAATAGTATAATTCTATTTAGTAAATATATATATGAATAAGTTAAAATAGTAAAAGAATATATATATGTGATTATGCTTATTTTGTTATATAGGATTCACATACTTAAAAAGAAAAATGTTGAAGGGTTTTACTTTTACAAGTCAATAATATAATTGAAGATTTAATCAATTAATATATTTTCTTTCTCATGCATTGACTTGAAACCTAAAATTAATAAAGTTTTATATTCATGCATAGAGAATTATATAATACTAAAATATGGTGTTTTAAAAAGAAAAGAATACAATGTCATGCAAACACGGGAGGAGTTCATAAGTAAAGTAATTTTTAAGAAGATTAGAGTTGAAAAATGGTGAATGCACCATTAATAGAGGAATATTTTTGATAAAGGGGGAGCGAAAGGAAAACAAACATACAAAATGATAGAGAAAGGAAAAAAAAGAATAGAGGAGTCTTGGAAGAAAGGATATGTCATTAGTAAGAAGGAAAAAGAGATACACAATTTTCTTCAATAGGGTAATCTAGGTATGCATCTTGTGCACTGTTTACTTGGAATCAATAGATAAATTGGATTACCTTCCAAACCTTCTTTTGACCTCAACAAATTGTATGTATTTTAGCCTAAGTTTGAGTACAGCCAGTGTCAAAAGTCCCTGCTCTAAGTTTTCTTGCAATGTTCTTTCATCTCTGAATAGGTCATCGGCCTATTAGATCTTTTTTAATCAATTTATTTATCTATTCCCCAACTGTCCATTCTCAATCTCTAGTGGCCTTGCTGAAGTTATTGATGCCTTGTAATTTTAGTCAATTGGCTTCTCTTTTTCATGATCGGCCTCACCTTTCATATTTTGATCTTTGGTTGTTATGATAAAATGGATTCGTGCAACTAGATTGGCCAAATCCTCTTCAAACCTACCAAATGATTAGATTAAATCCATCTTGTATTTGTAGATTAGTCGGCCCTTCTAGCCATTAAACTCTCTTTTCTTTAGAATGATTGGCCTGCGTGAGATTAACGACCTCTTTGCTTATTTTTGTCAAACTTTAGCAATAGAGTAGTCTACTTGGTAATATAGCAACGACCTCTCTTTTCCTTTTAGTTCATTTTCCTTGCCCCTTTTGTTGGTTGTTAGTTTAAATAGCTCGGTCTCTATCAGATAGAATTGGTCTATTCTATCTAGCAAATCGGCCTTCATTTGGTTTTCTATCGATCTCATGTATTCAGAGTAGTCTATTTGGAACATAATGAACTGGCTTGTTCTTTATTTTTTTTCATGGCCTCCCTATTACATTTTGACAGCTTTTTGATATCAATGGACCATAGGCTGAGCTGAACAATCCTCTTTCAAATCGACCTATGTGGGCTCTAACGGCCGGGTAATTTTTTTATCTATATATAGCAGCTTAGTATGATATGATGAAATTACTTGCTTTAGTTTTTACCCATGTTAAATCTGCATGTCTTGACTTATGTGGCTCTATTGTATTCTTGTACTTTCTGAGTTTCCTTATAATCTTATTAGCCACATAAGACCATGTGAGTAGCCAATAATTAAAATTATGTTCAGCCTATGCGTCCTTGGTGAGATTTAAGTCAGATTTTCCTTACTCTCTATCAACCTCTCGTTACCTTAATACTTCCTATACATGTTTGGCCCGTTGTTATGTGTTTTAAATGACCAAAATGAAAGTGTATTTAACAACCAGCTTGGTTCGTCTATGTACTATTGTAGCCTAAAACTTAATTGAAGGGTTAAATCAAGTTTGTATTACATATGTATTTATATTTTCAAGAGATATTTGTTAGGGAATTTTATTAAATGCTTGAGTGAAGTAGATGATGTAATGCTAATGAAATTATAGTTGAATATGCATTGAATTATTTTTGTTGCAAGGAGTATTTACACATGTTTTGAGTTCCTGAAATTTCTGAATTGGGGTATCATGGGGAGATAAACTATTTTTCTTTCTTGATTATATAAGATTTCTGAATATGGGCACACTGGGATAGAATTGTTGTTTGCTATGTGCATTGGGTTTCTTTTGGGCTAGGACGCCTAATGTGGGAAAATAGAGAAGGCTTTTCCTTTTTTTCAGGATTTGACCCTAACTATTTTAAGTGCTTGGGCCAAGCCATGTGTTAATTGAAATAGATGAAAGATTGTCTAGCAAAACTTTATTTATATATTTCTTTGCCACATCCTATTGTGAGACATTTGTACATCATCATTTAGATTTGTATTTAGATATTAGGTTGCATCAAGTGTTCCCTTGTGCTAGTTGTTTCTAGGTTGCTAGGCATTTTGTGCAGGGTTGGGTGTCCTTCATGTTATGAAGGGATCTGAGGAAGTGTAATTGCTTCATGGTTGGGTGGAAAAGAACCTGAGCCATGTTCCCATCTCTTAGCATGCGGATGACCATGTGGGTCAGTGGCGGCTGGAGATATTGATTCAGATATTATTCATTACTTGTACCAAATTTTTGTACTTTATTATTCATTATGATAAATTATGGCATGAGAGCCAATTGGACATTGTATATTCTTTTATAGTGCTAACAACTGGTTAAGCATGTGAATTGTAAGATGTAATTTCATTAAAGTTGATATGATTATCCAGATCTATCTTTTTACTTGACATGATGTAATTAAGTGGATTATTTACTTTAGTAAATTTTGTTAAGGAATGCATACTTTACATTTCTAGAGACTGAGGATGCAAAACATGCCCTATAATACCACATGGAAGGATGGTAAACTAGTACAGAGCATTCTAAAGGGTTATGGAAATAAAGAGACTCCCGATCCATTAAAATTGGCTATTGCAAATGTGGTTGAAGACAATCTCTGGTGTGTTGTATGCCAATTGCCTCATTCCCTAGCTCAATGTGTGGTAGCTTAGTCACTTTAGGAAACCAATATGCCTGATGAAGAATATAATGAAGATAATTATGATCTAGATCATACAATCAACATGATCTCTTCTAAATGATATATGGTAAAAGATGAGTATGCTTCTTCAAAGGAAGAGTATGTTGAAAATGATGCAGAAAATAAAAAATATTGTAGACAGATTTACCATCAGCAAATTTTTTCTGATTGTAAGGATGATGAAATAGAAGGTGCAATTGTGTGTGTTGCAGATTCAGGAGCAAGCGAGATTAGTTTAAGGAGACCCTTAGAGAAAGAAATTAAATCCTTAACTATGGTAGTTGTTTCTTAGGCAAGAAGTAGTTATAATTTGAGAAATAGAATGATGAATCCAGATCAAGGTAGACATGGCAATATCTTTATCAAAGAAATGCCCAATGCTGCTAGAAGTTTTGAAAACATGAAAGAATTAGACAAGATAAGTAATTTTCTTGGAGCTTAGAAGGGTTAGTTTGATGTGCCAACCAAATGTCAGAAAGAAACAAAAGTGGATAGAGAGTCGAATAAATATAATTCTCCTAAAATTCCTATATCCACCAAGAAATAAAGAACCAAGAAAGTAGAGGTAGGTAAAGTAACCCCAGACTCTTCTTCTGCTCCCATATTTGATATGACTCAGACTGTCTCAAATAAAGTTTTAGTTCCTCTATTAGAAATGATGAGAATAGATGAGCATAGGAACAATGTATTGAAGATGATTGTAAATATACCTGAGACACCATGTAGGGGTCACAAGGAAGTAAATGTATCCCAAAAGGTCAATCAACAGGTTAATGAAGCCAAAGACAGAGAAATGAAAACCCCTGAAGTCTACCTAGGTTGACCCTTTTTATGTTACCCTGCTTATCAATAACAAAATGATAAAAAAATGTATGATAGACTTAGGAGCTACCATAAATATCATGCCATTATATATCATGAAGGAATTAGGACTTTGGGTTGACACAGTTTATGGCAAATGTTATGCCATGAATAATAGAGTTGTCCCAATCATTAGGATAATGAGGGTAGTCGACTTGAGATTTCTTGCATTTCCTAAAAAGGTATACACAATGGATATAATTGTTGTAGATATTCCACCACAATATGGAATGCTACTATCAAGACAGTGGACTACAACAATAGGAGGAAGTATACAACTAAATTTTTCATATGCCACTATTCCAATGAATGGACATGAAGTCAGATTAGATAGGGAGCCTAGGGATTCTATAGTGGTAGAACACATTGACAAACTTATTGATCCTAATCAGCAGGTTAATTTTTGTAATACTGATATGGAGAACTTCAGGGTTGCGTCAAATCAAGAAGAGTCAAAATATAGTGGTCCATTAGAAGTTGAAACTCGGACTAACCAAGAGGGGTTATGGCACATGCAATTTGATGGAGCATGTTCTAGAGAAGGTTTTGGAGATGGAGTTGTGCTCATTTCCCCTTTCGAAAAGACCTTCATATCATCTTTTAAGTTGGGCTTTGAATGCACGAACAATGTTGCTAAATATGAAGCTTTGCTTCTAGGTTTGAAGGTGACTCTTAAACATGGAATCAAGAAGCCCAGGGTACTAGGGGATTTTGAGTTGGTGGTCTCAAAGATTAGGGCTAAGTATGCATCTAAAAACAAGAGGCTCAGGCAATACATAAATGTTGTCTGGGACACAATAGAGGAATTTAATGCTTTCTCTATTGATTGGGTAGAAAGAAGTAAAAATGTAATGGCTGACTTCCTAGCCAACATTGCAGTCAGATCAAAAGATTTGACGCTAGCAGGAATCTCAAAGGTTGAGATACTGACCAGGCCTTCCATACCAGATAATATCTGCCATTGGTAGGATTTTAAGGATGATCAAGACCTGTACAAATTTATGAATTGTGTTGATGAGTACCATGCACATGAGATTGATTTCCAAGAATTTGTGGAGATAGTGGATGGGAAGGAAACTGTATTTGGGAATGAGATCATCTAGTTGAAAACAAACAAAATTCCAAGAGGGTTGGTTGCCTTGGAAGGAGTATTAGATGGAAATGATAGACAAGCTGCCAAGTTAACACCAGTGCATCAAAATGATCTTGAGGAGGTAAATCTTGGGACTAAAGCCAAACCAAAGTTTGTCTTCATAGGTAAGTCTCTAAATCCTAAAATCAAGACAATGCTGATTGCTTTACTTAGGAAATATAAGAAGGTCTTTGCATGGTCTTATGATGACCTTTAAGAATATAGGGAGGACCTATTTTAGCATGAAATTTCATTAAAGCCTAATGTAAAATCTTTTAGGTAGAAGAAAAGACCCATAAATCCCACCCTGAGACCAAAAATGTAGCAAGAATTGGCTAAGTTAAGTGAAGGTGGAATTATCAAGCCTATTAGGCATTCAACCCAGGTGTCTAAATTGGTCCTTGTTAGGAAAAAGAATGGAGACATCAGGCGCTGTGTTGACTTTAGAAACCTAAATATGGCATCATTGAAGGATAATTATCCTTTGCCAAATACGGAAGCCATGTTATAGAGGGTAACTAGATGTGAGCTCTTGTCAATGATGGATGGTTTTTCTGGATACAATCATGTAATGGTCAAAGAGTCTGAATAGTATAAGACCACATTTACTACTCCATGGGGTACTTATGTGTATATTAGAATGCCCTTTGGATTAACAAATGCAGGAGCCACATTCCAAAGGGCTATGGATGTAGCTTTCTCTGATCTCATCAATGTTATAATGGTGGTTTATCAGGATGATTTAACCGCCTATTCAAAGAATGAATAGGATCACTGTTCCCATTTAGAAAAGAGTTTTGAGAGAAGTATGGAATTTGGCATATCTTTAAATCCCAAGAAATGTGTATTTGGGGAAACAAAAGGGAAATTGTTAGGCCATATTGTGTCCAAGGAAGGGATTAGGATTGACCCTAAAAGGGTTACAGGTATTGATAAAATTCAAATACACAAGAATGTCAAAGGAATTTAGTCATTCTTTGGGCAGGTGAAATTCTTGAGGAGATTTGTTACAAATTTTGTAGAAACCACCAGACCAATCTCTAGAATGCTGAAGAAAGGAGAAGCTAGCACATGGAGTGAAGTGCTAGTCAAAGCTTTTAAGAGCATTAAAGAGGCTATAAAGGAATCCTCTATGCTGAAATCACTAGATTTTTCTAAACCATTTCAGTTATTTTCCTTTGCCTCATTTCACACTATAGCTATTGTTTTGTTATAGAAAAATGATGAAGGTTATGAACAACCTATTGCCTTCTTTAGAAAATATCTCCAAGCTACAGAATTGAAATATGACATAATAGAGAAACAAGCTTATGCATTAGTAAAGGTTGTCAATAATTTCATACCATACTTATTAGGTGCTACTATTATTGCATATGTTCCTACAGTTGTTGTCAAGGACATCTTCACCCAACAAGAAGTGACTAGGAGGAGATGTAGATGGATCAATAGGATTTTGGAGTTTAACATCGACATTTAGATCACTAAGCTATTAAGAGGAAAGGGATTAGCTAAACTAATGGCTAAAGCAAATTTAGAGGCAAATCAGGTATGTAATGTTGAAGTTGACCAAGCTATTCCTGATTGTGACATGAAGGATTTTGTATATTACTTACAAAAAATGTCTTGTCATGAAGATATGACTAATAATCAAAAGAGGACACTAAAGTTACATGCCATAAATTATGTGATTATTGAGAATGACCTTTGGTGGAGGAATTTAGAAGGCATTTTGCTTAAATGTGTAAATGGGGAGCAAGCAACATAGATCCTGGAAGAGATGCACCAGGGTGTATGTGGAGGCCATTACATGGCTAAGACAATAGTCCATAAGGTTTTAAAGGCTGGATATTGGTGGCCCATATTTTTCAAAGATGCTCACAAGTTGGTCAGGAGTTGTGAAGCTTGCCAAAATTTTTTAGGAAAATTTAAATTTTCTATAAATCTACCTCTCAGACCAATGACAGTTGAGGCTCCTTTTCAACAATGGGGAATTGATTTCATAGGATAAATCAATGAAAAGTCAAGTGGAGGACATAGTTGGATCCTAGTTCCCACTGATTACTTCACTAAATGGGTTCAAGCCATTCCAACCGAAAGGGCAACAAGCAAATTTGTGATAGATTTTTTGATGAATAATGTTTTGACAAGGTTTGAAGTGCCTGAAAAAGATAATATCAGACAATGTGATGTGTTTTAGGTCAGATGAATTCACAACCTTTTGTAACCAATATGGGATAGTAGTTTCCTACTCTTCCCCATATCATCCTTAAGGAAATGGACAAGCTAAATCTAGCAATAAGAGCTTAATGAAGATTGTTAAGAGGATGATTGAAAAGAACAAAAGGGCCTAGGATTTTGAGCTAAGGATTGCTTTGTGGGAAGATAGGGTGATAGTAAAAAGGGTTGTTGGGAAGTCCCCATTTGATTGAGTATATGGCCTGGAAGTAAGAATGCCAATCGACAATTTTTTGCAAGTACACAAGTTTATCCAAGAGTATGACAAAGATATATCAAACACAATACAAAACAAAATAAATCAAGTGACACAATTGGATGAGACAAGAAGGTTGGCACAATAGAAGAATGTCAAAATGCAACTACAAGTGAAGCATCTGTATGACAAAGGGGCTGCTGAAAGGAAATTTCAAATAGGAGATATGGTTCTGCTATGGAATTCAAGGGCTCCAGAGAAGGGAAAACATGGTAAGTTTGATGCCCTTTGGTTAGGACCATACTTGATCAACAACACATATGGAGAGGACTCCTACTTTTTGCAAAATCTAACTGGAGAACTTCTTGAACTACCAGTGCATGGACAGTTCTTGAAGCCATACTTTTCATAAGGTATGTTCTATTCCATGCACATTGTATTTTATGTAAATAGTATTTCCCTACTTTGGTTTGGTTTAGATTTTTTTTTCTCTGTGGTCTGCCTCTCTGGATTTTTTTGTGATCTCACTTTGTTCTAGTCAAACAAACATCCCCAACTAGAGCCACTATTAGGGCCTACATTTTCATGCCTTCTGTGCCCAAGGTTTAGTTTTCCTAGTCTTGTAAAAACCTAAAGAAACCCTTGAAACTCTTAGAGCTTGCACTATGGTCCATTTTCTATATTCAATATTTCTAATTTCTCATTCACTGCTTCCTACCTATTGTCAGCCCTTTAAGTTGCAATGTTATGTCTAGGGGGGCGTGTGTTTATCAAACCCTTTGTTCTTATGTTACCACTTAGAGCCATGCACCAAATTTATTCATCATATTCTATGGTTTTTTGCTCACGCCCTTTTATTCATTTGGCCCCACAAAGATTAGAATATTCAAGTTTAAGCTTGCAAAAGAAATTAGAAATAGATGTGTCACTTTGCCCTGATTGGTTTCCACCATTATGCGAAGCATTTTTTACTAAGGCAACAGTTGCCTATGGAACCACAGAAAAGATGACATGTGGCAGGTTTTTGGTTGAGAAGTGCAGTGGGTCCTATTGGTAGGTCCCACTAAGTCCACATGGTGAATTTCAAGGCTTTCTGCCATTTTGCTGAGCCATTTGGGGAGGACCCATAGGTGGATTGTGGAAGCACAGAAAGGAAACATTTGGCAAAGAATCCAATGTCACATCATCACGGTGACCTATTGGATACCACACAGTGTGATCTTATGGTTTTTTTGCCATTCCACGGGCCTTCATCTATAGTTAAATCTTATGACTGTGGAAGCATAGGAGGCTACCATGTGGGTTAAGGTGACCGTTTCTTTCACGATGAGCCTTTTGCTGAGTTGTAAAGACAATCTAGGTGGATGTATTTCATTAGTCCAAGATCTTCTCCATGCATCTCAAGGTATTTTCAAACAAAGTGGACCAATCTATGCCATCAGATCAAGTCTTGTGCTAAAAGATCAATGACCCACATTCAAACTGAGGAAAATGGTAGTTGCAGTGCTTTAGCTCGTGTGAGCTAGCAGTAATGGCAGAAATGATGGTTTTTAGACAAGCAATAAATGCAAAATCCTCCATAAAGGCCACAATCTAGGCATTGTAATAGTTCACCTATGTATTCTGAGCATCTAGAGCAAAGAATTCCTAGCATTTGAAGGTTTCTTTGCATCAAATAAGGCTTCCAGAACACAAAACCAATAAGTTATACTATGCCCTTCAAATTGTCTCAATTATCTATCGATTAGCTTGTTATTCTCTTGACAATTATTGTCTATAATTTTATTTTAAGTTAGGGCATCCCTGTGTGTCTCCAATTATCTTAGATTTTCCCTAGTTGTCATCTAAATTTTCAAAGAACCTTAAAACTCTAGAGAGAAGCCCTCGTCTCTTCAAGTACACCACCAAAATGAGTCCACCTGAAGCCCAAGCTTCTTCCTCTTCCCAAATCTGAGTTCTCCATGAGGACCTTGTCACACAGCTCCCTAGTTCATCTACTCAAAGAATTAAGGTTTAGGGCCCTAGTGCTACTAAGGGTTTAGTGGATTTATTTCATGAATGCAAGGATGTAGAAATTCCCGTGGTAGGGTGGCAATTATTTTGCCATTGTTATGGCAAGAGGAATGCATCTATCCCACTTTCAAATATATGGGGGTATGACTTAGGAAAGATGATAGTCCATAATGTTTTCATATATATTGACCTGTTGAAAGCCATTGCTGCCAATTATGATGAGATTGTCTAGGAAATGAGGATGGCAAGTGGTACAATTATGGTGTAGATTAATAATGCATTAATTTCTAAGATCTTCGGGATCAACCTAGCTGCTACTAAGCCCATTGACTTTTATTACTTCAAAAAGAAGTATCAAAAAGACAAAAGTAGCTATAGGATAGTATGGTTACCCTGACATAGGATGAAGAATCTCAAGGGCAAAAGTATCAAAATCCCATCCAATGAAATAGACCTTTTACACTTGATAGTTTTGAAGTCTATTTTTCCAAGACCTATTATACACTATGCCAAGTCAAAGGGGCTAATAAAATGGAGAGAATGCCTATCCCTCTTATGTATATGGCTACAAATATTCGGCATGTATGGATAAATGATGAATTTGACTATGCCATTTACCTTGCAAATGTCATACACAAGGGATTTGTTGATATAAAAGAATGGAAGCCTATGGTAATGTTTTGGTGGTATTCCCTATTGTGCCATATGCTCCTATACAAAGGGAAAAGGGAGTGGGGTCCTACTTTACAAATTTGTGATAATGATGGAAAAGGGCGTCTGCTTCTAGTCCAATATTGGACTCATGTGTGGGATAGGCACTGTAAGGAGGCCAGTTATGTTACATTTAGAAATCATTTTGTTGGCAAGGTATTGTCGTTCTTATAGGGGCTAGTAGCTAAGATACCTAAGGAAATATTGGATTTCTTGAGGCCTTTGGAGAGAAGGCCAAAGCTAGGCATCCAACACAACTGGGGTGACTTCATTCTTTACTCTAACTATAAAATCCTAAGAATATATGGATGTCTAGTAGGACCACATGTCCTACCTAGATTTGTGCCCATGAGGATCAGTTTCTTGGAGGTTATCTGACATCCTGTTGAGTCAAATAAGGCACACCTGGACAATCAGAGGAAGGGCTCTTTCTTTCCTTATTTGATAGTTTTCTCTAATTTCATGATGAACAGAGAAGGTCTTGAAAAGTTGTATGAGAAATTTAAAACATTCAAGATGGCCCAAGTACCAGCAAGAAATTTAGACCTTGAGGGTTTCATCAGTAACCTCAGAAGAAACATCATGAGATCTCAGTATAATCATCAATCTTCCTATTCTAAGGATGTGATAATAAATTACTTTGATGAGGGGGAAATAAATGAAAGAAGGGTGAAGTGGATAGCCTTTCAAAAAATTGAAGATGCTAAGAAGAGGAGGGATGCCTCCTATATAGGAGCATATGCAGAGGTTGTAGACCCAATCCTAAGGTTCAAACAATCTTGGAAAATATTGACAAAATAATTGGGGAATCCCCTCCAATTGAAGAGAGGGCAAGAGTGGTGCAGGAGCACCTAACACAAGGTGGCCTCTGTGAGGCATTTAAGTTCATGTTTTTTTTAAAACAGGTTTTGTGTTGTAATAAGGTCTATTTGACCAATGCATTTTCCTTTTTGTTTGTAAGTCCCTAGTGACTTCGATAACTTTTGTTAAGTTGTTAGTATTTAGACGGTTGGTTTTTCTCCCAACCACTTAGAATCGGTTGGTTTTTTCTCCTAGCCACTTGGAATCAATTGGTTTTCCTCAGGGTGAGTTTATAAACACAGAGGAATGAACAAAATGCAGATAGATTGGTAATTAGACTGAAGAGGAGAGATTGAATGTAATCATGCATTGTGTTAAGGAGAAATCAAACTATTCTATGTCGTTAATTTGTTTTCCATTCTCTATAATTACAAATAGCATAGCTGTAGATTTCTTTTCCTTTCTGTACTTTTGTTGTTGCAAAATATCGATGTGAAGCATTCCACTGGTGAGATTTCTATCAAAATCAGTCGAATGGATTCGTTGTATAATATTCGTTTGTTTCCTATTTTGTTTCATTATTTGGCAGTGCAGAGAATCCAGACAATGCATGTTGCATAGTAGGTCAACCTAGCATCTCCATGTGATAGGGTTCGGGGAAGGTAGACTATGTAATGGTGTATCGGTGGATTAGTGAAGTAAACCTTAGCATGGCTGATAGTATTTGTCATGCTGATGAGAGAAGGTCAAAGGTGACATCAGAGTGATCGGTGTATTGGCAACTCCAGAGTAAGTCCCACCGACGGAGCAAGTCTCGCCGAGGGTGTTGGTTCATCGATGCATCAGCCAAAGACTGCAAGTGTTCACCGACAAGACAAATCTTACCGAAGGTGAATGCCATCGGGAAGAGGTGCGACATCGGTAGATGAGTTGAAGGTTTCACCGATGAAAGGAGTCTCACCGATAAGGTCATGGCTAACCATTGTGGAAGCCGTCACGGTTGAGGCATGGGGGAACTTAACATCATCAGTGCATCAGTAGAAGGATGAAAGACTCAGCTGATAGAAGAGGTCTTGCCGACGGTAGGGAGTTGAATGACTCAGTGTGAGTCCTGTTGTTTCTTATCGAAGACAACATATACCGACATATTGGTAAGAGTTACGATATTGGGAGGTAAGTTAAAAATTCTGCTAATGGAAGTAAGTCTCAGTGAAGGAAATGTTGTGGTCACATTAGCATAAGATTGATCAGTGGTAAGACTTGAGTAAGTCATACCGACCATTGTTGTTTGACCGATCGAGGTGTATCGGTAGCTAGTAAGTAGAGTCTTGCCGACAGAAGACAAATTTGATTTTGTTCTGTGGTTTCACTACGTGCTCCCCATCATATTGGTATTAGAGCCTCAGAAAGATTTGGGCGGCAAGTTGAATTGAAGATTTGTATGAGTGTCGGGTGCTGTCTGTAGATAGTGTATGTCAGACAGAGAAAGTGAAGGAGAGGCTAGCGATATGCCTCCAAAGGTGATGACCATTGAAGTGGCCAAGGAATTTAAAGAGATGGAAGAGATTATCAAGACTGGAGTCAAGGAAGCACTCCAAGAAGAACTGAAGACACTGAAGATAGGAAAAAGGATAAAGGAAGGTTTAGATGAAGAAGAAGAGAAAGAGGAACAAGAAGAGGCAGAGATACCGGCTGATCAAAAGCTTTTCTTGGAAGCCATTAAGGCAATTGGAAAGGACTCTTTAGAGGCTTGAATAGATATCCCCATGTTCAGTGGAAAGATGAAAGATGATGAAGTCATGGAATGGATTAAGGCTCTGAACAACTACTTTGAATACAAGGAAGTTCCTGAAAGTAAGAGAGTCAAGTTTACAAAAACTAAACTCAAAGGTGCTGCCCTTACATGGTGGAATTACACCCAAGGAGAAAGGGTAAAGAATGGGAAGAGTATGATATCTTCGTGGAATAGAATGGTAGAGAAGATCAAGTTCCAGATCCTTCCATCTGACTATGAGGTGTAGATATATAGGAAAATGTAGAACCTCAAGCAAAAAGATATGGATGTAGCTACTTACACTGAAGAGTTTCACAAATACACTCTTCATTGTGGGTACATGGAGGATGAAAAAGCTAAGGTAGCAAGGTATCTAAATGGTCCGAGGTTCAATATTCAAGATGAGATAAGTTTGTTTACCCCTGAAACCATGGAAAAATGCTTTCAAGTAGCATTAAGAGCTGAAGAGAAGCTACATAGGAAAGGTGAGCAACAAGGTAGAGGAAGTGGTGATAGACATTTTGGAGGTAGAGGCAGTTTTGGAGGAAGAAGTCCTAACCAGAGGCCTAGTGGTGAGTCTAGCCAAGAAGAGCAAGTTGGGGACTCAAGTCGCAGAGGAGGCTACCGAGGAAGATGACCAAATGGAAGAGATGGGACAAATGGATCAGGCAAAGGATCCAAGTTCTCCAACATGAGATGTTATAACTGTAATCAGATAGGGTACCTGGCTTATAAGTGTCTAGAGAAGGCCTCAACTTCTCATGGTAGTGAGAAGAGAACCACTTTGATTCAAGAAGATGCAGGGAGTGTGACACCGCCTGAAGTGAATTTGACATCAGAGATGGGAGAAAATATGATGATTAAGAGGATGCTACTCAAAGAACTAGTGAAAACTAAACCGTCACAAAGGAGATCACTCTTTAGGATCAATTGCAAAAGTAAAGGTAAAATATGCAAGGTAGTGATAGATTCTAGTTCAACAGATAATATAGTGTCTATGGAAATGGTGGATAAATTGAAACTAGAAAGGATTCCTCATCAAGCCCCTTACAAAGCATCTTGGGTAAGTGATAGGTAATCACTTTTGGTAGATGAACAGGCATATGTTGATTTTTAGATTGGAGAATATAAGGATAGAATTTTATGTGACATTTTGCCCATGGAATGTTGTCACCTACTTTTAGGTAGGCCATGGCAATTTGATAGGAAAGCACTATATGATGGATATGATAACACATACACCATTAAGAAGGATGGGCAGACTTTTTTGATGACACCATTGCAGGAGGATGCTAAAGCAAAGAAGGCATCCAAGATCATTTTGGTGGGTAAGAAAGAGTTTGTAAACAATAATAAAGAAGAGACAAGGAAAGTTGAGGATACCTCAAGGAGTGGGGTTGTTAGAGATCATAGTTTGAAGGTGATTTCAATTTTAAATGATGGAGATTAGATGGTGATGTCTAAGATGGATCAGAAGGAGGTCAAAGAGCAAGTTTACAAGCAGCCACAATGTGGTTGGAAAGAAGGAGCTGCTATCATAGTAGGGACCATTGTTTGTCCTCTAGAGCCAATAAGAGTTGAGAGACATCATATTCTACCATAGTAGCAGTACAAGAAGGATTATCCAAGATTTTGAATGAAGGTGTCCAGGTAGATATGACAGTAAGCAATCATGGCATGCAACATCCAAGTTTGGTTGCAAGCACTCACCCATGGCAAGGTGTGAGTTGAGACTACAATGCTAGGCATGAGTTTTTAATTCCATGGAAGAAGGTTGTAGTCTAGTGATCATGGAGAAGACATGAGGCAGCAAAGGATAATGATGGAGCGAGACAACAACTCAACTCATGTGACATGAGTTCTTTTCTAAGTGGGGTGTATGGTGTAGGAGCACCTAACACAAGGTGGCTTCCGTGATGCATTTAAGTTCATCTTTTGTTTTAAAACAGGTTTTGTGTTGTAATAAGGTCTATTTGACCAATGCATTTTCCTTTTTGTTTGTAAGTCCCTAGTGACTTAGCTCACTTTTGTTAAGTTGTTAGTCTTTAGATGGTTGGTTTTTCTCCCATCTACTTGGAATCAGTTGGTTTTTTCTCCCAACCGCTTGGAATCAGTTGGTTTTCCTCAAGGTGAGTTTATAAACCTAGAGGAATGAACAAAATGCAGATAGATTGGTAATTAGACTGAAGAGGAGAGGTTGAATGTAATCATGCATTATGCTAAGGAGAAATCAAACTATTCTGTGTCATCAATTTGTTTTCCATTCTCTGTAATTACAAATAGCATAGCTGTAGATTTCTTTTCCTTTCTGTACTTTTGTTGTTGCAAAATGTCGATGTGAAGCATTCCATTGGTGAGATTTCTGTCAAAATCAGTGGAATGGCTTTGTTATACAATATTCATTTGTTTCCTATTTTGCTTCATTGTCTGGCAATGTAGAGAATCCAAATAGTGTGTGTTGCAAAATAGGTCAACCTAGCATCTCCATGTGCTAGGGTTCGGGGAAGGTAGATTATGTAACGGTGTATCGGTGAAGTAAACCCTAGTGTGGCTGATAGTATTTATCATGTCAATGAGAGAAGGTCAAACGTGACATCAAAGTGATCGGTGTATCGGCAGTGCCAGAGTAAGTCCCACCGACGGAGCAAGTCTCACCAAGGGTGTTGGTTCATCAGCGCATCAGCCAAAGACTACAAGTGTTCACTGACAGGACAAGTCTTACCGAAGGTGAATGCCATCGGGAAGAGGTACGACATTGGCAGATGAGTTGAAGGTTTCACCGACGAAAGGAGTCTCACCAGTAAGGTCACAGCTAACTATTGTGGAAGCCGTCACAGTTGAGGCATGGGGGAACTTAACGTCATCAGTGCATCGATAGAAGGATGAAAGACTCAGTCGATAGAAGAGGTCTCACTGATGGTAGGGAGTTGAATGACTTGGTGTGAGTCCCGTGGTTTCTCGCTGAAGACAACATATACCGGCATATTGGTAAGAGTTGCGATATTGCGAGGTAAGTTAAAAATTCTACTAATGGAAGTAAGTCTTAGTGAAGGAAATGTTGTGGTCACATCAGCATAAGATTGATCAGTGGTAAGACTTGAGTAAGTCATACCGACCATTGTTGTCTGACCGATCAAGGTGTATTGGTAGCTGGTAAGTGGAGTTTGGCTGATGGAAGACAAATTTGATTTTGTTCTGTGGTTTCACTGCGTGCTCCCCATCAAAGAGGTAAGGCTCCAATCTTAGAAGAGAGGCCTTCCTATCAGCCTCCAAATGTTGGTCCATGCAAGTATTCTTTTAGAAGAAAACCTAGGGGTGTGGCAATAAGAGAGCAAGCTCAACAATCTTCCTCACATGCACAACTACCCCCATCTCCTCCACCAGTGCAACACACACCCTCTTCTCCAGAAAAAGTTGTAGATATTGATTCTCCCACTAAGGAGCCATCTCTAAAGAGAAGAAGGGTAGATAAATCTCCCTCTTGTGGATTATCTAGTTGCCCCTCATGAAGATGATGATTATGAAATAACATGGGATGAGGTGATTAGAACAATGCCTTCCCCACAGAGGGATGAAGATGTACAACCACCCTTAAATAGAGTAAGAGCACTATGGAGGGAAGGGATAATATAGATGATGTAAGGGAATTGGCATGCAGAAATTTTATGAATGATGAACAATTTGTCAAGACCCGAGAGTTTGCTGATTTCATCCGGAGAAGCAAAAGGGATGAGTTTGCCAAGAGATCTTAGGAAGAAATGACCAAGTCTCCACAAGAGACACAGGAACAAGTCTCATAGAGGATATTATTATAGATGAAAATTGAAGCCAAAGATATCACTCCTGAGGAGGGTAGACACATGGTTAGAGAGAGCAGAATTCTATTGCTCCCTGAGTGGGATATTTCCTCTGTCATTGTCCTAGATACTATTAGAAGACAAGACATAGATGTCTCCTCCTCAAAGGATGAATTTTTCACTATGTTGTCCGGTATAGGTTTTAATCCTAACTGGGAAACACTAGCAATTTGGGCTTTAGCCCCTAATACTAAAAAACCACTAGTTATTGAGCCTGATCAAGATTTGATGGGAAGTTTGATTATCAAAATGGTATCTGACACCCCTGTAGTTGAGGCAACAACAATGGCAGTGGATGTTTCTAGGTTTAGTAGGGCAACAATAGAGGCACTGTAGAGTAAGTATGATAAACTACTATAGGAGAAAATGGAGGTATTGAATGATTATAATAAGCTGAAGTTATTGGAAGCCTAGTGGTAGCAGCAACAACAACAAGAAACTTCTCCTCCCCCCTTAACAACATTAGTAATAAGAAGTGCAGGAACTATGGTTGCTAGTTATTCATCATCTCCACCACCAAAGTCTAGACTTGAGAAGGAGAATGAAGAACTAAAAGAACATATAAATGCCTTTGAGGAAATTGTTATGAATTTCAAGGAGGATGTTATGAATTTCAAGGAGGATCAATAGGAAAGCAACCATCATGTTATTTCAAATGTGTTGGGACATCTGATGAACAAGATTTTGAAAAGGTTGGAATAAGTCCACAGGGACTACTACCAATTAGTGATGGTAGTTATGAGATTATAGAGGATAGGGAGAAAGCTACACCCCTACTTAATAAATGGATTGTTGGATTTAAGGCATACAACTGAGAGGGGGGGGGGGTGAATCAGTTGTATAAAACTTCTTATTCTTTCAAACACTTGATTCTTCGTTGTTAGTTAACAGCATATCAATTAATCATCCATGAAAGCATAATACATAAACACAAGAGCAGATAAACATCAACACATTGAACACCAAGATTTTGACATGGAAAACCCGGTTAAGGGAAAAACCACGGGGTGATTAACCCAAGGATTATTCTCTGTTAGAAGAATAAGAAAAAGAATGGCACTTGCCAATTAGGGCTCACTGCCCGAGCACACTGCTCACAAAGAGGCCCACTGCCTACAAGGAGACACACTGTCTACAAAGTGATAAGAATCACAATCCTGAACTGCAGAATGACATCTCTACCATGTCCGGATCAGTTCCATTTAAGCCCAAAAACCTCTGCTCTACCTTTCACACTTCTCTTTGCTATGCCACACTCATCCACACAATCCACACTTCGAAATGAACTCACAAACCGTTATTTATACAAGACATCGACTTAGGAACAAACATCTAAGTTGGCAAACAACCATAAGAGTATCCGCAAGATGAATAACACATCCGGTCGGCCACCACAAGAACATTCGCGGGATGAACAACTCATCCGGTCGGCTAAACAGAGCAAGAACTTCATCCGGAAGAATAACTTCAATTCCGGGCTCTACTATCAATGCGGACCAACAACACAACCTCAACATGATCCAAGAAGCTTCACAAGCCTGCCTGAATGACCAGGTACATCCGCACTTTCTTTACTTACTGGAATCTCTTCTCTTCCTTATCCGGAACTTCAAGAACACTGTCTGTCGCCACTATCATAATGCAAGAGGTACTTCCGGACCTCCAAATCATACACAACTTGAGATGGCACATCACAAGGACATCCCAAAGACTCCTTCCAATCCGCAGATTAGGATTATACAGTTCCGGACCTCACCGGACCTTTTTGTGATCCTCTGTCACCTCTGAATACTTGCCGGAACCGGTTCTACACCGACAGCCACAACTCCTTCAGATCTTCATGCGGACCTCTGAAATCTTAACTGAAGCATCTCAAGACTCATATCTACAAACCCTTTAATCCGCATCCTCCAGTTCTCATCCTATACAATACATTTGCCTTCTTCTCATCACGGTTCTTCACTGTTCCTGACTGAGGCTAATTTTCTCAATATCCTCAGCACACAGCTCATCCAATCCTTCTTGTCAATGCAATATGAGTATGTTGACATCAATGACAACACTGGCTCACCTCATACTTGCAACATGGATCCGAACAACCAATTCACTGCTGGGAATGTGCAAGGGATCAACTCATAAACCAAATGCACCAAGAGAAATCAAACCAACATATAAAATAGTCAAAGCAGTAGGGGAATTACAAGGGTTTGTGGATCATCTTGAGGGAAAATCAAAGGAAAGAATTGGGGAATTTGATGATAATAACATAGGAATACTACCTGATATTAAGAAGGAAAATGGAGAGGTTAACCCTTACAAGATATGGTTAAATCAATTTGAAACCATCATTCCAACTATTGCCTTCCTCATATGCAAAGAAGATATGATTGATTTGGATCTCCTCAAGAGAAACATAGATAAGATATGGAGTACAAATCATCTCATGGAGTATTTTCTAAAAGAAGTTGAATCTATTTTGACAATATACAATAATAAATATATACCAAATGTAGAAGAGCTCCTTGCATTCCAGTGGCCTTCAGAAAAGTAGTATAGCACCTAGAATGACAAGTATAATAATTTGTCATAATAATATTCATTCTACTAACATGGTGGTATATATTCTTTTATTCTTTATTCAAAGTGGGTAATCTTTAGGCTCCTCAGCCTATTCAACATCAACATGGATTTCCTGTGGCTCCAACAACTTTCCACAAGCAACAACTTTTGTCCCTGATGGAATATTCTCTCCACAAGTAGTTGTACTTGTATTTTGTTATGAAAGGCTGTCAAATGAAAATGTGACACTTGTCATAAGGTCTGAGGCTTGTTTTCTCCCTTGTTTCTATAAAAGGGAATTCAGGTCCTTTGGCAAACAATCTTGGAGAAATTTTGTATTGCAGAGCATAGTAATAGAGTTAGTATTTCTAATTTAGGTTATGTCTAAGAATAGAATTTGATGTATGTGTGAACTTTGTATGACAGTATCAATTTAAGTCTAAATATACTGCCAAGTTCAAAGCTATATTATCTCCTACATTGTATTCTTCATCTCATTTATGAATAGAATCTAATCAAGGATCTTTTTATTCATCTTCATAGTCTTTCCTATGTATGAATATTCTTCTTATGGATTTTTCTCAAAGAGTGGATTTAATGCTTTAAGAGAATATTGAATGTTATGAATGTTTGTAGGGATTTGTAAGTAGAATTGGTTTTGAGTTTGTTGAAGTGTGACAATGTAATGCATTGTTGCAGTGCTTCATAAATTGCAAAAATACTATTATGTGGGGTTTCATTTACGTCTATCTTGACTCTGTAGCCTAGGGTAAGGCACTGATCTCTTTGATTTTGTGTTTGGTACAACTCCTTGGTCATTTAAATTGAAAATCATAATGAGTTTCCAATTTCCCACAATAAGTTATTTGTTTAATGTTATTTTGGTGTTCTGCTACAAATGAATGTATAGAAGCCTATGGATCTAGCCATTTACTTTTGCATATTCTACAATTCTTTGGCATATTTAGAGAGAACAAATCTTGTTGCAATAATATTTTGAGATAAATAGTAAGGAGATCATTAGAATTGGCTATTTTTTAGATTTGTCTTTGAGATTTGGTTGGGAATTAAAAACAACCAACAGGCTGCAAGAAAGTTTTAACAGTTTCCACCTCAAAAACTATTCTTTAAGGAACATACAATACATCCTAGCCAGTTTCTTGCAAGTTAGCAGAGCCTCACCTATTTTTCATACCTCCATTAAATTTTCTTCCAATGCCTCATTCTTTATTTGCAAAAATTATAACCTGTGCTTTTAACCTATCAATCTCATGCCCAACATGCCTTAGAAGATGGTAGTGACCAATCCATTTTTGCATCATTAGAGGGATATGAATGTGAAACTATTCAAATTTTAGTGTCTATATTTGAATCTCCTTATCTTATTTAGCAAGGGCATTCTTCCATTCTTTTACCTCTTCCTCTAATTCAACAATTTTACTATTTGTAGTAGTTAGTTTATTTTTCTCTTCCTAGTTTTTCTCTAGGGAAGCAGCGAGGTCACTACCAAGTTTTTAGTAAGTGCCTCAATTTTGTCATCTCTAATTGATATGGCTTCTCAAATATTTTCTTCTTTAGAACTTTTATTTGTTTCTTTTTCTTTCTCTAATAATTCTAAATTCTTATTCAATTTCTCATTCAAAGATAAAGTTAATGCATCTTTTTCAACAAGCATTTGATTTAACTTATCTATCTCTTACTATTGTTTAGAAGCTAGAAGATTAGCCCAAGAAAGTTCTAATACCTATCTTATCTCCTAGGATTCTAAAGGTGATTTAGATCCCCATTGATCATCAAGTGATTGCAATGGTGTTTTTCCTTTCTTCACACTTTAGAAGATAGGACTTTCTAGAGATTGCAGGGCTTCCTCCTCTACTTTAAGGTCTAACTATTAAGTGTAGACACCTAAAATGACCATTACATTATTCACCCTACATACATCAAATTCATCTAATGCACCTTCATCCAACATTAATTAAATAACTTAATTATTTAATTAATTCCATCAATTTCTTCTAATTCTCCTAAATCCAACATTAATTGAATAAGTACAATTTATTTAATTAATTTATCAATTCACCACCTTTATTCCTCTATTTTCCCATTAATTAAATAAAATCAATTATTTAATTAATTTCACATCTTAATTCCTCTTATCCACAACAATTAAATAATTTTAATTATTTAATTGGTTAATTATTATTCTAAAATTAAATAAATTATCCAAATTTATTTAATGTTGACTTTTTGAGTATCTTCTAAATAAATAATTTTTTTTAAATGCACATGGTAAACTTTTTAACGTGACCGATGATGCTGGTGCGACACACCCTCCAGTTCCACATGAAATGCTTTTGCCCAAAGCAATGAATCGGTGATGACACAACATGGGGGACCTCATCCCCTAGCAAGAACACTTCAAACCCACAAGCTCGTTGGCCCAGCGAAGGCATAAAGCTTGCGAGCTTGTTGGCCTAGCAGGGGTTTGAACTCTAGTGGCCACCACTACAACCAAGCGACTCAACCACCGAACCATGCCCTTATTGTCTCTAAATAAATAAACTAAATATTTTATTTATTTTCTTATTATTCCTCCATCATGCACAATAAATGAAATACATTTATTTATTTAATTTCTAATTATCTTCTCAATCTTCTAAAAATATCTTTATATTCCATGCACACAAATTAAATAATTTATTATTTAATTTTATTCATAGCATGTCAAAAAGAAAAAGAAAAGTTGAGTTAATTGGCTTTAAAATCATTATTTTTATCAATCAATTCATAAAATAGAAAAAGCATTCTATTTATATGAAAATAAATCCTATCTTTAGCTAAGAAAGCAATTAACTCAATAAAACATTGTTGCAAGTATGAGGATAACTAGTGTTGTCACTGATGTCAACATACTCATATTGTATTAATGAGAAGGATTGGATGAGCTATGTGTTGAGGATATTGAGAAAATTAGCCTTAATCAAGAACAGTGAAGAACAGTGATGAAATTAAGGTAAAAGGCCAAGATAAGATGAAGATCAGAGGATACAGATTAAAGGGTTTGTAGATATGAGTCTTGAGATGATCCAGTTAAGATTTCAGAGGTCCACATGAAGATATGAAGAAGTTGTGATTGATCAAGTAGAACCGGTTCCGAGAGATGCTCCAGAGTGACAGAGTGTTACAAAAAGGTCCGGTGAGATCCGGAAGTGCATTGTCCTATTCTGTGGATTGGAAGGAGTGTTTGAGATGTCCTTGTGATGTGTCATCTCAATTTGTTCATGGTTTGGAGGTCCAGAAGCACCTTTTTCAGTATGACAGTGGCGATAGACTGTGTTATTGAAGTTTCGGATGAAGAAGAGAAGAGATTCTAGTAAGTAGAGGAAGTGCGGATGTACCTAGTCATTCAGGCAAGCCTGTGAAGGTTCTTGGGTCATGTTGAGGTTGTGTTGTCAGTCCGCATTAGTGTTAGAGCTCAGAATTGAAGATATTCTTCCAGATGAAGATGTTCTTGTTCAAGCTGGCCGACCGGATGAGTTATTCATCTTGCGAATGTTCTTGTGGATGATTGCCGACTTAGATGATTGTTCCTAAGTCGATGCCTTGTATAAATAAAGGTTTGTGAATTTATTTTGAAGTGTGTCATGGAGCGGATGAGTGTGGTATAGTGAAAGAGTGAAAGGCAGAGAAGAAGTGTCTCAGGCTTAAATGGAACTGATCTAGACATGGTAAAGATGTCAATCTCCAGTTCAAGTTTGTAATACTTGTTATCTTGTAGATAGTGTGTCTCTTATAGGCAATGTACCTCCTTGTGAGTAGTGTGCTCAGGTAGTGAGCCCTAATTGGCATGTGCCATCTATCTTTCTTATTCTTCTAACAGAGAATAATCCTTGGGTTAATCACCCTGTGGTTTTTCCCTTGACCGGGTTTTCCACGTCAAAATCTTGGTCTCTAATGTGTTGATGTTTATCTGCTCTAGTGTTTATGCTTCATGCTTTCATGAATGGTTAATTGACATGCTATTAAATAACAAAGAAGAATCAAGTGTTTGAAGTAACAACAAGTTTTTGTACAACTGATTCACCCCCCCTCTCAGTTGTGTGCCCTAGATCTAACAATTGGTATCAGAGCCAAGTTTCTCTAAAGGGAGCTTAACTGCTTGAGGAGATCCAAGATGTCGTCATACAAGAAGGATAGTCTGAAGTTTGATGGAACCAACTTCTCTCTCTGGAAAGGTCGCATGAAATGTCACTTGGAGTATATGGGAAAAGCATACTTGTCCATGGTCTCAAGGGCATATGTACCTCCACAAGGTGGTCCAACAACTCTGAATGAAATCACAGATGCTGAAAACAATTTGCAGACAAAAGAAGCTCTTCTAAGTGCATTAACTGACTCAGAGCTCTCAAATGTTATTGACCTACCAACTGCTTATGAGATCTAGACTAAACTGGAACTTTTGCATGAAGGAGATGAGTTTGTTAAGAGTGCAAGGTTGCAAAGTCTCAAAGGGAAATTTGAAAGATTGAAGATGAGAGATGATGAAAATATCACCACCTTTATGCCAAGAGTAAATGAGTTGGGGTGTGGAATTAGGAATGCTGGTGGAGTTCTGGATGAAAATGAGATTGTTTGCAAAATTCTCGGATCCCTTCCTGCTGCCTACAAAATCAAGGTTGCTGCCATTGATGAATTTAGAGCCCATACAACTGTCACAAGAGAGCAATTGGCTGGCAAACTAGCTACATTTGAAATGACCGAGTTTGGAGATGATCCCCCCAAGACTGAATCTGCATTCAAAGCCAGTGCCTATGTGAAAGGCAAACAAAGATTTGATCTGGGAGAAAACTCTTCAAGGAAGCTGTCATGGTATGATCAATCAAGGAAAGACATGGACGAGGAAGAAGCAGAAATAGCTCAATTTAAAACCCTCATTGCAAAAAGACTGCCAAGAGGATCCGGTAAGTATGAAGAAAAATTACCTTTTAAATGCTTCAACTGCAATAAGATTGGTCACTTTGCCTCAAGATGTCTGGAAAGATCTACAAGGTCAAACTCTAACAAACAAAGGTTCCAAAAGAATTGTTATTATGTTCATGAAGAAGCTAATAATGAAGGAGTAACAGATGATGAATCAGAGATAGGAGACAAATCCAGAAATGAATGTTTATTGCCATCAAGGAAGAAGAACCAATATCCTCTGAATCTATCAATCATAAGGTTGTAGAAAGAGCTTTGTCTGCCCAAGTTGAAGAAAAGGATGATTGGGTTATTGATAGTGGATGTTCTCACCATATGATAGGTGACAAGAACAAGTTCTTTGATTTGGAAAGGTATGAAGGAGGAATGGTAAAATTTGGTGATAATTCTGCTGGTAGAATCAGAGGTAGGGGAACTATTTTTTTTGATGGAAAGAGCAAAACTGATAATGTACTGTATGTGGAAGGATTGAAACACAATCTTCTCAGTGTTGGATAGTTGGTAGACAAAGGTTATGATCTCTGTTGATGGTGGTTTTAGCACACAGCAATACAGGTGTGATTGCTGATTTCACACCTCTCTTGAAAAGTATCTTACCCTAAGTAAGACTACTCCAAGGATAATATAGCTAGGTCTTAGCTTGCTTGGAATCTCTCAATGGTTATGTTCTAGCTATGCCTACAAGGGGCCTTACATGTAGTCCACAAATCTTTAGGTTTGGGGGAGCAAATACACATAAACCCTATTATGATCTTCAGCTGATAGATAAGATAAGATGCTGCTGAAACTCTCGATCTAACAACTAATGGTGATTTTAAAAGAAAATGTAAAAAGGTGTAAGGTTTAGAAGGATCCTAAGTGACATTCACAATGTTAAGGTTATGTTTTAGTAGACAAACATTCCAAAACTTTGAACCAGCTTCCTGAGTTACCAAACTGAAATGGGTGTTACAGTGCTGTAGAAAACAGTGCTATCTTCAATGGAGGTCAATAGATTTTCAGATTGCATACATTCGTTAAATACCCAATAAATGACACAACTTAACTCATGAAATGCAGTTGAACTTCAGCACAAATAATAAGCCCAGACTAACTTTACACAGCTATTTACCATCAACAAACAACTAAAAGTATGGACTTGGAATATTCATCAAATACTACAGCAAACCATTAACATCATAAAAGTACAACTAATCTAACTATGGGAGAGCAAGATGCGAACCATGAAAACCAAAAGATGAATCAACACAAGATACAAATTCTCATATTTACTGCAGAAACTTGCTTTGTATTAGCTCAAATGGCATAGAGTCAACAATTCGGTATCAAAATCTCTCTTACAAAAAGTGGAAACAGCCCTTTATATAGAAAGAAGCATACCCTAGCCTTCAAATGAACGGTGGAGATTAACTCAACACCGACGGTCTAGATTACATGGCATTTAATGAGATACAATAGTTTGTTACATTTTCGGATTTGCCTTTGTCTTGTAGGAAAAAGACAAAATACAGGTTGCAAATACATTGAATCTGGACAAAATGGATACCCATTTGGTTATACATGATGAAAAGCCAATTTTCAAGGCCTAATAAAGCCAAAATAGAGTCACATGACACTTGAAAACTTGAGTTGATGTGGATCCACGGGATTCCAAGTGCTGACTGGATCAAAAAGGAGTATTTGGCACTTTATTAGTGAAGATATATCTAATTGGATGCTTGTTGGACTGATTCTTGATGACTGGCCTGCTGGGACAGCTGTATGCATGTCTTGGTGATCCGATCCAAGGTCATTTAAGTGGCATTTTGGGGAAAATATCAAAAATATAATTTTTGGTATTTTCTACATCATAGTAAATTACGTTTTTGGAGGCCTTCAGAGCGGAATGGGGACTCGAAACCTGTCAGTAGATTGGCATTAAGCCTAAGCAGCCAGGCAACTCAAACTAGACAATCAGTTTATCTTTCCAACGAGTCCAAGAAGTTTAAATTTTGATAAAATAGCTAGGAGTTATGACCCCCGGACTGGATCACTAGGACATTGGACTGGATCTGCAGGAACAACAGTGATTTGGCATGATCTTCTATGTCTTTTAGCTCCTGAGACTCGTCTTTATCATCCTGGACATTATACTGACTTCCTTTTGCATGTGCAGTGGCAATTTGGTTGATAGAATGTCGATTCTGCATCTCTGGATCAGTATTGCATATCTACCCGTACATCCTTCCAAGACGGCTCCAGTTGGCTCCTTTGTACTCTTAGACCTACAATAAACAAGACCAAGCATCAATTTCATCATAAACAAGTCATTTTCCATCAATTTGGATCAAAACATATCCATTTGCAGTCATGGATCAGTCAATAACAACCTATTGTCAATGTTGCCTTCTTATAGACAACTTCATAAATCTAGCGATTTTTACATGATTTTCTGCATTTTTCATCATTTTTAAGTACCCATTTGGCCAATATATTGATCTAGGAAGTTTTTGCAGTCATTAGGATCCATTTGCAGACTTTAATTTCATGTTTTTCTAGCATTTTCTGCAAAAAGCGGGATTTTTGGGGTTGTCCGACCTCAGCGGGGGTTTTAGGTTCATCCGACCTTTGCGTGGATTTGGGGTCTGTCTGACCTCAGTGCAGATTTTGGGGTTGTCTGACCTTTGTGTAGATTTTGGGTCCGTCCGACCTCAGTGCGGATTTTGGGGTTGTCTAACCTTTGATGGCTTGCAAGTCGATCAGAGGTCATTTTAGCGCTAGCTTTGATAGATGCCGCCGGCGGGGATTTTGGTCCCAACCGACTTAATAGTAGTTTGAAGGAAGTTAGTCGGAGGTCATTTTAGTGCAAAGGTCAGAGGGCGATGATTTTTGCGTAGAAGTCCGCGAGCGAGGTTTTTAGTGCCGAAAGTCAGTAGCGACTATTTTTAGCACAAAGTCAGTTGATTCAATTCTTAGCGCCAAGGTCGGTAGAGGCTGTTTTTAGCGCATTTTGCAGTTGGGGTCATTTTTAGCACTATATTTTGAATTAGCCAGGGTGAAAGTATATTTAAAAATATATTTAAGTGGAATTTCTTATACTTTAAATATTTTTAAATATACTTTCAGGATGTTTGAGATAGGTTCCAGATCCATAGGATTTCATATGCAGATTCTAGAATTTTGTGGTTCCATCAGATTTCAGACTTAGCCATATTTCAGGATCTTCAAGGTTTTAGACTTAGCCATATTTCAGGATCTTCAAGGTTTCAGACTTAGCCAAATCAGGGCTTCAGGACCATGCATCGGGGTGAAAACACATGAACCCCTTAGTGAAATCTAATGGAATTTGACACAGTTTTGCAACTGTAAGATCTAGAAACTAAGAATTTCAACATGACACATCCTGCAAAAGCAATCTCAAGGGCAATATTCAGTGACATAGGATTTTTTAGCAAAATGCAATAACACCCAATTCCAATGTAAAAGGCAACAAATGGCTATTTTTTAAGCACAAGACCACTCAAGATATTTCCAAATCAATCATGAAAACTATCAAATGACTCCAAACATGCAAAATACTAAAATTTGAAGCAAATCATGCACTCTAAGCACAAATCCACCTTCTCATCGTCATAAGTGACAAAAGTTGAGACTTCAAACCAAAGCAAAAGAGGGGGTCTCCATTTGGCAAAATGGGGCGTGTGTGCAAGGCACAACAAATGGCGACTCTGCTAGAAAATGCTCCAGAGCATTTCTGAGATAAACTTAAGTTTCAAACCTAGAATCTCTGTGTTTCCCACACATTAGATGAGAAAGCATGATAGCCTATCAAAGAATCAAAGACCACTAACCAGTGCAACCATCCATATCCTGAAAACTTGAGTGTGTGCAATTGTATTCATTCCCATCCCTTGGCAACTAAGTTCATCCAAGATCCCCTGAAACAAGCTAGAAAGCTGAGATTATTCTACCACCAGAAAGTGCTCAAAATTTTAGAATATGCTGAGCTTTGAAATGGATTAATGACCAGTAATGTTTTCTGCTATGATGACATTTGATGTTAATCATTTTTGGATAGTACCTTTTGTAAGTACCTGCAATCTGGTAGTCTCTTTATTTGCACTTGTAATGGGTCTGGTGTTGAAAAACACCTTTTATTTTTACCTAATATAAGCTAGGAACACTTAGTGTCACCTACTTTCCTTTGGATTGATAGTGCATGTGGTAGAAGAAGAAGTCAACCCTTCACTTGATACAGGATCACTCAGACTTGCCTAGCTACCTTAGGATCGTTTAGAGTGTAAAAAGTATATGGCTAGAAAATACTTCAGGTACACCAACTAATAACTCATTTCCAATGAACAGACATCATACTCCTTGGTACAACAGTGGAACCCATAGGAAGACCTAAGTGGAAACCTTTGCTTCTCAAAGAAATATTCCAAATTACTTACCCAACAAAGAAGCACTTGCAGGTCTACACAACTGTCACCACATTCGATAAATGGAGAACCCAAGCAAAACAAGCGCAGAAACGAAAAGAAAAACAAACTACTCTAACCAAAGAAAAACATGCAGAAAACAATAAATAACAACTAACTACCTACAACCAAGGAAAAGCAAAAGTAGAAAGTAGAACCTAAACTAGAACAATAAGAAGCTATCAAACCCTAATTAAAAACAAGCAAGACTATGTACAAAAGCTTTGGACAACAAGTATTAACACTCCCTCGTGACTTATTTCTTAGGACATGCAGGAGTAACAAGGTGTGGGTCAGTGTCCTAAGTATGGCAAATTCATCTTTGTACTCTGAATAGTAGGGTGTGGGCAAGCTAGGCTCATCTTCAAGGTGCCAGTCGCATAAGATCAGCAACTGGGGAAATTCATTAGGGCCATGATCGATCCAAATCCAAGTTGTCTTACCTAAATCATTATAATCAAATTGATAACTGGAACTAAGTGGAGAAAGGGAAGATACAACCTGATTTGCAGTATTGATGATCGGAGATGTGAGTTCAACACCTTCTTGTATTGCACCCAATATCCTTTCGTCTTTAGGGGGACACAACTTGTGGTGGATCATGTCTTGTGCATTAGGTACCTCCGGATCACTGAATGCTATAGCAATCTCCCAAGAAAATACAAAGTTTGGACAACCTCCTTTAGAATGTGGATCATCTGGATGAAATTTGCATGAATTAGTCGAAGCAAAGTCTAACATGTGTGGTGAATTTCCATGCAACAGCATATCCTTGCTAATTGTTGACACCAACTCAATGATGTGATCAAGTGATTGACATGAAAAAGCTTCCAAGCCATCACTTTGCAGGACAGTTTGATTTTCATTCTTAGATTGCAGATTTCTACTTTTAGTTGCCATAAGTAGGCCATCATCGACTATGTAGGGCTCTTCCTTTATGCAAGTATGAATAGAATCAGTCTGATGAACATATGATATACTTGAATCCATTTTACCAAAATTAGTCATATGCTCCAAAGCAACTCCCTCTGCAATGATTGGCAATCCTTGTATTTCAGTCATTGGCTGATATGAAATTAAAAATTCATTATCTGCAGCAGCAACATGGTCTCCTTTTTCCTCTATAGGTAGATTCTTGATGTCAATGTTGCTTTGAAGTGGTGTACTATCTTGATTTTGTTCATCTAACTCAGTTAAAGACCCTTCTACAGCAATTATATCAACCTGATATGGCTGATCATGACGATTTACTGGGCTGATATAGTCAAGAACTTGATCACATTTCTTTGAATAATTCGATTGTAGCTTAGATATGTCAACTGAAATGATTTTCTGCATTGCTGTCCATGACTGTCCTTCATTGGGAGGACTAATTTTCACATGTTCTTGCACACATCCGATCTGATCTAACTGCTGTTCCAATTCAAAATTATCATCCACCTGCAGGAGACTGCTATTTTGTACCTCTGTAGCAGCAAATTCAGTCTTAGGATCTGATGTCTGTGAAATATTTGATTGCTGATCTGCATGTTCAACATGGTTGTTCATCAAGTCTGTTTTATCATCTGCATTGTCCACATTCTTTGCAGCAAAAATCTGATCTTGTGCATTGCTCTATTCACTGCCTTGTGACTGAAAATTAGATTTTTACCATGCTGGGACAACATATTCTGTGACTGAATAGTCTGGATCCAATGGTTGAAAACCAAGCTTTATCCAGGCGGGGACCTCATCTTCATTAGTTGGGTGACCTGCAGACCACATACATTGCCTGCTCTCATCATCTTGACATGTATTTTGATGAACAACTTGAGGGACTTCAATTTCTCCAATGTGCAGATTGCCCTGTTGACCGTGATCATTTATGGATGGAAGATTTGTAGCTCCTTGCACGGTCTTGCTCTGTATATGTCTGTCATATCCATATGCTGCTTCAGGCTTATAAACTTAAAAAATAGGAAGCAATCCCTTTAAATGCAGATCCAATCTTTGGAGAAAAGTCAAACAATCAATTTTGTCATGTAGTTCTCCAAGATGTACAGTGCAGACCTGAGGTGAAATCAAGTAGTGTTAGTGGAGGATACTTCACTCTAATCTGCCCATCTAACACTTCTTTGAAAAGTGGGATATCTACTTGGAAGTTCTCTTCATGATATGATAGCTGAGATAGTCCTCTGAAGAATGAAGGGATTTCATGACTGAAACCCTTACGTGTACCCATTGGATCAAAATTTTCTATACATTCATTTCATTTCAACATGTGAAGTGAACCAGTAAACTAAAAACCTACATAACATCTTTCTCCAGCCCTCCTTCTAGCGCCAATTCTGTTGATGGTGGTTTTAGCACACAGTAACGCAGGTGTGATTGCTGATTTCACACCTCTCTTGAAAAGTATCTTACCCTAAGTAAGACTACTCCAAGGATAATACAGCTAGGTCTTATCTTGCTTGGAATCTCTCAATGGTTATGTTCTAGCTGTGCCTACAAGGGGCCTTACATGTAGTCTGCAAATCTTTAGGTTTGGGGGAGCAAATACACATAAACCCTATTATGATCTTCAGCTGATAGACAAGATAAGATGCTGCTGAAACTCTCGATCTAACAACTAACGGTAATTTTAAAAGAAAATGTAAAAAGGTGTAAGGTTTAGAAGGATCCTAAGTGACATTCACAATGTTAAGGTTATATTTTAGTAGACAAACATTCCAAAACTTTGAACCAGCTTCCTGAATTACCAAACTGAAATGGGTGTTACAGTGCTGCAGAAAATAGTGCTATCTTCAATGGAGGTCAATAGATTTTCAGATTGCATACATTCGTTAAATACCCAATAAATGACGCAACTTAACTCATGAAATGCAGTTGAACTTCAGCACAAATAATAAGCCCAGACTAACTTTACACAGCTATTTACCATCGACAAATAACTAAAAGTATGGACTTGGAATATTCATCAAATACTACAGCAAACCATTAACATCATAAAAGCACAACTAATCTATGGGAGAGCAAGATGCGAACCATGAAAACCAAAAGATGAATCAACACAAGATACAAATTCTCATATTTACTGCAGAAACTTGCTTTGTATTAGCTCAAATGGCATAGAGTCAACAATTTGGTATCAAAATCTCTCTTACAAAAAGTGGAAATGGCAGCCCTTTATATAGAAAGAAGCATACCCTAGCCTTCAAATGAACGGTGGAGATTAACTCAACACCGACGGTCCAGATTACATGGCATTTAATGAGATACAACAGTTTGTTACATTTTCAGATTTGCCTTTGTCTTGTAGGAAAAAGATAAAATACAGGTTGCAAATACATTGAATCTAGACAAAATGGATACCCATTTGGTTATACATGATGAAAAGCCAATTTTCAAGGCCTAATAAAGCCAAAATAGAGTCACATGACACTTGAAAACTTGAGCTAATGTGGATCCACGGGATTCCAAGTGCTGACTGGATCAAAAAGGAGTATTTGGCACTTTATTAGTGAAGATATATCCAATTGGATGCTTGTTGGACTGATTCTTGATGACTGGCCTACTGGGACATCTATATGCATGTCTTGGTGATCCAATCCAAGGTCATTTGAGTGGCATTTTGGGGAAAATATGAAAAATATAAATTTTGGTATTTTCTATATCATAGTAAATTGCATTTTCGGAGGCCTTTGGAGTGGAATGGGGGCTCAAAACCTGTCGGTAGCTTGGCATTAAGCCTAAGCAGCCGGCAGCTCAAACTAGACAATCGGTTTATCTTTCCAACGAGTCCAAGAAGTTTAAATTTTGATAAAATAGCTAGGAATTATGACCCCCGGACTGGATCACTAGGACATTGGACTAGATCTGCAGGAACAACAGTGATTTGGCATGATCTTCTATGTCTTTTAGCTCCTGAGACTCGTCTTTATCATCCTAGACATTATATTGACTTCCTTTTGCATGTGCAGCGGTAATTTAGTTGATAGAATGTCGATTCTGCATCTCTGGATCAGTACTGTATATCTGCGCGTACATCCTTCCAAGACGACTCCAGTTGGCTCCTTTGTGCTCTTAGACCTACAATAAACAAGACCAAGCATCAATTTCATTATAAACAAATCATTTTCCATGAATTTGGATCAAAACATATCCATTTGCAGTCATGGATCAGTCAATAACAACCCATTGTCAATGTTGCCTTCTTATAGACAACTTCATAAATCTAGTGATTTTTACATGATTTTCTGCATTTTTCTGCATTTTTAAGTACCCATTTGGCCAATATATTGATCTAGGAAGTTTTTACAGTCATTAGGATCCATTTGTAGACTTTAATTTCATGTTTTTCTAGCATTTTCTGCAAAAAGCGGGATTTTTGGGGTTGTCTGACCTCAGCGGGTATTTTAGGTTCATCCGACCTTTGTGCAGATTTGGGGTCCATCCGACCTCAGTGCAGATTTTGGGGTTGTCTGACCTTTGATGGCTTGCAAGTCGGTCGGAGGTCATTTTAGCGCAAGTCAGTTGACCATGATTTTAGCGCTAGCTTTGATAGATGCCGTTGGCGGGGATTTTCGTCCCGACTGACTTAATAGTGGTTTGAAGGAAGTTAGTCGGAGGTCATTTTAGTGCAAAGGTCAAAGGGTGATGATTTTTGCACAGAAGTCCATGAGTGAGGTTTTTAGCACCGAAAGTCGGTAGCGACTGTTTTTAGTGCCAAGGTCGGTAGAGGCTGTTTTTAGCACTTTTTGCAGTTGGGGTCATTTTTAGCGCTAGATTTTGAATTGGCCAGGGTGAAAGTATATTTAAAAATATATTTAAGTGGAATTTCTTATACTTTAAATATTTTTAAATATACTTTCAGGATGTTTGAGATAGGTTCCAGATCCATAGTATTTCATATGCAGATTCTAGAATTTTGTGGTTCCATCAGATTTTAGACTTAGTCATATTTCAGGATCTTCAAGGTTTCAGACTTGGCCATATTTCAGGATCTTCAAGGTTTCAAACTTAGCCAAATCAGGGCTTCAGGACCATGCATCGGGGTGAAAGCACATGAACCCCTTAGTGAAATCTAATGGAATTTGACACAGTTTTGCAACTGTAAGATCTGGAAACTAAGAATTTCAACATGACACATCCTGCAAAAGCAATCTCAAGGGCAATATTCAATGACATAGGATTTTTGAGCAAAATGCAATAACACCCAATTCTAATGCAAAAGGCAACAAATGGCTATTTTTTAAGCACAAGACCACTCAAGATACTTCCAAATCAATCATGAAAAACATCGAATGACTCCAAACATGCAAAATACTGAAATTTGAAGCAAATCATGCACTCTAAGCACAAATCCACCTTCTCATCATCATAAGTGACAAATGTTGAGACTTCAAACCAAAGCAAAAGAGGGGGTCTCCATTTGGCAAAATGGGGCGTGTGTGCAAGGCACAACAATCTCCAGTTCAAAAATAGAAGATGCAGGATCTTTGAAAGCTTCGAAACTGAGATTGCATCCGGTACTCAAACAAAAGGTAATATCTTCCATCTGGTTGGTTCTAATAAAAGTTGTTTGTTTGTTCAAGTTGATCAGAGTTGGTTATGGCATAGAAGGATGTGTCATGTAAATTTTGATAACATCATCAAGATAAGCAATACTTAGGCTGTAAGAGATCTTCCAAAATTCGTGAAACCTACAAATAGTTTGTGCAAAGAATGTCAGCTAGGTAAACAGAGCAGAGTCTCTTTCAAAAGCAAGGATTAGTCCTCTACCGGATTATTAGAATTAGTTCATACTGATCTATGTGGTCCGACAAGAATTAAGAGTATGTAAGGTGATAGATATTTCATGTTACTGATTGATGACCATTCCCAGATGATGTGGGTTACCTTTCTAAAAGAGAAATCAAAAGCCTTTGAGAAGTTCAAAATCTTCAAGGCTATGGTAGAGAATCAAACCGGATTGAAACTAAAATGTCTGAGGTCTGATAGAGGTGGTGAATTCACATCTAGTGAATTCATAGACTTTTGTGAGAAGCATGGTATAAAGAGACAGTTGTCTGCTCCTAGGACTCCACAGCATAATGGAGTAGTTGAGAGAAAGAACCAGACCATCCAAGAAGCATCCAGGACAATGATGATGGAAGCAAATGTTCCTTAGATGTTTTGGAGAGAAGTTGTCGGCACTGCAGTCTTCACTCTCAATCAAGTTCAAATCAGAAGCAATACCGGTAAGACTCCTTATGAACTTTGGTTTGGTATAACTCCTATTGTGAGATATTTCAGAGTATTTGGTAGAAAATGTTACATCAAAAGAGATGAAGATCTAGGAAAGTTTGATGCTAGAAGTGATGAAGGAATTTTCTTGGGTTACTCCACTCAAAGCAAAGCATACTAGTGTTACAATAAGAGACTAAGAAAGATGATAGAAAGTACAAATGTGAAGGTTGATGAAGGAATTGAGAAGCCCTCAAAGTTTTATGAATATGATGAAGATGATTTGAATGATTCTCTGGTTCAAGGAGCTCAAACCTCCTCTGAAAGTCAGATTCAGATTGTTCTGGTAAATCAGGAAGAAGAGGTTTGTCTGAATGAGCCTGATCAAGAAACAATAGTGCAAGAAACTCCCAAAGTTCCAAGGTATGTAACTTTAAACTACTCTGAAGATCAGATCATAGGTGACAAAAGAAAAGGGGTGCAAACTAGAAGGAAAATTGCTCAAAATTTAGATGAATGTTGTCTGATTTCAAAGATTGAACCTAAGACAATAAATGAAGCCTGCAATGATGAAAATTGGACCAAAGCAATGGAGGAAGAGTTGATGCAAATTGAGAAAAATCACACTTGGGATCTTGTTCCTAGACCTAGAAACAAGAATGTGATTGGAACCAAATGGGTCTTCCAGAACAGACTAAATGAAGTTGGTGAAGTAATCAGAAATAAAGCTAGATTAGTCTGCAAAGGCTACTCTCAAATAGAAGGGATTGATTTTGAGGAAACCTTTGCTCCGGTGGCAAGAATTGAAGTAGTCAGACTATTTCTTGCATTTACTACCTTTAAAGATTTCAAAGTGTATCAAATGGATGTCAAATCTGCCTTCCTAAATGGTGACTTAGAAGAAGAGGTGTACATTGAACAACCAGATGGATTTCAGTTATCTGAGCATGGTGATATAGTCTACAAATTAAAGAAGGCACTATATGGTCTAAAGCAAGCACCAAGAGCATGGTATGAAAGGTTGGATAAGTATCTTGTGTAGATTGGTTTCAACAAAGGTACTACTGACAGTAACTTATATTTCAAAATTGATCATGAAAACATTTTGATTGTTGAAGTATTTGTTGATGATATCATCTTTGGAGGAAAAGATAGCATGTGTAAAACGTTTTCAAATCAAATGAAAAGTGAGTTTGAAATGTCAATGCTCAGTGAAATGAATTTCTTCTTGGGTCTGCAAATTACTCAAACAGAGAAAGGAATCTTTATCTCTCAAACTAAATATGTGAAAGAACTTTTGAAGAAATTTGGAATGGAAGATTCAAAGCCTATGAACACTCCCATGGCTACCGGATGTAAGTTGAGCAAAGATGATGACTCTCCTAAGACAGATCAGACAAAGTATAGATGAATGATTGGAGGATTATTGTATCTCACTCAGACTAGACCAGATATAATGCAGGCTGTTGGTCTTGTGGCAAGATTCCAGGCTAATCCCAGAGAATCTCATGTCATGGCAATCAAAAGAATTTTTAGGTACTTAAAAAGAACAATTAAGTATGGCCTATGGTATCCTAGAGATCAAGATTTTTCTCTTCATGCATATACAGATGCAGATTGGGCAGGAGATGTGGATGACCGGAAGAGCACCAGTGAAGGAGCATTCTTTTTGGGAAAAAGGTTGGTTTCTTGGCTAAGCAAGAAACAAGAGGCAATATCCCTGTCTACAACTAAAGCAGAATACATTACAGCAGTAGGAAGTTGCACTCAACTTTTGTGGATGAAGCAGATACTAAGAGACATTAAAGTAGAATATGAGGAGCCTATCATAATTTTCTGTGATAATTCAAGTGTAATAAATATCTCTAAGAATCCAGTGTTGCATTCTAAGACCAAACACATATTTATCAAGTTTCACTTTCTAACAGAACAAGTGAACAAGGATGAAGTTAGATTGGAGTATGTACCCTCCAAGGATCAGATTGCAGATATTTTTACTAAACCTCTTCCCAAGGACTCTTTTGAGTATCTCAGGGAGAAGTTAGGGTCATGGCCCCTTCGGTGATGAACTAGGATGCACTGATGTGCATCAGTCCAGTGGATATCACAGTCATATCTTGTCGTCCGGATTGATGATGGGGAGCTGCTACTAAGGGGGAGCAGCTGGTGTGATTCTGATGTGTTAGAATTGCAAGTATGAGCCCTTTGCCATTGATGTCAAAGGGGGAGAGAAGACATGTGAAAAACAAGTGGTTGATGATCAAAGGGGGAGAAGTAAAGGAAGAGAAGACATGTGAAGTGTTGTTACTGATAAGGGAGCTATGACAGAAAGGAGAAGTTCTTGTCTTGATGGTCTTTCACATCATATGTTGCCATCAATGACAAAGGGGGAGATTGTTACAAGTATGAGGATAACCAGTGTTGTTATTGATGTCAACATACTCATATTGCATTAATGAGAAGGATTGGATGAGCTGTGTGCTGAGGATATTGAGAAAATTAGCCTCAATCAGGAACAGTGAAGAACAGTGATGACATTAAGGTAAAAGGCCAAGATAAGATGAAGATCAGAGGATGCAGATTAAAGGGTTTGTAGATATGAGTCTTGAGATGATCTAGTTAAGATTTTAGAGGTCCGCATGAAGATATGAAGAAGTTGTGATCGATCAAGTAGAACTAGTTCTGGGAGATGCTCTGGAGTGACAGAGTGTTACAAAAGGTCTGGTGAGATCCAGAAGTGCATTGTCCTATTCTGCGGATTGGAAGGAGTGTTTGGGTTGTCCTTGTGATGTATCATCTCGATTTGTTCATGGTTTGGAGGTCCGGAAGCACCTTTTTTAGTATGATAGTGGTGATAGACAATGTTATTGAAGTTTCAGATGAAGAAGAGAAGAGATTCTAGTAAGTAGAGGAAGTGTGGATGTACCTGGTCATTCAGGCAAGCCTGTGAAGGTTCTTGGGTCATGTTGAGGTTGTGTTGTCAGTCCGCATTAGTGTTAGAGCCTAGAATTGAAGATATTCTTTCGGATGAAGATATTCTTGTTTAGGATGGCCGACCAGATGAGTTATTCATCTTGTGAATGTTCTTGTGGATGATTGCTGACTTAGATGATTGTTCCTAAGTTGATGCCTTGTATAAATAAAGGTTTGTGAATTCATTTTGAAGTGTGTCATGGAGCGGATGAGTGTGGTATAGTGAAAGAGCGAGAGGTAGAGCAGAAGCGTCTCGGGCTTAAATGGAACTGATCCAAACATGGTAAAGATGTCAATCTCCAGTTCAAGTTTGTAATACTTGTTATCTTGTAGACAGTGTGTCTCTTGTAGGTAGTGTGCCTCCTTGTGAGCAGTGTGCTCAGGCAATGAGCCCTAATTGGCATGTGCCATGTATCTTTCTTATTCTTCTAACAGAGAATAATCCTTGGGTTAATCACCCCATGGTTTTTCCCTTGACCGGGTTTTCCACGTCAAAATCTTGGTCTCTAATGTGTTGATGTTTATCTGCTCTGGTGTTTATGCTTCATGCTTTCATGAATGGTTGATTGACATGCTATTAAATAATAAAGAAGAATCAAGTGTTTGAAGTAACAAGTTTTTGTACAACCGATTCACCCCCCCTCTCAGTTGTGTGCCCTAGATCTAACAAACATCTTTTTGCATGGACACATGTCATGTGCAGATTCCTTCATGTCTTCTCAATTTATCTCAACCATCGATTTCATTGAATTTCCTCCACCATTGATCGATCTTCCTTGAAAGCTGTAAATATGTCTGTTCACTTCTTAACAATCCCTCTATGATCAGTAAACTTTGGGCATTCATAAAATGTTTTGAGATTTCATATTGTTGAGCATATTACATCCTTTGAGCATGCATCATCCATTCACGCTTGTTGCAACCATGGTTATGCAAAGTACAAGAGAAATCTACATTTAAACCAAGGAATAAATACAATCTTAGGTGGTAATGTTCTTTGATTATTTGCATTGAATTGTGGTTATTGTCTTTGATCTATTTCTTGAAGGTTTTAGGATTAGGTTTTATTCATTTATGCTTGATCTTGTTAATCCAATTCTCCTTATACACATTTTGGCAGCCCAGTGGGACTCACTCCCTGATTTAGCATTATTTTTCTTGAGAAAAATTAATTTTTTTGAGCTATAGGTATGGATCTGTGCTTCTGACAGCTGGAACTATGCTTCTGGTTAACAATCCTATGCTTCTAGTGAACAGAAGTTTGCTTCTAGTACACAGAACTGCACTTTTGGTTTATAGAACTGTGCCTTTGGTTTCTTCTATTTTCTGAGTTGTTACTGACTTACATGGTTTTCTAGCATCTGGTTTATCTAATTTTACATGCAAGTTGTTGTATTTGCAAACATCCATCTTATTTGTTCACAAGTTAATTTATTTGTGGACATGCTTTTTCATCTTTTGACTTAATTGATAACTTATCTTTTTGTTTGTTGTCTGATTTTGGTACAGGATAATAGATTCATCTTTCCATCCAACCTCCTGGCCCATCAGAAGTCCACTTGTTTATCTTTTGGTGACATGATTGATTTTATTCTCTAATTTTTCAAGACTGGGACATAAATTCACTTTTGGCAGACAAGAATTCACTTCTAATAGATAGAAGTTCACTTATGGCAGTGAGAAATTCACTTCTGGTCAATAGTAACTCACCTCTGGTATATCTTTATGTGCCTTTGGTTAACGGAAGTTTGCTTTCAGTCAAAATTAATTTGCTTTTCGTTAACAAAAGTTCACTTTTGGTTACTATCTCTATTGCTTTTTATCTAACAAGTGGCTTTCTTAGAAACTAATAACATTGGTGTAGCCTCTTATTGCTTGACAAAGAAGCAAAGAGTGAAATTACTAATGAGTTTGGTGCAGGACACTTGACAAAGAGTTCATTTTTATCTTTAAGTCTTAGAAACTTTTCATTTTCTTAAGGGAATTTACAATCATGTATGCTTTGTCTTGAATATCTATGTACATATGCTCTCTCCTCACACCAAAAGGTGATCTTGGAGATCAAAAATACTAGATCATTCACTTTTTTTTTTATTTTCTTTATTCTTGGGGACTCAAGAGTCATACGTATGCTCTTCTCTCACATTGCAAAATGATCTTGAGAATCAAAAGTACTCAATATCCTCTCTAGGCGGCCTGCTGGGGATTTCATCACCTCTAGGGATGACCTCAACCGTATGTTCTGGCATGGGATATATAGATGTTACAAGAATCAAAAGGCTCGTTTCAAAGGACCCCTTCTTGTTAAGCAAAAGCCTCAAGATCCTTGGTCCACCAAGACTTGATTTGGTTTGTGCAAAGTTAGAAGTTGGGACACCCTCATTCACAAACTTGAGCCCCACCATACCTTGTGTATATTTGGGGACTCCTTAAACACCTTGTGATCCTAGATAAGACCTTCAACCATCATATCCTTCGGTGCATTGCAGTCATATGGAGTAGAAGAGCTCACACTTGTACCTTCATTGTTAGAGATAGAATACACTTTTGGGCAAGACTTTTTGTCTCCAAGAGTAAAGGGTGTAAGGTGGTACATGAACTTGTATTCGTTACCTATCCTAGCAATGATCTACGGTATCAAGGGGATGGAAATTGCCATTATCTAATAGTGGGGGTTGAAGTCACACCTGAGTAAGTCCATGGGATAAGACACTCCTATTATGCCCTGCATAAGCACCCCATCCTTGAGATAGACTGGGACCCCCCTTTTTGTTCCCTATTACTTTTGGCTTATGTGTCTTTTCCTCTGATGATCTGGTATCATATTCCCTCTCTTAAGTGTTTAAGAGTTCGTGAGCTTTTTGCCCCAAAAAATTATGTTTTTGAGCCTCTTGGTTGAGCCCTAGGAGTTTTCTTTTTCCTGGGCTCGTGGGTTCATGAGCCAATTTTGGTTCCAGGGACCAGGTCCTTTTTACCGATCGGGATCCGCAGTCCTGATCAACCCCTTGCGTCTGATCGGGACCCATAGCCCTAGTCGACCCTTGGACTCTGGGTCCTCTTTTCTCCCCACTCCCTAGAGTCCTGCCAAGACCGGGGGGCCCGGTTGGCCTTTTTGGTTGTTTTCCTGTGTGCCCTCAGGGCACTTTCTGTCCCGCATCCCCACCCTAGCTACCGCATTAATGGCGGTCTACGACTATACTTCCTAGGTATTTAAGGGCCCAAAAAACCCTTTTCACTCATTTTTTTCACTCTCTCCCTCTCATTATCTACAAACTTTCTTGGAGCTCTTTGTCGATCTTTTATCCCCAAAGCTTGTGTTTAGAGGTGTTGGTGTTTAGTTTGTGTGTGTAATTGAAATTTTTTAAGAAATTCCTCATTTCTTCCCATTCCTGCTCTCCTTCTTTCAGCCTTCATGCATCAGGTAGGGTATGTGATCATTTTTGGTTTGTTCTTCCCTTCATTTGTTCTCTCTCTGTTCGTCTCTTTTTCTACCTTATTGTTGTGTGTTTGGGGTTGTTTGTTGGTTTGTTTCCTTTGTTTCTATTTTTTTTCTTTCTTGCCATCTTTCCTAGGGTTAGATTAGTGTTAGGGCTTTTAAATTTCAATAAGTTGGAACTTTGACAATTCCCGTCTTCAAATAAATGGACTCAATTCAGCCTAAATAAAAAAACCATCCCCAATCTTTCAAATTCATGATCCTTGGCCAGACCTTTCCACCTCTGGGCCCCATTTCTAAAAAGAGCCTAACTATACAAAAGGGTCTAAATAGGGTTTCGAGCCCTATTTTCAAAATTGGTGAAGGTCTTTACCAACACAGTCAGGTGCCTTCGGGACTTTGAGTCCTGAAGGGTTCTGGGGACTTGGAACCTCAGGGTTCCAAAATTAGTTTTCTGCCTAATCTTCATGACCCGCTATCTCCACAAATGTCCATTTTGGGACTTTGGGTCTGTGATGGCCTTTCAACCTTTAGACCCAAACTAGCAAAGGGTCCTTTGACCACCTTTTGCCCCCAACCCACAAGTATATAGGTGTCCATTTTAGGACTTTGGACCCGCGGTGGACTTTTGGACCATCCCTACCTTAACTCTATCAAAGGGTCCTCAGAATGCTTTTCATCCCATGGATTGCCACCTGCCATGTGTCCATTTTAGGACTTCAGGCCTACAATGACCTCCTGGCCCTTGCAAAGTCTTAAAAACTGGTTTCCTCCCATCTCCCTAGGGCCTAATAATCCTCTAGGTTTTTCTAGAATTTTTATACCCTCTTTTCTTCCTGCAGGATAGATAGATGTTGGGAGAGGAGACTTCTAAAGAAACACTTTTAGGATCTAATTCCACGGAAGAATTTGAGCTAGGAGTAGAAGGGTTAGAAGCTAGAGAGACAACATCAGCTTAATCATTGAAGAAACTAGCTAAATAGAAGAAGAAAAAGGAACTCCCCACCACAATGAAATACCTATTCTAGGGGGTTCCCAAGGATTCTAAGTTCAAGAATGAACTTATAAATATCATAGACATTAAGTTGGGACATATTGATACCTTTGGAGATGATGTGACTCCTTAAGCAAGGAAGATTGCTCTATCAGGCTTAGGACACATTATTTGTTTTCCTCCTACAGTCTAATGCCCTAAATTAATCATAACTTTTGCTCATCAATATAATCCCGAGGAGAGGAAATGCTTTGATTTAGTGAAAATCTTCTACTGGACATTACACCAGAAATGATTAGAATAGTATTTGACTTTCTAGTATATCAACAAACCTGTACATTATCAATGGCTGATACTCTCCAAGCCTACAATGAAGATGTCAATGGCAATAAAGGATATTTGAATTAGCATTGGTTGAAGAAGAAGAAGAAATTTGCCTCTAAAGTTCTTGGAAGACTAGTCAAATCATATTTTCAAGAAGAAGTATCAGATGTAATCACATTGCTGAGCAGAGCATTTAGGAGGGATGAATCTAGAACATATGAACCCTAGATGTTCCAATATATTTTCTTTACTTTGAAAGGGGACACTAGGTTGTATTGGGCTCAAATGGTTTTGGATAATATACATTCTCAACTTATGTCTGTGGTACAGATAAAGAAGTATTATATGACATCATATGTTGTGTGGTTAGCTACCAAAGTTGGAAATTTCCTTGGGTTGTCCACAATGGGAATAACAGGAGAAGCTCCAGGACAAAGCAAGATCTTAGAGTTCTATCCCTAGTTGGTGTTGAAAGAGGTGGAGAAACACTTTAAAAGGGTAAATGATGCCTTTCTTTATGCTATAATTCTACAGCTAACAGGAGATCCCGCTTTTAGAATGTCTACCAAAGTAATGGATCTTATTAGGCCATGGGGATAGTGGTTCATCTAGTACCCCAAATCTACATACATAAGAGTAGTAGGCTTCATGATAACACCATTTTTGCTCCCAAGGCCTTGTAGTGATAAGATTATTTTGATGGAATTCTCTCACCAAATCAATGAAGTACATCTAAAACTATCTGGAAAATTAAATTTGGGGTGAAGTATCCTTTTGTTTTGGGTTTCTATGAATGCCCTTCAATCATTGCAACAAAAAAAGTAGCAGAGGAGTTAAATTCTCTAAACCTAAAAGTATATGAGCCTCGAGAGGACTTTGATCCTATTGGGAAGTAAAATCACCTTTTTCCTACTATGGATTTTCAACATAAACATTCTTTAGAAGACTTCTAGGCAAATTGCCAAGATGACTTTGAGGTAAGAAAGAAGTAGTATACTAGATTCATGGCTTTTCAATTTAGAGAATTTGGGTTGAGAGATGATATTCCTGAGGGATTTTTTGATGATGGAATAGTTTTAGATCCGGTATATGAACTTGATTTTGTGGATAAGAAAAGTTTGCCACCTATCAATTGGTCAGAGAAGGAAGAATACTCTATCAAAGAATTTAGCAATTATGTTATTAAGAGGAGTATGGAGTGCATAGAGCCCAGAATCATAAATTTTGTCCCTCCTAACCCACATACAAGGAAAAGAAGCAAGGATCAACCTTCATCCTTGGAGTCCCCTGCCGCTAAAAGACAAAAGACACAAGGTAAGCCTCCTAAAACTACAAAGACAGGGGTGTCCTTGGATAATGCTTCCCCCGTAGTTATACTCAAGGTAATACATGAAAAGTTTGATGAGTCCTTAATGATGTACAAGGAGGGTGCTATAGGAATCACATCTGAGATTTGAATTAGACCAATGGCCCAAGTTATACTTTCTTGAGAAGCCATTTGACAAATGCAAGGTGAGGGACATCAAACTAGTAAAGGAGAAACTTTGCAAACTACTTTTGGCATAGTTGTGTTCCCACCTCCCTCGTTACAGGAACAACCAAAAACAAAAAAACAAACTAAAGAAGAAGATGTTGAGAATGATAAAGGTTCAAAGTCATTACATGATGTCCCCAATGAGGAAGCACTTGAACAAGAACAACCACAACAATCTAAGGAACCAAAGAAGCTGAAAATGAAGAAGAGGAGAAAGAAGATAGAGAGGTGCATGGAGCTAAACAAAATGTCCCTTCAAAAGAAGAAAGAGAAGAAGATGTTAATGAAGAACATGTGCTCATGAAGCAAGAACAACAAGAAATCATTGAAGTTGCTGAGCGAGAAAAAAGGGACAAGGCTAAATCTCCAAAATCTACAGATGAATTGCCAAGACAGGAGAAACAACAGGAAAACATAATAGGAGAACAACCTGATCAACCACAGCAACAAACAATTCAAAATCAGTAGGACCAGACTTTACAGTCCCTAGTTGCACCTTCATGGTTGAATTTAAACTTGGGGAAAAGGCAGCAAATTGTGTCAATGCCTTTGAGTTTTCAAGAGATGATGGCCGAGTTGGAAAAAGATAAACCTAAGAAGAAGGCCAGAACCTTGTCAACTATTCATGTTATTGACCAAGTGGAAAGAATTGTAGAGATCATGACCTCAGTAGCTAACAAGGATGATAAGGAGCTATAGGCAGAGGATTACCAAATCACAAGGGTAAATTTGGGTAAACAAACTTGTACCGAGGAAATAACTTCATTTGACTCTGCATATACTACAGTGAAATCTAGAATGCAGAAGGATAAATAGGTAAAAAATAGTTTGAAGTTACAATTGCACTAGATGAAGGAATTTGTTAAAGGCCTTATTACACCAGTGTCACAACAATCATCCCCCATCGATGTACCAATTTTGATGACCAAGCAAGAGGTGGATACTCTACAAGTGATGAAAGAGAAATTTTGTGTTCTTGATAGGTGGGTTTTAAAGTTTTTAGAAGAAGCTTTTAGCATTTTTGACAAGTATTTTCTGTTCTATGAAGAATCTTGTTAGTTGGAAAAAGGAATAGAAGATTTTGTGGAAAGCCACCAGATGGAGAATAGGGAGTTATAGATTGTGAGAAATATGAAGGTGATTAGAAAGATGACTCAATAGGAGTTAAATGAATAAGGTATATTGCAAGATGAAGAGCCTAGTTTTGTGGATGATAATATTAAAATTGTTGAATACAAGATAGAACAGATTGCAAAATATCGCCCTTCGTTAATCACATTGTAGCAGGATAGTTTTCAATATATTGTTATTTTTGAGACCTTTGTCAAGGCAGTTGTAGGTAACGATATATTTTTAGATGATAAACATAGATTGGAACCTATGGATAAAGTGAAGGAAGTCTATAAAAAGAAGATGGATGACTTATATTAGGCTTCGAGTTTTGATGAAAATAAGTTGGATAGATTTTTGGAATCTAAGGCTCATTTTAAATTGGCATTGGTAGACATTGGTAAGATGGAGAAAAGGTGTGAACGGGCTGCCCAATGGATGAAAACTTTCAAGTTTAGGTATTCGTGGTTGGATGGGCCTGACATGGAAAAAGTAAAACAACTACTTTCTAACTATGCTGAGTACAAGAAAGTTAAATTTGCTGGTGGGGCGTTCAGTTCTCACTGAGTTCATTTGTTGGACTTAGTCAATTTTGATGAAATTGTGTAAAAGGAAATTGTAATAAAATATTTTTTCTAAAAAGGGACTCAATATTTTTATAAAGTGGGCCCTACAAACATTTCTTTTTTCTTTTTAATATTTTTGAGTTGAAAAGTCAACTTAGAAATAGACAAGGAGAAAGAATTCTATTTTTGGGTATGCTTTTTGAGTTGCATGGAGTTGGTGATAAAAATGATGATAAAGGGAATTGGATGTAGTTTATAATTGCAGTAATTATTCTTTTTGAGAGCCTATAAAAAGGATGGACTTATTTTGATGAAGAGTCTGAAAGTTGAAGAATTAGGCTGTCGGTCTTTAGATTTTTGTACTTTTATTTCAGCAGTTGGTAAATTTTTATAGCATTTTTAGAGTAGAGGAGATTGTACCACTGGAAATAGATCTATATTTCTAGTATTTTTGTCGGATGTACTTTCTTGTATTGAAGTTCAAAGAAGTTACTGCAAGATGGCTATCAATTTCATGGGATCTTTCTTCATGTTTCTGGTGTAGTGCATTGAACTTATTCTTTACTTCCATGTTTATCTAAGAGATTCTAAAATTTGCGCTTTAAAGTTTTGAATTTATTTCTGATTTGTGTATGAAACATAGTAATCAGAAACCATAATTCTAATCATATTGATTTGGGAATGCTTTGATTGTGGCACTGTAATATGAATGATTGGGTTTATTAAAACTAATTTTAATATTGTGGTTAATGAATTTCTGGGATAAATGTGTTGATATAAAGTTTGAGATTCATTGTATTGCATCATTTACTTTTCATTCTTGTACTTGTTGCAAATATGTGCCTAATAGGTGGTCATTGATGTCAACATATCCTTGTTGCCATTGGTGTCAACTGTATCCTATTTTTGTTGCCTGTGTAGAAGACTAGATTGTTGAGGATATTGAGAAAATTAATGAGGATCAATGTATGCTGACCATATGACTAAGTAGAGGATTGTCTGAAGAAGCTCTAGTTAAGCTTTGAAGGGTTTGTATGAATATTTGAATAAGCTATGGCCATTTGAGTAGAACTAGTTTTGTAGTATTCAGAAGAGACAGAGTGATAGGAAAGAGGTCAAGATTGATCTAGATATGTCAAATGATGATCTGTGGATTTGGAGGCATGTTTGGGAAGTCAGGGTGTATCATCCATTCAAGTGGTTCATGGTTTAGAGGTTTGAAAGTAATCTTTCTAAAGTAATAGTCATGGTAGACAGTGTTCTTGAGATTCTAGAGGAAGATACAAGTGATTCTGATGATTTGGAGGAATGCAGATGTTTTTGTTGAAATCAATGTGCTTATAGAAGTCTCTGAATTGTATGATTGCTATGTTGGAGGTCCGCATTGAAGTTTGAGCTTGTTAATGAAGATTTCCTTCTTGGTGTTGTTGTTCTTCCCAGTCTTGGCTGACTGGATGATTCAAGTGTGTTGTGGATGATCTAAGAGCATTTCTATGGAGCATGGTGTGTTGATTAATGAATATTTGAGTCCTAGTTATGTTTAGCTAACAACTTAGTGATTCACATTAAGTTAGATGTTTCTAGTGCTGACCTTGATGTTCATTCCAAGGTTGATGAAGCATATAAGTACTTGTTGATGAGTTGTGGAAAATTATCCTTGTGCGAAAACAACATAATCTAAAGAAAGGACCAAAAGGCATAGTAGAGCAAAGGAGCAAAAGAAAAAGAGCTATTTTGATGAAGAATTAGAGAAGTATTTGGGGCAGAGCAGAAAGTTTTGTGAGCATTCAATGAAACTAAACCAAGCATTAAGTAGACACTATTTCTCAATTAATTCCTTCTATACTAAAATAAATTATGTAGGCAGTAAGCCTCTCTTTTAAGTAGTGAGCTTTAGGTAGTGTGCCCAAAGGCTTGTGCCTTCTATTTTTTCTAAAGTACTTTTAACAGGGTACATATCTTTGTGGGTTAACCCCCACTATGGTTTTTCCCTTAACCAGGTTTCCATGTCAAAATCTTGGTGTCAATTGTGTTGCTTATGTTTCTGCTCATATGTTGTTGATCAACGCTTTAATGTTTATATCATTAATCTGATAGTAAGCTAATAAAGAAGGTTTCAAGAATTTTTTTTTATTTTGTGTGACAACTGATTCACCCCCCTCCCCTCTTAGTTGTTCGACAATTGGTATTAGAGCTAGATCCTCTAAAAGAAGATTGACCACTTGAGGAGTCCAGGATGTCGACCTACAAGAAGGATAGTCTAAGATTTGATGGAACAAATTATTCTGTTTGGAAGAGTCGCATGGAGTGCCATTTGTAATGCATGGGTGAATCTTATTGGGTGTTAACTAAGGATGAGTATAATCCTCCAGAGAAAGGTCTATCAACTCGAGATGAACTCAAAGATGCTGTAAATAACCTTTGAGCTAAAGAAGCCTTGTTGAGTGCCCTAACTGATTCAGAAATGACAAATGTCTTTGGACTAAAAACTGCTCATGAAATCTAGAAGTTGAAGAATCTATATGAAGGTGATGAATTTGTCAAATGTGCCAAGCTACATAGTCTGAGAGGAAAATTTGAAAATCTGAGGATGAGTGAAGATGAAAACATCAAAATCTACATGCAAAAGATAAATGAATTTGTGTGTGGTATCAAGTATGCTGGTGGAACTTTGGAAGAATCAGAGATTGTGACAAAAGTGCTTAGATCTTTACCTAATTCATAAAAACTTAAGGTTGTTGCTATAGAGGAGATCAAGACTATCTTAGAAGTTACAAGAGATCAGCTAGTTGGCAAAATTTCAGCTTTTGAATTAAGTGAATTTGGTGATTCTCTTCCTAAGCCTAAATCTATATTTAAGGCCAGTGTATATGGAAAACAAAGATTAGATCCAGGTGAAAGCTCTTCAGCAAGATCAAATAGATTTGTGAAGGAAAGGAAAGATCTTGAAGATGATGAAATTGAGACTGTAGATCTTGAAGCTCTTATTGCCAAAATAATGCCAAGAGGATCCAGTAAGTATGAAGGAAAGTTACCACTCAAATGTTTTGCTTGTAATAAGATTGGTCATTTTGCCTCAAGATGTCCAGAGAGATTTTCAAAACCAAACCCTAATAGATATAATGGTCAAAATAAATGCTACTATGTCCAAGAAACTGGAGAAGGAGTCACAGATGATGAATCTGATCATGGAGATTCTACTGAAAATGATTGGGTGTTCATTGCTATCAAAGAAGAAGATCCGGTGTCTACTAAATCTGATAGTTGTGCAAATGTGGAAAGTGCCTTGGCTACTTAGGTTGTTGAAAAGGATGAATGGGTGATTGATAGTGGATGTTCTCATCATATGACTATTGATAAAAGTAAGTTTGTAAGCTTTGAAAAATATGAAGGCGAGCTAGTGAAATTGGAGACAATTTAGCTGGTAGAATCCGTGGTAGAGGATCCATCTCTATTGATGGTAAGAATAACACTAATGATGTTTTGTATGTGGAAGGACTAAAGTATAATCTTCTCAGTGTTGGATAGTTAGTTGATATGGGTTATGACCTCATATTCAAGGATGGAAAATGTAGAATCTTGGAAAGCTCTGGAACTGAAATTGTATTCAGTACTTAGACTAAAGGTAACATCTTTCATTTAAGTAGTTCGGGTAAAATTTGCTTGATTTCTCATGTGGATCAGAGTTGGCTCTGGCATATGAGAATGTGTCATGTAAATTTTGATAACATTGTTAAGATAAGTTCCACTCAAGCTATAAGAGATCTTCCAAGACTTGTGAAACCTACTGATAACATGTGTAGAGAATGTCAACTGGGTAAATAGAACATAATTTCACTCAAGAGTAAAGAACAGTCATCAAGTGGATTGTTAGAACTTGTGCATACTGATCTTTGTGGTCCTACTAGAATTAGAAGTGTACAAGGAGACATATATTTCATGTTGCTGATTGATGATTACTCCCAGATGATGTGGGTAACCTTCTTAAAAGAAAAATTAGAAGCTCTTGAAAAATTCTAAGTGTTCAAGTTCATGGTGGAGAATGAGATTGGTATGAAGATAAAGTGTCTGAGATCCAATAGAGGTGGAGAGTTTACCTCTGGTGAGTTTGATTCATTCTATGAAAATCAAGGAATAAAAAGATAGTTATTTGCTCCTAAGACTCCTCAGCAGAATGGAGTTGTGGAAAGAAAGAACTGGACCATTCAAGAAGCTGCTAGGACCATGATGATGGAAGCAAATCTTCCACAAGTCTATTGGAGAGAAACCGTGAGTACTGATGTCTACACTCTTAACCGGGTACAGATCAAAGGCAATTCTGGTAAGACTCCTTATGAACTCTAGTTTGGTCATCCTCCTATTGTGAGATATTTTAGAGTTTTTTGTAGCAAATGCTATATCAAAAGAGATGAGGATCTAGGCAAGTTTGAAGCAAGAAGTGATGAAGGAATTTTTCTGGGTTACTTTACTCAAAGCAAAGTATACAAGTGCTTTAACAAGAGGTTGAAAAAGATTGTTGAAAGTGCTAATGCCAGAGTTGATGAAAGCAAGGAAGGACATTCCAAGTCTTGCAGATATGATTTAGATGATCAAGATGAAAATCCAAGTCAAGAAAGGAAACTACAAACTTAGATTCAGATCTAGATTGATATAGAAAATCCAGTAATTCAAGACGATAGTGCAGAAGTTGAGGAACAAGATCAAGAAATAGAAGTTAAAGAAAATTCCAAAACTCCCAGGTATGTAAGGATGAATCATCTTGAAGATCAAATCATAGGAGATAGAAGTAAATGTGTTCAAACTAGGAAAATAATTGTTGAAGATCAAGACGAGATTTGTCTAATTTCAAAGATTAAACCAAAAATAGTAAGTGAAGCTTGCGAAGATGAAAACTGGGTAAAGGCAATGGAAGAAGAATTAATGCAAATTGAAAAGAATCACACTTGGGATCTTGTTTCTAGACCCAAGGACAAAAATATGATTGGAACTAAATGGGTCTTCCAGAATAAACTAAATGAAGATGGTGAAGTTGTAAGAAATAAATCAAGGTTAGCATGCAAAGGATATTCTCAAGTGGAAGGAATTGATTTTGAAGAAACTTTTGCTCTAGTGGCAAGAATAGAAGCAGTTAGGTTATTTCTTGTATTTTCTACTTAAAAAGATTTCAAGCTCTATCAGATGGATGTCAAATTAGCTTTCCTAAATGGAGAGTTAGAAGAAGAAGTCTACATTGAGCAACTAGAAGGATTTTAGTTGTCTGATAAAAAAGACATGGTCTGCAGATTAAGGAAAGCATTATATGGACTCAAACAAGCCCCAAGATCATGGTATACAAGATTAGATAAGTATCTACTAAAGCTAGGATATAACAAAGGCACTGCTAACAGTAATCTTTACTTCAAGATTGATCATGAGAATATTCTAATTGTTGAGGTATTTGTTGATGATATCATTTTTGGTGGAAATGAGAGCATGTGCAAAACATTTGCTGATCAGATCAAAGTGAATTTGAGATGTCCATGTTTGGTGAGATGAATTTCTTCTTAGGTCTGCAAATCACTCAGTTAGATAAAGGTATCTTTATATCTTAGTCTAAGTATGTGAAAGAATTATTGAAGAAGTTTGGAATGGAAGTTCAAAACCAGTAGGTATGCCTATGGTAACTAGATGTAAGTTGAGTAAAGATGATGACTCCCTTAAGGCAAATTAGGAAAGGTATAGATCAATGATTGGAGAACTGCTCTATCTGACTCAGACCAGACCTAATATCATGAAAGCATTAGGGCTTGTTGCTAGATTCCAAGCTGATCCTAAAGAATCACATGTTGTAGAAGTCAAAAGAATCTTTTGATATCTCAAAGGAACAATTGATTATGGTTTGTGGTATCCAAAAGATAATGACTTTACTCTTCATGCATATATAGATGTTGATTTGGCAGGAGATGTGGATGACAAGAAAAGTACTAGTGGTGGTGCATTCTTCTTGGGAAATAGCTTGGTTGCTTGGCTGAGCTAGGAGGTAATATCCCTATCTACAGCAGAGGCAAAGTATATAGTAGCAACAACCAATTGCACTCAAGTTCTGTGGATGAAGCAAATATTGAAGGACATCAGAATTGTGTTTGAAGAGTTAGTCACAATCTTCTATGATAATTCAAGTGCAATAAGCATATCAAAGAATCTAGTGTTGCATTCAACGACAAAGCACATATCCATCAAGTTTCATTTCTTGAGAGAGAAGGTAAATGAGAATGAAGTTAAGTTGAAGTTTGTATCTTCAAAGGATCAGATTGTGAATATTTTCACTAATCCTCTTCCCAAGGATACTTTTGAGTATCTCAGAGAGAAGTTAGGGGTTATTACCCCTCCTGATCAGAATTAAGATGCACTAAAGTGCAACAGTCCGGTGGAACTCACAATCATATCTTGTGATCCAGATTGATGTTAAGGAGGCACTACCCAGGGGGAGTAGTCTGCATGCAATTTTTGAGTTTGGGCTGAAAGCTAAATAAGGAAAAAAGACTGGCAATATGTGCCCTTTGCCATTGATGTCAAAGGGGGAGAGAAATCATGTGAAAAACTAGTTGCTGATGAAAGGGGGAGCAGTGAAGAAAGTAGTTGCAGAAGTGATAAGAGAAAGGAGGAGAAGTTCTTGTCTTGATGGTTGAATTAGTTTTTCACAACATATGTTGTCATCAATGACAAAGGGGGAGATTGTTGCAAATATGTGCCTAATCAGTGTTGTCATTGATTTCAAAATATCCTTGTTGCCATTGGTGTAAACTGAATCCTATTTTTGCTACTTATGTAGAAGACTAGATTGTTGAGGATATTGAGAAAATTAATGAGGATCAATGTATGTGGACCATATGACTGAGTAGAGGATTTTCTAAAGAAGCTCCAGTTAAGATTTGAAGGGTTCACATGAAGATTTGAAGAAGCTATGGCCATCTAAGTAGAACCAGTTTTGCAGTGTTTAGAAGAGACAGAGCAATAGGAAAGAGGTTCAGATTGATCTGGATATGTCAAATGATGATATGTGGATCTAGAGACATGTTAGGGAAGTTAGTGTGTATCATCCATTTAAGTGGTTCATGGTTTGGAGGCCCACAAGCAATCTTTCTAAAGTGACAGTCATGGCAGACAGTGTTCTTGAGGTTTCAGAGGAAGATGCAAGTGATTCTAATGATTTGGAGGAATGTAGATGTTTTTGTTGAAATCAATGTGCTTGTAGAAGTCTCTGAATTGTATGACTGCTATGTTGGAGGTCCACGTTGAAGTTTGAGCTTGTCAATGAAGATTTCCTTCTTGGTGTTACTATTCTTTCTAGTCTTGGCCGACTGGATGATTCAAGTGTGTTGCAGATGATCTAAGAACATTTCTATGGAGCATGGTGTGTTGATTAATGAATATTTGAGTCCTAGTTATGTTTGGTCCACAGCTTAGTGATTCACATTAAGTCAAATGTTTGTAGTGCTGACCTTGACGTTCATTCCAAGGTTGATGAAGCGTATAAGTACTTGTTGATGAGTTGTGGAAAATTATCCTTGTGCAAAAACAACATAATCTAAAGAAAGGATTAAAAGGCAGAGCAGAGCAAAGGAGAAATAGAAGAACAAGAGCTATTTTGATGAAGAACTGGAGAAGTATTTGGGGTAGAGCAGAAAGTTTTGTGAGCATTCAATGAAACTGAATCAGGCATGAATTTGATGCTATTTCTCAGTTAATTACTTCTATACTAAAATAAATTTTGTAGGCAGTGAGCCTCTCTTTTGACCAGTGAGCTCTGGGCAGTGCACCCAAAGGCATGTGCCTTCTATTTTTTCTAAAGTACTTTTAATAGGGTACAAATCTTTGTGGGTTAACCCCCACCGTGATTTTTCCCTTAACCGGGTTTCCACGTCAAAATCTTGGTGTCAGGTGTGTTGCTTATGTTTATGCTCATATCTTGTTGATCCATGCTTTAATGTTTATATCATTATTCTGATAGTAAGTTAATAGAGAAGGTTAAAAGTAGAAAACATTTATTTTGTGTGACAACTGATTCACCTCCCCCTCTCAATTGTCTGCCACTAGTATCTTTTGATCTTTCTTTTCAAAACAACATAAAAAAATATTGATTCAGATCTAGTTTGATTAATCATAAAATTAATTTTAGCCCCTTGTGAATTGTCCATATCAACCTTGTGCTTGCATAGCGTAGTTATGACCCAACTCTTGAGACCTTGGGGATGATTGATTCTCTTTCAGATCAACTTTCCTTTCAGGAGAGGCAAGTTAAATCTCACCTTGCGTTTGTTGCATGCATGTGTTAAACGAACCATCAACAGAAATGGCACTAGAAGGAGGGCCTGAAAACTTTTAAACTTCAAACTGGAGTGCATTAACTCTTTTTCTCTTGAGAGATTTAGGAGAATCCTAACATCTTCACCTGGGAAGGAAGATTTCTTTAAACTAGGATTTCCAACAAGAGCAAGAAGCATGAGAGGAAGACATAACAATCAACCCATTTCTCCTCCACCAAACCAGTAACCCATATTAGCAAGTCTACCAGGTTCACCTATTCTACTTGCATCAATAGCATTGTTTGCTGCATAAAATTCTCCTTTAGGGACTGTGCCAGGAGCAATCCATGAATTACCCAGGAACTTAGCAAAGTTTTATACCAAGTACATTTATGGAAAAAGTAAAACAACTAAGGAACAAATACAAGCCTTCAAAGATGTTGTGATTTGGTCACAAATAGCCCATCAGGATGTGGTCTATAGGTTGTTCCCTTATTCTTTGGGAGACTTTACCTATATTTGGTACCTCAGTCTACCATCAAATTCAATTTCATCATGGCAAGAACTAGAGACAACCTTCATTAACCAATTTCAGACATATGTTGACTCGGTTGTCCTATACCATCAATTTGCCACCTGCAAAAAGGAACCAAATGAACCCATAACAATGTTCAACACCCGATTTCAAAGGCTATACAAGAGGTTGGCTTTTCCTAAAACTGTAGCAGAAGATGTAGTCATTCAAGTCTAATTGAGGGCAGTAGATCCTCTAACTAGTCTATTCCTGAGAAGAACTCAGACCCCTACAGACATAGACACTCTTGCCAAAACATACAAGTTGGCTATTGAGCTGCAACATCAAATGGATCCCTCACTTGGGGGATTAGTGGTTTGATGCCTTTACTAGGGCACATAGGAGGGCCAAATCAATTGCCTACAATAAACAATGCTCTTGCCAATAACATGCCTTTGTTAAATCCAATACCCTTGGTCATGCATCAGCCTGCAAACTAAGCACTTGCTATGCCTATGATCACATGGCCTAACCTGAACCAGAATAACTATCAAATGCCTGTAGCTAATGCTAGAAACTCATTTTTCAAGAAACCTACTATCACTCAAACAAATCTAGTCAGTGTCCAAGCTGATGCACAGATAAAATAATCAAATGTGGGTCAAAATATGCACTTGACATCAGAAATAGAAGCCCTCAAAGAAAACCCTATCCCAAGTAATGAATGAACTCACCCAGTTTAGAATGAATCCTACACTACCTCCAAGTCAAAACAACCCTCAGGCTCAGAATAATTTCCAAAATTAGAATTAGAATTACAATCAGAGTCCATTCAGTAGGCAATGGAACACCAGACCTAACAATGGAGGAGTGACTAATTCAGGGATTGGGCCAAATGAAGGGAATTATGGTAATACTTGTTAACTACCATTGCACCAAAAGATTGACCTATTAATGCCTGATACAACCACTTGACTTAACAAGAACGGGAGGTGGTTAAGCCCTTGTCACAAACCACTGCAGCGCAGTGCTGAACAAGGAGACCAAGGGCCACACCTTGCAACAATCCCCCCCAACGCAAGTGCGGGGTTTGAACCCGTGACCTCAGCTCTGATACCAATTGTTAGTTGTCATTGCACCAAAAGATCGACCTATTAATGCCTGATACAACCACTTGACTTAACAAGCATGGGAGGTGGTTAAGCCCTTGTCGCAAACCACTGCAGTGCAGTGCTGAACAAGGAGACCAAGGGCCACACCTTGCAACAATACCAATACTTCTAACATCATGAACATGGTTGAACTCAATCATATAATTAATTGGTGTAGGCTGTATGATACAATAGATCATTTAGAATTGGACTACCAACAAATGGAAAAGATGGCCAAAATTACATAGGTAGAGTCCCAATCATCTTACAACTCCACTCAAGAAAATATGAACTTTATAAACATAGCCATGGTTCTGGATGCTTATGTCTTCCCTTTCAAAGAAGACAATGAACCATCTAATGAAACCTATGAGGTTCAAGCATTTCAACAAGGGAAGAATAATTATTTCTTAAGGAATAAATCTCTGGGCCCATTCACTACAGGTATTCCCCCAAGTAATGGACCTACACCACTTGATCCTAAGGCCAGTAACAATCCCTTGCCACCCAGAGGCCAACCTAAAGTACAACAGAGGTCAAATCTAGTGATACTTGCAAGGCCTCAGGTAGCTTTAGATCTGAGATATGACATAATCAAGGATCTCAAGAAAAGCAAGTCTAATATGTCAATTTTTTATGTCCTTCAGAATTGTCCTACTTAGAGGGAGGCTTTGATAAAATTCCTAGACAAGCCTACTTAGCCCAAAGAAAAAGCAAAAGTAGTGGCAACCACTAATGCCTATACAACAATGTACAAGGGAAAGTTAGACTCCGTTCCATTTCTCCTTAGTGTTAGGATCTTTCGGAAGAATTTGCATAACTATATGGTGGATTCAGGGGCATCTGGTAATGTAATGCCTTATTCAATGTGCTAAAAATTAGGGATGACCCCAACTCCCACCCAAAAAAAAGTAACACAACTAGACAAAATAGAAGTGAATGTGATAGGAGAGCTCAAGGACATACATATCCAATTGGTGGTTGATCCTAGAATACAAAAACACATTGACATATATGTGGTAGACATCCCTGAGGCCTATGGGATGTTGTTAAGCAAAGACTAGTCCAAAATCTTGAATGGATACTTCTCTACTAATTTTTCACATCTATGGTTGCCATGGAAGGCAATTGAGAATCAAATTAGAATTGGGAGTGAACCCAGGTTGAAACACATTATCATAGAATACAACCACCACAACAAAATTGCTTATGTTGAAGTTGAACCATGGGTTTATAGGGTAGATGAAATTTTGACTACTCTCATATTCTCTCAAGATGCCACACCAACCAAGAAGACTAGAGGTGTAGAGTTATATTCCAAATGCAAATAGTTTGTTCAGAAATTAGAATCGAGTTGGGCTTCACTAGAAGAAGTCACCAAAATTAATGATTTGTTACTCCGTAATTGGTGTTGAATCCATGAGTGTACCCATTCAGAATTAACATGTGCAATATGTACAGTTGTAGTGAAAGAGCTGATGGTGTTAGGTTGTCATTGATGTCAAAAGTGTTCAGGAGATGGTTAATGAGGTATTCATCATGATATCTTCATATGGAAGAGGTAATGGAGTTTATTATTTTGCTAACATGGGTTGATCAAGTTAGGTTGTCCACATGGGTCCAATGCACAGATCATTTTGGGGTCATCAGGGCATTAAAAGTGTGGTTGATCATGATGGAAATGTTCACATGTATTCATGGGTTCAAGTTGATAGGTTCAAAGCCATATTGATTAGTGATGGTAATCATCAGGTGATGATGGGTTCACAGTCTTATGTTTTCAGGATGCCTTCTCAATAGTCTTGTTCAAGATAAGAGGTTCAAGAAGTTACAATCTCAAAAATGGTGATGTTTCTTAAGAGTAGAAGGAGAAATGCAAAAGAATCATTAGATGGTCCATTGATGTCAAAGGCATATGATATAATTTGATCTTGCAAAGAAATATGTGGCAGCGTTATCAAATTTGTGATGAGGCTCATAATGATTTTGGTCTTCATTGGAACATCTAATATCTATTCTCTGTCATAAATATGGGAAAGCATGATATTTGATATTAGGATTTGAAAATTCCTAAAAATCTAGTTTTCTATCTCCTAAAATCATAAACTATTTCCCTATATTTATGGCTTTTCTTTTAAATTTAAAAACTTCATGTTTATCTCCTAATTTTATGGCCCACCAAATAAAAGTGGATTTTATATGGGGTGAGGAGGCAGATTTATTTTATTTAGTCTTTGTTTTTAAAGACTAATTTCAAATATTCTTAAAAGGGGGCAGATTTTGAGGAGATAAAAAGTTAAAAAAGAAAAGAGTTTTCATAATTTAAAAAAAACTCTCTCACGTGGAAAGAAAGTAATAAAGAGGGAGTTTAAGGAATTTCTTTTTTAAGGACAGATTTTTTAGTATTTAAAAGAGTTTTTTTTTAATGGAGATTTTTCTATATTTAAAATGCAAGTGGGCTTCCTTCATGTAGTTTAAAGGTTTTAAAAAAAGGAAAGTTTCTTTTGGAAAGAAGATATATTTTTTGAGAAGATTTTTTTTAAGACTATTTTCCTATATTCATGAAGAAGTTTTTTTTTTAAAAATGGGAAATGAAGATATTTTTTTATGAAAGAAGAAAATTGCAGAGAGATGAAAGTCTTTTATTTTTTGAAGATATTTGACACATGAACAGTTTGAAGATGAAGGTGAATGATTTTTTTTGAATCAGGAGTTGAAGATTTTCTTTTGGAAAGAAATTGGAAGATCAAGAGTTTTGTAAGGATCCAATGAAAGATTTTTTTTTGAATTTGAAGTATTTCTTTGTGAAGTTTTTATTTGCAGATTGAGGAAGTGGTGTCTTTACCGCTTGGAGAAGATGAATGATATTTTTGAAGAATATCAATGATGTAGAGAAGAAAATATATTTGCATATTTTTTTAATTCTTGCAGGTTAAAGAATATTTTATGATGGGATTGGAAATGTATTTTCTTCAAAAGGAATATGAAGGATCATGCAAAGTTTGAAGAAGAATTTGAAGAGAATTGAAATTAAAAGTCTCAAATATGAAAAGATATTCTTTCATCTCTAAGAGGAAATATTAATGGGATTTTGGTTTCGTGAATTTGGAGAATGTGAAAGGTTTTGAGGATTAGAGATTATGTTCTTTTATTTTTGCAGATGACAAGATAAGATGCATTGTTTTTGAAGACATTAAAAAAAGAGAAGATGAAAGGACAAAATGATCTTCAGTGAGAGCAAATGACTAGTAAGACAGAGAAGAAACATACAGAGTATGCAGTACACAGGGTTGATTTTGAATATCTGAGTTTGTATATGATTTGGGTTGATAAAAAGAATGGCCATTTGACAGATACATGAGAGAGAAGAAATGTTTTGTATTGAAATAGAGAAACCCTCTGAATTCATGTTTTCAGTTTGTTCTGTAATAGGGGTTGGTGCTCCTTGAAGCTAGTGCTTCTAAACATTGTTGCCAGTGAGGCACAGTATGTCAGTGAGGCTTGAAGGTCAGTAAGACCTTTCAATTGTCAGTGAGACATAATATTCAGCCAGTAAGGCTTTGTAAGAATTTTTTAAAGTTAAGCCAGTGAGGCACTTCATGAGTGGTTTTTCTACCCTGAGAGGGTTTTCCACTCCATAAATTTCTGTGTTATAATTTGTCTCTATGTGTGCATATTTGTGTTTTGTTGTTAAGTTTTTGGTTCACATCTTTCACTATCAGTCTTGTGCATATGAGCTCAACAGATCATTAATGTCTTTCTTTCTACTTGTCTTGTAAAGTTTGCAAAAAGTTAAGAATTTACACAACACTGATTCACCCCCCCTCTCAGTGTTGTCATTGACTCCTACAAGAGCACCTCTTTGAAAAATGACATTCATAACCTTTATCAGTAGACAAAGGTACCTCAGGTAGTACAAGACTTTTGATCAAACAAGATAACAATAGAGAGATAGTCCACATACCGATCAGCAGATGGGACAAATAGGTGTTATCTCTTTAAAGGGACAACCCGATGATACCACCATGGATACATTAGGGGTGAATCTTGATAACAAAACCTCCTAGGAACATAGTTAGGTAGATATCACCCAAGCGAAGAAATCTTTGATTGTTCTAGTTGAAGAAACAAACTCTTCAAAAGAAAGTGGAGAGGAATCAAACTTATTTGATAAGGAACTAACTCAGGTGAAGGAAAGACCAGGTATAAAGAAAGAAGAGCTAGATTCCCTTGTCTTAGCAATTAAACATTTATCTGTGTAGCCCAACTAGAAAGGGAAAGCCGCTTATGAGACACCAGTATCAAAAGAAGATTAGATTTGGACTTTAAGATTTGATGGTTCCCATTCTAAACAAGGAGCTAGGGTAGGCATGGAGTTCGTAATCCCAAAAGGAAAAGCCTTCCTAGCATCTTATTGGTTATAGTTCCAACAACATGACTAAGTATGAATCCTTGATCTGAGGGTTGATTTTCACCCACAAAAATGGAATACAGTGCCTCAAAGTACAGGGAGACTCTAAGTTGGTTGTATGGAAGGTGAGAAGTCAATATGCCTTGCATGAAAAAAGGTTGGTTGCATATAGGAATAGGGTGTAGAATCTTAAAGAAGACCTTAGTATCTACAATGCCAACAGCATGGAGATTTGATTCATGCACCAGCTCATGAACTACAACCTATGACAACTCTGTGGCCTTTTTCTCAATGGGGTCTCGACCTCATAGGACAAATCCACCCATCCTCATCCAATGGCCATAAATTCATCATTACTACCACTAAGTACTTCTCAAAGTGGGTCAAAGCTATTCCCATGACCTATATCACCAGTAAGTAAATAGCCAAGTTTATCCTTCACTACCTCATTTGTCGGTATGGTATTCCCCAAGCCATTGTCACTGATAATGGGAGACCATTAAAGAACCAATATGTCCATGCCTTATTCACACAATAGAATATCCAACATCACTTTTCAACTCCCTACTATCCACAAAGTAATGGTCAAGCTGAGGCTTCCAACAAAACCATTCTCAAAATCCTTAAGAAAATAGTCAATGAAGTTGGTTGTGATTAGCACCTGTAACTCAATCTTGCCCTATGGGCCTACCACACTAGTATCAGAACACTAATTGGTGCCACACCTTATGCCTTGGTCTATGGCTCTGAAGCCATCCTACATATAGAGGTCGAGATCCCATCCCTTAGAGTATCCATGCAGAACATGATCGGTGGAAAGTAGTATCGCACTTCCAGATTAACTGAGCAAGAACTAATAGATGAGAGGTGCCTTTCCACCCTTAATCATCTCCATGTCTATCAAAACCTCCTCTAGGGTAATTACAACAAAAAGATCAAAGAAAGATGGTTACAGGTTGGTGATCTTATCTTAAAAGAAAATTAGAGAAATCAAGCAAATTGAGAAAAGAAGGACAAGTTCGAGCCTAACTGGTTAGGGCCCTTATTATCATAGTAGCATATGGATCAGGAGCTTATACTTTAGCATATGGATTGAGATCCCATCCCTCAGAGTATCCATGTAGAACATGATCGGTGGAGAGGAGTATCACACTTCCAGATTAATTAAGCTAGAACTACTAGATGAGAGGTGCCTTGCCACGCTTAATCATCTCCATGTCTATCAAAACTGCCTCTAGTGTAATTACAACAAAAAGATCAAAGAAAGATGGTTTCAGGTTGGTGATCTTGTCTTAAAAGAAAATCAAAGAAATCAAGTAGATTGAGAAAAGAAGGGCAAGTTCGAGCCTAACTAGTTAGGGCCCTTTATTATCATAGTAGCATATGGATTAGGAGCTTATACTTTAGCCACACCTAATGGAATTCCTCTAGATGAGCCACTTAACAGTGTTCATCTTAAGAAGTTCTATGTCTGATCTTTAGAGTATCAAAAAAAAAATCCATCCTCTGGTGAAAACCTGGCAAACAGGCGCCTTGGATAAGTACCATAGTGAAAACTTGGCAAACAAGCACTATGTGTAGAGTCAACATCCATCATCTATCGAGTCCTGTTCATTCTGTGTCCATTTCACAACAGGCTTCATCCATCCATTCATAATAAAACTAATGGCATTGTTTGCATTTCCATCTCCCTATCTAGTATAGCTTGGAAATTTATCAATGTCCATCATCGTCATCCCACATCTTGATCTATGTCAACAGGTATCACTATCTTGTCCTAGGTCAAAAAAACTTTCTATGTCTTCTCCATCAGTCACCCATGCAAACACCTCTACTGGAATAGGGAAACCCTTTCCTTAACCTAGGTCTAGGAATGGATCCTTATTCACAGTTCACAAACACTTCAACCATCTCTTCACAATGCCAACACTTTTTCTACATCATCACACCAACTAGAACTACATATCATCTCATCTCAATCTTAAGGTACCTTGATCCCATGGATATGGGTATGTAGGTAGTCTGGAATATGAAGGAAGTATCCAATACTTAGGTAATAAGATCTCATCATTTCGCCTACTCAAGCCCAAACACCTTGACCCACTCATCACTCAACCTAGAGCTACATATTATCATTTTTCATCTTTCCTTGTCATGTGCCTTGATCTTGTGGATATAGGGTATGTAGGTAGTCTTGAATACAAAGGATGTATCTAGTACTTAGGCACATACGATTCATCATTTTTCACCCATTTCAATCCATTGACATGTCATCTTTCTAGTCTTCCATTTATCAAAATCCATTCACCTCGACTTGACTAACTCAAGCGGCAAAACAACAAGCTAGCACATCCTTTCAAAGCAAAGGTCCTTAACAAACCTGAAGCAAAGCAACTTACTTACAGAGTCATATACTGTCCTACGTATTGATTGCCAACATCAACTAAATCAATCTCAACCAAACAACAAATCAACAAACTTGTCTTTTACAACATGTTCCATGATCGAGACCAACACTCCATCTCATATGACACCCTTTAACAAGATATTATCTTTTTCAACAGATAACACCCTTTAATGGACACATAGCTCCTACGATAAGATTGTTTTCTTTCCTATCCAATCTATCATGAGTAACCTCTTTGGCAAGATAATATGTTGGTTGTATGTTTACTTTGTAAGTCAGTCAATTTGCTTTATGGTTTATCTTTTGCTCCTTTGTCCATTACCTATTCAAGGCTACCTTGATTTATATATAATTGTGGTATGTTGTGATACAATACAGATTGGGGGTATAGTCATTGCTTTTGTGTGCCATGTTTGAGGAATGATCTTTAGTATCTTTCTTAGCAGTGTATTTATCTTGTGTGTGTTACGACCTAGCATCTTACATATTTACTATTCTTCTTGCATTTACATGTATTGAAGTTTATCTTATGTTCAAGACTATGGCTCATTCACATGTACAACAAGGTTATATTATGTCTAAGGGATCTAAGTTTAAACCGCTTGCTTGTAGAGTCAACGTCCACGCACTGGGATATCACAACACCTTGGTCTTTTATACCTTGGTAGCAAACTATCCACATGCTATATCAAAAAATAGAATTGCTCTTTATAAACAATTGTGAAAACCAATGCAACAAGCTCATTCATTTACCCATCCATTTACCCATGGCCTTATATAGTTTTCCAGCAATGATTGATCAACAGTCTTTCTCTCATGTTCTCTCCTATCTCCTTTCTTCTATCTATCATCTATCCAACCTCACCTATCTCCAACACAATCTTCTAGTCAAGCGTCAACCCAGTTCTTTTGTCGCTTTCATGTCTTTCCTCTCGAGGGGGCATCCTATGCCAACTACACAGGGGCAACTAGCTACACTGGGGCATCAAAAATTGTATCATGTCTTCAACAATCATTTTCTTTGACACAACGCTGTAAATTGCATTGCATGAAAGAGGGGCAAAATATAGACACCTAAAAATGACCAAGTCATCACATAACTTGCATTTCATCTATTATGTCTAATCACCTGCATTCAACATTAATTAAATAATCTAATTATTTAATTAATTTCATCAAATTCTTCTAAAACTCCAAAATTCAACATTAATTAAACAAATCTTCTTTATTTAATTAATTTTCATTAAATCAACCATATTCTTCCAAAATTAAATAATTTTTATTATTTAATTAAATCATTATCCTTTTTCAAATTTCAAGTCCACATTAATTATGTTGGTTTTTTCCCTGACTGGATGCTCATTCCCAGATTTCCCTACAAGGTAGCCATCAGTGATCAACAGGATCTCTGGGCCAGGGGCCAACAGTGTAGGAGATAGACTCTCTTTTATCTCCTCTTCTTCTTTAGGCTCTGCAAAACCTAGGGGGGTATTCCCTACTCAACACCCATGAGATATAACTATGCAAAGACTGGAATGCTGACACAAAGTAGATAAATCCTCTATTAAGCAGATCAAAACTGTGAGATAAGTGCAAAGGGGCTAGCTTTGGGTCTATGTTCAGTTGTAGATAGAGGACTTTGGATCCTAAAACTACTTCTACAGTCCTAATGGTTATTTTTGGAAGTATGAGTTTGATTTATGTGTTTGGATGCAAAACTAGGACCTGGTGTGTAATCTCAATGCAGAGCTAGATCAGTGCCTATCCAGGGCTCGAAGTCAATAGACATACACCTGTGAATGATTAGCATGAACACACTAAAACTGGATTTCAAGGGGATGTTGTGGTATCTGCCTTATAGACACCTCCCAAAATAGAGTGTTAAGTTATTAATACTTATGGTATCCCTATTACAGTATATCTTTCCCAATACTCAATCTGAAAACATTTTAATCTACCCCTTGAGCAGAAGTTGAAAGATCAAGCATTCAATACAGCAAGTCTATATTCTAGAATCCCAGACATCCCTTAGATATTTAGATTCAGAAGGACACATGCAATACTGGAGACAGAATAACAAAACACATGCAAATACAACATTACTCATATAAAACCAATCATGAAATCAGTAAATTCATGCATGAGACATACAACAAGAGATACATAAACTCACAAAATCTCCTGCACAGAGCAACCAGAACTAGTTGTATCTTATTACAACACCAAATTGTCCAGTTTTCAACAACCTTGAATTAAGTAGCATCATCTGCTTATAAAGCAAGATGATGTACTCCCTCATTAATCACATGGCAGTCCCCAAGACATCATCAGGTGCGGTGCATCGCCAGGGGGCGCTGGAAACATTTAATGTAGCCGCACAGACAGGAGGGAAGGGGCAGGTGAGATCTTGACCTGCATCGCCTTGTCATGATTTTCTGTCGAAATCGAGTAGCTGGCGTATCCTTTCAACCCATACCTCTGTGCAATCCTGCCATTAATGGCATACCAACTCACAGCCTCGGGATACAGCAGTTGCATGCCTTGCAAACCTTCTCCTGCCTTGGAATGCTACTGTGGAAGTGTGGAAAACTCTCCATCTGAATATTTAAATGATAACAGTCGATCTCCTCCCTTTCCCACCGAGATCTGCGGCGTGGATCACGCTGACATGTTGGCCACCAATGGTAACACGCCACGTAAGCATCCTGTTGACCTTCTCCATCTTTCAAGTGTCTCCACGTGGAGCGTTCCATGGCATTCTTTCCTTTCAAAAATATGTGAGACATTATCCCACATTTGCCCTGCAGCACTCTTTTTAACATTTTATATGCTAGGCTGACTACATATATAATGTCGGTGATTTTGCTCCCGATAGCACCTAGCATAAACCTTCATCATCACCCATCGGCCAAACCACTTATATCGGTGAACCTCATATCCATCCTCCCGACATCATATATCACCCTGATGGAGTAATATCACCCCCATCATCCAAACCATCGTCGGGAAGACCCAACACGTCAGAAGATCACCTCCTGACACACGCCGATGACCAAAGTCATGCTAACGGCCTGCATATGCAAACATCCTGCTGATCTCATCGTCATATCCGCAAATGTCTTGATGATGTCATCATCACATTTAGAGCAATGGTGATATTCAGAAGATGACCTGATATTTGGAATATCACCCGATATTGAGAATATCATCCTACAGAGAAAAAGATGAAGGCAAAGGTCGAGCGGATATCACCCCCGTAGGAACATGACATCAGCAGCATCCTAATGTTGAACAAATATAAGGTGACAAAATAACATCAGGGTGATCTTAACAAAGATCACCCAATATTCAAATATGATGACCTTGATGAAAATTGGGTCATACTTAGAAATTTCATAGCGCCAACATCAGGATGATCTTGGCTAAGATCACTCGATGTTAAAATATCACCCCGTAGTAAAGGTCAGGTTGGCAAATGCATGATGACCCCCACAAGATATCCGGACATGATGAGAAATGACCCATGCAAGAAACATCAAGGGGATGTCTGGGAACATGATGATGGTAGTGATATCCCCCTTTCTTCAAAATATCCTAATGATGCTGCAAAACACTGATAGGGTCCAAGACTTAGAAACTTCATGAAATCCTGGGACGGTGCCTGCAAGCTAATAACCTGGAACCTGATAAATGATGCAGGCACCAACAAATTAAATAAATCCAATTATTTAATTAATTTATCATCCAAATCCTCTTATATACAATTAAATAATTAACATTATTTAATTAAATTAGTTGTTCTTCTAAATTAAAATAAATCATGCAAATTTATTTAAATTATCTCAATCCTCTAAAAATAAATAAAATCAAGTATTTTATTTATAACCTTCATATTCCTCTAATCTTGCACAAACAATTAAATAAATTTATTTATTTAATTTGTTTTTTCATCTAAAAAATAAATCTTCTAAAAATAAAATATAATCACATATTTTATTTATCCTTCATCATGCAAAATAAATTAAATCAATTTATTTGTTTGATTTATTTAAATCTTTATAATCTTCATATTCCTCTATCATGCACAAACAATTAAATAAATTTATTTATTTAATTTTAGTTATCTTCCAATTCCTCTTAAAATATCTTGTTAACTCGTGCACAATCAGTCTTATTTTTAGAACTCTAAAAAAGGCACAAAATTACAAGTTGAGTTATCTATTCAATCAATCTTGTTTTCATCATATCTTAATAAAAATATCCTTATGGATTGACACATGTTGTGTGCACGTTCATCATGGCTATTTGTTTTATCTCCTCTGTTGATTCTTTTGAATTATCTAGACCATTGATCGATTTCTGTTGAAACCTATATAAACCCCTCTCATCTCCTTCACAAATCCTCTTTGATCACTTATTCTCAGGCATCCTTTATAGTACTTTTGAGCATATATCACATCGATTGAGCACTTTTATGATCTTTTGACATTGATCTTTGAGCATCTACACTTGCTTGTTGCAAACATGGTTTCGCAGTATTATTGAGCAATCCACATTTTGACAAAGAGAACGACACAAATCTGGGTAAAATCTTTCTTATTTCATTTGATTTATCAATAACGGCTTTTTAGTTAGATTAGTTCTCTTTATGTTATGGGCTTTTGATTTGTTTGTTTTGATTTTATCTTTTAAACATAATCAATTTTTCCTCATACACATTATCCATGGAGGTTAATAGCCTTGCACATCCAATTCCAAAGAGTCAACAACCATTGTGTCTTATTTGTTTGATTTTCTTTCCAAAGAACTCAGAACTATCTTTCTCCAAACAAATAATAGTCATAAAATCTCACTTTTGAGATACAGAATTATGCTTCTGCACACTTTTACTATGCCTCTAGCACATAGACCTATGCCTCTGGCACACAGAAGCTCACTTCTAGTTGATAGAATTATGCCTCTAATTGACATAACTGTGCCTTTAGCATACAGAACTGCGCCTTTGGTCCTATCACTTTTCCAACTAGTTTTCATAGAATTGTACCTTTGAACTATCTCAATACACCTCTGGCATACAGTACTGTGCCTTTGGTTAACAATCCTACACTTTTGGTCCACAAAACTGTGCCTCTAGGTTATCCTACTACTGCTTTTGAGCTATCTTGGTACCACTTTTGGCATACAATCCTTCACTCCTAGTTAAACATAATCATCAGTCATATTTTCACCTAGAATCAGAAAACATTCATTTTTAGTCAAATTTGTCATCAGACCTGATATCATTCAGACCATCTACTCTTGGTATCTCAATCATTCAGTCAGATTCACCCATCCTTGTATCAAAATTTAGACTTTTAGAGCCTTTTATCCTCTTGAGACTATAAGATTATCATCATCATCATCCATCAAACAACCTAGACATTATCCAACTTTTAGCTTTAGTTTAGCTTTCATCCTAGAATCTAGATCACATCTTCTAGTTTATCTTTGAGTTAAGAAGCTGCCTTTCTTAGATCCATAGATAAATTAGCATATTTCAAAACTAGTGGCATAGCTAGCTTAGGAGAGTGGCTTCTCTTGAGTTGGTCAAACTCATCATCACTATCTATCTTTCCTTGAGGTCATTAGTCTATCTCTTGGAGGATAATCCCAATCACATCAACAATTGATCTAGATTTTATCAACTATCCAAAACAATCAATCAACACATTCAACCTAAAAGTCTCAACTTTGTTTCAAGAGTCCAAACATCACTCCATCCATCATCAATCCTTATCATATCAAATCTAAAACATCATATGCCTTTGACTAGAAATCAACATCGATTAGCCATGGAAGATAGCCAAAATAATCCTCAAAACAACCCTCAAGATGCCAACACTTCATTGATTGATGTAACACAATTCACCACAGGATTGATTCCTCATGAGTTTCTTCCAAAAGAAAACACAGTAGGTCCTTCCTTAACTAATCAATATGGACAACATGACTTTGGACAATAATCCCAAGAAGTGTCACAAGACTGAACCAAAGAATTGTAAAACCCTAAAATCTTAGACACCATAGATAGGCTCTTAGCTTCGGATCCTAATAGATTCTTTCTTTTACTTGTTAAGCAAGGAGCTAAGTTGCCTAATGATTTTGACACATCTACAATCAAAGAGCAAGACAACATTAATGATGCTATTGCTACTATGGGTAGATCAAACCTTACTCCTATTCAAACCATGTCTTCCATAGCACTCACAATTCCAAATACACCTACACATAGTGTTCCTCTAACACCCTTCATTTATAAGTATGTCAACCCACTATACCAACCTCCCACATAAATTGAGCCACTTCTTGTCCCCACATCTATTCATCTAATGAATCAATCAAACCCCTTTTTCACCAATCCACACCTAATCATCTCATACCCCACCAACCATAGTGTCACAAGTTCAATCTTCCATTCTTAATGTCTCTTATGTCACTCCTCTACAAGTGTCACAAGTTCAATTTTCCATTCCTAACGTCTCTTATGTCAATCCTCCACAAGTGTCACAAGATCAAACCCAATCATCTATTCCTCTTATATCATTCACCAATACATCCCAAGTATCACAAGTCCAATCCTCTATACCTCAACACGCCTACATGAATCCCCCACAAAACTCACAAACTCAACACTCCTACATGAATCCCCCACAAAACTCACAATCTCAACACTCCTACCTGAATCCTCCACAAACCTCATAACCCCAAAAATCCTACACCATACCTAACAATCCATACAATATCCACTCATATGCATCCAACACCAATCCCTCTCATGTAGTACAACAATCACCATCTATTCAGCAAGGTCTTCCATCTATTCAACAAGGTCTTGCTCAACAACAACAACAACCCATATCTGAAATTGATCTTAAATTTTCCAATCTTCAAAAACAAATTTAAGACCTTACACTAGGACACACCAAGAAAATTTTCTCTTTGGAGGAAGTTTGTCCTTACCCCTTTGATAGGTCACTACCTATGATCCCTTTTCCTCCAAACTTTGAAATGCCAAAATTTGACAAATACAAAGGAAAAGGTGATCACAAAGAACACCTTAGGGAGTTTTATATTGATTTCCTAGAGGTTGCCTGTAATTGCACTTATCTCTTATGCCTCTTCCCTCATAGTCTTGGAGGGAAATAAATAGAATGGTTTTCTCATCTACCCATAGGTATTAAGTGTTAAATGCACAAGACAATTGAGAGGGGGGAGAGTCAATTGTAACAAAAACTGAATCAAGTCAACATCAAACGCAAGAGAACACCAAATTTACATGGAAAACCCAAGAAGGGAAAAACCACGGTGAGCATTAGCTCATAGTATAAAGTAATATCAACACTAAAAAATAATAGGCTCACAGCCAAAGGCTCACTTCCAGAATAGAGAAGAAGATGGAGAACATTGTTACAAGGAGAAAACTATCTCAATGCAACTGAGAATTCCACCGCAACACCATCAACACCTTCATAGTCATACTGAAGAATTTTAGACACCTTTTGATACAACAACTTAAAAGATGATAAGAGCAATATGGAGAGCATTACAAAGAGCAATACATCCACTAAATTTTACTTCTAACAAATGAACAGATATAGTCACGCAAAGACTATATTTAGTGAAAGCAATTAAATATTATAACACAAAATGATTGCACATGGCTCTGATACCAACTTTTCAACACAGTTACAAATGAAATTATATTATAGCAGAATGAGAATAGAATTGGAACACATACAGTGTATCAAACTTCTCAGGATAACAATCTCATATACATTGCTCGCTGAAAACAAAACCTAGAAGCTTTTAAGACTTCTGAGTTTCTAATTTCTACAGATGTAGATTTAGAGCATACTACTCTAATCTTTAAGCTTTCCTAAAAACTTAGACTAGAACTCTCTAAGAATCTTTATACTTCCTAGACTTTGCTCGGAGGAACTCACTTTCCAAGACTCAAATGAAGAATGAGGCAGCCTCGTGTCCTTATATAGATCTTAGAGGAAGATCTTTAACCTATTCTCTTGAATTCAGTTTTCAAGTCCGACCATACAAAGTCGACATGTGCAAACCCTTATCCGAAGAATTACCCATTGAGGATAAGATTCCTCTAGTGGGACCAAATAATCTGTGAACAAGAATAAAGGTGGATAGACAAGACTAATCTATTGTTTATTTTCATCACCTAGATTTGCACACTTGCTACAATTGTGAAACTTCAGCAATCTAGAGTAACATGGCAATGATCTCTAAGTGAGGGACTTTGCTAAATGAGATCAGACCTTCAGAGAAGGTCAGCTTCCTTGACTGGATATCACCTAAAACTACTAAATCTTCAGAGGAAAAGGGAGGAGGAATGCTTCTAATGAAAAATGAAAATAGGAAAACTAAAAGTAAGGGTGATGCACTAGACTGATTAAAAGAAACTTTCATAGAACTGAGGAGATGCACAACATAACCAAATATAGCAAGTAGACATACACAGATTCAACTGATCCTAGCCAAGGTGAGAAACCAGATGATTGAAAGGAACAATACGTTCACAGGAAAACATATGCGAATACACACTAAACTAAAACTCAGTCCAAAGAGGCAAAATAACTTGCATATATTTAATGGGAAGGCAAAGTTACAGTAACAGAAAGCTCTGTTTGAAAACAGATAGCTCCAAAGCCAAAAAAATTTCAACCTTATTTACATCATTCGAATGCATATATATAGCAATTCAAGAATACCCTAAGTCAGTTACAAAGTTTGCTCAAAGAGCTGCAGTAGGAAAATATCTCTGAAGGAACATCCAATTGCAAGGAGTTATGGTGGAAAAGATCTAGAATTGATGCAGATGGAAGATATTTTTAGTCTTCAATGCAAGTTGCTGCATCATCAATCTGCTCCCTTGAAACGGTGGAAGATATTTTGGTATTGAATGCGAGCAGCTTGCGTGTCTATCCTCAACCATGACTGTATGTAGCGTCTGAAACAAGGTAGTGGAGAGATATCTTCTGATCATGAATGCAAGCTACTTCCTCTTTGTGCAACAATGAATCTTTACAAAGCATCTTTTTGATCACGGGAAGGATAACCCATGCATATTGTTAGGCAAGTATGCTTTCCCCTTTTTCTGTGGTGTGGGCCACGTCTATCTTTTGACACGAAGAGATAGATATCTTCGATGGATGACAAGCCACATCCATTAGCTTGTACTAGGATCAAAGTCACTGGGAATGTGTCTGGCATACATTATACATCCTTCACAAAATTCTCCAGCTGGATGTGTACAATCAAGGGCAATGGTTCCGGTAGTTCTCAGAGGAGGCGAATATTCTTTGGCTCTTGCTTCATAGTATCTACAGTGATTACAGAATTCCCATGTGGGATGAGGAGTACATCCTGGAAGTAAGCCACCATGAGCATGTGAGGATTTTGCAAATCTTCTTTCCACATAACACTTAAGACTTTAAGTTTATGTGGTCCATACATCCCATGATTGATAGATGTATTGTTAGCTTGATCCATTCTGTAAGTTTTGGTGTGAATCCAAATAGGCATTTGTTTCTCATACAATGATTTAATGTATTTGGGGTGGTCCAATATTGCAATCTAGAACCAAAACCTGTTGGGCCATATGTTTGTACCATATGCCGACTGATAAGATTTTCAGTCTTGGAATCAAATGTTAATTTAAACACAACCAGAAAAAGATGAAGTGCCTGTAAAGTCCATTCCTTTAGGAGGAATCTGTGGTCCTTGAAACATATCTTGAATGAGATTTTTGCCTCCTTCATGCTCTAGCCATCTATCAGTTCTGTGGACAAAAGGATTCAGGAATTTAACTAGGACAACAAAATCACTTTCGGCCCAATTTTGTAGAACAACTTTGATTTCAGGATCAAGATCTTCACCTAGAGCGGAGAATTCAAAGAATGGTCTAGGTTTCCATAAATTTTCCAATTTTAATTGTTGTGTGGTGACTAAACATTTGAATCTGTCATGCAACAGATCATTAGCCATATAAAAGTTATGTCTATCTCGCATAGCAAAAGGATTAGTGCTCCACTCCATGCAACTTTTTCATACCACCGATGCTCGTGAACTTTGATGAAATTTACTCAGCCAATGAGTTTAGGTGGTCCTTCAACTAGAACATCATGTTCCATTTTGGCAAAGACATTACCTTCTCTAAATAGAAAATCTGCAAAAATGTTAGAGGTTCTGGGAAGATGGACAATATCAAAATCAAATGTATTTAAAAACTAAGCCCATCTGAGAAGTCTTCCACAGACAACTTTATCCTTTGATTCTTTTTTAAAGAATCCTTTCAAATTCTACAGATTGCTTCTAATCAAGAACTTCTTGTCAGCAATAAACATTTGAAATGCTTTTAAAGTATTAATAACTACAAGAATTTCTTATGAGTACTATGATAGTTAATCTCACTATTTTTTAAGCTTCTAGAGATATATCTAACAATTTCTTCTCTGCCACTAGATGTCTTTTCCTTAAGAACTCCTGCCCAAGCATATTCGCTTGCATCTATTTCAACAATCTTATCACCGTTTCCTAGAAGTCTCAATGGTGGAAGTTCAGAACATTTCTTTTTAATCCTTTTAATCAAGGCATCATGCATTTCTAACCATGGTGGTGGATTCTTTCCTAGTAATTTATTTAACTCAAGCCTATCTTCAACAATTTTATAGTAGAATCCAGCAATATAATTTACAAGTCCTAAAAATATTTGGAGTTCTTTTACATTGGTTACCTATAAATTCTAGATATGGGTCAGAATATGTGATTGTGCTTCCATTTTCCCTCCTAGGAGAAGCTTGATGCCGATAAAAATGATCTCACATTGAGCAAAGTGAGACTTAAAAGGGTTGACAGCAAGACCATGTTGCTGACAAATGTGGAGAAATTGCTGAAGGTGAATCAGATGGTGTTTCATATCCTGGCTGAACACAAGACTATCATCAATGTAAGGTTGAATAAATTTAGCATATTTACAAAATATGTGATCTATAGTTTGCTAGAATATAGAGGGGGTAGTTTTGATTCCAAATGGAAGAACCTTCCATTCAAATAATCCCTGAGGCACTGAGAATGTTGTCTTATAGAAATCCTTAGTTTTCAGTCCTGTTGGTTTTTTCCCAGACTGGATGCTTTTTCCTAGCTATCCCTACAAGGTAGCCATCATTGATCAACAGGATATCCGGGCCAGGGGCCAACAGTACAGGAGATAGACTCTATAGATATCTCTTCTTCTTTAGGCTCTATAGAACCAAGGGGGGTATTCCCTATTCAACATCCATGAGATATGCTTATGGATTGACTGGGATGTTGATATAAAGCAGGTAAATCCTCTCTTATGTAGACCAAAACTGTGAAATAAGTGCAAAGGGGCTATCTTTGGGCCTATGCTCAGTTGTGAATCAGAGGATTTTGGTCCTAAAACTACTTCTAAATGTCCTAAAGGTTTGTATTTGAAGTTTAAGTTGTTCTTGGTATCTGGATGCAAAACTAGGACCTTGGTTGTAACCTAGATACAAGACTAGATCAGTGCCTATCTCAGGGCTTGGAGTCAATAGACATACACATGTGAATGATCAGCATAAACATATACTAAAGACTAGATATCAAGGGGGTTTTTAGTATCTGCCTTACAAATACCTCCCAGAACTAAGTATTCAGTTATCTCTGCTTACAACATCCTCACTGCAGTATATTCTTCCCAACACTTGATCTAAAACATTTAATCTACTCCTTGAGTAGAAGTGAGAAATCAAGCGTTCAACACAGTAAACCTATATTCTAGAATCTAAAACACCCCTAAGCTGTTTAGATTCAGAAGAAAAACACACTCAATTTGGAGACAGATAACAGAACACATGAAATATAGCATTACTCATTTAAATCAACATGATATCAGTAGATTTATACAGAAAAACGTACAACATGAGACTCATAAACTCACAAGATAGCCAAGACAGAGCCACCAATGAAGTTGTATCTTATCACACCCAAAAATTGCCCAATTTTCCAGCCCTTACAAATGAGCAACACAATCTGCTATATACAATAGGAAGGTGTACTTAGCATTAAATTCCATGGCCATTCAAAATTTGTCAGATATAGTGCATCATGAGAAATGATGCTCAACACATTGAATGCAACAGGTAGAGGAGGAGACAGGGAGTGGTTGAACTCGAGCCTTGTGCCGCCACCTGGGGATTCACATCTTCGATCAGGCATTTGATCTGTCCATACCTTTTCCCATACCCTTGTAACATCTGCCATTAATGGCACACCAACCCGCGGCCTTGGGAAATGCAGTGGACTGTGAACCTTTGAAATTTTTCCTCCAAGATTCATAACCTAAATTTTCAAATCATGTGGGAACTAATTATCCCACATTCACCCCACAACGACCTCCTCAACACTTTATAAACTAGGTCATGAGCACATATGATGTCGCGCAATTTTACCTTGCGTGACCAACGAATCATCTGCCAAGACTCCATCATCATGACCCGCGCCATCGGCAAACCTTCTGCATGATATCCTGATATTCAATATTAACCTGATGATCACCCTCATTAGTGCAACCTGATGCATCAGAGAAAAATCCTCATCATATTCATACCATGCACTTCATCGATGATCCTTCTGTACTTGCTCATGTCCTCATCGGTGACTGGTGGGACCCTCATCATAGTTGCTGATAATATCATGCCGAAGACCACATGATGCATCCCACCGGATCCTGATGACATCACCATCATATTAGCTAAGGGTGATATTCGTAAGATGACTGATGCTTGGAAATATCACCCCTCGCAAGAATATTGGGTCGACTGTAGCTTTGACACAATATTGGGGTGATCTTTGAATATGACTGATATTTGAAATATCACCCCCCCTCGGAATATTAGGTCACTAGACAGGCGGATATCATCCTCATGTAAAATTGATGTCTGCACTTCGCGGATCAGGTGATGATGAGGTGCTAACACAACATTTGGGGTGATAATACCAAAGATGACTGATATTAAAAATATGACCCCCCACAGAAATATCAGGTTAGACCGGAACTTTGACAAGCTATAACTTCCTCACTTGGCTGAATTTCTAGGTGATACAAAAGGCAAACCTATTTAGAATTTTACACTCTTCCACATGGCAGGCTTCCTAAGGCAAGATTCAAACTCTAAGTTTTTTAGGTTCCAGGCCTCAAGATCATAAACATACCTGACATGATGCACATACACATTGAAAGATGCTTCATAGACAGAAACCCTGACTTAACACAACCTCATGCCTTGAAAACCAGGCTCCATGTGCAAGCACCAACATTGGCTCCGACTGGGGATGTATGCCTCTTGCAGGCATGGCGAGAACCAGACCACCTCTAGGTAGAAGCAGACCAAACAAAACACAAAAAAGGCCAAACACTGACTATACAGAGCATTCATAGACAATTTACATATAGTTTACAATTGTGCACAGAAGATCACTTATGAAATATAAAGTTTAAGGAATTGACCATGCACAGGCAATTTCAGCATTTCACCATTCAGGGCCTAGAGAAAGTAAGAGTCCTCTCCATGAATATTGCTGATTTGGTATGGGCCCATCCATAAGGGTTCAAATTTACCATGCTTGCCCTTATCATGGCTCCTTGCATTCCAAATAAGGACTAAATCATCTACCTAAAATTTCCTTTCTGTAGTCCTCTTATCAAACAGATATTTTACACTTTGTTGTTTCTTGATGTTTGTCTTGTGTGCCTCCCTTCTAATTCCATCCAGTGCAACCAGCCGATTCATCCTTTTAGTTATTGAATCTTCAATCTCTTCATCATTCTCTTGTATGAATCTATAAATTGGCAAGAGATTATTTATAGGCAGCCTGGCTGTTGTGCCATATACAAGCTCAAAAGGTGACCTCCCAATTAATTTCTTCACTATTATCTAGTCATCCCATAGTGCCATCTTCAACTTTGAATCCTAGGCTCTTTTATTCTTGTTCACCATCCTTTTGATGATTTTCATGAGGCTTTTGTTACTTGACTCTGCTTGACCATTTCCCTGTGGATGATATGGTGATGCATATGATAAATTAATCCCATATTATCAACAAATCCACCAAATCTAAAGCACATGGCATTATCTGTGACCAATTTGAATGGCACTCCAAGTCTGATAATAATGTTTTCCAGAATAAAATCCATCACCACCCTGCTTGTAGCTTTCTTAGTTGGAATGGCTTCAATCCATTTGGTAAAATAGTCATAGCAACCAAAATCCAACTATGTCCTCCACTTGATTTCTCTGAAATCTCCCCTATAAAATCAATCCCCCACTGCTGAAATCGAGCCTCCACAGTTATAGTTCTAAGGGGTAATGCACCTTCATACCTCAATTTTCCTGAGAACCTTTGGCAAGAATCACATCCTCTTACCATCTTTTGTGCATCTGAGAAAAGAGTTGGCCACCAATAGCTTGCTCTAAGAATCTTGTGGGTTGTTGTCTGGGAAGTATAGTGTCCACCACACACTCCTTTGTGCATGGCATTTAAGACATTCTTAGCTTCATTTTTATCCACACACCTGAGTAATATACCATCAGGATATTTCCAATACAACTCCCCTTGAATAATGATGTACTTAATTGCATGTAGCTTCAAGGTCCTTTTCTGATTATCACTGAGATGGGAAGGACAATTCAGATTCTGCAAGTAATATGTAATGTCCTTGTACCATTCAGCTTCTGATGCTCTAAAATGATTTAGTTGCTTCACCTTCCCACCTGACAGTTGCCCCCTCCTTCAACATTTTAGAAATATCCTTTATGATTTTTGTAAAGTTGGGGATAAATCTTCTAACAAAATTAATTTGTCTAAAGAAGGACTGAATACCTTTCATTGTTTTGGGAACTTGAATCCTGTCAATTGTAGCAATACTTTCAGGATCAATCCTTACTCCATCCTTGGAAACAATGTGTCCCAAAAGCTTTCCTTCCACTACTCCAAAAGCACATTTCTTTGGGTTGAGTGAAATGCCATATTCCAGTTCTCTAATAAAAATCTATTCTAAGTGCATGCAATGTTGCTCTTCCTTTTTTGAATAAGCAGTCAGATCATCCTGATATATAGCTAGAATTGAATCAATTAATCCTGCAAAAGCAACATCGATGGCCCTCTGAAATGTGGCACATGCATTTGTCAGTCCAAATGGCATTCTTGCATATACATATGTTCCCCATGGAGTGGTGAAGGTAGTTTTATATTGTTTAGATTCTTTTACCTTCACCTGATTGTACCCTAAAAATCCATCCATCATAAAGAAGCTCACAACCAGTTACTTTCTATAGCATAGCCTCCATGTTGGGATGTGGATAATTATCCTTTAAAGAGGATACATTCAAATTTCTAAAATCAACACAAAGTCTTATATCACCATTCTTTTTTCTAACTGGGACAAGATTAGACACCCAAGTTGAATGTCTGATAGGCACAATTATTCCAGCCTCCCTAAGCTTCTTGGGTTCTTCTTGCATTCTTGGAGCCAGAGTTGGGTTGATAGGTCGTTGTTTTTGTCTAAATGGTTTAGCCCCAGGCTTCAAAGGGATCTCATGCTGGAATAGGTCTTCTCTATAAGCTTTCAGGTCCTCATATGACCAGGCAAAGACATGCTTGTATCTTCTCAATAATGCAATCAGCATGTTCCTGATGTGTGGTTTGATTTGTTTGCCAATATATACCTTTTTGAGGGCATGAGATGTCCCCAAGTTTATCTCCTCTAGGTCATCTTTGTTTGTAGGAGCTGCTTTTGAAATAAATTGGTCCCTATTGTCAAATGCTCTTTCTAAAGAAACTAACCCTATAGGGATTTTATTTGTCTTTAGCTGAATTACTTCTTTCCCCAAAAGAGTCTCTTTTCCATCTACAACCTCTACAAAATTCTAAAAATCAATCTCTTGGTTCTCATATTCATCTATGCGGTGCAGAAATCTCAATAAATCTTTATCATCATCAAATACTTGCCAACTGCATATATTTTCTGGTACTGCAGGTCTAATCTTGACCTCAACATTTGTAATATCAGACAGAGTAATATCATCTGGCCTTATGGCTACATTAGCTAAAAAAATTGCCATGACTTTTTTTGACCTTTCTATCCAGTTTATTGAAAATGCATCAAACAATTCAATTGTGTCCCATACAACATGCTTATACTATTTTAACCTCTTATTTTTTGAAGCATACTTATCTCTTACCTGGGATACAATTAACTCTGAATCTCCAAACACTCTTAACATTTTAATTCCATGTTTCAGAGCCATATTTAATCCTAGCAACAGAGCATCATATTCTGTAATATTATTTGTGCATGCAAACTTTAACAGGAAAGAAAACTTTAGGATCTTACCAGCTGAAGAAAAAAATACAACTCCAGCACCAGAGCCTTCCCTTGAACATGCTCCATCAAAATATATGGTCCATAGACCCTATTGGTCCAGCTCTTGAATGCAAGTATCTCTCCTTTTGTTTTCTTGATCATCTAAGACAACTCTGAAATTTTCACTGTCAGTGTCCACAAAATAGATGTGCTCTCTGAATCCTGATCTTCGACTGTCTCTTGTGACCTTTCTTCTCTAACCAGTTTGACATCCTTGCCATTTATTGGAATCATGGCATATGATAGGTCTAATTGCATACTGCCACCAATCAATGCTGCCCATCTTCTTGACAATAGCATACCATATTGTGGCTTTATATCAACCACTATTATATTCATTCTATATGTTTTTTCTAGATATGTTGCTAACCTGAAATCCACATCCTTTATGATTCCAATAACTGGTACCTCCCTGACATCCATTGCATAGCATTTTCCACATGCCTTGTCTATTTTCAATCCAGCTTGTTGCATGATAGCTAAAGGCATGATATTTGGTGATGCTCTAGAATCAAGCATACAATTCCTGATTGTTTTCCCATTAATAACAAGGGAGACATAAAATGGCTCAACTTGTGATGGACATTTTGTCATGGTCACCCCTAGATAAACCTCAAGAACCTCATCCTCTTCAACACACAAGGTCTATCTCTTACCTTGAACCTCAACATTTTGCTCAGCCTGACAAGCTACCCTTGAAATTAAGGACACTGTCTTATTCCTGATTTCTTCAACCTTCATGAGTTCCATCAATGGAACAGAGACCTTTACCTGGGACAGGACTTGAGTTATATCAAAAGGAGCATAATTTTGTATGACAGTTGTAGCCTGAGCTGCAGTTTTGCTCCTATTCTGAGTTGATCCAGCTTTAATCTTAGCGGTGTGCTGACTACTATCTATGACCTGAGGATCCTTGCCTTGATCCTCATCTTGAGGGACCTCATTTTCTAACCTTTGAAAATCATGACCCGCTTTTTGCTTAAAATTTTTCCTATTGTTGTTCCATTGTGTCTTTTGTCATCCAGCCCCTTTATGATTATGCATTGGCTAATTCCAAGAGGGCCTTTCTGGTTGATGTGGATCGCTCACCTGAGCTCTACCTCTAAGGTTATAATTACTCTTAACTAGAGCTATTGCTGCGGCCGTGAGAGCTCTAATTTCTTCATTAGAAGGTTTCCTCAAGTTATTCAGAAATATACGTGAGTCCTGAGCATATGCATAGTTATCTTCATCATCATCATCTTGGGGAGCCTGCTGGCAAACCTGAGTCCCATAACTTGTACTTTCATCTACATCATAGGAAGAATACTCCCTATTTGTGGATACAATATTTACATTATCATCCTCCACACAATGTGGCTCATTGTACTCATCACAGGAAACAACATTATTATATAGAGACTGAGCAATCATACATTGTGACTGTGAGTGAGGCATCTGACATATTATGCACCATGGGGTGTCATCAACAATATTTATAGCCTTCATCAGAGGATCAAGAGTTTCCTTAGCATTTTGAGCCCTTAGATTTGTGTTGTTATGTGGAAACATGGGTTTACCATTATGCCAATTAGTGTTATATGGTATATCATGCAATGATGGCCTCTTTTCTTGTCTCTGGTAAACCTGTCTGTCAGGACCTATTCCTTTTTTCATTTTTACCAAGTCTGTAACTTAAGTCCTTAACAATAGTTGTCAGTTTATCTAATTTATCCTCAGAAGTAGATGCATTACCTTGAGTATTTTGAGGCTTATTTGGATTTTGCAAAATTTTCACATCATCCCTTCTGTTTGTCTTACCAGATGCTTTCCTGTTATTTTCAATATTTGTTGCAATCTTGAAAGCATCCCTGAGACTAGTAGGACCTTTATCTCTCAATCCATAGGCTATTTTGGCATCAAAAGCATTTATGTATAGCACCATGCACATTGGCTCATTAGGTCTCATGTGATGTGGCAATTTGTTCAGCACTTTAGTAAATCTAGCATTGAAATCTACAACCTGCTCATTTGACCCCTTAGTGATACTAGTGAATTCATTTACAAAAAAGCTTGGGTCAGTCTTGTCACCATACTGTTCCTTGAAAATCCTTCTGAAATCATCCCATGATGAGATACTCTGGTCAGGCAGACCTTTATATGACTCCCTAGCTTCATCAACCAAGGACTACATAAACAACTTCATAAAAACATCTTCATGCTCAACCTCAAAGTTGTCCATGACATTATGAAAAGCCTTTAAATGATCCTCACCTAATACAACATTATTTCTTGAAAACTTTGGCACATGTGGCCTCACATGTTTGTCAATGGGATTACGGTAACCAGGAATACCATCAAAAACTAACTGTCTAAATCTATCCAGCTGCATAGGTTGTCTACCAAACTGATTAATATTGACATTTCTATCAGCATTTTGATTTCTCACATTATTTAGTGGTACTCTAGCATTGTTTGCATTCTATCTTTGATCATTTTGCTAATGATGGGCTTTGTTTCTATGCTAGTTTCTCAAGACATGTTCATTATCAAGGGTGGGGACTGCATCATGTTGAGCAGTTCTCAGAGCTTGCACTTTTTGTCTCATATCATCTCTAATTTTCACAGCTTGTAAATATTCTAATTCAGCCCTCAGGCTTTTGATTTCTTCAGCCAATTCTTCATCTCTTGGCATAGAAGAGGATGGTCTCATTCCATTCTGGTCATCATCATCATCATCCCTTAGAGATTTAGCTTCTTCAAATCTGTCTGAGGGGTCCAAGAAAGGACATTCTTGAAATACCTCTGATCTCATTCTCAATCCATCTTGTTGTCTCTCATATGCATCTTGAATATCAGCCTCTACATTTGAAAAATAGGGTGCTTGTTGTTCTGAAGACCTAGGATGATCTTGGATACTACAATTTTTTCTGGGAGAACCTTCATGATTGGCTGGGACAGTCCCTTTTTTCCTATACATCATTTTTATGGGTAATTCTTCAAATAAAGGATTACGCAGGGATCTTCTCCCTTGCATATAACTTTTTACTTTACTAGTTGGGAGATTATTCAGAGTCACCACCTACAAGTAGGAATTATTTTCTCTTAGATTAGGGTTCACACAAAGAGTCCCCAGCAGAGTCGCCAAATCTATTGGTGACTCAGATGGGCCACAAATATATCCTTTAAATAAAGTCCCCAATGGAGTCACCAGATCTGTTAGTTTTTTCCCAGACTAGATGCTTTTTCCTAGCTATCCCTACAAGGTAGCCATCATTGATCAATAGGATATCCGGGCTAAGGGCCAACAATACAAGAGATAGACTCTATAGATATCTCCTCTTCTTCTTTAGGCTTTGCAGAACCTAGGGGGGTATTCCCTATTCAACATCCATGAGATATGCTTATGGATTAACTAGGATGTCGATACAAAGCAGATAAATCCTCTCTTATGTAGACCAAAACTATGAAATAAGTGCAAAGGGGCTATCTTTGGGCCTATGCTCAGTTGTGAATCAGAGGATTTTGGTCCTAAAACTACTTCGAAATGTCCTAAAGGTTTGTATTTGAAGTTTAAGTTGTTTGTGGTATCTGGATGCAAAAGTAGGACCTTGGTTGTAACCTGGATACAAGACTGGATCGGTGCCTATCTCAGGGCTTGGAGTCAATAGACATACACATGTGAATGATCAGCATAAACATATACCAAAGACTGGATATCAAGGGTGTTTTTAGTATCTACCTTACAGATACCTCCTAGAACTGAGTATTTAGTTATATCTGCTTACAACATCCTCACTGTAGTATATTCTTCCCAACACTTGATCTAAAACATTTAATTTACTCCTTGAGTAGAAGTGAGAAATCAAGCATTCAACATAGTAAACCTATATTTTAGAATCTGAAACACCCCTTAGCTATTTAGATTCAGAAGAAAAACACACTCAATTTGGAGACAGATAACAAAACACATGCAATATAGCATTACTCATTTAAATCAACATGATATCAGTAGATTTATGTAGAAAAATATACAACATGAGACTCATAAACTCACAAGATAGCCAAGACAGAGCCACCAATGAAGTTGTATCTTATCACACCCAAAAATTGCCCAGTTTTCTAACCCTTACAAATGAGCAACACAGTCTGCTATATACAACAGGAAGGTGTACTCAGCATTAAATTCCATGGCCATTCAAAATTTGCCAGATACAGTGCATCATGAGAAATGGTGGTCAACACATTAAATGCAGCAGGTAGAGGAGGAGAGAGGGAGTGGTTGAACTCAAGCCTTGTGCCGCCACCTGGGGATTCACATCTTCGATCAGGCAGTTGATCCATCCATGCCTTCACCCATACCCCTGTAACATTTTCCATTAATGGCACACCAACCCACGGCCTTGGGAAATGCAGTGGACTATGCACCTTTGAAATTTTCCCGCCAAGATTCATGACCTAACTTTTCAAATCATGCGGGAACTAATTATCCCACATTCACCCCGCAACGACCTCCTCAACAGTTTATAAACTAGGTCATGAGCACATATGATGTCGCGCAATTTTACCTTGTGTGACCAATGAATCATCCGCTAAGACCCCATCATCATGACCTGCGCCATTGGCGAACCTCCTGCATGATATCCTAATATTCAATATCAACATGATGATCACCCTCATCGGTGCAACCTGATGCATCAAAGAAAAATCCTCCTCATCATATTCATACTGTGCACTTCACCGATGATCCTCCTATACTTGCTCATGTCCTCATCAGCGACTAGTGGGACCCTCATCATAGCTGCTGATAATATCATGTCGAAGACCACAAGATGCATCCCACTAGATCCTGATGATGTCACCATCATATTAGTGAAGGGTGATATTCGTAAGACGACTGATGCTTGGAAATATCACCCCCCGTAATAATATCGGGCCGACTATAGCTTTGACGCAATATTGGGGTGATCTTTGAATATGACTGATATTTGAAATATCACCCCCCCTCAGAATATCAGGTCGCCAGACAGGCGGATATCATCCTCATGCAAAATTGACGTCCGCACTTTGCGGATTAGGTGATGATGAGGTGATAACACAACATTTGGTGTGATCATACCAAAGATGACTGATATTAAAAATATGACCCCCCACAGAAATATCAAGTTAACTAGAACTTTGACAGGTTATAACGTCCTCACTTGGCTGAATTTTTGGGTGATACAAAAGGCAAACCTACTTAGAATTTTACACTCTTCCACATGGCAGGCTTCCTGAGGCAAGATTCAGACTCTGAGTTTTTTAGGTTCCAGGCCTCAAGATCACAAACATACCTGACATGATGCACATACAGACTAAAAGACGCTTCATAGGCAGAAACCCTGACTTAACACAACCTCATGCCTTGAAAACTAGTCTCCATGTGCAAGCACCAACAAGTCCTATCTGCCAGAAACCCTTCATTAAGTCAAACTTGGAGTACATATTGCTACCTTGTATGACTTGCCAAATATGATCCTTACTTGGAAGATGATGATGATTATCAACCAAACATTCATTTAGAGGCTTATAATTAAAAAGCCTTTTTTTAGTCAGTTCATTTCCATTTTCATTGAACTTAGGTACATACATAGCATGACAGCAAAATGGAGAACTGGAAAGCTGGATAATATCCATAGAAATTAATTCCTTAATTTATTTTCAGTGAAGCTTTGTCTCATGCATGCTCATTAAAAAATAATTAGCTTTTGCCTTGGGCGTAATTTCATTACCTGAGGCGTCTCTTTTCAAGGGTAGAGAACAGGTCAGGTTCCTTCTTTGTTTCTTCAAGTCCTTTCTCATGACTGTTGCTATGAATTCTACCTTTAACTGCTCTAAAGATTCTTTTGCAGCTTCTAGTTTCTTGGTAAGCCAAACCGTGTTTTCCTTTTTCTTCTTCTTAGGGATTTCTATCTTGGTGGTGAAGGCCAGATCTTGATGTAGACGAGGCATCTGGAATGCTCCTTAAAGTGTGATGAATGTAGAATCCATTACAATGGGTTCCTAATTTTGCATTGACCTGCTACCAATCACACCATCATATCCTTCAACTTCATAATGAACAAAAGTTATTTCATCCATAAATCCCATTCCTAATTGGATAGGAACTCTGCAAATAAGCTTAGATTCAAATTCTGTAGTCCCTTCTATCCATAAATCTTTAGGAAAACAATTATATCTAGCAACATTAATATCTGCTCCAATATCCCTTAAGAAGGCTAATGGATACATTTTGATTCCAGGAGGATGTATAGTAAGGATTACTCCTAGACATGTTGTAGTCTTCAAATTTCACTGCAGGGATCTCATCTGGTGATGGCTACTGCTACAACCTTCTTCAATGAAAGGAGCGATATTAGGAATAAGAACCGAGCTCTGTGCTGGTTCTTCTGTTGGTAGTTCCAAAGGACTATAGGGTTTTTCTTCACAGAAAAGTTATTCTTCTCTACTGGAAACCTTTTGCGGCAACTAGATACCACTAGATGAATTATACCGATTGATATCCCAATTTAGGAGATTTTTCCATTTCTTCAATTAAATTGATGTTTTCTTCATCATTAATTTCTTTAATTTCTGCTTGAGCTTGATGTTCTTTAATTTCTTTAAATCAATTTCTTTAATTTTTCCAGGAAGATTTTTCTTTGTCTTCTCCATAAATGCCTAGCCATACTACCAGCTGAAGGTGCAGCGGCCATACTGCGTTGATCAATGGGTATTGTTAACTCTGAAGGAGTTACTGGTTGAGCATAGTTAAGGATTGGTGTTCATCTTATTGTTTGTCTAGGAGTTGGCTGATTTTCTTTGAGCAAGAAATGCTTTTTTAAATTAAGCTGTTCTAGTTTACTGGTCAGCTTTTTCTAGGTTTCCTAGCCCATATTCATTTCATGGATCCTTTTTTCAATCTGGATAATTTCTTCAATTACCTTATCCAATTCAGCTCTTGTATTTCTTTTGAGCATTCTATAGAAGAAAGAGTTTTCTGAATCAGATGATTCCGATTCATTCTTTTGTACCAAGAGTTGATTTACATTTGCTTGCTTAGAAGTAGACACATATTCAGCCTCATCAAATTCAGACTTTTCTAAGGTATCAGAAAGAATCACATCTTCTAAATCTGAGGGATAATCATTGATGACTTCAAATTCATCATTATTGTCAAGACCAGCTTCTTTAGTTGTACAAACCTTTCCTTTATTCTTTTTCTTGTTCCTGTCTAGACACTTGTTTGCATAGTGTTTTCCCTTACAAATGTAACAAGTAGGTTCCCATTTTTTACTAGAGCTCTTTTTATCCTTTTTCCTAAAATATCCTTTCCTTTTAGGATATTTACTATATTGCTTTTTCTTCTTCTTGTAATATTTATCACTTTTGTCAAAATATTTCTTTTTAGAAGAAGACTTGCATTCTTTGTATTTATCTGAATATTGATTAGTAGGCATAAGCTGGTAACACACAGAAGATGAAATCAAAGGTTTAACTTTCTTTATTTCTTTTTACTTCTGTGAGGTTTGACAGAATTCTTCATTGATTTCTATCAGAAATTGAACTAACTGAGGCTATGTTAGTTCTTTCATTTCTATAGCATCATTGACCAAATTTTTGAGAACCCTTTTGTGATAGAATTCTCCTACATCATTACCAAAACTTTTAAGAAAAGAGGTGAACATGAATTCATGGTTCTGCTCACGGCCAGACTGATAGAAATTCTTATACTAGTCATCACAATATTCTTTGAAATATTTTAAATCTTTACACTTGCCTCTGATGAACTTGTTGTAGGCAACTTTCTCTCTTGTGTGTATTTTTCCAACAAATAGATGGGTTAACTAAGCACACACCTGATCTATACCACAGTTTATTAGACTTTCTCTGAAAGTATCTTCTAGTCTATCCCATACATTTCTAGCCACTCCAGTCATTGAATTGAGGGCTTGTTTGATCACTTGGGTCTCATCAGCCCCGTCATTGGTTGACATGTAGTTAATGATCCAGGTGCACATGGCGTCAATTCCTCTCATGTTCTCTACATCCTCAAAACTGTCAAAGTTGACCAGTGGAGGAGTATCTAACTTATAAGACTGGATGTTCTTGAATGGATCAACTGGATTTGAACCATTAGGATTGGTTCCATTTCCTCTTGCCATCTAGAATTTTCCAGATGATTTCTCTTCTTGAGTAGTATCTATGAGATTTCCAGTTGTGGGATCAAAAACTTTTTCTATTACAGGCTGCTTAGGATTAGTAGACAGCTTAGGTCCTGTATACTATGCCTACAAATATCCTTTAGCACTAGAAGGGAAATTCAACACTTTTGTTTTCTGAGACTGGATTTGAACTGTTGTGACCACGGTTTGGATCTTAGAAGATTCCTAAATAATAGAATCTTTTAACAAAATATGATTTGTATTAATATGTTGAATTTCTTGTTGAACAAGATCTATCTTGTCATCAATGTGCTTCATCTGAATTTTGCAGTTTGACAATTGTGTACTTAAAACATCATTATCCATTTTGTTTTCTACTCTAACCTGTTGCAGCTTTTCTCTGTGTTCTACTGCTTTATGGAGAGCAACCCACCACACTTTAGCATGTGTTTTGAATTGGTCATAGGAGACTTTAAACTCAACAACTTCATCCTGAAGTTGTTTAATGAGACCTTTTTCAAGTCTCTCTAAGGATGCAACTACAGTGTGCATATTCTCTTGAAGAGAAAGAAGTTGTTTTTCAACTCGGATAGCTTGAACTTCTTCCCATGTCTTTCTATCATGGAGTAAAATAAGACCTTTTGTTATACACAAGTTTGTCCAATTCAAAAGCTTACTCTGACTGGACCCTTGGATTTCACCTACAGGGGTGACATGTAATGGCCAAAAGTCAGCTTGGAAGTTACAGGACAAATCTTTTAGCATGAAATCCCTAAAGTGAGGAATAGTACCGGCAACTATACATGGTCCAGAAGGCGTAGAAATAGCCTTTTCACTAGTTTCTTTTATATCTTGTTCTGGAATACTAGCAGCTTTTCCAGACATCATATTTAACTTACCAGTGGGTGGATGGAAAACAAAGGAACATTTCTCACATTTAAAGAATCCATTGTCCAAGGATGAATACTGATCATGTGGACATGGATTTGACACAGGTGCATGAGAAGTTCTAGCACCAGAACTATTCAAAATAGGGTTTTTAATAGAAGAAATTTTAAACAGATCTTCAAAACCTTTGGAAGGCTGAAGATGAACACTCTATGATCAAGAATACATAGATGGCACAGGGTTATTGTAATTGAAAGTTTGTTCCATTCTTGTGGATGGAGTTCATCAAGAGGAGAATCTAATAACCGCTTGGTCATCTATTTCTTCTAAGGTTATGCCACGTAACTAAGGAGGTTTTTCTGGCAGAGGCTGACAGTCTTTATCCCATAAATCTAACGCCCACTATGTAGGTAACTGAATATCTTTATTCTTAACTATTTTGGGGGCTGTTAGCTGTGTATGTTATGAAGTGGAATTCCAGATGGTTGATAGACCTTCTATTCCTTGGGCTCACCTAGGATTCATCATTATGGGAATGACCTTGATGTATAGGCGGTAGTGAACTAAGAATACCCGGGAATGGTCTATGGAATTATCTTTATTGAAAAGATTCATTGTTCTGAACTGGTAAGTTAGAATTTCATCTAAATTACCATCTTTTAAACTGACAGGGAAGTCTAATAGACAATCAATATATAAAGATCCTTCAGACATTGAGTCACAAGCACATCTTAATAAAGCATGGGATAATTTAAAGAACTGAACATCTTTTAACATCATAAAAATGATTATAGGAAGACCCTTCCTATAATGACCCGTAACTCCTATTCTAACATAGGAAAGATGCATATACTGGGGGTTCTTTAGATAGACATTTGCTTGATCTTAGAATTTCTTAACCTCAGTGTCATAAAACAATTTTAATTTACCCTCAGATCCACCTGTTACAATGTGTTGTGGGGTAGCAACATGACGTTTTTGCCAGGAGGTATAACTGAAGAAATTCTTAAGACCTTTTGACTTATTTATCATAGACACTAGACTATCAGGAATATCATTATAGATTTTAGAAGGCTTAATTTTAGGCACACAAAATTCTTCATTCACAAATTTATTACTAGACATATCATCTAAAGCATTACTATGTTCTTCAGGCATAGAGAATGTCTATTCAAAGTCGGGAAAGAAATTTGTGAAACTAACCTCTACATTGCGATCCCTTGTATGATCTCCAGGTGGTATAACCGATTTAGATGTAGAAGCTTGATCCATTATATGTGCTCCAATCAACGCTTGAATCTGCACTCAAATTATCAGATTACTACCTTGTGTTGGGATTGAAATTTGGTTCCAATTTTAGTCAAAATTTTATGCTCCCATCATAAAAAGTTTGATTGCTGCACTAGTAAAAGACCAAGATAAAGTGCTATAGAACATCATTCCAAGACTAAATAGTCCTATTTCAATGGACATAATGGTGGAGATAACACATGGGATATCAAGTTAATTGTTACCACTGAAAGAGGGCAAAGATAACATATCGGCAGGATAATTGTTATTGGCAAAGATAATTTAATTTATACTGATCTTATACCTCTCACCGACGGAGCTTCGAGAAATACACAAAAGGAAGTAAGTATCAGCGTAAGATTGATCATCAGGAAGAAAATCTCAAAGGTTACTGATGAACTAAGTGATACCAATGAATTTCATCAGAAGGAGAGTTACCAAGTCACGCCGATCGGTAAGAGATATTACTATCGGTGAATGCTTTACAAAACCCCCCGATAGTGTAGATCATACCGATGGAGTATTTCGGCGAAACTCTCACCGAAGCATCCTATGGAATTGAAGGAGATAATAAGCATGGGCAGGACATGAGCATTGGAATAAACATTTAATAGGTCTCCAATACTCTAGTGTCTTGGTGAAACAACAAAAGGCGCTTTCGGTATGAGTCACACTGATATACATTATCCATTGGCATAGCTAAATAGGTCAGAATGAAATATATATGTCTTACCGACTCACAGGTCATAGCGATAAAAGTGTCAGTGACACTTCGGCAAATTCTCTCCGATGAAAGATACTAAGTGGCCATCAGGGAGATAAACATTGTCAGGTGATTTGAAAAGGATTACCCCGATGGTATATCTCACTCCGATGGAAATAAAGTCACACCCCTTGATAAGAAGTTTTAACCATATCACTGAGATATTAAGATAGTCATTCTGATCTAGAGTATAGAAGGTTATCAGGAGGACGACGAAGCTCGGGGAAACATAAATATGTTATCCCAATGGTATTGATCACCCCAATGACAAATGGTTGTCACACATGTCGGTGAGACTCTCACTGATAGTCATATCGGTAAGACTCACTATATCGGAGGGAAATCTAAATCACATGGCGATGAAAGAAGTCATGCCGATGGTTGCGCCCACTTAGATATGATTCAACATAGCATCGGGAATACAATTGAGGGGTTACGCCGATTAATTATTCACGCTAAAAGACTTATTGAAGGGTTATGTCTCTTCACAAAAATATCTATAGTAGTTCAAACAATTGGTGCTGAAAGGGGAATGAGTAGATTAGAAGATATGAGTAGATTAGAAGACACGAGTAGATTAGGAAAAACAACAGTTAGATAACTGGATGGATTAACCAGTTGCCAAAATAAAATATTATGTTGTACATTGTAAAATCTTTTGAAATTGTATAATGGAGAAAATACATAAATTAGTGATTTAATACTGGTGTCTATTGTTTGTTGAGTTGAGTAATTATTTAGCTATCTCCACATTGTTATTTCTCTATTATTTGAACCTGAGTTTCCAAGTTGATATTTCAGTTTCATCGAGATACACTTGCTATTTTTGTGTAATCAAATTAATTGGTTTCCATCAAAGATATAAAATCCTTTTGATTGATTACAGTAACTTGGAAGTAACATTTGGATAGGTAAGAGCAGCCCTATAATTGACAAGATTGCCATACTATCTCCAACTTGATATTGTCTTGTTATTCAAATTGAGCATCAACTCCATTTGTCAATACACATTTGCTATCATTGTGTGATTCTGTTGATTGGTTCCTTCAAGGAAGGATTAAAATCCTTTTAATAAGTCACAATAACCTGGTAAGATTCGAGTGGATCACTAAGTAGAGTCTGTCAGTCACATTCTTGCATGTTTATACAAGGTATAAACAAACACAAGTGCCAAACAATCATAATTGTAATCAGTAAGTAAATCGTATATCATATACACTTTGACTCCATTAGCCCAAATAGAAATAGGTACTGGTCATACCAATTCCATTTAAGAATTCCATAAAATCTTATTCAAATATTTACATCTCATATCTTAGTATTAGGAGTAGGAGTAGTTTAGAAGCTTTTATCTATTCCACATTTTATGCCATTGTGAGTAGATACCTAAATCTGATCAAGTCATATAGGGTTAAGGCTGCTTTAGTTACAAAGGGACACCCGCCTAGGTTTGCAGGACCTAAAGTGTAGAGAGTTGATAGCTCTGTCAATTGGTCCAAAAATGTTGCAAATCCAAACATAGAGTCTGGCATCCTCTTAGGGCTAGTAACCTACATTTTTGGGAACCAACAAAATGGTGACTCTACTAGGGAGAACACATAGAGAAACCTGGTAGTAGACCATGTTATTAGAGTTAGAAAATTAAAAGGCATAACTCTACTGGTGGAAGGAAAAACCCAGAAAATTGATTAGTCCTCTAAATAGAGGTGGCGACTCTACACAAAAATCAAATACAGATTGGTAAACTCTGCTGGCAAGAAGAACCCGGAAAGAAGAAAATTTTCTTCTCACAAGAGGTGGTGACTCTAAAAATAAAATTGATGAAATATGAAAAAATATAACATACCCCCTTTAGATGCATTCTTTGAAATAAGGAGACATGAAGGAAAATCTGGATATAAGTTGTTCATTAGGTTGGGGGATATCTATGAATAGATACCTTTTCATCTTAAACCTAGTGTATCCTTATTTATTAAAATGTTCATGCTTGCTTATGTGCCTATGTCAACTAATTGGCCTGAATCATTAAAGCCAGTTACTATAGACCAAGTGGTTCAATTGATTCCTATCATAGAAAGGAAAAGGCATGAGGATATTATCAATATTGGATCCAATGATACTAAATATGAAGAAACTGATATAGCAATGCAGCCAGATATGGATAGACTAGCAACATACCAAGAAAATGAATACTATCCACCACCTGGACAGCGATATGCTCCACAATATCATCATCTACATATGTCACATCAGAATCTAGACTCTCATCAACCCACCCAACGAGGTGTTTATTATCAACCTCCATATCAGACAAATTTTATCCCAGCCCACCCACCGTAATATATAAATCAGCAGTGTTGGGGGGAAGAGGAGAACTATTTTCAAAAGGGGAGACAAACTTTTAATAAAGAGGATGAACTCCAAGTATTTCCAAACCCATGCTATCCCGAGGATGAAGTCTTTTTCAGATAACCAGGGTGAGTATTTTCAACGAGGAGAACAAAATCTTGATTAAAGGGAAATACCCATAGCAGAAAATAATCTTCAGTCCTGTTCAAAATAATTGTATGATGATATAGCACAAGAAGATGAAGAGGATGAAAGGCATTCAGACAGTCACAGAGGTGGATATTCTAATGAAGAATCTATAAATGATCATGTTGATGAAGTATGTACATCAAATGTTGAGCATTGTAGTAGTGATGAAAAGAATAATGAAAATTTTAGTGAGAGGTTTGATGAAGAAACATGCTCACTTGATAGTGAGCATATTTCAGAATTGCTCACTAGAGAATATCAAAGATATGTACATAAAGATGATATCCAAATACTGTGTCTAGCGCATATATCTTTTGACAGTGAATCCATTCAACATGGTAAGGGTGATGAAATATGTGATGCCATATTTCCCAATTCACAGTTTTGCAAAAAGGAGAGAAATAGTGGTCATGAGTTCTCTTATGACACTGATCCAGAGATAAAGATGTCCATTGAACTAGAGGGCGTTGATGATTCCAGAATGTATGATTGGCAGATTATTGACTCTCAAGCATATGGGGAAGATGGATGTGATAAGGAAGAGGATACGGTGTTTTATGTTGGAGCCAACATTGATGATAGCATATGTCAGAAGCAACTTGATCTATTCCATTTTCTAATTCAGTTAAAACACCAGCATTTGGTGAATGACAATAGATATGATAAAGTAAGACATCCTACAAGGTCTGACAATCATGACTTCCTTATGTCATACAATGATGAAGGTGTTGAGACTATGTCAGACTTTTAGATATTGAATAATATAGAACATAATTGTAGCATAAACTATGATGCATTAATGAACTATACGAATAGATTCAGTCAAGCAGATGGGATATCATTACAACATGATCAGAACAAGGTTTTTGACAAGGGAAAGACATGGATTTTTTTGATATGGTCTTTTGACCATATCAGTTTTGGGACAAAAGGTAGACTCTATTACCCAATGAAGAAGGCATTGGTCTGCTACCCCAGAGATCTGGATCCTTGTTATACTCACAGGGAGTATACATCCCCAGAAAGAGCCACTATTGGGACTAAAATTTGGTTCCAATTTTAGTCAAAATTTATGCTCCCATCATAAAAAGTTTGATTGCTACACCAGTAAAAGACCAAGATAAAGTGCTATAGAACATCATTCCAAGACTAAATAGTCCTATTTCAATGGACATAATGGTGGAGATAACACATGGGATATCAAGTTAATTGTTACAACTGAAAGAGGGGAAAGATAACATATCGGTGGGATAATTGTTATCGGCAAAGATAATTTAATTTATACCGATCTTATACCTCTCACTGATGGAGCTTCAAGAAATACACAAAAGGAAGTAAGTATCGGCGTAAGATTGATCATTGGGAAGAAAATCTCAAAGGTTACCGATGAACTAAGTGATACCGATAAATTTTGTCAGAAGGAGAGTTACCAAGTCACGCCGATCGGTAAGAGATATTACTATCGGTGAATGCTTTACAAAACCCCCCGACAGTGTAGATCATACCGATGGAGTATTTCAACGAAACTCTCACCGAAGCATCCTATGGAATTGAAGGAGATAATAAGCATCGGCAAGACATGAGCGTTGGAATAAACATTTAATAGGTCTCCAATACTCTGGTGTCTTGGTGAAACAACAAAAGGTGCTTTCGGTATGAGTCACACTGATATACATTATCCATCGGCATAGCTAAACAGGTCAGAATGAAATATATATGTCTTACCGACTCACAGGTCATAGCAATAAAAGTGTCAGTGACACTTCGGCAAATTCTCTCTGATGAAAGATACTAAGTGGCCATCAGGGAGATAAACATTGTCGGGTGATTTGAAAAGGATTACCCCGATGGTATATCTCACTCCGATGGAAATAAAGTCACACCCCTTGATAAGAAGTTTTAACCATATCGGTGAGATATTAAGATAGTCATTCCAATCTAGAGTATAGAAGGTTATCGGGAAGACGACGAAGCTCAGGGAAACATAAATATGTTATCCCAATGGTATTGATCACCCCAATGACAAATGGTTGTCACACATGTCAGTGAGACTCTCACTGATAGTCATATCGGTAAGACTCACTATATCGGAGGGAAATCTAAATCACATGGTGATGAAAGAAGTCATGCTGATGGTCACGCCCACTTAGATATGATTCAACATAGCATCGGGAATACAATTGAGGGGTTACGCCGATTAATTATTCACGCTAAAAGACTTATTGAAGGGTTATGTCTCTTCACAAAAATATCTATATTAGTTCAAACAATTGGTGCTGAAAGGGGAATGAGTAGATTAGAAGATATGAGTAGATTAGAAGACACGAGTAGATTAGAAAAAACAACAGTTAGATAACTAGATGGATTAACCAGTTGCCAAAATAAAATATTATGTTGTACATTGTAAAATCTTTTGAAATTGTATAATGGAGAAAATGCATAAATTAGTGATTTAATACTGGTGTCTATTGTTTGTTGAGTTGAGTAATTATTTAACTGTCTCCACATTGTTATTTCTCTGTTATTTGAACATGAGTTTCCAAGTTGATATTTCAATTTCATCGAGACACAATTGTTGTTTTCATGTAATCAAATTAATTGGTTTCCATCAAAAAAATAAAATCCTTTTGATTGATTACAGTAACTTGGAAGTAACATTTGGATAGGTAAGAGCAGCCCTATAATTGACAAGATTGCCATACTGTCTCCAACTTGATATTGTCTTGTTATTCAAATTGAGCATCAACTCCATTTGTCAATACACATTTGTTGTCATTGTGTGATTCTGTTGATTGGTTCCTTCAAGGAAGGATTAAAATCCTTTTAATAAGTCACAGTAACCTAGTAAGATTCGAGTGGATCATTAAGTAGAGTCTGTCAGTCACATTCTTGCACGTTTATACAAGGTATAAACAAACACAAGTGCCAAACAATCAGAATTGTAATCAGTAAGTAAATCGTATATCATACACACTTTGACTCCATTAGCCTAAATAGAAATAGGCACTAGTCATACCAATTCCATTTTAGAATTCCATAAAATCTTATTCAAACATTTACATCTCATATCTTAGTATTAGGAGTAGGAGTAGTTTAGAAGCTTTTATCTATTCCACATTTTATGCCATTGTGAGTAGATACCTAAATCCAATCAAGTCATATAGGGTTAAGTCTACTTTAGTTACAAAGGTACACCTGCCTAGGTTTGTAGGACATGAAGTGTAGGGAGTTGATAGCTCTGTCAATTGGTCCAAAAATGTTGCAAATCCAAACATAGAGTCTAGCATCCTCTTAGGGTTAGCAACCTGCATTTTTGGGAACCAACACCTTGGATACCCTAAATGAAAGCTTGTACTACACTACACATTCTACCACACTGTTATTCACATTAGATTCATTGTGCACACACTTGATCATGATCCCTTGACACTTATTTATATTGTCTTCAACCTTGAGAACATTCTCCAAGGTCAGAAAGTCACCTTAACCTAGAAAATTCAAATTAGGTCTGGACCTAAACATTCCCGTGGTGGAAAGGAATGAATTCAAGCCACACCACACCTTAGCTCAGACCTAAATCCACTCTTACACATTACTCCACACTTCCACAATCACCAAAGCACAACCTCAAGTAGTGTAAACAACCAAGTTGACCAAACTTGTGTTAACACTATGAACTTTTAAGTACACACTTTCTCAAACATCAAAAGACAACTTGTAGACAATGTGTCAAGATTGAACATGATCTAGAGGCATCCACAAGCACCTAAAAACCAACAAATCCTTTCACAACAACTTTCACTTGATGGATGTTCACACCGGAGCACTCAAACAACTCTGTCATACACTACAACACAAGAAATCAACTTGTGGATCACCAAACCATGAACAACTTAAAGTGAAGAAATATATAAGCATTATAAGCACAAATCTAGAACCACACAGCCAAAAACAAAACTATGGAGAAATGTGGAGCAAAACAGTTTCTCCTAGACACCTTGGCAAAGCTTAGAAACACAATCCACACACTAGTGAACACAACTTCCTTTGCACAATGACCCAGGACACCAAATTTAGAATATAACATCTCTTAACATTTCTAAACAACATATCCAAATCACAAAGATAGATCTTCAACATAGAGGAGATGTGGAGTAAGACCAGAACACTACTTTGTAAACCAAAATGCCACTTCAACACACTGTTTCCTTTATTAATCAAATTTTCTCAAAAGCACTTAGAAACCAACAAACAGAAATATATTCTTGGCATCTTTAGTACCTCTTCAAAGCAACTCAACCAAACAGCTCATACTATTGCAACAACCACATATCTGCTCAACCAGTTGACACTAATCACAACACCAAGCTAACATGTTGACATCAATGACAACACTAACTGCACATACTTGCAAAAATCTCCCCCTTTGTCATTTATGGCAACACATGATGTGAAAAACCATCAAGACAACAACATCCTCAATACTATGCATCATCCCAACTCATTCCCTTTCTCTTTCTCTCCCTCTCATCTTCATACTCTTTTCCTGACAACTGACTCTCTCCTTTTTCACATTGCTCTCTCTCCCTTTGACATCAATGGCAAAGGGATTTATCTTTCTCTTTCTCATTCTCATACTTGTACCTTCTCACTATTGCTTTGTCACACCTTTTCTTTTACTACTCATTATACTCCCCCTTAGAAGTAACCAACATTAGAACTTACTCCCCCTAACTGCCACAACCATTATGACCACTACCTGCTCCCCATGAGAGGTAGCCTCCAACATCAATCTAGAATAAGGAATGAATCTTGAAATCCACTGGACTGATGCATCTCTTCACGTATCTAGTTTAAAGGAGGGGCAATAACCCCTAACTTCTCCCAGAGATACTCCAATGTATCCTTAGGAAGAGCCTTGGTGAATATATTAGCAACCTAATCCTTTGTAGGCACATACTCAAGATTCACTTCATTCTCTACAACCTTCTCTCTCAGAAAGTGATACTAGATTGATATATGTTCTATCCTTGAATGCATCACCAGATTCTTTGAAATGTTGATAACACTTGTATTATCATAGAAGATAGGAATAGGTTCATCATATACAACTCTGATATTCTTCAAGGTTTGCCTCATCCACAACACTTGTGTGCTGCAAGATGTTGCTGCAATGTATTCTACCTCTATAGTAGATAAAGATACTAAATCTTGCTTCTTACTTAACCATGACACCACTCTACCTCCAAGAAAGAATGCACCACCACTTGTATTTATCCTATCATCTACACAACTAGCCCAATCTACATCTATATCAGCACTTAGAGAAAAGTCATTATCCTTTGGATACCACAAGCCATGATCTGGAGTGCCCTTTAAATATTTGAATATCTTCTTCACTGCTACAACATGTGACTCTATAGGATCTTCTTGAAATATATCCACAAGACAAACTGCATGCATAATATCCGGTCTAGTAGTAGTTAAATATAAAAATCCTACAATCATTGGCCTATACCTGCTCTAATCAACCTTAGGAGATTCATCATTCTTGTTCATCTTACAACCAGTTATCATAGGGGTACATACTAGTTTAAATCTTCCATTCCAAACTTCTTTAACATCTCCTTGACATACATAGATTGTGAAATGAAAATACCTTTATTTGTCTGATTGATCTGTAGCCCAAGGAAGAAGTTCATTTCCCCACACATTGACATTTCAAATTCTTTCTACATTTCATTTACAAAACTTTTACACATACTTTCATTTCCACCAAAGATTATATCATCTACATGCACTTCCACAATCAAACTTTGATCTTCTCCTACTTTGATGTACAAATTGCTATCTGTGGTACCTTTATTGAATCCTTGCTATAATAAGTACTTGTCTAACCTTGCATACCAAGCTCTGGGGGCTTGCTTCAATCCATATAGTGCCCTCCTTAACCTGCAAACCATATCTAGTTTATCTCATAACTAAAATCCATATGGTTGGTCTATGTATACATCTTCCAATTCACCATTCAAGAAAGCAGACTTTACATCTATTTGATATACTTTGAAATCCTTATGTTCTACAAAAGCCAAAAACATCCTGATGGCCTCCATCCTTGCCACTAGAGAATAAGTTTCCTCATACTCTATTCCTTCTACTTGTGAGTAACCTTTACATACAAGCCTTGCCTTGTTTCTTACCACTTCTCCATTCTCATTCAATTTGTTCTAGAACACCCACTTAGTTCCAATCACATTTTTTTTGTTGGTCTTGGGACAAATTCACAAGTCTGATTCTCTTCAATCTACATTAGTTCTTCTTCCATAGCCTTGATCCAATACTCATCCTTGCTGGTGCAGGAGCACCAAGGGCTTAGAGCCCATGTGTATATAGTTTGCATTTTGTTGTGATGTTTTGAATTTTCAAAATAGGGTAGAGCGGGAAGAAGTTTATACATGTGCAAAGTAAACCCATCGGAGTGAGTATTGATATCGGCGTAGCTGGAAGATGTATCCCCGATACTTCATGTTATACCGATGGAGGGCTAGCTATCAGCTTGAGGTTTACTATCGGCAGGAGTTCGGTGTCTTATGCTAATCTCCAAGGTCTTACCGATGTGTGATGTCCATCGGCATGAGGGTGGTCATCGGCGGAGCCTGTAGTTGTGTCTCCGATCACTTGGTGTTATCCCGATGGAGTGGTAAAGGTTGGTGAAGGCCATCAGCATGAGAATCACTATCGGTGAAGGATGTGGGTGTCACTCCGATATTAATTGTCTGTCCGATGAAGTGTTGCTAAGGCTTGTCATCGGTATGAGGCTTGCTATCGGCGATGGCTGTGAAAGTCACTCCGACAGCTATGTGTTGCTCTGATGGAGTTGGACGTCGGTGTAAGGACTTCTATCAGCGTAGCTTTAAGGCTTTAGGCTGATGTACAGTGGTCACGCTGATGGAGGGTGAAGATTTGGTATCGGTGAGACAAGAGACTATCAGAGTTCATGGTTGAATGTTGGCTGATAGTTTGGGTTGTACCGATGGGGGTAGACAGAGGTCGTCGGTGGCAAAAGTGCTGACAATAGTTTACTAAGCCGTCAGATATATAAACTGCAATGTCCGACTTGAACGGGTGCATGTGGGACTAAAAGTTCTCATGAATGCGAAAGTCAATAGAATGCATATCGACAGGGGAAGAATATGATCGGTGCGATAAAGAATCTGTCTTGCCGATGGGAAAGCATAAGTATGTTTCGATGAGACATCTGTGTTATCTTGCCGATAGCACAAAGCTGAACTGACAGTTGGAATACTAACCGTTCTGGAATTGGAACCGTCCTGTAATGGACATGGAATACTTATAAAATGCAGCATTCTTTCTGTATGAGTTGTTGAGCAGAAGAAACAAGAAAAAGATTTTGATTGGAGAAGCATTCTGATGTAAAGGCAATTTTTGAATAAAAATCAAATTCAGTAGTTAGATCATTTGTGAATTTCTTTTCTATTTTCAGTTTACCATTCTGTCATAGGTTAGTCTTTTCTGTTTCTACAAGTTTGCTTTCTTTTGCAAACCATGACTCTGTTTTGATGATTCTTCAAATCCCATTGTACAGTATGGAGGTCATCAAACAGAGCCATGCTCTTTGTTTATTTTTCTTTTGTGGGGTGGTTGGATTGCCGGCTAGAGGCAATGCATGCTTGTTCTAGGCGAGCTCAGTGAGGAGTCCGGCTAGATAACCAAGTAGGAAAAATAGATTTATAGGGGTGGAAAAATAGAGGGAAGGAAAGTGAGCACCAAGCAGTCCAGACCCTTGAATAGAGTGAGAAGGGTGGGCAACGGGCTCAGAAAGTTATGTACCATTTAGGCAGTGTCTTGGAAGCAGTGAGGACAAGGTATGTGTCCCACACCAAGCAGAAAAGTAGAGTTTTCCATCTCTGCAAAGAGTGTGTCTTTTAGCACTTTGAATTGGTAGGAAGGCTAGTGTTGTCAAATAGTCTTGTACACCTACATGATGCAGAGCAGGCAGCCTAGAGTCCTCCCTATCACTTGCATACTTCAATCATTGTTTTAGGTTCAACTTTAGAGAGTAAACATAGATTTACCTGTTCTTCAATAGCTTTCCTTCTTGTCATCACACCTTTGTTCTTGTCACCAATGATTTGATCTTCAAAATGATGCTTCTACACATACTTGGAAGTTTTAAGAGTCTCATCTGGAGATTCTTCTTCTTCAATATGTAATTCCTTTTCATCAGCATTTTCTTCTTCTCTACAAGAGGAATCATCTGATTCATATCCATCAACTTCTAAATTCTTTTGTAGATCTTCATCAACTTTGACATTTGCACTCTCAACAATCCTTCTTAACCTCTTTTTGTAGCACTGGTAAGATTTGCTTTTAGTAGAGTACCCAAGGAAGAGACATTCATTAGACCTTGCATCAAAATTTCCTAGATTTTCTTCATCCCTTCTGATATAACATTTTCTTCCAAACACTTTGAAGTACTTGGCAGTAGGAATCCTTCCATACCATAACTCATAAGGGGTCTTTGTACTATTTGTTCTTACCAACATTCTGTTCAGTATATAAATAGCAGTATGAATTGCTTCTCTCTAGTAGACCTCCAGAAAATTTTCTTCTTTTATCATTGTCCTTGCAGGTTCTTGAACAATCCTATTCTTTATTTCAAGAACTCCATTCTGTTGAGGAGTCCTAGGGGCATATAAGTGCCTCTTTATTCCATGATTCTCACAAACATGTTAAATTCATTGGAGGTGAACTATCCATCTCTGTCAGACCTCAAACATTTAATTTTCATGTCCATTTCATTCTCAACCATGACTTTGAATGCTTTGAACTTGTCTAGGGCTTCTGATTTTTCTTTGAGAAAAGTAACCCATGTCATTCTAGAATAATCATCAATCAATAGCATGAAATACCTGTCACCTTAAAAACTCCTTACCTTGGTAGGACCACAAAGATCTATATGTACTAATTCCAACAGTTCGACAGAAGATTGATCCTTGACTTTGAAACTACTTCTTGCTTTCTTTCCAATTTGGCATTCCTTACAAATAGCATTGATATGCTTTGTAATCTTTGGTAGATCTCTAATAGCTTGAACTAAACTTATTCTCACCAAGCCATCAAAATTCATGTGACACAATCTTCTATGCCATAGCCAACTCTCACTGATCTGTGTCATGAAATAGTAACCATCACCACCCTTGAGCTGATACACATTTTCATCTGTCCTCTTTCCAACAACAATCACAGTTCTAGAGTCTTTCTTGATTTCACAGCCACCATCCCAAAACACAAGATTGTATCCTTTCTACACTTTTGTCCAACACTCAAGAGATTATGCTTTAAGTCCTTAACATAAATAACAACATCAATATTATGCTTGCCATCAAAACTAATTGAACCTCTTCCACATATCTTAGCAGATGTATCATCACCAAATCTAACTAGTCCTCTATCATATTTTTCAAGTTTAACAAACTTACTCTTATCACCGGTCATATGGTTTGAGCATCCACTATCAATGACCCAATAGTTCTTTTCTTGTCTGGTATGAAAAGAAGATATCAAAGTGCCTTTAGTATTAAGACTTACTTTCGAAGCCCTTTCCTTCACACATTTCTTAGAGTTAGCAGAAATAATATCCTCTTTTAAAGTTATGAACATACATTTATTATCCTCATCATTTTCATGATCAGATTCATCATCAGATATACTTGTATCTTCTCTAACATAGTATCTTTTCTTAGGCACTCTACTTTTTTTCTCCCTATTCTTACTTCTCAAAATTCTTTTCAGACATCTTGAAGCATAATGACCTATCTTGCCACAACTGAAACACTTGAAATGTAACTTACCACTATACTTACCAGTACCAAATTTCATTTTTCTCACAAAGTTAACTTCCACATCATCAGAGTCCTCCTAATCTAATTCCACGGTCTTCTCAGATTTGTCAGGCTTGGAGGTAGTCTCAGCCTTTGCACTACTTGTACCAAATTCTCTCATTTCAAAAGTAGTTAAGGTACCAGGCAATTGATCTTTGGTAAATTGATTCAGATTTTGTAATTCTTCAATAGAAGAAACTTAATGATTGTAAGCTTTAGGAAGAGTTATGAGTACCTTCAATACCACTTCTTTTTCATCCACATCTCCACCAAGTCCTTTGATTCCATTGACAACTTCATCCACCTTCTGTAAGTAGCTTGTAATGTTTTTATCTTCAGACATTCAGATGGTCTCAAACATGAGCTTCAAATTCTACATTTTAGCTTGCTTGACCTTATCATCTCCTTCATAAATACTTTTTAACTTTTTCTAGATTTCATTAGTAGTATTTAGATTCATAACTTTTACCAACTCAAAATTAGTAAGGCCACTTAAAATAGCATACCTTACTTTATGATTGGTTTCATAGGCCTTGATTTCATTTGCAGTACTTGGACCATTTTCTGGTATAGTGTATTCAGTTTCAATAGCCTTACAGATCTCATATCCAAAAGAAATCAAATAACTTTCCATCCTTATTTTATAGAATGCATAAACTATTCCATCGAACAAAGGGACATCCTTCTTGTGCACCATCCTTGATCTACCTCAAGCGGTTAAACTTTCTTCCAAGGAACCTCACTCTGATACCAATTATTGAATGCATAAGACAACTAAGAGGGGGGTGAATCAGTTGTTACTTATAATTTCAAAACCCTCAAACACATTTAGATCCACATCAATTCAATTTACTCTTAAATTGTTGTGATGATTAATCATGAAAGCAAGTAACAGAAACTAAATCAAGTCAACATCAAACACAAGAGAGCACTAGATTTATGTGGAAAACACAAGATGGGAAAAACCATGGTGAGGATTAGCTCATAGTATAAAGTAATATAAACACCAAAAAATAATAGGCTCACTACCAAAAGGCTCACTGCCAAAGGGCTCACTACCCAAAAGAAAGGCTCACTTCTAGAATAGAGAAGATTGTTACAAGGGGAAAACTATCTCAATGCAACAAATAATTCCACTGCAACACCATCAACACTTTCACAGTCATACTAAAGAATTGTAGACACCTTCTTCTCACTGCATCCATTAATCTAACACATGAAATCTTGTACTACATCACACATTCTACCACACTATTATTCACATCACATTCATCACACATACACTTGATCATGACCGCTTGACACTTTTTTATATTGTCTTCAACCTTGAGAACATTCTCCAAGGTTGGCAAGTCACCTTAACCCAAAAAATTCAAATTAGGTCTAGACCTAAACATTCCCATGATGGAAAGGAATGAATGCAGACTACGTTGCACCTTAGCTTGGACCTAAATCCACTCTTACATTTTACTCCATGCTTCCACAATAACTGAAGCACAACCTCAAGTAGTGTAAACAACCAAGTCAGCCAAACTTATGTTAACACTATGAACTTTTAAGTACATGCTTTCTCAAAGATCAAAAGACAACTTGTGGACAATGTGCCAATCTTGAACATGATCTAGAGGCATCCACAAGCTCCTAAAAACCAATAAATCCTTTCACAACTTTCACTTGACGAAAGTTCACACCGGAGCACTCAAACAACTCTGTCATACACTACAACTCAAGAAATCAACTTGTGGAGAACCAAACCATGAACAACTTGAACTAAAGAAATATATAATCATTATAAGAACAAATCCAAAACTGCATAACTAGAAACAAATCTACTCAAAAATGCGGAGCAAAATAGTTTCTCCTAGACATCTCTGCAAAGCTCAGAAACACAGTCCACACACTGGTGAACACAACTTCGTCTACACAAGAAACCAGACTACCAAATTTAGAATATAACATCTCTTAACATCTCTGAAAAACATATCCAAACTGCAAAGATAGATATTCAACATAGAGGAAATGCAGAGCAAGACCAGAACACTACTTTGTAAAGTAAAATACCACTTCAACACACTATTTCCTTTATTAATCAAATTTTCTCAAAAGCACTTGGAACCCAATCAACAGAAACATATTCTTGACATCTTTAGCACCTCTTCAAAGCAACCAGATCATCTTTAGCAAAGCAACTCAACCAAACAACTCATACCATTGCAACATCTGCATTGCTGGAGTCCAAGACAATACTGAGAGGGGGGGTGAATCAATGTTGTCAAACTTTTTAACTTTTTGCAAATTTTGAATTACAAGACAAAGAGGATAAAGAAGACATCAACAATCTATCAATATCATATGCACATGTATGATGATGAAAAGATTGAGCATAAACTTATATGTAAAACATATATAACTCACACATAGAGACAAATTAAGACACATGAATTTTAGGAGTGGAAAACCCTCTTGGGGTAGAAAAACCACTCAAAATTGCCTCACTGGCTTATTCAGAACCTCATTGGTTACAACAAGGTCTCACTAATCATTCAAGCCTCACTGGCTACTAAGAGGTCTCACTGACCAACAAAGCCTCACTGGCACATAAAACCTCACTGCAAAATTCAATCACCATCAAAACATACTACAAGATGTGCAAGAAATGATTGCAACTCAATCTGATTTGCACCATTACAAAACATGTCTTCTTTGCACAATCAAATCACCTATGTCTTCATACTTGGCATGGTTCAATTTGTAAATTCATTGCATAATATCTTCAACCTATGTTGTTCTCATCACATATAAAACATAACGTTTTATCTGTATTTTCTCTTCAACATTATTTTCACAAAAATGTCTTCAACACTGCATTATTGTCCACTCACACACTCCATTTGCAATACCATTTATGAAAATTTTGAATGTCCTTTTACATTCTATTCCTCTACAAAAATCATCTTAAAAAATTCATTGTCTTTCATATTCATTTCAATTTGAACATTTTGTTTTCAATAAAAAACACAAAGCACTTGCAAAACTTTTCTCTTCAATCTTTTCATCTTCAATTTGAAAAAAAAAAATTCAATCTATAAATATCTTCAACATACTTCAATCTTTTCATTTTCCTTGTCTCTGCAATATCATCTAGCAAAAATAATATCTTCATAACAAAAAAATCATTCTTGTTCTCAATAAAATTTTCATATTGCATCTGCAATATTATTAAACAAAAATGACCCTTCATATACAGATCCATTCCTCTTCATAAAAAAATTCTATAATATATTTTTTATTAAACTCTCTTTGTGAGAGAAAATTAAAAAAAAATCATGGCTTCAATGCTTCATCTTCCCTGCATAAAACAATCTCTCAATTTGCCTTTGAAAAATAAAACATTTCTTCATCCTCTTAAAAAAAAATTCATCTTCTCTCTACCATTTTTCTTCACCTATAAAAATCTTCAACAACATTTTTAACCAATCTACAATGAAGAGAATAATATCTCTCTCATTAATATTTTCTTTAAAAGAAACTCTTTATATTAAAAAAATATCTCTTAAACTCCACAAGTATTTAGAAAGCCAAAAATATATTTCTCCTTAAAAATAGCTTCCTTAAGAGACATCAAATTTCCACAGTCCATGATGTTATAGAATACAACACTTTAGGAATAAACTGTGTGTGAGTTTTAATCTCAACGTTTTGGATCAAACTCCATGATCCATCATCAGGAGAAAGAGAAGGAGAAAAATAGCTTCCTTTTTAAAGCCTTCAAAATACATGTGAGAGGGAGGCCCACTAATGTTTTAAAATTAGAAAAAAAACTCCATAAAAATCCCTTAAAAAACTCACCATAAGAATCTCCTTAAAAGTAGGCTTTTAAAAAGACTAAAAATAATCTTAAAAATTTTTTATGGCATTTTAACAAATTCATGTCCCACACATATTTAAATATAGCCTTTGATGGATTTTTCACATTCTCCACCAAATAATCTGCCTTAGAATCTTATAAAAATATGAGGATTTAAAAACATTAAAAATCTCCTCTTTTTGGAAGGCTAAAAATAGCCTATAAAAATTCATCCTTAGTCTTATTGAAAAAGATAATTTATAGCACATTAATCTTTATGCACTAAGAGGAGAATTCATAGTTTAAATGAGGGCCAGTTTCTCCATGGTATTTATACCCTTCAACAAGTCATTTTTAAGTGACTGACCTGTGATAACAGGTCAACTTTATTTTATAACAAAAAGTGCATATATCTATATGATAAGCAAAGAAGGGTTTATAAGATATGCTTTAAAACATTTTAAATTAGGATTTTGATCCCTTACCACTATAAAACCCATGGTCATTATTCAACAACCCTAACAAGTACTTGCATGCAACACACCAATATAAATACCTGATTTGCATTGCTCTTGCATTACTCTATGAAGATGATGTCTATTGCTCTTGCATATGTGAACTCAAAAGTACTTGCTTAACACATATGCATTGCATCATTCCTTCTCATCTTCTCCTGATGACATGTATCAACTCAACTCCTTTTTGACATCAATGATAATCTACTTCCATCATGCATCTCTGCTCAACCAGTTCACACTAATGACAACACCAACTGCACATACTTGCAACATTAATACATTTAATGAATTGGCTAAAAAGTTTTTTACACACTTTTCCTTCAATATCAAACATGAGATTTCCATGATGGACTTATGCAATAACAAACAAGACAATGGTAAAACCTTCATCTCAATCCTACAAAGAAGGTGAAACATGGCTAGCAAATTCCCTTGGCCTATCCCTGAAAAGCAACTAGTTAGCATATTCATCCAAAACCTCAATCTTGAACTTGGATTTCATTTACAAATCCAATGTGCTAACTCTTTTGATTAAATTATTTCCAAAGGGAAAAACATTAAAAATCCCTCATAGCAAAAGGCCTAGTCAAGATATTCAAAGAAACAAAAGATAACCCTCAAGCATCTAATGACAAACCCTGCTTTTGGTCCAAAAACAAGAATGTTGTCAATGATGGTGTTGTGGACACTAAACATATTCAAACTCTCCAAAAACTAATTAATCTTCAAGCACCTATAAAGACTGTCCCATCTACTCTTAAGGAGAAACCTAAACAAGACCTTGCACCTAGACACAAATTCACTCCTTTGGGAGAACCTATCAAATATGTTCTAAAGAAACTTGTCCAAAATGGTCTCATCATGCTACCAGAAGCTCACCAATATGATGAACCTACATTCAAACCCTCTTGGTATAAAGACAATGAATATAGTGAATACCATAGAGTCAAAGGTCATAAGACCCCTGGATGTATGAAATTGAAAAATCTTATCCAAAATCTCCCAAATCTCCTCCTCCTCTTTCAAATACAATTTCACCTTATTCTCCTACTAGGCCTTCACCTATAGGTTATCCAAAGGATCCTTCTAATAAATTCCCTACTCCATCTCCTATTAATACACTTATACAATCCCTGAGGAAATCTCCAACTCCATCTACAAATAAATCCCCAAACCCTTCTCTTGAAAGACCTCTAACTCCATCTTCAAGGATAACTTCAACTCCATCCCCCAGGAGATTTCCTACTCCCTCTCTTGAAAAAACTCCTCCCATAAGAATTCCTTCTCCACCCAAAATACCCACTCCTCCTCTTAGCCCTTCAAAAGATCAAGATATGTAATAGAAAAAGGACACTACCTAGAAAAAGAAATCAACCATAGTAGACACATCTAAGTGGTTCAACCAAATAATTCAAAAGAAGAAAAGGGTAATGAAGCCTCCATTAGATGACTTTGCTCAATTAGCTTCAATGATTATAAAGTGTCCTCCTCTAAAGAGAGCAAGGGTAAGATCTTTCATTACAATAGTTGCACAAGGAATTAGATGAGTATAGGTTACAACTATTGTGTCATTAAGAAATCCATCCATGGAACAGGTTAGGAAAACTACCAAGTCACCCATTAATTTGATGATTTAGAAGATGGAGAAAGATAGGGAAACTAAGGAGAAATTTATGTATAAAGTGGTATATTCCACATCCTATATCAAGAACTTAATTGGTCCTATTGATTCTTCAGTTCTACAATTACCTCTTCATAGTTCATCCAGGATAAAGAAAAAGAAATACCTACTGCAAGTGAGTAAAGGGATATTCTAGTGTCTACAAATGCTTGGAGTGTTGAATTGTTTTCTTTAGGGCATAGAGTTATGGAAGAAGTGGAAGTTGCATGTGATAAGTTTGTTAAGAAAGAGGATGCTATTAAAATATTGGAGAAGAGTGTAGATGAGGAGTTAACTTCCATTGAAATTGATTATCCTCACATTGTTGAGATGTTGAAAGGGGACTTCCAAACTTTGGTGAATGAAGGTATATTAGATGAAAAGGAATTATACATTCATAAAAAATGGAGGGAGGCTTACAAATTCATGAGAGAAATTTTGAATGACTATAGGGAAAAATTCCAAGTAGCATGTAATATTGTACATGATGCATTAAGGGATATGCACAATTTTGTGGGTGAGATTGGATGCAGTATGTATGATGGTTAGAATGCATTTAACTTTGAACAAACTCTAAAATATTAGTTTGACAGTGTGATTAAGAGAGAGTCTCATAAAGGGGGAAATTTTGATTCTTCTTCTATTTTTAAACATAAGAATATGGACTACTTATGAGATGTTTGAGAAAAAGTTGTCTAGAAATAAGTAGGTGCATGAAGAATTAATGGACATCTTTATTGAAGCTAGCATTTGCTTCATTCACTTAGATGGTCTAGATCCTAATGTTGTCAAACTTGCAGTGGATAAATTCACTACATACTTGCAAAAACAATCATAGAACCAACATCCTTCTCTAAGGGTGTGCACAATCATGTGACACTCATTTACAAGTCAATTTTCTACTATAATGTAATAAAAGAATATAATATAAAGGACGAGTCAAAGTGTCCCTTCGCATTCTAATGTATTTTCTCTTATATGAACCTTTTTAGAGGGAATTAATTTTCATGCTCCCATTCCAAATTAGCTATAGATCTATCATAAAACATTTGAGAGGGTTGGAAACCCTTGGAAACTACTTTTGAAATACAATATACCAATTCTTTCTCCTTTTTCCAAGTTTTCATTTTTATGGTGTTTTCCAAACTCTAATCTTGTTCTCTTCTATGTTCCATGCATTTAAGTCAATGAATGTCTGATGAATTTGATGTGTTTCATATCAATGATGCCTTCCTAATGGTGAGGCATTTTGCATGGTCAACCTAAACACATTTATGTGAGTGGAAATTCAACATCAATCATGCATGTGGCTTTTGTCCTTTTGAAGATTTCACCTTCCTACATTGTGATTATGGATAATGGGTTAGGTGAAGAGTGGTTTTCCATTCCCTAAACAATGTATGGAGGGTTTGAAGATAGTTTTAGCTTCTTTCCCTGTTTTCTTTTTCCCTATCCTTTTTGCACTTTTTTCTATATTGATGTTAGATTAGTTTAGTTTTAGGGTTTGATGGTAAATTTACATTCATACAAGGTAGAAAATTGTAATGACTTTTCAACTTTCACATGATAAATTCATGTTTCCACATACATATTTTTGTCCTAAAATTTAGAATTGTATTTTACTAAAATTAAAAAAATTTACATGAATGAATTTTTGTATTATGAGTTGTATAATTCTGATTTTAAAGGAATTATCACTACTATGTGGATTTGAATCATTCCTACTATCTAAATTAATGTTAGAAACTACTTGTGAAAGGTTTAACAATTTGGAATGGAAATTATGAACATTTATTAAAGTTGAAATAGAGGGTTGATGTTGGCTAATAGTGATCAATTACACTAAGTTAAACCTCTATTTCATGTGAATGACTCTTGATCTTCTAACATAGCCCCTTGAATAGACCAACCAAAGTGCTTTCCAAATGGAAAATTCTAGCAAACATCACAAATTTAATCAATGAAGACTCTTAAGGCTAGCCACCTCCGAAGTAGGGAAACCTTTTTCATTCCAACCTTTTGGTGTGTCAAAATCCACATCAACAAAAATGGTTCTAGAAGGAGGGCCATCAAAGTGGAATAGTAGGATTTTTCATAAATATGAATTGTTGTTCAATTTTAAACTACCTTAAACCTTGACAAAATATATCATCAAAAAATACCAAAAAAAATTATAAAAAAATAAAAAAGAATTAAATATGCACACACAATTAGGTGTTTATTATGATGAAAACTTAATTAGAGATAAATTTTATCCTTCAACTTATTCAATTCACATGAGATAGCACTAGGGATGATTTCATTTTAATTGCAAGCCCTGTGTGTATACCATGTTCTCCAAATCCCTGTGAATGTATATAATTGGCTACCTATCTTTGCCCCTAACATTGGGCAAAATGCTTTCAAACATGTCAAGTTTTATACAGATTTAATGATAATAAATGAAATCAATCATGAGGGTCTTTCTTTCCTTTTGTTTTCTAACACATACAAGGAGGCATCTTGTCATTTGTATGCTTGTCTTCTACTAAATTCCATACATTCATGGGTTAATTTAGACAATGCATTCTTAAGTCAATTCAGGTGAAAAGTGGATCCACAAGAATCTTTTATCCAATTTGTAGTAGTAAGAAGGAAACATAATGAGTCTATGCCTAGTTTCATCAATAATTTGATCAAACACTTGAAAGGGTAAGTGTCATACATAGGCCAAGTTGTGTAGATTTATTCAATCATTATTTATGGGGATTAGACCCTCCCTTTTCCACAATTATTTGGGACACTCTAGGAGTAATCATGGTGGAAGCTACTTCTCAAAGAGCCTTAGCATTAGCTAGTTGGGGTATGATTGTACCTAACATTTAACAAAACAAAGGAATTCGACAGACCACAAAAAAAATAGATGACATATCAATCAAATTTGAATATGTATGGAATGCAACAATATCAAATAGGTTTTGACCCTCATCTAAATCTAATGCCTCAACTAAGGCAATTATCTTACCAACAAGATTTAACATTTTTGAATCCTCAACAATATCAACATCTACAACCACAAATAATCTAGAATTTAGATAACTATAATAGTCAAATCATGCAAACCTACCCATTACTCACCCAAAGCCAAGACAAGTGGATGTCTCAATAAAATCAACAAGTTGACCAACAAAGATTTATGTTATTCCTTTGGTAATGAATACGGACCCTTATCAAGCTGTTCCAACTATTTTAAATGAGAGTAAAAGATCTGATCCATTTTAAATTAGTGATGATTCCAATAGTGAGAGCATAAAACTCACCAAAGGAGTTGAAACTAATAAAACATTGATTGATGTAAGTAATCAAAACAAAACACATTGGATCAAAAGGGTGGAATAACAAAGATGTATATGCCTAGGATGGAGTGAGACAATAACTTGGATGTATATGGTGAGAATCATGACATTATGTTTGATGTAGAAGAGAAAAACTTTCCAATAAATGACAATAAAGAGAGCCATAAACACTTGAAACCATTTCCTTAATCATACCAACCAACCATGCAAGTTTTGAATTGGACATTCAAAAGATGATAAATAAGTTAAATTAGGATATGATGATTCTTGGAATTCTTGACACTTTTAAAGAAATGAGATTACATGATAGGTGTCAACTGCATAGCACATTTGAGCATGAAGAGATTATGTGTTCTAAAGTTATCATGAGGTTGGATATGTCTTTCAAGGAAATGAGTTCCATGGATGATAAGAATAATGAATCAATAAAATATATAAATTGAAAGACAAGAACATGGGGTTGTCTTGTTGAATAAATCTCATGAGCATATTTCAAATCGTACACTAGGACACACCAAGAAAACTTTCTCTTTAGAGGAAGTTTGTCCTTACCCCTTTGATAGGTCACTACTTATGATCCCTTTTCCTCCAAACTTTGAAATGCCAAAATTTGACAAATACAAAGGAAAAGGTGAACACAAAGAACACCTTAGGGTGTTTTATATTGATTTCCTAGAGGTTGCCCGTAATGACACTTATCTCTTACACTTCTTCCCTCGTAGTCTTGGAGGGAAAGAAATAGAATGGTTTTCTCATCTACCCACAAGTATTAAGTGTTGAATGCACAAGACAACTGAGATGGGGGGAGAATTAGTTGTTACTTATAATTTCAAAACCCTCAAACACATTTAGATACACATCAATTCAATTTACCCTTAAACTATTATGATGATTAAGCATGAAAGCAAGTAACAGAAACTGAATCAAGTCAACATCAAACACAAGAGAACACCAGATTTACATTGAAAACCCAAGAAGGGAAAAACCACAGTGAGGATTAGCTCCTAGTATAAAGTAATATCAACACTAAAAAATAATAGGCTCACTACCAGAAGGATCACTGCCAAAGGGCTCACTACCCTAAAGAAAGGCTCACTGCCAAAGGCTCACTTCTAGAATAGAGAAGAAGATAGAGAACATTGTTACAAGGAGAAAACTATCTCAATGCAACAGAGAATTCCACCGCAACACCATCAACACCTTCACAATCATAATGAAGAATTGTAGACACCTTCTGCTCACTGTATCTAGTAATCTAACACATAAAAGCTTGTACTGCACCACACATTCTACCACACTATTATTCACATTACATTTATCATGCACACACTTGATCACGATCCCTTGACACTTATTTATATCGTCTTCAACCTTGAGAACATTCTCCAAGGTCAGCAAGTCACCTTAATCCACAAAATTCAAATTAGGCCTAGACCTAAACATTCCTGCAGTGGAAGGAATAAATACATACCACACCACACCTTAGCTTAGACCTAAATCCACTCTTACACTTTACTCCACGCTTCCACAATCACTGAAGCACAACCTCAAGTAGTGTAAACAACCAAGTCAACCAAATTTGTGTTAACACTATGAACTTTTAAGTACACACTTTCTCAAAGATCAAAAGACAACTTGCAGACAATGCACCAAGCTTGAACTTTCTCATTCAGTTTGTTCTGGAACACCCCCTTAGTTCCAATCACATTTTTGTTTGTTGGTCTTGGGACAAATTCCCAGGTTTGATTTTTTTCAATCTGCATTAGTTCTTCTTCCATAGCCATGATCCAATACTCATCCTTGCATGCTTCAATCACTATTTTAGGTTCAACTTTAGAGAGTAAACATAGATTTACCTATTCTTCAATAGCTTTCCTTCTTGTCATCACACCTTTTTTCTTGTCACCAATGATTTGATCTTCAAAATGATGCTTCTACACATACTTGGAATTTTTAGGAGCCTTATCTGGAGCTTCTTCTTCTTCAATCTGTAATTCCTTTTCATCAGCATTTTCTTCTTCTCTGCAAGAGAACTCATCTGATTCATATCCATCAACTTCTGAATTCTTTTGTAGATGTTCATCAACTTTGACATTTGCACTCTCAACAATCCTTCTTAACCTCTTGTTGTAGCACCAATAAGCTTTGCTTTTAGTAGAGTACCCAAGGAAGATACCTTCATTAGACCTTGCATCAAACTTTCCTAGATTTTCTTCATCCCTTCTGATATAACATTTTCTTCCAAACACTTTGAAGTACTTGGCAGTAGGAATCCTTCCATACCATAACTAATAAGGGGTCTTTTTACTATTTTCTCTCGCTTGCACTCTGTTCAGTATATAAATAGTAGTATGAATTGCTTCTCTCTAGTAGACCTCCAGTAGATTTGCTTCTTTTATCATTGTCCTTGCAGCTTCTTGAACAGTCCTATTCTTTATTTCAACCACTCCATTCTGTTGAGGAGTCCTAGGGCTAGATAAGTGCCTCTTTATTCCATGATTCTCATAAAACATTTTAAACTCATTGGAGGTGAACTCTCCACCTCTGTCAGATCTCAAACATTTAATTTTCATGTCCATTTCATTCTCAACCATGACTTTGAATGCTTTGAACTTGTCTAGGGCTTCTAATTTTTCTCTGAGAAAAGTAACCCGTGTCATTCTAGAATAATGATCAATCAATAGCATGAAACACCTATCACCTTAAAAACTCCTTACCTTGGTAGAACCACAAAGATCTATATGCACTAATTCCAATAGTTTGATAGAAGATTGATCCTTGACTTTGAAACTACTTCTTGCTTGCTTTCCAATTTGACATTCCTTACAAATAGCATTGATAGGCTTTGTAATCTTTGGTAGATCTCTGATAGCTTGAACTGAACTTATTCTTACTTGGCGATCAAAATTGATGTGACACAATCTTCTATGCCATAGCCAACTATCACTTATCTGCATCATGAAATAGTAACCATCACCACCTTTGAGCTGATACACATTTTGTTATGTCCTCTTTCTAGCAGCAATCATAGTTCTGGAGTCTTTCCTGATTTCACAGCCACCATCCTGAAACACAAGATTGTATCCTTTGCTACACATTTGTCCAACACTCAAGAGATTATGCTTTAAGTCCTTAACATAAATAACATCATCAATATTATTCTTTCCATCAAAATTGATTGAACCTCTTCCACATATCTTAGCAGATGTATCATCACCAAATCTAACTAGTCCTCCATCATATTTTTTAAGTTTAACAAACTTACTCTTATCACCGGTCATATGGTTTGAGCATCCACTGTCAATGACCCAATAATTCTTTTCTTGTCTAGTGTGAAAAGAAGATATCAAAGTGCCTTTAGTATTAAGAATTACTTTCGAAGCCCTTTCCTTCACACATTTCTCAGAGATAGCAGAAACAATATCCTCTTTTAAAGCTGTGAACAAACATTCATTATCCTCATCAATTTCATGATCAGATTCATCATCAGATATACTTGTATCTTCTCTAACATAGTAGCTTTTCTTAGGCACTCTACTTTTGTTCTCCCTGTTCTTACTTCTCAAAATTCTTTCCAGACATCTTGAAGCATAATGACCTATCTTGCCACAACTGAAACACTTGAAATGTAACTTACCACTATACTTACTAGTACCCAATTTCATTTTTCTCACAAAGTTAGCTTCCACATCATCAAAGTCCTGATTTGATTCCATAGTCTTCTCACATTTGTCAGCCTTGAAGGTAGTCTTAGCCTTTACACTACTTGTACCAAATTCTCTCACTTCAAAAGCAATTAAGGTACCAAGCAACTGATCTTTGGTAAATTGATTCAAATTTTATAATTCTTCAATAGAAGAAACTTTATGACTTTAAGCATTAGGAAGAGTTATGAGTACCTTCAATACCACTTCTTTTTCATCCACATCTCCACCAAGTCCTTTGATGCCATTCACAACTTCATCCACCTTCTGTAAGTAGCTTGTAATGTTTTCATCTTCAAACATTCACATGGTCTCAAACATGAGCTTCAAATTCTACATTTTAGCTTGCTTGACCTTATCATCTCCTTCATAAATACTTTTTATTTTTTTCCAAATTTCATTAGTTGTTTTTAGATTCATAACTTTCACCAATTCAAAATTAGTAAGACCACTTAAAAGAGCATACCTTACTTTACCATTGGTTTCATAGGCCTTGATTTCATTTGTAGTACTTGGACCATTTTCTGGTATAGTGTATTCAATCTCAACAACCTTCCAGATCTCATATCCAAAAGAAATCAGATAACCTTCCATCCTTATTTTCAAGAATACATAATCTATTCCATCAAACAAAGGAATATCCTTCTTGTGCACCATCCCTAATCTACCTCAAGCGGTTCAACTTTCTTCCATGGAACCTCGCTTTGATACCAATTATTGAATGCACAAGACAACTAAGAGGGGGGTGAATCAGTTGTTACTTATACTTTCAAAACCCTCAAACACATTTAGATCCACATAAATTCAATTTACCCTTAAACTATTATGATGATTAAGCATGAAAGAAAGTAACAGAAATAGAATCAAGTCAACATCAAACATAAGAGAACACTAGATTTACATGGAAAACCCAAGAAGGGAAAAACCATGGTGAGGATTAGCTCATAGTATAAAGTAATATCAACACCAAAAAATAATAGGCTCACTGCCAAAGGACTCACTGCCCAAAAGAAAGGATCACTACTAAAGGTTCACTTCTAGAATAGAGAATAAGATAGAGAAGATTGTTACAAGGAGAAAACTATCTCAATGCAACAGATAATTCCACCGCATCACCATCAACACTTTTGCAGTCATACTAAATAATTGTAGACACCTTCTGCTCACTTCATCCATTAATCTAACACATAAAAGCTTGTACTACATCACACATTCTACTACACTATTATTCACATCACATTCATCACACGCACACTTGATCACGATCCCTTGACACTTATTTGTATTGTCTACAACCTTGAGAACATTCTCCAAGGTTGGCAAGTCACCTTAACCTAGAAAATTCAAATTAGGTCTGGACCTAAACATTCCCATAGTGGAAAGGAATGAATGCAAACCACACCACACCTTAGTTCAAACCTAAATCCACTCTTACATGTTACTCTACGCTTCAACAATAACTGAAGCACAACCTCAAGTAGTGTAAACAACCAAGTTGGCCAAACTTGTGTTAATACTATGAACTTTTATGTACATGCTTTCTCAAAGATCAAAAGACAACTTGCGAATAGCGTGCCAATCTTAAACATGATCTAGAGGCATCCACAAGCTCCTAAAAACTAATAAATCCTTTCACAACAACTTTCACTTGACGAAAGTTCACACCGTAGCACTCAAACAACTCTGTCATACACTACAACTCAAGAAATCAACTTATGGAGCACCAAACCATGAACAACTTGAAATAAAGAAATATATAAGCATTATAAGCAAAAATCTAGAACCACACAGCCAAAAACAAATCTGCTAAAAAATGTGGAGCAAAATAGTTTCTCCCAGACACATCTGCAAAGCTTAGAAACACAGTCCACACACTAGTGAACACAACTTCCTCTACACAACGAACCAGAACACCAAATTCATAATATAACATCTCTGAACAACATATCCAAACTGCAAAGACAGATCTTCAACATAGATGAAATGTGGAGCAAGACCAAAACACTACTTTGTAAACTAAAATGCCACTTCAATACACTATTTCCTTTATTAATCAAATTTTCTCAAAAGCACTTGGAAACCAACCAATAGAAACATATTCTTGACATCTTTAGCACCTCTTCAAAGTAACCAAATCATCTTCAGCAAAGCAACTCAACCAAACAAGTCATACCATTACAACATCTGCATATCTTCTCAACCATTTGACACTAATGACAACACCAAGCTAACATGTTGACATCAATGACAACACCAACTGCACATACTTGCAACATTAAGACATTTAATGAATTGGCTAAAAAGTTTTTCACACACTTTTCCTTCAATATCAAACATGAGATTTCCATGACGGACTTATGTAATAACAAACAAGACAATGGTAAAACCTTCATCTTAATCCTACAGAGATGGTGAAACATGGCTAACAAATTCCCTTAGCCTATCCCTGAAAAGTAACCAGTTAGCATATTCATCCAAAACCTCAATCCTAAACTTGGATTTCATTTACAAATCCAATGTGCTAACTCTTTTGATGAAATAATTTCCAAAGGGACAAACATTGAAAATCCCTCATAGCAAAAGGCCTAGTCATTATATTCAAAGAAACAAAAGAAAACCCTCAAGCATCGAATGACAAACCCCGCTTTTGGTCCAAAAATAAGAATGTTGTCAATGATGGTGTTGTGGGCACTAAACATATTCAAACTCTCCAAACACCAATTAATCTTCAAGCACCTGCAAAGATTGTCCCATATACTCCTAAGGAGCAACCTAAACAAGACTTTACACCTAGATGTAAATTCACTCCTTTGGGAGAACCTATCAAATCTGTTCTAAAGAAACTTGTCCAAAATGATCTCATCATGCTACCAGAAGCTCACCAATATGATGAACCTACATTCAAACCCTCTTGGTATAAAGACAATGAATATTGTGAATACTAGAGTCAAAGGTCATAAGATCCCTAGATGTATGAAATTGAAAAATCTTATCTAGAATCTCCCAAATCTCCTCCTCCTCTTTCAAATTCAATTTCACCTTATTCACCTCCTAGGCCTTCACCTATAGGTTATCCAAAGAATCTTCCTAATAAATCCCCTACTCCATCTCCTATTAATACACTTATACAATCCCTGAGGAAATCTCCAACTCCATCTACAAATAAATCCCCAAACCCTTCTCTTGAAGGAACTCTAACTCCATCTTCAAGGATAACTTCAACTCCATCCCCCAAGAGATTTCCTACTCCCTCTCTTGAAAAAACTCCTCCCATAAGAATTACTTCTCCACCCAAAATACCCACACCTCCTCTTAGCCCTTCAAAAGATCAAGATATGTAATAGAAAAAGGACACTACCTAGCAAAAGAAATCAACCATAGTAGACACACCTAAGTGGTTCAACCAAATAATTCAAAAGAACAAAAGGCTAATTAAGCCTCCATTAGATGACTTTTCTCAATTAGCTTCAACGATTATAAAGTGTCCTCCACTAAAGAGAGAAAGGGTAAGATCTTTCAGTACAATAGTTGCACAAGGAATTAGATGAGTATAGGTTACAATTGCAATGTCATTAAGAAATCCATCTGTTGGCTTTCCTTCTGAATCAGCATTAGGGTTTGCCACTTCTAATGCACAGGCAGATTCAGGCCAACTGAATACAGGAGGTTGCGTGAGCTCCTCCCCTTCACTTCTGGTTCTGCTGCACCAAGGGGGGTATCCCTATAACTCAAGATGTAACCTTGACTAGCTCAAAGATAGAAAGATCTAACTTGACAACAACAGGCAGAATACTCTCATGTATGGACCAAGATCTGTATGATAGATCACAAGGCTGGCAACATTCTTGGACATGATGTCTGGTTGGGTATGAGAGTATGCAGGGGGTTCCTAATCCTACTCCTACAACTAACAGGTGGAGGTATGAAGTGTTTTGATATGAATTTGGATGCAAAGCTGGACATGGTGTATAACACAAGAACACAGCATGATTGGTGCCTATCCAGGGCTTGGAGTCGGTAGACATACACCTGTGAATGATCAGCATGAATAGCTAAAACTGGATTTCAGGGGGACAAACATGATATCTGCCTTACAGACATCTCCCAATATAGAGTGTTGAGCTATCTCTACTTATGGTATCCCTACTGCAGTATACCCTTCCCAATGTTCAACCTGAAAACAGTTTAATCTGCCCCTTGAGCAGAGGTTAAAAGATCAGACATTCAACATAGGAATTCTATGCTCTAGAATCTAAACATAAGCAAACATCCAGATCCAGAAGAAGGATACATGCAATACTGGAGACAGAATTAACACAACACATGCTAAACAGCATTACTCATATAAGATCAACCATGAAACCAGTGGATTCATGCCAAGTCCTACAACAGGAGATACATAAACTCACAAGATAACTGTACAGAGCAACCAGATCAGCTGGTTATGGATTACAGAGCCAAAATTCTACAACTTTCAACAACCTTGAATGAATAACACCATCTGCATTATATAGCAGGAGGGTGTATTTAGCATTGACTACCAGGTTGACCAAAAAGCCCGCCAGATATACAGTACCATAGAAATGGCGCTCAAACTTGAATGCAGCAGGTAGGGGAGGAGACAGGAAGATTTTTCGAGCCTTGCGCCGCCGCCTAGGGATTCAGACCTTCAATCAGGTACAACATTCGTCCACGCCATCGCCCATACCTCTGCAACAATCGCCATTGATGGCGCACCAACCCGCGGCCTCGGGAAGAACATCAAACAGACAGTCGCAACCGCTTCCCGCCAAGATTCATCATCATGATGTTTCGAATATGCAGGATAACAATATCCCACATGCACCCCGCGATGACCTCAATAACACTTTATATACTAGGTCATGAGCATATATCATGTCGGTGCTTTTGCTCCTGACGACACTAGTATATAACCTCATCATCATCATCCCTCAGCAGCATGATATCATGTTGTTCGAAAAATCACCCTGACGTCATCATGATATTTGAAATATACCCTTCATGATGATCGGCACAACCTGATCCTTCGGAGGAACATCCTCCTGCTGAGCTTATAACAAAAGTCTGGCCGATGAACATCCTGATGACGTCATCATCATATACTGCTGACGTCATCATCATATCTGCCTACTGCGCACCTCCTCACATCCGGATGACATCATCATCATGTTTGTAAATATCAGGAGGTCTCTTCAAGATGATCACTTGTTAGAAATATGACCTCCGCGGACCTTGATGACGTCATCATCATATTAACATCATCATGATATTCGGAAGACAACCGGATATTTGGAAATATCCTCCTGATGTGAAAATATCAGGATGCACTGTAGCTCCTCTGTAAGATCGGGGCGAAAACTGAATATGATGATGCTGCTTGAAAAGATCACCCCCAGTAGATAATGCGCGAAGCCAGCAGGCGGATATCTCCCTGATATCAGCATCATCATGATGCTCGAGCAAACATATATCCGGGTGATATGAAAATATCACCCCTTCCTTCGGAAATATCATGATGCAGATAGGCAGAAAGAAAGATATCACCCTGATATAAGGATGACGTCAGCATCATCAGGATGAGAAACAAAGAACAAGGTGATACAACATCATCAGGATGATATTGACTAAGATCATCCTGACGTTCAAAATATGATGACCCCAGTGAATATCGGGTCACACTTAGAACTATTCAACAACATCATCAGGATGATAAAAACCAAACATCACCCGATAACCGAATATGATGATGACGATGAGAAACCGGTCGACGGAGAACATGATGATGCAGATCATCATCGAAGACAAGATGATGATGATGACCTCCTCCTCAGGAAAATATGATGCTGCAGTTGAAAAATGCTGAGGAGGTCCAATACTTAGACAAAATGGGCAAGAAGATGAAAGCTTCAAATGAAGAAACCTCCTGATCATGACAAATCAACCCCTGGTCAAAATGAGTGTCAACAGTGGCTCTGTCTGGGGACGTGCAGGTGCAAGACTGCAGCGAGAACCCCAGATCTCTGGGATGCAGACCAGTGCCTTATCCATTGGGCATAGAGTCAAATACTGTACTGACCTGCATCACCCAACACACTTGATGGCCTAAGGCCACCAAGAAAAGAAAAGCATGTATCTCCCTTTGTCAAATATCTTGTTTTCATCTGCATGCACTGGGTCAAGCTTGGAGATACTACAAAGATCCACCCACAAACAAATCTTGTCATCTGCACATTCAACCCTCTGATTTGGCTTGTCATCATCACCCCTGTGCAGATAACCTTCAGCATCATGTGCCATGTGGGTGCAGAATATATCAAACAATGTATGTTCATATGGCATATAGCACTCATCACCTATATCATCATCATGCATTGCAACATGATCTCCTAGCTGGACTGCAAATATGAAACACTCAGAGTCCACCACACAACTAGGAAGATCAAGGCTCATTGTATTATATGCTGGCTCATCAAAAGAAAAGCTTTCAAAATCACAATTGTGTACATCATGTACACAACCATCTGGTACACCAGGCTGGAAAAGATCAGGCTCTGGCATCTCTTTCAAATCAGGCACATCTTCACAGTCACTTACCTGATGTATGTTGTTTCCTCTTTCATCAGGATGAGAAACAGAATCCAAGCCAAAAATAGCGTCCAGATCCTCACCATACTCAGACAGATCCTCATCACCATATGTGTCATAAATGGGTGACCCAGGTGCATCAGTTTCATCATAGTATGCCATTTGTTCATGGGCAGCAGAGCACACCTCTTCATCATCAATGGATTCACTCTGTGGAGGAGTATCAGCCTGTGTGTCATAAGCAAAACAGCCATCAGATGAAAAACGATCATGCTCTGAACTAGCACTTATCTCAATTTCTGACTGCTCTTCATGATCTCCATGTGTTTGAAAGGTAGGCAATGGGTCACACATAGGACTGCTTCTCTGTTTGCTTATATCTTCTCTGTCTTGAGTACAATACTCACAATTGTCTCCACAGGTCCATTCTAAAAATTGCTCATTGCTGTCCACAACCTCGTTATTGTTTTCATGGTCAGCTGCCTCATCATTGCAATGGGAATCCTCATTAGTCCTTTCACTGGCATCCTCAACTGGTGAACAATCCAGTTGAGCAGTATTGTTAGCATTATGTTCAAATACAGCAGTCTCAACCTCTATGCTTTTATTTTCATTTTTATCTGCACATGATGCCATAATCATTTGGTCATTTGCAGCTTCACAACCATTATTCACACCAAGGCCTGGGGACAGGGGTTTCAGCAGGTGCACATTTCTCATTTCTTCTACATTTTCTAAAAATTTGTATGCCATCTGCATACTTGTCACCTTGAAATCCCTCAGTAATGCACTAGAGCCCTCCTCAAAAGCCTCAAAGAATATGCCAACACAGGCTGAAATATCAGGTCTAAAACTTTCAGGGACATGTGAAAGGGCTACTGCAAACCTATGACTGAAATCAACACATGGCTCTTCATCTTGTTTTCTGATTCTCATCAATTCTGCAACAAGATCAGCCGGTTCTTTTGCAAATTCTTCTTTGAAACAGTCAGCAAGCTCATCCCAACAGGCAAAGGATTTCTTTGGAAAGCTCAAATACCAGTCTTTTGCTTTTGCATCAAAGGACCTAACAAGAAACCTCATCCACATATCCTCATCTCTGAATGAATATTTTCCCATAAAACTTTGAAAATTTTGGATATGTGCATTCCCATCACATACATTGTGACCACTAAATCTAGGCATCTGACAGTATATCCTAGCAGGCATAGTTTCTACTTTGTAATCCACCCATGACAAATCCAGTTGGTCATACAAAGGATCAAAAGGGCTGACAGGAGGTTTAGCTTTCTGACTGGCAGACACAACAGGGTTACTGCTTCTTAACTGGGCCTGCTCAGCCTCTAAGAATATCAACCTATTTCTTATCTCTTCTATTCCTTTATCCAACATTTCACCACTGAGTGTGGGATAACTCATACTTGGATTCATAAAAATCTTACTCTTAGACATCCTTTGTCTGTCTAAGACCTAAGGCTTCCCCTGGCATCTAACCTATGCAATAAAACAGCAAATAAAGGGGAAAGAACAAGGTACCTTTTCTCATACAGATGCAGAAATATATACATCTTTTTTGTCACATCACATACATCCATCTCACATGTGCATTTGGATCTTTTTTGCAGAGTCGCCACCTCTCCAGAGAGGACAAAATTTTCAATAGCTGAAAGCTACTTTTCCAGGTTCATTCCACCAGCAGAGCATAATTTTGTTAGTGACTCGGATGGGCCACAGGTATATCATTTTTTAGTCCTTCCCCAGCAGAGTCGCCATTTTGTTGGCTTTCCTTCTGAATCAGCATTAGGGTTTGCCACTTCTAATGCACAGGCAGATTCAGGCCAACTGAATACAGGAGGTTGCGTGAGCTCCTCCCCTTCACTTCTGGTTCTGCCGCACCAAGGGGGGTATCCCTATAACTCAAGATGTAACCTTGACTAGCTCAAAGATAGAAAGATCTAACTTGACAACAACAGGCAGAATACTCTCATGTATGGACCAAGATCTGTATGATAGATCACAAGGCTGGCAACATTCTTGGACATGATGTCTGGTTGGGTATGAGAGTATGCAGGGGGTTCCTAATCCTACTCCTACAACTAACAGGTGGAGGTATGAAGTGTTTTGATATGAATTTGGATGCAAAGCTGGACATGGTGTATAACACAAGAACACAGCATGATTGGTGCCTATCCAGGGCTTGGAGTCGGTAGACATACACCTGTGAATGATCAGCATGAATAGCTAAAACTGGATTTCAGGGGGACAAACATGATATCTGCCTTACAGACATCTCCCAATATAGAGTGTTGAGCTATCTCTACTTATGGTATCCCTACTGCAGTATACCCTTCCCAATGTTCAACCTGAAAACAGTTTAATCTGCCCCTTGAGCAGAGGTTAAAAGATCAGACATTCAACATAGGAATTCTATGCTCTAGAATCTAAACATAAGCAAACATCCAGATCCAGAAGAAGGATACATGCAATACTGGAGACAGAATTAACACAACACATGCTAAACAGCATTACTCATATAAGATCAACCATGAAACCAGTGGATTCATGCCAAGTCCTACAACAGGAGATACATAAACTCACAAGATAACTGTACAGAGCAACCAGATCAGCTGGTTATGGATTACAGAGCCAAAATTCTACAACTTTCAACAACCTTGAATGAATAACACCATCTGCATTATATAGCAGGAGGGTGTATTTAGCATTGACTACCAGGTTGACCAAAAAGCCCGCCAGATATACAGTACCATAGAAATGGCGCTCAAACTTGAATGCAGCAGGTAGGGGAGGAGACAGGAAGATTTTTCGAGCCTTGCGCCGCCGCCTAGGGATTCAGACCTTCAATCAGGTACAACATTCGTCCACGCCATCGCCCATACCTCTGCAACAATCGCCATTGATGGCGCACCAACCCGCGGCCTCGGGAAGAACATCAAACAGACAGTCGCAACCGCTTCCCGCCAAGATTCATCATCATGATGTTTCGAATATGCAGGATAACAATATCCCACATGCACCCCGCGATGACCTCAATAACACTTTATATACTAGGTCATGAGCATATATCATGTCGGTGCTTTTGCTCCTGACGACACTAGTATATAACCTCATCATCATCATCCCTCAGCAGCATGATATCATGTTGTTCGAAAAATCACCCTGACGTCATCATGATATTTGAAATATACCCTTCATGATGATCGGCACAACCTGATCCTTCGGAGGAACATCCTCCTGCTGAGCTTATAACAAAAGTCTGGCCGATGAACATCCTGATGACGTCATCATCATATACTGCTGACGTCATCATCATATCTGCCTACTGCGCACCTCCTCACATCCGGATGACATCATCATCATGTTTGTAAATATCAGGAGGTCTCTTCAAGATGATCACTTGTTAGAAATATGACCTCCGCGGACCTTGATGACGTCATCATCATATTAACATCATCATGATATTCGGAAGACAACCGGATATTTGGAAATATCCTCCTGATGTGAAAATATCAGGATGCACTGTAGCTCCTCTGTAAGATCGGGGCGAAAACTGAATATGATGATGCTGCTTGAAAAGATCACCCCCAGTAGATAATGCGCGAAGCCAGCAGGCGGATATCTCCCTGATATCAGCATCATCATGATGCTCGAGCAAACATATATCCGAGTGATATGAAAATATCACCCCTTCCTTCGGAAATATCATGATGCAGATAGGCAGAAAGAAAGATATCACCCTGATATAAGGATGACGTCAGCATCATCAGGATGAGAAACAAAGAACAAGGTGATACAACATCATCAGGATGATATTGACTAAGATCATCCTGACGTTCAAAATATGATGACCCCAGTGAATATCGGGTCACACTTAGAACTATTCAACAACATCATCAGGATGATAAAAACCAAACATCACCCGATAACCGAATATGATGATGACGATGAGAAACCGGTCGACGGAGAACATGATGATGCAGATCATCATCGAAGACAAGATGATGATGATGACCTCCTCCTCAGGAAAATATGATGCTGCAGTTGAAAAATGCTGAGGAGGTCCAATACTTAGACAAAATGGGCAAGAAGATGAAAGCTTCAAATGAAGAAACCTCCTGATCATGACAAATCAACCCCTGGTCAAAATGAGTGTCAACACCATCCATGGAACAAGTTAGGAAAACTACCAAGTCACCCATTAATTTGATGATTCAGAAGATGGAGAAAGATAGGGAAACTAAGGAGAAATTTATGTATAAAGTGGTATATTCCACATCCTATATCAAGAACTTAATTGGTCCTATTGATTCTTTAGTTCTACAATTACCTCTTCATAGGTCATCTAGGATAAAGAAAAACAAATACCTACTGCAAGTGAGTAAAGGGATATTGCAGTGTCTACAAATGCTTGGAATGTTGAATTGTTTTCTTTAGGGCATAGAGTTATGGAAGAAGTGGCAGTTGCATGTGATAAGTTTTTTAAGAAAGAGAATACTATTAAAATATTGGAGAAGAGTGTAGATGAGGAGTTAACTTCCATTGAAACTAATTATCCTCACATTGTTGAGATGTTGAAAGTGGACTTCCAAACTTTGGTGAATGAGGGTATATTAGATGAAAAGGAATTATGCATTCATAAAAAATGGAGGGAGGCTTACAAATTCATGAGAGAAATTTTGAATGACTATAGGGAAAAATTCCAAGTAACGTGTAATATTGTACATGATGCATTAAGGGATATGCACCATTTTGTGGGAGAGATTGGATGTAGTTTGTATGATTGTCAAAATGCATTTAACTCTGCACAAACTCTAAAATATTAGTTTGATAGTGTGATTAAGAGAGAGTCTCATAAACAAGGAAATTTTGATTCTTCTTCTATTTTTAAACATAAGAATATGGACTACTTATGAGATGTTTGAGAAAACGTTGTCTAGAAATAAGTAGGTGCATGAAGAATTAATGGACATCTTTATTGAAGCTAGCATTTGCTTCATTCACTTAGATGGTCTAGATCCTAATGTTGTCAAACTTGTAGTGGATAAATTCACTATATACTTGCAAAAACAATCATAGAACCAACATCCTTCTCTAAGGGTGTGCACAAACATGTGACACTCATTTACAAGTCAATTTTTTACTATAATGTAATAAAAGAATATAATATAAAGGATGAGTCAAAGGATGAATATAATGGAAATTATGAACATTATTAAAGTTGAAATAGAGGGTTGACGTTGGCTAATAGTGATCAATTACACTAAGTTAAACCTCTATTTCATGTGAATGACTCTTGATCTTCCAACGTAACCCCTTGAACAGACCAACCAAAGTGCTTTATAAATGGAAAATTCTAGTAAACCTCATAAATTCAATCAATGAAGACTCTTAAGGCTAGCCACCTCCCAAGTAGGGGAACCTTTTGTTGGAATTAGGCCAAACAATTAAGAGTGGGGGTGAATCAGTTGTCCCACAAAATTAACCTTTTCCCTTTTTAATCTTCTTTCACAACTTATAAATAGATTAATGATGTAAACATTAAAGCATGAAATAATAACACATGAGTAGAAACACAATTAACACACTTGACACCATGATTTTTAACGTGGAAACCCGATTAGGGAAAAACCATGGTGGGGGTTAATCCACAAGATTCATACCCTGTTAAAATTACTTGAAAATGGGAAGGCACCTGCCTTCGGGTGCACTTCCTAGAGATCACTACTCAAAAGAGGCTCACTGCCTATAGAATTTATGTTTAATATAGAAAGAATTAACTGAGAAATAGCATCTTCTTCATCTCTGGTTTAGTTTCATTGAATGCTCATAAAACTTCTACTCTTCTCCCAAATACTTCTTCACTATCACTTTATCCTTTACTATTCTTGTTCCTCTACTCCTTTTCTCTACTTTGCCTCTGATCCTTTCTTTGAATTTGATTATTTCGCATAAGGATGATTTTCCACAACTCAAATGTGCACCTTGATATGCTTCAACGTTGGAATAAACATCAAGGTCAGCACTCCAAACATCTGACTTAATGTGAATCACTAATCTATCAGCCAAACATAACTAGGCCTCAAATCTTCCTTGATCAACATGCCACGCTCCATAGAATTGCTCTTAGATCATCCGCAATATGCTAGAATCATCCAGTCAGCCAAGACTGGGAAAAACAGCAACACCAAGAAGAAAATATTCAACTACGAGCTCAGTCTTCAATACGGACCTCCAACATAGTAAGAACATGATCCAGAGACCTCCACAAGCATATTGAATTTAACAAAGACATCTACAGTCCTCCAAATTATCAGAATCACTTGCATCTTCTCCCAAAACCTCAAGAACACTGTCTGTCATGACTATCACACTAGAAAGATTTTGTACAGACCTCTAAACCATGAACCACTTGAGTTAATGATACACACTAACTTCCCAAACATACCTCTAGAACTGCAGATCATAATATTTCAATGTGGAGCAATCTGGACCAATTAACTGTCACTCTGTGTCTTCTGAACATAGCAAAACCTGGTTCTACTCAGATGGCCATAGCTTCTTCAAATCTTCATGTGGACCTCTCAAAACTTAACTAGAGCTACTTTAGACAATCTTCTATACAACCATATGGTCCACATACATTGATCTTCATTAGTTTTCTCAATATCCTCAACTTTCTAGTCTTCTTAGGATATAGTTGACACTAATGGCAACAAGGATATGGTGACATCAATGACAACACCAATTAGGCACATATTTGCAACAATCTCCCCCTTTGTCATTGATGGAAACATATGATGTGAAAATTTGATTCAACCATCAAGACAAGAACTTCTCCCCTTTCTCTTATCACTTCTGCAACTACTTTCTTCATTGCTCCCCCTTTCACTAGCAACTAGTTTTTCACATGACTTCTCTCCCCCTTTGACATCAATGGCAAAGGACACATACTTGTAATCTTTTATTCTCATTTTTGTTTTAGAATGATCTCAAAATTTGCATACTGACTACTCCCCCTGAGTAGTATCTCCTTAACATCAATTTGGATCACAAGATATGACTGTGAATTCCACCAAACTAATGCATCCTAGTGCATCTTAGTTATGATCAGGAGGGGTAATAACCCCTAACTTCTCTATGAGATACTCAAAAGTATCCTTGGGTAGAGGCATGGTGAAAATATCTGCAATATGATTATTTGAAGAAACAAACTCCAATCTGACTTCATTCTCATTAACCTTCTCTCTCAAAAAGTGAAACTTGATTGATATGTGCTTTGTCTTTAAATGCAACACCAGATTCTTTGAGATGCTTATTACACTTGAATTATCATAGAAGATTGTGACAAGCTCCTCAAACACAATTCTGATGTCCTTCAACATTTTCTTCATCCACAGAACTTGAGTACAATTGTTTTCTACTACTATATACTCTGCCTCTACTGTAGAAAGGGATATTGCCTCCTACTTTTTCCTTAACCAAGAAACCAATTTACTTCCCAAGAAGAATGCACCACCACTAGTACTTTTTCGATCATCCACATCTCCTGCCCAATCAACATCTATATATGCATGAAGAGTGAAGTCATTATCCTTTGGATACCATAAGCCATAACCAAGTGTCCCTTTGAGATATCTAAAAATTCTCTTGACTACTACAACATGGGATTCTCTAGGATCAACTTGAAATCTAGCAACAAGTCCAACTACATTCATGATATCAGGTCTAGTCTGAGTCAGATAGAGTAGTCCTCCAATCATTGATCTATACCTTTTTTGATTTGACTTAGGGGAGTCATCATCATTACTCAGCTTACATCCGGTTACCATGGGTGTACCCACTAGCTTTGAATCTTCCATTCCAAACTTTTTCAATAATTCTCTCACATACTTAGATTGAGATATGAAGATACCTTTATCTAAATGAATGATTTGTAGACCTAAGAAGAAATTCATTTCACCAAACATGGACATCTCAAATTCACTCGGCATCTGATCAACAAATGTTTTACACATACTCTCATTTCCACCAAAAATGATATCATCAACAAATACCTCAACTATCAGAATGTGCTCATGATCAATCTTGAAGTAAAGATTACTGTCAGCAGTGCCTTTGCTATATCCTAGCTTTAGTAGATACTTATCTAATCTTGCATATCAGGCTCTTGGGGCTTGTTTAAGTCCATACAATGCTTTCCTCAACTTGCAGACCATATCTCTCTAATCAGACAACTGAAATCCTTTTGGTTGCTCAATGTAGACTTATTATTCTAATTCTCCATTTAGGAATGTTGACTTGACATCCATCTGATAGACCTTGAAATCTTTATAAGTAGCAAATGCAAGAAATAGTCTAATTGCCTCTATTCTTGCCACTGGAGAAAAAGTTTCTTCAAAATCAATTCCTTCCACTTGAGAATATCCTTTGCAGACCAACTTTGCTTTGTTTATTACAACTTCACCATCTTTATTTAGTTTATTCTAAAAGACCCATTTAGTTCCAATCATATTTTTTCTTCAAGTCTAGGAACAAGATCCCGAGTGTGATTCTTTTCAATTTGCATTAATTCTTCATCCATGGCTTTTACCCAATTTTCATCATTGTAAGATTCACTTACTGAATTTGGTTCAATCTTTGAAATCAAACAAATTTCCTCTTGATCTTCAACAATTCTTTTTCTAGTTCAAACACCTTTATATCTATCTCCTATGATATGATCTTCAGGATGATTTAGTCTTACATACCTAGGAGTTTTGGGATTTATTTGAACCTCTGTTTCTTGAGCTTGTTCTTCAACATCTATACTAACCTCTTGAGTTACTGGATTTTCTAGAGCAATATGAATCTAAGTCTATGTTTGAACTTGTCTTCCTTGACTTTGACTTTCATCTTGATCATCTGATTCATATCCACAAGACCTGGAATGTCCTTCTTTGCTCTCATCAACTCTAACATTTGCACTTTCAACAATCTTTTTCAATCTTTTGTTAATGCACCGATATGCCTTGCTTTGAGTAGAGTAACCCAGAAATATCCCTTCATCACTTCTTGCTTCAAACTCTCCTAGATCCTCATCTCTTTTGATATAGCACTTACTACCAAAAACTCTGAAGTATTTTATAGTAGGAGGATGACCAAACCATAGTTCATAAAGGGTCTTACTAGAATTGCCTTTGATTTGCACCTGGTTAAGAGTGTAGACAGCAGTACTCACAACTTCTCTCCAATAGACTTGTGGAACATTTGCTTCCATCATCATGGTCCTAGAAGCTTCTTGAATGGTCTGGTTCTTTCTTTCCATGACTCCATTTTGCTGAGGAGTCCTAGGAGCAGATAATTATCTTTTTATTCCATTCTTTTCATAGAATGTATCAAACTCACTGGAGGTAAACTCTCCACCTTTGTCGGATCTCAAACACTTTATTTTTTCACCAATGTCATTTTCCACCATAACCTTAAACACCTTGAACTTGTCAAGAGCTTTTGATCTTTCCTTCAAAAAGGTTACCCACATCATCTGGGAGTAATCATCAATCAACAACATAAAATATTTGTCTCCTTACACACTCCTAATTCTAGCAGGGCCACATAGATCAGTATGCACAAGTTCCAGCCATCCACTTAAAAATTATTCTTTACTCTTGAATGAAATTTTATTATGTTTACCCAATTGACATTTTCTACACATGCTATCAACAAGTTTCACAAGTTTTGGAAGATCTCTCATAGCTTGAGTAGAACTTATCTTGACAATGTTATCAAAATTCACATGACACATTCTCCTATGCCATAACCAACTCTGATCAATCTGAGCAATCAAACAACTTTTGCCAGAACTACTTAAATGAAATATGTTACCTCTAGTCTGAGTACTAGATGGAATTTCAGTTCTGGAGCTTTCCAAGATTCTGCATTTTCCATCCTTGAATTAGAGATTATAACCCTTGTCAACCAATTGTCCAACACTAAGAAGATTATGATTTAATCCTTCCACATACAAAACATCATTAGTGTTATTCTTACCATCAAAAGAGATGGATCCTCTACCACGGATTTTACCAGTTGAGTTGTCTCCAAATTTCACAATTCCACCTTCATATTTTTCAAAGCTCACAAACTTACTTTTATCAACAGTCATATGATGAGAACATCCACTGTCAATTACCCATTCATCTTGATGAAGGGGGCAAATCATAAAACGTACAGCAATAGAAATTACACACAGAAAATAGAACTTTCTTTATTGATTTGGACAACTTATTACATTACAGAAGCTCAAATACAATCAGAGGAATCAACCCTCCATAGGCTACAACACATTACAGCTTCCTCTCACAAGACTTTGGAATCATCTACCATCTGTAACCCCAAATCTACTAGGGTTTTTATTTTCCCACCTATTCTTGACTCTACACTTTCCCCCTTAACTCTACTACTACCCAGGGCTCCCAAAAATGGTTATTAATAGCCTTTTTGGTGACCAACAACGTAATTTCAAAATTTGCATCTCCCTCCAAAAATAGGTCAACTTTTGGGAGCCATAACTTTTGATCTGGGTGTCTGATTGACAAACTATTTTATGCATCGGAAAGCTCATGGAGTGCTTTATGTGCTAAGAACTTGCTTTGTCGATTCTAGCCATTTTTGGGCCCGTACGGGGCCATTTAGTGCCTCAAATCTCAAATCTAAGTTTTAGTAATTTTTAGGTGTTTTTCGGGAAACAGAAACTTTAATATCTTTCAACTCACAAATAATCTTTGCATGATTCCTTTACCAAAGGTCTTATTTTTCAATTATGAAGCTTCCTATAAATTTTCACTTTATTCTGTGCCCAAATGCAAACATTCTAAAAATAGCAGGTTACTATTTTTAGCAGTTTGGAAAAACTGAAAGTTCTACATCATTATTCAAGTGATTATGGAACTAGAACCATAAATTTTGAAAAGAAATAGAAAGAACATCAACAATTTTGAAACACATCTTTTTTTAGGTGATGCAAGATTGCCCTTACACTACTAGATGCTCCTGCATCACATCTTTTTCTACAACCTGAGTAGCCAAGGCACTTTCCACATTTGCACAACTAGCAGATTTAGTAGGCACCGGATCTTCTTCTTTGATAGCAATGAATACCCAATCATTTTCAGTGGAACCTCCATGATCAAATTCATCATCTGTAACTCCTTCACCAGCTTCTTGGACATAGTAGCATTTCTTTTGAACTTGATGAAGGGGATAAATCATAAAACACACAATAATAGAAATTGCACATAGAAAATAGAATGATATTTTATTAATATGGGAAAAACATTACATTACAGAAGCTCAAATACAATCAGAAGATGAATCCCCTATAGGCTGCAACACATTACAGCTCCCTCTCTCAAAACTCTAGAATCTTTAGCCTTCTGTAATTCCCAAATCAACCAGGGTTTCTAATTTCCCCCTTTCTTGACTCTACACCTTCCCCCTTAACTCTACTACCCTAAGGGTTCCCAAAAATGGTTATATATAGCCCTTTTTGGTGACCACCAGTTTAATTTCAAAATTTGCATCTCCCTCCAAAAATAGGTCAACTTCATGGGGCCATAACTTTTGATCTGACCATTGGATTTTCAATTATAATACCTTTTCGAAAATCTCTCGAAAAGACAATGGAGCACAAGTAGTACTAATAGGCAAACTAATTGAGTTTCCCACCAAATTTTGGGCCCATCCGGAGCCTCTAAGTGCCTCAAATTTTACTTTGAATATTTCAATAGGACTTTTGGAATTTGAAATTTTAATATCTCACAAATGACAAATGATATTGAAGTGATTTCTTCACCATTAGCTTTAATTCACCATTCTGGAGGTTCGTGTAAGATTTTGTATCCAACCGTGCACAAATGCAAACTTACTAAAAATAGTAACCCTACCAAATTTAGCCCTTATTGAAAAGAAACAACACATTTTTATTATTATTATTATTATTATTTCGGTTGATGCAAGATTGCTCTTACACCCTGGATGCTCCTACATCAGACACCTGGGGTAATTTGAAAAGTGACCCTGTCACTTCTCATGTGTTAGAGGGAAACCAAAACGATTAACCTCGGTCTCAGATAACCATGATGAATTTTCAACAGGCCTTCCTTTCCATTTCACCAAGTATTCTGTATATTGCCTGTTTCTTGTACTCTTACCCACACGGCTATCCAGAATGCCCTCTATCTCCTCCTTCTCTTAAGTAGATGCTGGAATGTCCCACTGTGTTCCTTTATCAAGTCCATCATCATGATACTCTGTCAGATCTGAAATGTTGAACATTGGTAAAATATTGATGTCATCAGGCAACTCTACCTCAAATGCATTTCTTGAATCGTTCTTCTTCAGGATTCTACATGGTCCAAATTTCCTCATCTTCAACTTATTATGTGTACCAACTAGAAATCTTTCTTTTCTCAAGTGAACCATGACTTCATCACCCTCCTAAAACTCCTTATGCCTCCTCTTATGATCTACCTTAGCCTTGTACTGAGAATTCACCATATGGATATGCTTTCTTACCTCTTTGTGCAAATTCCTCATGTGCTCAGCAAAATTTTTAGCTTCGGCACTACTCTTCTCCCCCTTATCAATCCTCCTCAATTTGGAAGTAGTTCTTGGGCTACTCCCATACACAACCTGGAATGAGGATTTACCTGTGCTCCTATTGACAGAATTATTGTAAGCAAATTCTGCCTATGGTAAAATCAAATCCCATCCCTTGGGCTTATCTCCTACTAAGCATCGTAACAGGTTACCCAAACTCCTATTCACCACTTTTGTCTAGCCATCAATCTATGGATGGTGTGTAGAATTGAACTTCAAATTTGTCTTCAACTTCTTCCACAATGTCCTCTAGAAATAACCAACAAACTTGGTATCTCGATCTAAAACTATGCTCTTAGGTAGACCATGTAGTCTCACCACCTCCCTGAAAAATAACTCTGCAATATGAATAGCATCATTAGTCTTCTTGCAAGGAATAAAATGGGCCATCTTTGAGAATCTATCCACCACCACAAAAATAGAATCATGCCCTCTCTATGTCCTTGGTCAACCAAGAACAAAATCCATACTAATATCATCCCATGGCTTCTCTAGTATAGGTAATGGCTGATATAGCTCTGTATTTTGACTTGTTCCTTTTGCCATCTGACACACTCTGCAACTCTACACAAATTTCCTCACATCTTGCTGCAATTGTAGCCAGTAATAATGTTCACCACCGATAGCAATGGTCTTATCTCAACCAAAGTGTCCAGCTAATCCTCCACTATGCTTCTCCTTAATCAGGTTCTCTCTCATGGAACTCCTCAGAATGCACAATTGGCTTCCTCTAAACAACATGCCATCTTGGATTATGTAATCCAACCATTTTGTCATGTCCAAAGTAACAGATTCCAAACAAGCTTTCCAAGCCTCTACAAAATCTAGATCTTTAGGATACAAACTTTTGAGTTCATCAAACCCAACAACCTCTATCTTCATTTCTGTCAACAAATTTTGCCTTTTGCTCAAGGCATCTGCAACCCTATTGGACTTCCCACTCCTGTGCTTCAAAACAAAAGTATAACTCTGCAAAAACTCAACCCATTTTAAGTGCCTTTGATTTAACTTTCCTTGACTATTAAGATACTACAAAGCCTGATGATCGGTATATAAAACAAACTCTTTTGGCAAAAAATAATGTCCCCATTTCTTCAAAGCCTGGACTATTGCATAAAACTCTTGATCATAAACAAAATACTTTTTCTTGGCATCATTAAGCTTCTCACTAAAATAGGCAATGGGCTTACCTTCTTGACTTAGAACAACTCCTATACCACTACCACTAGCATCACAATCTACCTGAAATACCTTATTGAAATATGGAAGTGCCAACACAGGTTGTTCTATGACTTTATGCTTCAATGTATCAAAGCTCTTGTCTACTCCTTTAGTCCATCTAAACTCATTTCTATCCCCTCTCATTGTCTTAGTTAGGGGTGCACAAATGCTACTGAAATTCTTGATAAACTTTCTGTAAAAACTTGCCAAACCACGAAAAGATCTTACCTTGAAAGCACTCCTTAGCGTAGGCCATTCAATGATAGCCCTCACCTTCTCTGGGTCCATCTTAAGACCTTCCTCTGAGACAACAAATCCCAGGTACACCAACTCCTTTGCAAAACTACATTTCTTCAAATTGATCAACTTCTCCTCCCTCAACTTCTCTAAAACTCTTCTGATATGCATGAAATGCTCATCCCAAGTCTTACTGAAAATCAAAATGTCATCTAAATAGACAATAACATAACTTCCCAAAAATTCCTTCAGTACTTCTTTCATGAGCCGCATGAATGTGCTTAGTGCATTGGTTAGCCCAAATGGCATGACTAACCACTCATACAAACCCTCCTTTGTCTTGAAGGCTGTCTTCCATTCATCTCCTTCTCTGATTCAAATCTGGTGATACCCACTCTTTAGATCAATCTTCGTGAAGTACTTGGCTCCACTCAAACAATCCATTATGTCATCCATTCTCAGTAATAGAAATCTGTACCTGATTGTGATCTTGTTGATGGCTCAAGAATCTGTACACATCCTCCACTCTCCATCTTTCTTTGGTGCTAGTACTGCAGGTACCGTACATGGACTTAGGCTCTCCCTTATCAGTCCCTTCCTTAATAGCTTGTGAACTTGTCTGTTCAACTCTTCATTCTCTACTGGAGTCATTTTGTGGGCTGCCTTATTTGGAAAACTAGCTCTTGGTATCAAATCCATTTGATGACTTATCTTCCTCACTGGTGGTAAACCTTTTGGTACATTATCAGAGACAATATCTTGAAATTCTTCCAACATTTCCAAGACTTCTGCTGGTACATCTTCACATCTCTCTTGACTAATCTTAGGAATCAATGCAAAGCAATGACGCTCATGCTTCATACCCTCCAAAAACTTTCTACCATCTACCAAGCAAATTTTGGTAGTACTACATACCTTTTCTTCCACCTCCTTCAAGGGCTTCAACTTATGATGGACTCCATCCTTTGTTAGGGAGTATGTGTTTGCACGGCCATCATGGACAGTGCTCCTATCATCTTGCCACAGCCTCCCCAATAACATATGACATGCATCCATCAGTATGATGTCACACAACACCTCATCATGGTAGGCAACAATCTTGAACTTCACTAAACACTATTCATTGACCAAAGCTCTATGGTCCTTCTGCAACCATGCAATCCGGTATGGATGCGGATGCTTTCTTCTTGTTAACTTCAACTTGTCAACCATCTCCTCTAAAACAAGATTATCAATGCTTCCACTGTCAATAATAATATCATAACACTTACCTTCACATTTGCACCTTGTGCGGAATAAACTCTTCCTTTGATTGGGTTCTTTCTCCTCATTCAACAAAGTTCTTCTGACAACTAGGGTTTCTCCCCTTTTTGCATCTTTGGAGCGTTCAGACTATGCATCTTCATCCACATGTGTAACTCGTGCATTACCTTCAGGTCTTCTATTCATCCTTCCTTGATGTTGTGGACACTCGTATGCTTGATGCCCTTCTTCTCCACATTGGAAACATTTTCCTCTAAAACCTCCTCTCCCAGTTCTACCTCTTCCTCTTCCTCTTTGCTCACCATTATTCTAGTCACGAGGGCGGTAGGTATTATCTCCTCTCTGATTTTAACTGGTTCCATCTTCTTCACTTTTCTTTGGATCTTCATTTCGGCCTCCATAGGGTCTTCCACTAGTCCTTCCCCCTTGACCTCTTCCCCTTTGCTTGCTTTCAAATCTCTTATTTAGCTTCTCTTCCACCTTCAAGGAAAATTGGTATGCATCTTCTATGGTGGTCATTCTGACCAAGCTCAACTCTTCTTGAATACTTGGCCTCAACCCATTAATGTAATGGACCACCTTCTCCTTGTTGGCCTCTCCATGGCCTGTCCTGATAGTGATCTTATAAAAATCTTATGTATACTCCTTAATAGACTTGTTACCTTGCTTAAATCCTTATAGCTTCTTCAGTAACTCCATCTCATAGTCCACAGGAATGAACTGCTTCTTCAATTTCTCCACCATCCGATCCCATCTGGTAATCTTTGCTTTTCCTCTTCTATTTCTTTCTAACTGGACCTCCTTCCACCAAATATTGGCGTGCCCCTTCAACTTTGTCTTTGCAAACTTGACCCATTCAGGGTCTTCCACATCTTCATACTCAAAATACTCCTCCATATCATTGATCCAATCAATAAGTTGTTCTGGATTCAAATCTCTAGAATAGATAGAAACTTCGATCCTGGGCCTCTTTCTGATCTTTGAAATGGCCCTCAACAACCTAACTTCTGTAGGATCTCCCGCAGCTTCTTGTTCTTCCTCAGATAGCTCTTCTTTAGTTTCATCTTCGCTTTCCTCTCTCCTTCTTAGCTTGAACCCTCTTCGCAGCTCCTCTTGCAATGCATCGATTTGTCTTTGCAGGGCTCTAAAACCATCTTTCGTCAAAGCATTCCTCCCACCACAGTTTCTTCGTGGAGGCATCTTAATCTATGCAACAAACTCACAACCTCAGGTCCTGGTAGAAACTGCCTCACAATCGGCGACCTATCTACACACTCAGGAACCCTTGCTCTTATACCACTTGATGAAGGGGTAAATCATAAAACACATAATAATAGAAATTACACATAGAAAAAAGAATGATATTTTATTAATATGGGAAAAATATTACATTACAGAAGCTCAAATACAATCAGAGGATGAATCCCCTACAGGCTGCAACACATTATAGCTCCCTCTCTCAAAACTCTAGAATCTTCAGCCTTCTATAATTCACAAATCAACTAGGGTTTCTAATTTCCCCCTTTCTTGACTCTACACCTTCCCCCTTAACTCTACTAACCTAAGGGTTCCCAAAAATGGTTATATATAGCCCTTTTTGGCAACCACCAGCTTAATTTCAAAATGTGCATCTCCCTCCAAAAATAGGTCAACTTCACGGGGCCATAACTTTTGATCCGACCGTTGGATTTTCAATTATAATACCTTTTCGGAAAGCTCGTGAAAAGACGATGGAGCACAAATAGTACTAATAAGTAGACTAGTTGGGTTTCCCACCAAATTTCAAGCCCATCCGGAGCCTCTAAGTGCCTCAAATTTTACTTTGAATATTTCAATAGGATTTTTGGAATTTGAAATTTTAATATCTCACAAATGACAAATGATATTGAAGTGATTTCTTCACCATTAGCTTTAATTCACCATTCTGGAGGTCTGTGTAAGATTTTGTATCCAACCATGCACAAATGCAAACTTACTAAAAATAGTAACCTTGCCAAATTTGGCCCTTATTGAAAAGAAACAACACATTTTTTATTTATTTATTATTATTATTATTATTATTATTATTTTGGTTGATGCAAGATTGCTCTTACACCCTGGATGCTCCTGCATCAGAACTCTAGGTCTGTTAGTGTTTGGCCTTGAACCCCTCTCCAGACACCTTGAGGCAAAATGACCAATCTTATTACAAGCAAAACATTTAAATGGTAACTTTCATTCATACTTACCAGATCCTCTTGGCAATATTTTGGCAAAAATGGCTTCAAGTTCATCGAACTCAGTTTCATCACCTTCAAGATCCTTCCTTGTCCTACCGAATCTATTAGATCTTCTTGAAGAGCTTTCACTTGGATCATATTTTTGTTTTCCATGAATACTGGCTTTAAATGCAGATTCAGACTTAGAAAGAGAATCACCAAACTCACTCATTTCAAATGCTGAAAGTTTACCAACCAACTGATCCCTTGTAACAATTGTCACAGTTCTAATTTCTTCAATGGCAGCAACTTTATGTTTGTAGGCTGGAGGTAAGGATTTGAGCACTTTGGCAACAATTTCTAATTCTTCCAATTTTCCACCAGCACAACTTATACCACTCACAAGTTCATTCACTTTTAGCATGTAGGAGGTAATATTTTCATCTTCACTCATCTGTAAGCTTTCATATCTGCCCTTTAGGCTTTGTAGCTTGGCACATTTTACATGTTCATCACCTTCATGTAGTGTTTAACTTCTCCTAGATTTCATGTGTGGTTTTCAATTCCAGTATATTTGTCATTTCTGTATCAAAAAAGGCACTTAACAAGGCTTCTATAGCTCAAGTGTTGTTCTCAGCATCTTTGATTTCATCTGGAGTTGTAGGACATTTTTTTGGAATCTTATATTCATTCTTAGTTATCAACCAGTAGGCATCTCCCATACATTACAAATGACACTGCATGCGCATCTTCCATAGAGTGTAATTTGTTCCATCAAATCTCAGACTATCTTTCTTGTAAGTCGACATTATGGATCTCGTCAAGCGGTCAAGCTTCTTTTAGTGGAACTTAGCTCTAATACCAATTGTTGGAATTAGGCCAGACAACTAAGAGGAGGGTGAATCAGTTGTCCCACAAAATTAACCTTTTCCCTTTTTAATCTTCTTTCACAACTTATAAATAGATTAATGATGTAAACATTAAAGCATGAAACAATAACACATGAGCAAAAACACAATTAACACACTTGACACCAAGATTTTTAACATGGAAACCCGATTAAGGGAAAACCACGGTGGGGGTTAATCCACATGATTCAGACCCTATTAAAAGTACTTGAAAATGGGAAGGCACTTGCCTTCAGGCGCACTACCTATAGCTCACTGCTTAAAAGAGGTTCATTGCCTACAGAATTTATGTTTAATACAAAAAGAATTAACTGAGAAATAGTTTCTTCTTCATGCCTAGTTCAATTTCATTGAATGCTCATAAAACTTCCACTCTTCTCCCAAATACTTCTTCACTATCACTTCATCCTTTACTGTTCTTGTTCCTCTGCTCCTGTTCTCTGCTCTGCCTCTGATCCTTTCTTTGAATTTGATTATTTCGCACAAGGATGATTTTCTACAACTCAACTACATGCCTTTATATGCATCATCAACCTTGGAATAAACATCAAGGTCGGCACTCCAAACATCTGAGTTAATGCGAATCACTAAGTTGTTGGCCAAACATAACTGGGACTCAAATCTTCCTTGATCAACATGCCACACTCCATAGAATTGCTCTTAGATCATCCGCAACACGCTAGAATCATCTGGTCAGCTAAGACTAGGAAGAATAACACCAAGAAGCAAATCTTCAACTACAAGCTCGGTCTTCAATTCGGACCTCCAACATAGTAGGCACACGATCCAGAGAGCTCCACAAGCATATTGAATTTAACAAAGACATCCGCACTCCTCCAAATTATCAAAATCACTTGCATATTCTCCTGGAACCTCAAGAACACTATCTATCATGACTGTTACACTAGAAAGATTGCTTGTAGACCTCTAAACCACAAACCACTTGAGTTGATGATACACATTGACTTCCCAAACATACCTCTAGAACTGTAGATCATAATATTTCAATGTGGAGCAATCCGGACCAATTAATTGTCACTGTGTCTCTTCTAAACACAGCAAAACCCGGTTCTACTCAGATGGCCATAGCTTCTTCAAATCTTCATGTGGACCTCTCAAAACTTAATTGGAGCTACTTTAGACAATCCTCTATATAGCCATATGGTTCATATACATTGATCTTCATTAATTTTCTCAATATCCTCAACTTTCCAGTCTTCTAAACAGGCAACAAAATAGGATACAGTTGACACTAATGGCAACAAGGTTGACATCAATGACAACACTGATTAGGCACATATTTGCAACACCTTTTTCATTCCAACCTTTTGGTGTGTCAAAATCCACATCAACAAAAATAGTGCTAGAAGGAGGGCCATCAAAGTGGAATATTAAAATTTTTCACAAATATGAATTGTTGTTCAATTTTAAACTACCTTAAACCTTGAAAAAATATATCATCCAAAAATACCAAAAAAATTATGAAATTAAAAAATCAAAAAATTTATGAAAAATAAAAAAGAATTAAATATGTACACACAATTAGTTGTTTATTATGATGAAAACTTGATTAGAGATAAATTTTATCCTTCAACTTATTCAATTCACATGAGATAGCACTAGGGGTGATTTCATTTTAATTACAAGCCCTATGTGTATAGCATGTTCACCAAATCCCTGTGAATGTATATAATTGGCTACCTATCTTTGCCCCTAACATTAGGCAAAATGCTTTCAAACATGTCAAGTTTTGTAAAGATTTAATGATAATAAATGAAATTAATCATGAGGGTCTTTCTTTCCTTTTGTTTGCTAACACATTCAAGGATGCATCTTGTCATTGGTATGCTTGTCTTCTGCTAAATTCCATACATTCGTGGGTTAATTTGGACAATGCATTCTTAAGTCAATTCGGGTGAAATGTGGATCCACAAGAATCTTTTATCCAATTTGTAGTAGTAAGAAGGAAACATAATGAGTCTATTGCCCAGTTTCATCAATAATTTGATCAAACACTTGAAAGGGTAAGTGTCATACATAGGCCATGTTGTGCAGATTTATTCAATCATTATTTATGGGGATTAGACCCTCCCTTTTCTACAATTATTTGGGACACTCTAGGAGTAATCATGGTGGAAGCTACTTCTCAAAGAGCCTTAGCATTAGCTAGTTGGGGTATGATTGTACCTAATGTTTAACAAAACAAAGGAATTCGATAGACCACAAAAAAAAAAAGATGACATATCAATCAAATTTGAATATGTATGGAATGCAACAATATCAAATAGGTTTTGACCCTCATCTAAATCTAATGCCTCAACTAAGGCAATTAGCTTACCAACAAGATTTAACATTTTTGAAACCTCAACAATATCAACATCTACAACCACAAATACTCTAGAATTTAGATAACTATAATAGTTAAATCATGCAAGCCTACCCATTACTCACCCAAAGCCAAGTCAAGTGGATGTCTCTACAAAATCAACAAGTTGACCAACAAAGATTTATGTTATTCCTTCGGTAATGAATACGGACCCTTATCAAGCACACAAAGTTGTTCCAACTATTTCACATGAGAGTAAAAGATCTGATCCATTTTAAATTAGTGATGATTCCAATAGTGAGAGCATAAAACTCACCAAAGGAGTTGAAACTAATAAAACATTGATTGATGTAAGTAATCAAAACAATACATATTGGATCAAAAGGGTGGAATAACAAAGATGTATATGCTTAGGATGGAGTGAGACAATAACTTGGATGTATATGGTGAGAATCATGACATTATGTTTGATGTAGAAGAGAAAAACTTTCCAATAAATGACAATAAAGAGAGCCATAAACACTTGAAACCATTTGCTTAATCATACCAACCAACCATGCAAGTTTTGAATTGGACATTCCAAAGATGATAAACAAGTTAAATTAGGATATGATGATTCTTGGAATTCTTGACACTTTTGAAGAAATGAGTTTACATGATAGGTGCCAACTGCATAACACATCTAAGCATGAAGAGATTATGTGTTCTTAATTTATAATGAGGTTGGATATGTCTTTCAAGGAAATGAGTTCCATGGATGATAAGAATGATGAATCAATAAAATATATAAATTGAAAGACAAGAACATGGGGTTGTCTTGTTGAATAAAGAGGCTCATGAGCATATTTTATCTAGTGAGATGGAATAAAATCATGAGTGTCAAGGTTCCTTTGATGTGGTAGACAATTGACCGGTACTTAAACTTGATGAATCAATGAATTATGATACTAGTACACTCATATACAAGTTTAAAAGTGAAGTTAAAATGGATTATTTTAAGGTGTTTAATGCTAAAATCTATGACAATCATGTTAGAAATGTTGAAGCAAATGAGGGAGATGCTTGTAATCATGAAAATGTGCAATCAACGGGTTTACTTGAAAAGCGTGAATATGATGACATATTAATGGAAGATTTGAGTGCAAGAATTTTTCTAAATGGGGAGTCATGTTCTCCTTACAATTATGATATAAATGAAAACATTGTTGATGTGTTGATGCCTGTGAGGTAGGATCATCAAAAGTCTAGTGATTTGATTATCACAGATTCACTTTATTTAGACATAAGTACAAAAGTTGAAGAAGATCATTGTCCAAATTCACAAATTCAAGAGGCTAATTTACTTTGTCTTAAAACTGATATTGCAACTATTCAATTGGATGATCTCAACCATAAACTTGAATAGGAAGTCTACAAACATTTTTTATTGGAAGAGACAACTAATTCTTCCTTATTTGGTTTTAGGATTTATAATAAACCTACATTTGTGGATGAGGAAAGTGATGGTAAATTTAAGTGATTCTTCCCTTATGGACTTCAAAATTCATGATAATGAAATGTTTGAACATGAAGAAAATGATGTTAATTATAAGAAATCAGATATATAACTATTGAAATGGATATATTTAAGGGTAGAAACTTGGTGATGTACAGAATTAAATGAAGCTTAATAGTAATGTTCCTCATTTCTTATTTGAAAAGAAGGAATTATTAATGTATTTTACAAGTCAACAAATAAGTTTAATAGAAGAACGTGAGTATATTTAAGAATATTTTGTTGATTTAAACTTGTTAGATACATTGTTGATCAATGATTTTATGTGTGATGTGCATGTACTCAATGACCGTGTTGAGTCAAATGGAGAAACACACATTATGGAGCACAACACACATGAAAATAGACAAAATTATTTGGTGGATGACATCATAACACATTATTTCTCTAAACGCTATCATATGTTTCATTCATTTTATTATTCTAATTTTCATTGTGATAGAGATGAAAGCTTTATTATTTCACCTACCAAAAAAATTAATGATAATTTACAAATAGAAAATATGGATCCTAACCTTGATGATTCAACTTTTAATGAATCAAAAAATAATTTAATAGATAAAGAGGGTTTTCATATTAGAAAGAATAAGAAAACTAAACCTTCCTAATACTTTGATTATGGGGATTCAAAGAGAAAATCATGCTTGTGGATACAACATGGGGATGGTGAACTTTCTCAAGTCTTATATTTTGTTGACAACCATTTGGAGTATGAGCCCAAATGGTTCAAACTCATAATTTCTAAATTTAAAGACAAATCGAGAGTGTTTAGGACTATAACCACAAAGCTCTTGTTATTAGATAATATGATAAAGCAAATAAATGTGAGCTTTACTATTGATACTCTTGAGTTGCCATTCTTGTGCTAATTCTGTAGGGTAGGAAATTTTGGTTTGTTTACTTTTTTTTTCATTTTAGTTTGGTGTTTCCTTTGGTTTTTTTTTAGGTATTTTAGTCTAATTCTATTCTCATTCTAATGAGTTAGTTATTAAAAGTCTTATTCTTTGTTATAAGGAAAAAATCATCAATGACTTGCAAGAAGGTCTAAGTTCACTTCCTAGCTTCTTTCATAGATAGTTTATTCCTTTTGCGTTCTTAATGGGTCAATTCCTAGGGTGAAGGTTCCACAAATATTTCACTTGAATGTGTAGAGATCATTCATGCCTAAGAAGGTATGGGTATTTTCAAGATGTATTTTGCATACCTTTCATCCCTCATTCTTTACACATTAAATGATCTTGTCTATCTACTAAGGCGACTAGAACTAAGGTATCAAGTAAAAAATAAATTAATAAGAAATTAACAATTGATTACCATGGTGGTCCTAATCCCAGAGATGAGATTTAATGCATTTGGGATAACAAAAGTGAAAGATAAAATAAAATAAAAATATCTCTTGCATTCATACAAGAAAATATAATGGAGTCACTACTGATAGCTTCTAAAAAGGGTTTTTGGTAATAAATTTGCATGCCTTTCATCAGTGGTGATTTCATGGATAGAAATGTAGTAAAGGAGAATGGATCTAAAATGATATGATAGGATTTGTCTGGTGTTAAGCACCCTTCATCAAAGGTAGGGCATCTAGCTTTTGTTTCTGCCCTCATATCTCCTCAAAACACATGTAGGATTCATGGAGGCATAATGGACAGTGGCACAAGGATGGAAAAATAAGATTTTCTATAATCCACAACTCAAGGAAGATTAGTTAATGGTGCCCAAGCTAGGTGAGGTTATCATCACATGGTATATGTGGATGCAGCCAGTTCTAGGAACAAACCCCCAACAAAACTCAAGGAGCCTAACAGTAGAACCTATGGATTTGGAAGGCCCATTCAAAGGATTGGTAATCCCATTGAAATAAAATTAGGTGATGATGTTAAAAAAGAGATAGTTGAAAATGAAGAATTCTTTGTAGAGCATGGGTTGATTGACAGGTTCAACCATTTATGGCCTTGCCTCCTAGATCTGCATCAGTGGATCATTGAATCGTAGCAACTTGTCATGGAAGAAAAACTTGAAATCTATCCTTGCACTTGTGGTTTTTCATTATAGTATTTGATAGCATGGAGGATCAAAATACTATCCTCCACACTCTTGGGGCATGGGGAAACATTTACTAATGTAAAAACTGTGGCACCCCTAATTTAATCCCTCCTTTGAATCCTTTACTATTATGCCTATTCAAGTTTGTCTTCCTAATCTACTACTTCACTTCTAGGTCAAATCATGCTTTGAAGCTATCGGTGGTTCATTGGGAAACTTTTTGGCTACTAATAATGATTCTTATGATTTTATAAACACAACCTTTGCTCACATATTGGTAGATCTAGATACTTCAAAAGTGTTAGGAAAGGTGTCTCAACCTTGCAATTACAAAAGGTTAACTATTCTTCCCAATTTTGGTCTTTGAATACCCTTTATCTTGAAGAATGGTTTAGAACGTTCAAAGTTTCCAAAAGGGGCTACAAATGATAGGGATTACTATTTTAGTAAGTCTACATTTGAGCACGGATGGAGCCAAAAATTTTGCAAAAGATACCAAAATACAAAATAAACATCTTGGGTGATTTTTGACCCAAGATCATACTTGGATTGCAAGTTTCCATTTTTAAGCTCCCAAAAAAGTTTCAAGCTTAGGTTTGAGGCACTTAAAGGTCCCTAAATTCCTTTGGTGTAACTATCAAATTGGGTTATATCTTGATAGATCACTTCACGATCTTTCCAATGCATCAAACAATTCATCAATCTGGCATCCAGATCAAAAGTTATGGCCTCCAGAAGTTAGGCCTCTCGTTTTGGGAAATGTGAAAATGTGTTGGACACTTAAAAGAGCTATAAAGAGGAGAGTTACATGTGTTGGTGTGTGATTTGGCACATCACAAGGCATCTTTGATTGGAGATAATTTGGGGTGGTTTTGGCTCATTGTTTGTAATTACCATTGACAGTTTATTGTACTGTATCTCCTATATATCAGGAGCTTGAGATGGAGGTTATGTGTGAGAGTCTTATAGATGTTGAGTTGCCTCTGGCTATTTGGTTGGTTATACTCCTGTGAAAGCTTTCTCTACAAGTACATTTTAATCTTGTTGATTTCTGAATAATATATTGGGTGGCTTTTGGAGTGTGGGGTTTTTCTCCCAAAAGGGTTTCCCCACGTAATTACTATGTTATGGTATGATTGCTATTTATGTTTATTTATGTATAATTTATGTAACTGTTGTAAATACCTAAAAAGTTTTGCATATCCCTCCTCTCAAGATTAGTGTAGGAAGTTGTTCCACTACCTTAGCTTCCTTACAAGTGGTATCAGAGCTTGAACACCTTTGGTTTCAGTTGTTGGTTGTTGGGTTTTTTGAACTAATCTAGTTTTGAGTGTGAGCTTGTGCAGAAGATACTTTGTGATCTTGTTGCAGGAATTTTTAGATGACAAGAACATTAGGGAGAATAGAGGTAGAGAAGTTTACTGGTAATAATTTTGAGATGTGGAGGTTAAGGATGGAGGATCTGTTAATTGATCAAGATCTATGGGATGCTATTGATGAGAATATTTCAAGGCATATAGATGCTACTTTGGTTGCTAAATATGATGTTATGGACCCTAAAGCCAAGGGTCTAATTATATTGTGCATGTCAGACTCTATTTTAATCAATATCCATGAGAATTCCTCTACAAAGAAACTATAGAAGAAACTTGGTAAGATATATCAAGCCAAATCTTATTAAGGAAGAAATTGTGTTCCTTGAAAATGGAAGAGGGTGGATGAATTTCATACCACCTAGAAACATTCAATATGTTGGTGGCTCAATTGGCATCAGTTGATGTAAAAATAGATGAGGTGGAGAGATGTTAGATCATGCTTTGTTCTTTACCTGATTCATGGGATTCTCGTGTTCTGGCTATTGGGAGTACTTCTATTGTCTTGAAAGTTGAAGATGTTGTGGGTTCTTTGCTTTCTGAAGAGATGAGGAGGAAAGTATCCATCAATGCTAAAGAAGCCCTAAATATATGTGGAAGACCTAAAGAAAAAGGTAAGAAGAGTGAGAAGCATAAAAAATCCAAGTCCAAGGGGAGATCCCAATCTCCTAGAAAGTCCAAAGTTATTTGCTAAAATTGTGGTAAGATTGGACACTTTTGTAAGGACTGTAAAGAAGTAAAGAAGAGAAAGAAGAAATTTGATTCTGATTCTGAGTTCGAGAAGGAAGATGGTGATGCATTCATTATAGCATTGGCCACTCATGTAGGTAATAATGCATGGTTAATTGACTCAGGTGCATCTTTCCATATGACCCCTAATAGAGATTGGCTTTCTGAATATGAAGATTTTGATGGGGGTAACATGTACTTGGGTGATTATTCTCATTTAAATATTGTTGGTTGTGGTAAAGTTAAAATCATATTTCCTGATGATGGATTAAAGAGGATTAATGGTGTGTTGCATATCCCTGGATTACCACAAAATTTATTATCTGTGAGCAAACTAATAGGTGCGGGTATGTAGGTAGTCTTTTCTAATATAGGATGAAAGATGGTTAGAGGTGTTATGGTGATCGCTAGATGTGTCAGATTTAGCACATTGTATAAGCTTTATGCATACACTATTGAGTATAATAGTACTTCTCTAGAAAGAAAATATGTGACTACTTCATTGGAAAAGGAGAGGGTTTCATTTTTAGTGGATGGTTGTGTCTTTTGGGTACCTAAGGGTGCTCTTTCTTCTTAATCAAAATTGCCTATAGAGAAGACTATGTTATGGCACCAAAGATTAGGCCACATAGGAGAAAAGGGCCTAAGGACCTTAAAAAATAAAAATCGTGTTGAAGGGTTGACTAATTGTAACCTTGATTTGAGTTCTGGGAGAATTGCATTTATGGTAAATAAAACTGCATTCAGTTTTACTTGAGTTCTCATAAATCTTGTGGCATATTGGATCTTATTCATTTTGATGTGTTTGGTCTTGTAGATGTTCCTTCCATTGGAAATTCCACATATTATGTTTCATTCATTGATGATTATAGAAGGACATGGATATATTTTCTTAATAGTAAATCTAAAGTTTTTAGTCAATTTAAAAAATTTAAAGCAATGGTTGAGTTGCAGACTGGAAAGAAAATAAAATGTTTGAGGACTGACAATGGCAGTGAATTTTGCTCTAATGATTTTGATAGATTCTGTAAAGATTGTGGCATTTAGAGATAAAAGACAACTCTATATTCTCCATAGCAGAATGGAGTTGTAGAAAGAATGAATAGGACACTGATGGAAAAGGCTAGGAGTATGCTTAGTGGTGTTAGTCTAGAACAAAGGTTTTAGGATGAAGTTGTTGCCACTGCTTTCTACTTGATTAATAGGTCTCCTACATCAGCTCCTATTGATAATATGCCTATGGAGGCATGGTCAAGGCACAAGCCTTCACTAAGACATCTTAGAGTTTTTGGTTGTGAGGCATATGCACATGTGCCAAAGGAGAAGTGATCAAAGTTGAAGAACAAGGCTATGAAATGTATTTTCATTAGGTATAGTTTGTTACAAGTATGAGGTTAGCCAGTGTTGTCATTGATGTCAACATACTCTTATTGCATTGACAAGAAGGATTGGATGAGCTGTGTGCTGAGGATATTGGGAAAATTAGTCTCAATATGGAATAGTGAAGAATAGTGATGAAAAGAAGGCAAAAGTACTCAATAGGTTGAGAATCAGAGGATGCGGATTAAAGGGTTTGTTGATATGAGTCTTAAGATGATCCAGTTAAGATTTCAAATGTCCGCATGAAGATGTGAAGAAGTTGTAATCAACCAAGTAGAACTGGTTCTGGGAGATGCTCTGGAGTGATAGAGTGTTACAAAAAGGTCCGGTGAGATCCAGAAGTGCATTGTCCTATTCTGCAGATTGGATAGAGTGTTTGGGATGTCTTGGTGATGTGTCATCTCGATTGGTATGTGGTTTGGAGGTCCGGAAGCACCTCTTGCAGTATGACAGTGGCGATAGACTATGTTCTTGTAGTTCCAGATGAGGAAGAGAAGAGTTTCCAGTGAGCAGAGGAAGTGCGGATGTACCTGGTCATTCAGGTAGGCTTGTGAAGGTTCTTGGATCATGTTGAGGTTGTGTTGTTGGTTCGCATTGATGGTAGAGCTCAGAATTGAAGATATTCTTCCGGATGAAGTTCTTGTTCTCACTAGCTGACCGGATGAGTTGTTCATCCTGCGAATGTTCTTGTGGTGGCTAACCGGATGTGTTATTCATCTTGCGGATGTTCTTATGGTTGATTACTGACTTAGATGATTGTTCCTAGGTCGATGTCTTGTATAAATAAAGGATTGTGAGTTCGTTTCAAAGTGTGGTGTGGAGCGGATGAGAGTGGTATAGAAAAAGAGCGAAAGGCAGAGCAGAAGTGTTTCGGGCTTAAATGGAACTGATCCAAACATGGTGAAGATGTCATTCTCCAGTTCAAGGTTGTGATCCTTATGATCTTGTAGACAGTGTCTCTTTGTAGGTAGTGTGCCTCTTTGTGAGCAGTGTGCTCGGGCAGTGAGCCTTGACTGGCATGTGCCATGCATTTTTCTTATTCTTCTAACAGAGAATAATCCTTGGGTTAATCACATCGTGGTTTTTCCCTTAACTGGGTTTTCCATATCAAAAATCTTGGTGTCTAATGTGTTGATGTTTATCTGCTCTGGTGTTTATGCTTTCTGCTTTTCATGAATGATTAATTGATATGCTACTAACTAACAAGAAGAATTTAAGTGTTTGAAATAGTAGCAAGGTTTTTACACAACTGATTCACCCCCCCTCTCAGTTGTGTGCCCTAGATCTAACAATTGGTATTAGAGCCAAGTTCCTCCGAAAAGAGCTTAACCGCTTGAGGAGATCTAGGATGTTGTCACATAAGAAGGATAGCCTGAAGTTTGATGGATCCAACTTCACTCTCTGGAAAGGTCGCATGAAATGTCACTTAGAATGTATGGGAAAAGCATACTTGGCCATGGTTTCAAAACCATATGTACCTCCACATGGTGGTCCGTCAACTCTGAATGAAATCACAGATGCTGAAAACAATTTGCGGACCAAAGAAGCTCTTCTAAGGGCATTGAATGACTCAGATCTCTCAAATGTTATTGACCTACCAACTATATATGAGATCTAGACTAAACTGGAACTTTTGTATGAAGGAGATGAGTTTGTCAAGAGTGCAAGGTTGCAAAGTCTGAAAGGGAAATTTGAAAGATTGAAGATGAGAGATGATGAAAATATCACTACCTTTATGCCAAGAGTGAATGAACTGGTGTGTGGAATCAGGAATGCTGGTGGAGTTCTGGATGAAAATGAAATTGTTTGCAAAATTCTCAGATCCCTTCCTGTTGCCTACAAAATCAAGGTTGCTGCCATTGATGAATTCAGAGCCCATACAACTGTCACAAGAGAGCAATTGGATAGCAAACTAGCTGCATTTGAAATGACTGAGTTTGGAGATGATCATCCCAAGACTAAATCTACATTCAAGGCTAGTGCCTATGTGAAAGGCAAACAGAGCTTTGATCCGGGAGAGAATTCTTCAAGGAAGCTGTCATGGTATGATCAAGCAAGGAAAGACATGGAAGAGGAAGAAGCAGAAACAACTCAACTTGAAGCCCTCATTGCAAAGAGACTACCAAGAGGATCTAGTAAGTATGAAGGAAAACTACCCTTTAAGTGCTTCAACTGCAATAAGATTGGTCATTTTGCTTCAAGATGTCCAGAAAGATCTGCAAGGTCAAATGCTAACAGACAAAGGTTTCAAAAGAACTAATATTATGTTCATGAAGAAGATGATAATGAAGGAGTAACAGATGATGAATCAGAAATGGGAAGCAAATCCAGAAATGAATGGGTGTTTATTGCCATCAAGGAAGAAGTTTCAATATCCTTTGAATCTGTCAATTATAAGGTTGTAGAAAGAGCTTTGGCTGCCCAAGTTGAAGAAAAGGATGATTGGGTTATTGATAGTGGTTGTTCTCACCATATGACAGGTGACAAGAACAAGTTCTTAGATTTGGAAAGGTATGAAGGAGGAATGGTAAGGTTTGGAGACAATTTTGCTAGCAAAATCAGAGGTAGGGGAACCATTTCTTTTGATGGAAAGTACAAAACCGGTAATGTACTGTGTATTGAAGGATTGAAGCACAATCTTCTCAGTGTTGGTCAGTTGGTGGACAAAGGTTATGATCTCTAGTTCAAGAATGGAAGATGCAGGATCTTTGAAAGCTCCAGAACTGAGATTGCATCTGGTACTCAAACAAAAGGTAATATCTTCCATCTAGTTGGTTCAAATAAAAGTTGTCTGTTTGTTCAAGTTGATCAGAGTTGGTTATGGCATAGAAGGATGTGTCATGTGAATTTTGATAACATCATCAAGATAAGCAATACTCAGGCTGTAAGAGATCTTCCTAAATTGGTGAAACCTACAAATAGTTTGTGCAAAGAATGTTAGCTAGGTAAACAGAGCAAAGTCTCTTTCAAAAGCAAGGATCAGTCCACTACCAGATTACTGGAATTAGTCCATACTGATCTATGTGGTCTGACAAGAATCAAGAGTATGCAAGGTGATAGATATTTCATGTTATTAATTGATGATCATTCCTGGATGATGTGGGTTACCTTCCTAAAAGAGAAATTAGAAGCCCTTGAGAAGTTCAAAATCTTCAAAGCTATGGTAGAGAATCAAACTAGATTGAAACTGAAATGTCTGAGGTCTGATAGAGGTGGTGAATTCACATCCGGTGAATTCATAGACTTTTGTGAGAAGCATGGTATAAGGAGAGAGTTGTCTGCCCCTAGGACTCCATAGTAGAATGGAGTTGTTGAGAGAAAGAACCAGACCATCCAGGAAGCTTCCAGGACAATGATGATGGAAGCAAATGTTCCCCAAATGTTTTGGAGAGAAGCTGTTAGCACTGCAGTCTACACTCTTAATCGAGTTCAAATCAGAAGCAATACTGGTAAGACTCCTTATGAACTTTGGTTTGATGTAACTCCTACTGTGAGATATTTTAGAGTATTTGGTAGCAAGTGTTATATCAAAAGAGATGAAGATCTAGGAAAGTTTGATGCTAGAAGTGATGAAGGAATTTTCTTGGGTTACTCCACTCAAAGCAAACCATACCGGTGTTACAATAAGAGATTGAGAAAGATGATTGAAAGTACAAATGTGAAGGTTGATGAAGGAATTGAGAAGCCCTCAAGATTCTATGAATGTGATGAAGATAATCAGAATGATTCTCTGGTGGAAAGAGCTCAATCCTCCTCTAAAATTTAGATTCAGACTGATCCGGTAAATTAGGAAGAAGAGGTGTGTCTAAATGAGCCTGATCAAGAAACAATAGTGCAAGAAACTCCCAAAATTCCAAGGTATGTAACTCTAAATCATTCTGAAGATCAGATCATAGGTGACAAAAGCAAAGGGGTACAAACAAGGAGAAGAATTGCTCAAGAGTCAAATGAATGTTGTCTGATTTCAAAGATTGAACCTAAGACAATTAACGAAGCTTGCAATGATGAAAACTAGACCAAAGCAATGGAGGAATAGTCAATGCAAATTGAGAAAAATCATACTTGGGATCTTGTTCACAGACCTAGAAACAAGAATGTGATTGGAACCAAATGGGTCTTCCGGAACAAACTAAATGAAGTTGGTGAAGTGATCAGAAACAAAGCTAGATTGGTTTGCAAAGGCTACTCTCAAATAGAAGGAATTGATTTTGATGAAACTTTTGCTCCGGTGGCAAGAATTGAAGCAGTCAGATTATTTCTTGCATTTGCTACCTTCAAAGATTTCAAAGTATATCAGATGGATGTCAAGTATGCCTTCCTAAATGGTGATCTAGAAAAAGAAGTTTATATTGAACAACCGGATGGATTTCAATTGTCTGATAAAGATGATATGGTCTGCAAGTTGAAGAAAACATTGTATGGATTGAAGCAAGCCCCAAGAGTGTGGTATGAAAGGTTGGATAAGCATCTTGTGCAGATTGGATTCAACAAAGGTACTGCTGACAATAACTTATATTTCAAAATTGATCATGAAAACATCTTGATTGTTGAAGTGTTTGTGGATGATATCATTTTTGGAGGAAGAGATAGTATGTGTAAAACTTTTGCAAATCAGATGAAAAGTGAGTTTGAAATGTCTATGCTTGGTGAAATGAATTTCTTCTTGGGTCTGCAAATTACTCAAACAAAGAAAGGGATCTTCATTTCTCAGACCAAATATGTGAAAGAATTATTGAGGAAATTTGGTATGGAAGATTCAAAGCCAATGAACACTCCTATGGCAACCAGATGTAAGTTGAGCAAAGATGATGACTCTCCTAAGGCAGATCAGATAAAGTATAGATCAATGATTGGTGGATTGTTGTATCTCACTTAGACTAGACCAGATATAATGCAAGCTGTTGGTCTTGTGGCAAGATTTCAAGTTGATCCTAGAGAATCTCATGTTATGACAATTAAGAGGATTTTTAGATATCTAAAAGGGACAGTGGAGTATGCTTTGTGGTATCCTAAAGATCATGATTTCTCTCTTCATCCTTACATAGAAGTAGATTTGGTAGGAGATGTGGATGACCGGAAGAGCACCAGTGGTGGAGCATTCTTTTTGGGAAAGAGATTGGTCTCTTGGCTAAGTAAGAAACAAGATGCAATATCTCTGTCTACAACTGAAGCAGAATACATTGCAGCAGCAAGTAGTTGCACTCAAATCTTATGGATGAAGCAGATGCTAAAAGACATTAAAGTAGAATATGAGGAGCCTATCACAATTTTCTGTGATAATTCAAGTGCAATAAATATTTCTAAGAATCTGGTGTTGCATTCTGAGACCAAGCACATATCTATCAAATTTCACTTTCTAAGAGAACAAGTGAACAAGGATGAAGTCAGATTGGAATATGTATCCTCCAAGGATCAGATTGCAGATATCTTTACTAAACCTCTTCCCAAGGACTCTTTTGAGTATCTCAAGGAGAAGTTAGGGATCATGGCCCCTCTGGAGATGAACTAGGATGCACTGATGTGCATTAGTCTGGTGGATATCATAGTCATATCTTGTGATCCAGATAGATGATGGGGAGCTGCTACTAAGGGGGAGCAGCTGGTATGATTCTGATGTGTTAGAATTGCAAGTATGAGCCCTTTGCCATTGATGTCAAAGGGGGAGAGAAGACATGTGAACAACAAGTGATTAATGATCAAAGGGGGAGTAGTAAAGGAAGAGAAGACATGTGAAGAGTTGTTATTGATAGGGGAGCTGTGACTGAAAGGAGAAGATCTTGTCTTGATGGTTTTTCACATCATATGTTGCCATCAATGACAAAGGGGGAGATTGTTGCAAGTATGAGGTTAGCCAGTGTTGTCATTGATGTCAACATACTCTTATTGCATTGACAAGAAGGATTGGATGAGTTGTGTGCTGAGGATATTGAGAAAATTAGTCTCAATAAGGAACAGTGAAGAATAGTGATGAAAAGAAGGCAAAAGTACTCAATAGGTTGAGAATCAGAGGATGCGGATTAAAGGGTTTGTTGATATGGGTCTTAAGATGATCCAGTTAAGATTTCAGAGATCCGCATGAAGATGTGAAGAATTTGTAATTGATCAAGTAGAACCAGTTCTGGGAGATGCTCCGGAGTGATAGAGTGTTACAAAAAGGTCCGGTGAGATCTGGAAGTGCATTGTCCTATTCTACGGATTGGACAGAGTGTTTGGGATGTTCTGGTGATGTGTCATCTTGATTGGTATGTGGTTTGGAGGTCTGGAAGCACCTCTTGTAGTATGACAGTGGCGATAGACTGTGTTCTTGTAGTTCTGGATGAGGAAGAGAAGAGTTTCCAGTGAGTAGAGGAAGTGCGGATGTACCTGGTCATTCAGGCAGGCTTGTGAAGGTTCTTGGATCATGTTGAGGTTGTGTTGTTGGTCCGCATTGATGGTAGAGCCTGGAATTGAAGATATTCTTCCAGATGAAGTTCTTGTTCTAACTAGCTGACTGGATGAGTTGTTCATCCTGCGAATGTTCTTGTGGTGGCCGACCGGATGTGTTATTCATCTTGTGGATGTTCTTATGGTTGATTGCCAACTTAGATGATTGTTCCTAAGTCAATGTCTTGTATAAATAAAGGATTGTGAGTTCATTTCGAAGTGTGGTATGGAGCGGATGAGAGTGGTATAGAAAAAGAGCGAAAGGCAGAGCAGAAGTGTTTCGGGCTTAAATGGAACTGATCCAAACATGGTGAAGATGTCATTCTCTAGTTCAAGGTTGTGATCCTTATGATCTTGTAGACAATGTGTCTCTTTGTAGGTAGTGTGCCTCTTTGTGAGTAGTGTGCTCAGGCAGTGAGCCCTGACTGGCATGTGCCATGTATTTTTCTTATTCTTCTAACAGGGAATAATCCTTGGGTTAATCACTCCGTGGTTTTTCCCTTAACCGGGTTTTCCACATCAAAAATCTTGGTGTCTAATGTGTTGATGTTTATCTGCTCTGGTGTTTATGCTTTCTGCTTTTCATGAATGATTAATTGATATGCTGCTAACTAACAAGAAGAATTAAGTGTTTGAAATAGTAGCAAGGTTTTTACACAACTGATTCACCCCCCCTCTCAGTTGTGTGCCCTAGATCTAACATAGTTATGGTGTCAAAGGATACAAGATTTGGGACCTTGTTGCATAGAAGGTAATTTATAGTAGAAGTATTATTTTTAGAGAAACTAAGCCTTCTTCTGTTACATTGTAGACAAAACAAAGTGAATAGAAAGATGTGATTCAATTCCCTTCTATGCCTGAGAAAGTTGAATCGAGGCCCCTAGATAGACATGAAGTTGAGGAGAGCTCATATAGCTCTAAATCTTCAAAAGAGGAAGAAAAACCTCCAACTTAGCTTGTTTGAAGGTCTAAAAGGCATAGACAACCACCTAAAAGGTATTTACCTGATGATTGGATATGTATCTTTTTTTTGAATACTAACATAGATGAACCTAGATCTGTAGAAGAGGCATTATGTATGAATGATGCAGAGTCCTAGAAGATTACTATGGATGAAGAAATGGTATCTTTGAAAAAGAATGATACATGGGACCTAGTACCATTGCCTGAAGGATGAAAACCTATTAGTTGCAAATGGGTGTTCAAGAAAAATATTTGTTCAAATGGAGGTATTGAGAAGTATAAAGCATGGTTGGTTGGGAAAGGTTACTCTCAAGTTGTGGGTATTGATTATGGTGAGATATTTTCTCATGTTTCAAAAATGACGTTCATTAGATTCTTGCTTTCTATTGTTGCTACTTATGATCTAGAGGTTGAGCAAATGGATGTGAAAATGTTGTTCCTTCATGGTGATTTGGATGAGGATATTTATGTTGAATACAATGAATACTAAGAGGGGGGGTGAATCAGTATTCCACAAAACTACTTCTTTACTTGTTCATTAATCTAATTTTTCACATTTAATAATATGAAGGCAAAATAAACATAAGTACATCAACCATAAAGACATAACACATAGACACCAGGATTTTTACATGGAAAACCCAAAGAGGGAAAAACCATAGTGAGTGTTAGCTCACAATATATTATGATAACAATACTGAATTACATGAAGGCTCACTACCCAAGGACTCACTATCTAAAGAAGTGCTCACTATAATAGGCTCACTGCCAAAATAAGAGAAGAGAAGATAGAAGAAATATTGGCTCACTACCAAGAGATGACTACTACAAATGCATCTACAGAATGATGAAGTGCAGTTCCATTAATAGCTCAGTATACAGACTCAAATGTCTTCATAAGGTCTTCCCTACTTTTCTACTCTGCTTCACATATGCTCTTCCCTTTTGCACTTGTTATCTTTTCTAATAAAAAAAATGCCTTAGATCACACACATCTAATTTGCACAATATCCACATCATCGCTATCTCTCCAACACCAAAATTCATCGAGTATAGATATTTGCAACAAGATTTATCTCACAATTAGGTCGGCAAGCCAAACATGAAACGTGTATACAAATGCTATACCTTGTCCTCTTGATCTTGTGCACAAATAGAAATATAGACCCAAAAAAACATACAATAGTCTTCATATAGGTCAGCACCAATAATTTAACCACTTAGATTGATTGTTCAAACAATATATCTTCTCTGCATATAGATCTAACATGCCTGTCAGCTTGTTCCTTAAGAACACACTTGACCAATTCAATTGTCACATTATAACTTTCACTGCAGACCATAGGAGATTCTAAAAATCATATCCAACATCAATTATGAATCTCTTATCATACCTTTAGAACCATAGAACTTAGTATTTGACTACAGATAAATGCAGATCTTAAAATTGTCACTCAGTCACTATGAAACATTGTCAGACTGTAAGCTGATAGAGAATAACTTATATAATATGATCAATAGAACTATAGAGGCTATAACTTTGGATTTAGGTAGTCATCATATGTATCTTTTCTTCCTCAGAACCACAAGATAAAATATACAACAATGGAGGAATGCGGACCCTTTTACTCTAATACTGTGCATTGTTCCTATCTTAACTATGTTTGCCCAGACTTAGACATTTCACCATATGACTTCTGGAAGAAGTTAGAACTTGAACACTGGAACATATCATCACCAAATAGCTATGAATAATATACCTAAACTGGATATAATGATCTTCAACTGTGGAGGCATACTAACCCAAACACTGTCATTTACACTATATAAAGCATACTATACATACTTAGTCAATTTATCTTTCTAGAGAAAAGTCTCTTTGCTATGTCGATGAGATCCCTTTACCTTGTTGCTATCAATGGAAACATTAACATTCTTCATAGCAGTGTCTCTTTCCAACAATCTCCCCCTTTTGGCATTGATGGCAACACTTAGTGAAAAATGCTTATCTTCTCCCCCTTTCTATATACACTATGTTTTTCTTCTCCCCTTTAGGTGTTTGCCCATTTTTCACTGGTCTTCTTCTCCGCCTTTGACATCAATGGAAAAGGTGTATGTACAAAAGTCTATTTTTTGTCAAGACAGCAAGGACTACAAAAATGGTCATACTTTGCCGCATATGTACAAATACAATCTTCAACTTAATTTGATGTGGGTTGTAGGATGTCACTGAAAATGTTCTTGATTTGAGCTAGTTCTCTATCCCAACTCTTCTTAGCATTTTCCAAAATTTGAATATGGCCATTTATGAGGAATATGAATTTCTCTACCTTTTGTATATCAGAGGGTGTGTCCATTAATGAACTTACTTGTAGGTCTTCTGCTACAAGATTTGATATTGAATCAATCTTAGGACTTATCAACCTCTCAATTGATACATTCTATTTTTCTTTTCATCCCTCTTGTTCAATAGAGTACTCAAGTCATTATGAATATTGATGACTTGCGTCTCTTTACTGCTGACTGACTTAGCTACTGGATCAAATGACTTAGATATATTTATCAATTGCAGCTCCAGATCCTTGATCTTTTCTTCTAACTCCCTTGTAGCTTCTGGCCATGATAAAAAAAATTTGTATAGATAAGCTTCTTTAATAACCTTCTGTATACCTTTTATTTCATTATCTAATAGGGTTTTATTATTTACTAACATGGAATTCAACTCAGCTAATCTTTTCTCATCAAACTCTTTCTTCACTTTTTTTTCTGCAGACTTTTCAAAAGATTCAAAATGCATACTTACAGAGTTTATGAGTCCCTTGAGTTCATTTATTGAAGACATTGGAGTGTCCTTTTGATATGATGGCATCAGCTTCTCCAAAATGTTGGATGCTTCACCAATTAGCTCACTATCCTGTAAGTGTGACTTCAATATTTCTTCTTGTACCTTTGCTTGCACAATTGATACCAATCTAAATTTTTGCATAGGAGACATTGAGTCCAAGTTTATTAGACCTTACAGAAACTCAAGCTTGTCCAAGACTTGGCTTTCTTTTTTCAAGAATTCCTTGACAGACTCTACAGTGTCTCTTGCTATGCTAGAGATTTCTTCTTCTTGGTTTTGCTCCAGAGGATCTAAATCCATGACCTCATTTCCATCATCCTTTTGTTTCGATACAGAGTTTTCCTTAGCTTGTTCTTCTTTTTTATAATTAGTTTTGTTTTGCTCCTCAGTCTTATATTCATCCTTAATATCAATTTTGAACCACTAGTAGGGACTAAATCTTCTTTCTCCTTTAGCACTTCATCACTTTTGTCTAGCCCTTGATCCATGTTCACATCAGGAATAGATGTATCATCTTCAAAATTTGTTTATTCTCTATCATGTATAGTTGGAAGATGATACTCCTTTAATACTCTTAAAGTGATTTCCTCAGTTTCTTTCACTACTTTCTCAATGTCATCTGACATAAGAGTATTCATCCTCTTCTTTATTTTAAATTCTTTATGCAGCACTTTAGAGAATTTTGCTTTTTCTTCTGGTGTGATCTCTGGACATAACTTTATCAGTGTATGCTCTCTGAGTTCAACATCCTTAGCCATAGAAGCTTCCTTTCTTGTAGACATTATACTTCCCAAACTGTTTGGGAGATCAGTAATTATCTCAATGAGATCTTTATTATATATATCCAAGTATTTGACAACAACATTCTTAATGATCCTTTTATCTGCATCATTATAATCATCATACAATTGGGCAATAGGCTTTAGATTGCCATCAATTGTAATCACCTTCAAGACTTCTTCTAGACTTATGTAGCTTGTACTTTCATAGGTTCTTCAGTCTTTTCTTTCTTTCTCCCTTTATCCTTATCAGAGGTCTTCTCTTTTGTGGCATCAGAGGGTTTGCCTTGTTGAGAGCTAGAAGGTGGTGCATTCTATGCCTTCATCTTCTTACCTATTCATCAGTCTCAGTTTCCTCATCATCAACTATACCAATACTAACATATACTCTCTAACCTTTGGTCTTCTTCCTTTTGCATGTTTCTATAGTTGTTGTAGAGGGATTACTAGAACTTGTACCTCTTGTTCTTCCTTTTGGTGTAGCAGGTGCCTCTTGTTGAACATCATGAACCTCCGAAGGTTTATTAGCTTCCTTCAATTTTCCAGTTGTTCTTGCACTTATTTTAGCAACTTCTTCTTTTGTAATCCCTATGCTCTGGGCATATTCTTCCACCATTTTCCTCATCTTTTTCTAGGTTTCTAGTTTCCTTAGTTCAACATGGGCTTTTATAGATAATTCTTCATAAGTGTCAAATCTTGGCTTAGAGGTATCCCTAGGTTTTCTTAACATATGTTGGGCAAAATTATCTAGTACTTTTCCATCAACTTCATATCCCATTGGTAGAATCCAGACAGTTCTAGGCTCCATAGCTTCCATCATACACTGATCCTTATTTACAATAAAGAATATATCATCTTTGTATTTTTCCACAATGGTTTTAGGGATCCTTTTGCTAGATTGTATTTCCCTTTGGAAGTTCTTGAAATAGCCCCATAGGGCTTTAGTTTGTGCATCATAACTTCCAATACTATTTAAATGATTTTTGATTTGAACCACAATAGGTTTGTCTCTAGTCCAAAATAGATTTTTCATGCTAGGTAACTCTTGCATAAAGTAGAAGAATAAGCACATAATTAACATACCAAAATTGAAGGGATATTTTCTTTCTTTTGTCTTCTTTAGGTTCTCCATTAACTATTGTCGGAGTAGTTCACACAGGTCATACTTAGCATTTTCCTTAACTATTTGATAGGCAGTACCAGAGACAGAGTTCTCACAGTTTGTGAAGTAGACCTTGTCATTGATCACCATGGATGCAAACCTAACTGCATGATCTTTAATATCACTGATTGCCAATGCCCTTTTATCAAATTTTGCTCTAGTAGCTTTCATCATTGTATCATTCTTTACAACCTTTAATATAGGTATTGTACTAGTAGAGTTTAGTCATGTGACTACCCTTATGGCATCTTTAGTGATCTTGAATGTAGAATTAAGCCACATAAACTCATCATGAATTTAGCTTAAGGCATACCGAACCCATTCATCTTCTGCAAAAACTAGAAAATATATATACTAAATGAGTTTCTTTTCCTCTAATGCCTTGTATACTTCTTTCAGGTCAAATGTATCACCACTTAGATCTTTTAGATATAGGTTAGTGATTTGACTACCCTTTTGTTCCTCTAAGGCAACATGAATATAAATACTGACATATTCTGCATGCATCACACCAAATGGAATCTCTAAAAATGCACCGTTTGGATCGACCTCTGTTGATTTGAATGGATGCTTCTTGAATTTTGGTTGGGCTCTCTCAGTTACATCAATTACTTGTGGTATTTCCATTTTTGTAAAGATTCAAATAAATTCACAGTAGGGTTTTGAGTCTGAAAAATACCTCATTTGTTGATTAGGGTTGTTCTTGATCTTTCCTTGAATTGCTTTTGAAATCACTGTAGTTGCTAGGAATTTTGCTTTAGTTCACCTTAGACAGTTGAGAGCTTAGATATGCAAAATGAATTGTCCATCAAATGATTCCCTTTTTAACTATTGGGAATTAAGGTGTCTCAACATTTGCAAATTCCTAGCATTATTTAATTAATTGTATATTTATCTATTGCCTAATATTTTATTTACTTGCACATTCAATTTGGTCACTTAGTTAAGGTGGCATGGTGACATGTCATCTTACCTAGAATGTGACTTGGATGGTCAAGTCAAACCTACATGGATTTCCCATTTGACGTGGCACTAATATTCCATGTGTCAGCATCTTATGGTATGTGGAAGAGGATATTCCATATGACATAATCTATGATGTGTAAAAGCCAAGTTTGGAGATTCCCATGACAAGTGAGGACAAGTATCGGTGAGTATCTTTGCATGAGGGAAAGGCATCTTTAGGCACCCAAGTTGGGCTATGACATGTTGTAAGAGTAATTTACTATATTTAATCTTGTATGACAAATTCTCTTACAACATTTAAGGTTGTTATGTTGGGAAAATCTATGACAGATGTAAGATGCGTAAGAGCATCTGTCATAGTCTATTTTTAGCATGGAGTGCTCCAATCTTAGAAAGTCAAATCTGCCATGTATGACAGATGTAAGGGATGTATTTGCAACTTGGACAAGTGTCCTTTGATGTGAGAAAATGTCCATGTGGCCAAGATGGACGCCTATCCCAAGAAGCTTCTAGTATTTGCCTTGTAATCTCTCTATATTGCATAGTTTGGAGTTGTAGTTGCATAGTGTTTTTACAGGTACTATTATGCTACTAGAATAACTCTAGAATTGACATTTGAAGATGCTTGGAAGAACTTGCATTGTAAGTGTTTTGTAAACTGTTATTGTTTCTAATAATACATTGTGTAGGTTTTAGAGTGTGGGGTTTTTTACCTGAAAAGGTTTTCCCCACGATACATCTTGTGTCAATCTTTTATGTGTTGTGTTGCTGCTATAATTTCTTATGTTATATGTTTAACATTCTTGCAATTGTAAGGATTAAAATGAATTTGTATACATTTTCCCTCATTAGATTGGTGTAGGAAGTGTGTTCTATGTACCTTGCTTCCTTTCAGTTGGTATTAGAGCTTGATCACCTATGATCCTAGTTGTTGGGTAGAGGTTTTTTGAGCTAATCTTTGATTGAGTGGGAGTTTTGTGCAGAGTATTCTGTGATCTTGTTGAAGCGAGAAGATGGAAGGCACATCCAATAGAATATAATTTGAAAATTTTAATGGCAGCAATTTCAAGTTGTGGAAACTCAAAATGGAAGACATGCTTGTTGACAGAGATCTATGGGAAGCAATTTCTCGTGTAAAACCAACGGCAATGTTACAAGATGATTGGGATCTCAAGGATTGGAAAGCTAAGGGTCTTGTGAGATTCTATTGGCTGACTTTGTCTTGTTAAATGTCCATGAGGAGAAGACCACAAAGCAACTGTGGAAGAAACTTGGTGATGTTTATCAAGCCAAATCTCTAGTAAACAAGTTATTCCGATGGAAGAAGCTATATTCTCCAAGGATGGAAGATGGAGGATCCATTACAGACCATTTGAATGTCTTTAACATGCTAATTGCACAGTTGACATCCATTGGTGTGAAAATGGAGGATCATTGCATGACCTTTCTTTGTTCTTTGTCAAACTCATGGGATCATCTTGTTATGGCCATCAAGAGTACCACATCTACTTTCAAAATGGATGAAGTGGTGTCTTTGCTGTTATTTGAAGAGATGTAGAGAAAGTCATCCAAGTTGGCCAAAGAGGCTCTTGCGGTTTGTGAAAGACCCAAAGAAAAAGGGAAAAAAAGACAAGAAAGCTGAAAAGGGAAAATCCAAATCCTGTGGGAGATCCAAATCTCCTGGAAAATCCAAGGTAGTGTGTTGGAATTATGGAAAAACTGGGCACTTCCAAAAGGAGTGCAAAGAGAAGAAGAAGAAAAAGAAGAAGAACTCCAATTTTGACAAGTCACAAGATGATGGTGATGCTTTTGTTGTAGGATTGGCCACCCATGCATCTAAAAATGTGTGGCTGATTGACTTTGATGCTTCTTTCCACATGACCTCTCATTGAGGTTGGTTTACAAAGTATGAAGAATATGATGGTGGGAAGGTGTACTTGCGTGATGACTCTCACCTGAAGATAGTTGGGTGTGGAAGAGTCTTGATCTGATTCCCTGATGGATGAGTGTAGGGGATCAATGGGGTTATGCACATCCCCGGTTTAGCATGAAACATGCTCTCTATAAGTAAATTGAATGATGCAAGTGTGCAGGTTGTCTTCTCAGGTTGAGGATGTAAGATGACAAGAGGAGCTATGGTGCTTGCTAAGGGTACTTGGAGAGGTACTCTATTTCAGCTAGATACATGCACTACTCAGTGCAATAGTTCTTCTATTTTAAAGAAAAGACCTTCAGATTCTTTATCCTCACCATTGGAACCTGTAGTGAAAAAGATTGTTGCTTCTACTTCCAATGGTAGTCCTTTCTGGGTACCTAAGGATGCTCATGCTTTGGAAATGAACCTTCCTGCTAAAAAGACAATGTTGTAGCATAAGAGACTTGGTCACATTGGTGAGAAGGGTCTTAGAGCCCTAAAAAATAAAAACCTCATTGAGGGGTTAAATGATTGTAATCTTGAGTTTGACTTTTGTGAACATTGTATATATGGAAAACAAAACCATGTTCAATTTTACTCTAGTTCTCACAAGTCTTCTGGTGTTTTGGATCTTATTCATTCTAATGTGTTTGGTCATGTGAATGCTCTTTCGATCTCTAAATCTATATATTTTGTATCATTCATTGATGATTACAGTAGAAGGACATGGGTTTATTTTCTAAGAAGCAAATATGAAGTCTTTAGTCAATTCAAAGAGTTTAAAGCTTTTGTAGAGAATCAGACTGATAAAAAGATTAAGTGTTTGAGAACTGATAACGGTGGTGAGTTTTGTTCCACAGAGTTTGATAAGTTCTATAAAGAACATGGGATTGAAAGACATAAGACAACTCCTTATACCCCACAACAAAATGGAGATGTAGAAAGGATGAATAGAATGTTGATGGAGAGGGCTAGGAGTATGCTTAGTGATGCTATCCTTGAACAAAAGTTTTGGGCTGAAGTTGTAGCCACTGCTTGCTACCTGGTTAACAGGTCTCCTACCTCAACGCTTGTTGATAAGACACCCATGGAGATGTGGTCTGGTAAGAAGCCCTTGTTGAGACATCTTAATGTTTTTATTTGTGAGGCATATGCACATGTGCCTAAGGAAAAGAGATCAAAATTGGAGAACAAGGCAATTAAGTGTATCTTCATTAGCTATGGTGTCTGTGTGAAAGGGTATAAGCTTTGGGATCCTATGGCTGAAAAAGTGTTGTATAGTAGAAGTGTTATCTTCATAGAGCTAACACCTTCTCCTATTGTTCTACAGCCAGAAGAAAAAGAAAAGAAAGAGGATGTGGTTCAGTTTCCTTCTACCCTTGAGAAGACTGAACTAAAAGACCATGTTGGACTTGATGATGAGGAGAGCTCTAGCAGCTCTAAAAGTTTAGAAGATGAAGTAGAACCTCCACCTCAGCCTTTAAGGAGGTCCACATGAAACAGGAAGCAACCTGAGAGGTTTGGTTATACATTGCTTGATTCTAGTTTTGCTTTTACTTTGCTTACTAACACTGATGAGTTTAGAACTATGACAGAGGCTATGGGCATGAAAGATGTAGGTTCCTGGAAGGAGGCCATGGAAGATGAGATGGATTCTTTGGAAAAGAATAAAACTTGGGACTTGGTGCCTTTGCCTGATGGATGGAAACCCATTAGTTGCAAATGGGTGTTCAAGAAGAAATTTGGAGTAGATGGTAGTGTTGAGAAGTATAAGGCCAAATTGGTTGCAAAGGGGTATTCACAAGTGGAGGGAATTGATTATGGTGAAATTTTCTCTCCCATTGCAAAGCTGACATCTATTTGGTTCCTATTATCTCTTACAGTAGCTTATGATTTAGAAGTGGAACAAATGGATGTGAAGACAACTTTCCTTAATGGTGAATTGGAGGAAGAAATCTACATGTCATAGCCAAAGCACTATGTAGTGAAAGGTAAAGAAAATTTGGTTTGCAAGTTAAAGAAGTCTTTGTATGGATTGAAACAATCTCCTAGGATGTGGTACTTAAAGTTTGATGCCTTTGTGTTGTCTATTGGATTTATGAGATCAAAATCAGATCTTTGTGTGTATTACAAGTTTGACAATGATCGTATTCTCATTATTGCACTATATGTTGATGTTATGTTGCTGATTGGGAATGGTAAGAATATGATTTCTTATTTGAAGTCTCAGTTGTCAGCATAGTTTGAAATGAAAAACTTAGGGGCAGCCAGGTACATTCTAGGGATGGAGATTTGAAGAGAGAGAGCAAACAAAAAACTATGGTTAGGCCAAAGTAAATATTTTAACACTGTGTTGGAGAGATTCAGTATGGTGGATTGCAAACCATTGATTGTTCTTGTTATGATGGGGACAAAGTTATTTGTTAATGATTGTCCAAAGTCTCCTTCTGAGATGGAGGATATGAGTAGAGTACCTTATGCTAGTGCAGTTGGCAGCTTTATGTAAGCTATGGTCTCTATAAGACCAGACATTGCCCAAGCAGTGGGAGTCCTTAGCCAGTTTATGGCTAATCCTGGACGGGTACATTGGGATGCAGTGAAGAGAGTGTTCATATATTTGAGGGGTACTTCTGAATATTCCTTATGTTATCATAGTTATCCTATTGGACCTTTACATTCTGTGAGTATTCATGGATTTGTGGATTCTGATTGGGTAGGTGACATTGACAGCAGGAGATTCACTAGTGCTTATGTGTTTACCATGTTCAATGGTGCAATTAGTTGGATGAGTAAGCGTCAACCTGTGGTTTCTTTATCCACAATAGAATCAGAGTACATGGAAGCAACTCATTCTTGTAAGGAATCCATTTGGTTTAAGAGGTTGTGTTCAGATATTGGTGTTGATGCAGGACAGATTACTATCTATTGTGACAATCAAAGTGTGATTTTTCTAGCAAAGAATCCTACTTTCCATGCCAGAACAAAGCATATTGATGTTCAGTTTCATTTTGTTTGAAATATGGTAGAAAATGGGAAGGTGATATTGGAGAAGGTAGACACCTTGAAGAATGTTGCAGATGCATTGACAAAACTAATGGGTACAGAGAAGTTCAGATGGTGTTCAGAGTTTATGGGCCTCTTGGCCCCTAGCAATTAAATCTTTTCATTTCTTTTGGCTCTTGCAAGGTGTTCGACAAGTGGGAAAATGTTGGGAATTAATGTGTCTCAACCTTTGCAAAGTCCTAGCATTATTTAATTAATTGTATATTTATTTAATGCCTAATATTGTATTTACTTGAACATTTAGTTTGGTAACTTAGTTGAGGTGGCATGGTGACATGTCATCTTACTTGGAATGTGACTTGGATAGTCAAGTCAAACCTACATGGATTTGGGCGTCCCATTTGAGGTGACACTAATATGCCATGTGTCAGTATCTTGTGGTATGTGGAAGAGGATATTCCATATGACAAAATCTATGACGCGTAAGAGCCAAGTTTGGAGATTCCTATGACAAGTGAGGACAAGTGTCAATGAGTATCTTTGCATGAGGGAAAGGCATCTTTGGGTGCCCAAGTTGGGCTATGACATGTTGTAAGAGGAATTTACTATATTTAGTCTTGTATGACTAATTCTCTTACAACATTTAAGGTTGTTATGTTGGGAAAATCTATGACAGCTGTAAGATGCATAAGAGCATCTGTCATAGTCTATTTTTAGCATGGAGCACTCCAATCTTGAAAAGTCAAATATGCCATATATGATAGATGTAAGGGATGTATTTGTTGGAAACAAGGCAGATAACTAAGAGGGGGGGTGAATCAGTTATCTTAAAATTTCCTTACCTTTCTTTTCTTTTGTTATCTTAATAATCAGTGTAGCATTAAAGCATATGTGAACATGAAAGCATAAAAAAAATTAACACACATAACACAAGGATTTTTACGTGGAAAATCCTGTTAAGGGAAAAACCACGGGGTGACTAACCCAAGATTGTATTCTCTATTAAAAGAATGAATGAGTACAAAATGGCATGTACCAATTAGGGTTCACTTCTTGAGCACACTGCTCACAAGAGGCACACTACCTACAAGAGACTCACTATCTACAGGACTTACAAAAGGTAATCAAGAGGTTGAACTGATGAGAAGCATCAATGGTGCAGGAGACCTAATGTGTCATCAAACCCCCATAAGGCACATTTTGAATTTGTTGTGTTCTAAGAGACCATGGTTGTTAATAAGGTCTTGAAAGACCATTTCTCATGTTTTGTAATAAGGACTATGTCCATTAATATCATGTTGATGTCATGTTTGTAAAGGGGCAGTCATGCTCTAATCACAATTTACAAGCCATTTTATGGCATTATGGTGGATGTAGGAGTCTTTCATGTTGTTAGAAGGCTAATTAAGGTTGTTCATGATCACATTCAATATAATGTAGTCATAAAATGTAATCAAATGATCAAATGTGATCAAATACACTCAAGGAAAGTGACTAAGAATAGTTGCAAGGGCAGTTTGGGTGGTTGAGGATAGTTTCCCCTACCTCCCATCAACTCCAACTGCCCACCATAGTGAAGTCAAAGCTTGAGAGGCCTAAAAATGTGAGGGAGAGAATAGTATGTGTGGTGGTGAAGTTTGGAAGTGAAAACCAATAAAGAAATCTTTGTTTTCTGCCTTTTTTCTGCACATTTTAGAATTCTTAGTCATAACAGGCCGTACCATTTAGAGGTATAGGTTTGTCATGAACATTTAATGATTGGAATAGGAGGGAAAATGAGTTAGCTTTAATTTGGATCCAGTTTGAAGACATTTCATTAGGTATGAAGGAAGTTGTGCATATTTTTTTGTGAGTAGGTCTGTCAAATCTGCAATTTCCTAAGTTTAACCATTGCTACAGCCCTTACCCTACTCCTGTATGGCTTTGTCATCTTCTCCTAACATCCTGGATTGGTAATATATGGTGTTAGGTGTTTATTTAATCTGGTTGGGGCTCTTGAAATGAGTTTTGAATAGGGTTATAAGTGATTTTCCCCAAACTAGTTTTTAAAACCCTAGACAAGGGTTTGATTGAAATGATTGGTTCTTCATCCATTCCACTAATCTTCTCTCTCTAGAATTGGTGTAATGGATTGTTTTCATTGCATTCTTAGGGATTATGAAGGTTCCAAGTGTAGAGGACCGAGTTGGTGTGAGTTTGTTATGTGAGAGCCCAACAAGACCATGTGTTGAGGCTTTGTGAGGGGAGAGTATTGCATTAGACCATCAAGGAAGGTTGTAGGGCCCTAAAAATAGGAGAATATTTTGTTTAGACACGTTTTGAAGTGTCCATATGGTTTAGAAGTTTTTGTGAGGGTTGAATAGGGTGGTTGCTTTGCAAAATAGGGCTAATTGGGGCTCTAGACAACTAGGAGGGGTTATAGGTTGGGCTATACTTTCCAAAACAAGTCATACCCAATTTTGGATATGTTGTGGGAAATCCAAAAGGGTATCTCTATATTGTTAGAGATTCTTGTTTACAGGTCTAAATTAGGAGGTATGGTTGACTGTGTCTAAATAGAGGGCTACAAGGCCTAGGACAGGTTTGTGAAGTACCATTGGGATAGTTGCAAGACCATGTTGGATGGTTGGGACATATTGTTCAAGTTACCAAAGGACCTTGTGGATGTCTACCCTATCAAGATTGAGTCCCTTGAATGAGATCTTACTTGAGCCCTTGGTATGGGTTGTGAACCAAGTGTAGTTTGTCCTCCAAAACAGTGAGTTGTCTTCCTCCATTAAATACTTTGTAAACCCATAGGTTGAATGTTGTTTAAGGCTCTACATCATAGTGGTATCAGAGCAAGGGAGTAGATTCATGAAGGTTGAGAGAAGAAAGTTTGGATAGTTGAAGGCAAGATGCCTCCAAAAGGTGGATCAACAATTTCTAGGGAGTTGAAGGCCCTTAAAGAGCAAGTTGCAACATTGGAAGCCAAATATAGGAGGAGGAGAGTTGATAAAGGTGAGAGTGAGTTAGAGGAAGAAGGTGGAGAAGAAGTTCCACAAGAGGAATAATTAGATCTGGAAGATGCAAGGATGGCAAAACTTCTTAAGGAAGTTAGAGCAAGTGACCACAAAGCCAAGGAAGATTTACCAATGTATGGAGGGAGATTAGATGGTGAAGAACTTATAGATTGGATTGGGGCTTTGGAAAACTACTTTGAGTGTGAATAAGTGGAAGAAAATTAGAAGGTTAAGGTGGCCAAATCAAGATTAAAAGTCCATGCTTTGTTATGGTGGGATTGTGTGCAGGCTGATAGGTGGAAGAAAGACAAGCCAAAGATCACTTCTTCGAGCAAGATGGTGGATAAGTTGAAGGCAAAGTTTCTGCCCAATGACTACTATGTTAATTTGTACAAAAGGCTACAAAATCTGAAGCAAAAGGAGAAGGATGTGCAAGCATATACGGAAGAGTTTCATAAGTTGGATATCAGGACATCACATGAGGAAGATGATGAAGAGAAGCTAGAAAGGTATCTCAATGGGTTGAGGTACAATATCCAAGATGAACTCAGTCTCATAACACCAAGGACAGTTGAAGAATGCTACAAGATAGCTATGAAGGCTGAAGAAAAGTTGTAAAGAAGGCAAGAGAGACAAGGAAGAGGTAGAGGAAATACCAATAGAGGAAGAGGAACAAGACCAACCCAAGAAGACCAAGGAGACACAAGTAGAGATAAGGACCAAGTTTCTAATTTTGGAGGGGGATTTAGAGGCACAAGAGTTGGAGGTAGAGGTTTTAATGTTTTCATTAGGAGATGTTATCATTGTAATGAGATTGGTCATACAACATACAAGTGTCCAATGAAACAAAGTTCTACATCCAGTGGTAGTGAAAGGAGGAATGAAAAGAGGGTTCAATTGTGCAAGAAGAGGAGGTAGATGAAAGTGTTAACTCTCCAATTGGGAGTGCAGCCCAAGTTCAAGATGGAGAGACATTGATGATGAGAAGAACACCATTGCAAGCATCCAAAAATCCATTGAATAGGAGAGATCTTTTCAAAACCACATGTAAGTGCAAGGACAAGGTATGTAAGGTTATAGTTGATTTAGGATCTACTACAAATATGGTTTCAAATGAAATGGTTAATAAGTTGAATTTACAAAGGATTCCTCATGAGTTGCCATATAGGGTGTCATGGTTGAGTGATTATCAAACTCTCTTGGTTAATGAACAAGCTATTATTGAGTTTTCTATTGGAGGATATAGGGATAAGGTACTTTGTGATGTAGTACCCATGAATTATTGTCATTTACTTCTTGGTAGACCTTGGCAATATGATAGGGGTGTGTGATATAGTGGCAAGAATAATACATATACCATACATAGTCAAGGCAAGACATTTACTTTGTTGCCACTCCTTGAGGATGATGAGGATGCAGGTCTAATGAATATAATGATCATGTGTGGGAAGAAAGAACCCATACCAGTTGATAGAAAGGTTCAAGGTACTATCATAAACAAGTTCAAACAAAAGTCTGATGTAAAAGATGAATTAGTAATTGATTGGAAGGCTAACATTTTGATTGGAATGGTAGTGTGTCCTTTGGTGCAATATAAGGTTGTTGTACAACTTAAAAGTGCAGGTACAGTGGTGCAAGGTGCTGAAACAATAGTGAATGTAGTGGTCAATTTGCAAGAGCAAGATATGCCACACAAGGAAGAACCCAAAGAGTCTATAGTTGCAGTAGAGAGAGAGGCAAGTATGTGGGATTTTCATCAAGGTGAAAGTCTTTGCAGGATGGATGCCATTGCCAAGTCCAAGGATAGCAAACAAGTCCTATTCAGATGTGATCCCCAAAGTGCATACCAACTTGCAAGATGACAATGTCATGATTCCAATTTGGTAGCCCATGTTGCAGTACTTGAGTCCATCGAGCAGACCTAAGGGTGATCATGTTTTTGGCCAATGTTGTGTAGTTGATTTCAGTCTTTCCTCATGGGACATGAGTTCTTTTGTAGAGGGGGAGTATGGTGCAGGAGCACCTAAGGTGTCATCAAACCCCCATAAGGCACATTTTGAAGTTTTTGTGTTCTAAGAGACCATGGTTGTTAATAAGGTCTTGAAGGACCATTTCTCATGTTTTATAATAAGGACTATGTCCATTAATATCATGTTGATGTCATGTTTGTAAAGGGGCAGTCATAAGGTGTAAAGGGGCAGTCATTCTCTAATCATAATTTACAAGCCATTTTATGGCATTATGGTGGATGTAGGAGTCTTTCATGTTGTTAGAAGCCTGATTAAGGTTGTTCATGATCACATTCAATATAATGTAGTCATAAAATGTAATCAAATGATCAAATGTGATCAAATACACTCAAGGAAAGTGACTAAGAACAGTTGCAAGGGCAGTTTGGGTAGTTGAGGATAGTTTCTCCTACCTCCCATCGACTCCAACTACCCACCATAGTGAAGACAAAACTTGAGAGGCCTAAAAATGTGAGGGAGAGAATAGTATGTGTGGTGGTGAAGTTTGGAAGTGAAAACCAATAAAGAAATCTTTGTTTTCTGCCTTTTTTCTTGCACATTTTAGAATTCTCAGTCATAACAGGCCATACCATTTAGAGGTACAGGTTTTTCATGAACATTTAATGATTGGAATAGGAGGAGAAATGAGTTAGCTTTAATTTGGATCTAGTTTGAAGACATTTTATTGGGTATGAAGGAAGTTGTGCATATTTTTTTGTGAGTAGGTCTGTCAAATCTGTAATTTCCTGAGTTTAACCACTACTACAGCCTGTACCGTGCTCCTGTATGGCTTTGTCATCTTCTCCTAACACCCTGCATTGTCAATATATGGTGTTAGCTATTTATTGAATCTGGTTGGGGCTCTTGAAACAAGTTTTGAAGAGGGTTATAAATGATTTTCCCCAAACTAGTTTTTAGAACCCTAAACAAGGGTTTGATTGAAATGATGGGTTCTTCATCCATTCCACTGATCTTCTCTATCTAGAATTAGTGGAATGGATTGTTTTCATTGCATTATTAGGTATTATGAAGGTTACAAGTGCAGAGGACCAAGTTGGTATGATTTTTTTATGTGAGAGTCCAACAAGACCATGTGTTGAGGCTTTGTGAGGGGATAGTATTGCATTAGACCATCAGGGAAGGTTGTAGGGACCTAAAACTAGGAGAATATTTTGTTTAGACATGTTTTTGAAGTGTCCATATGGTTTAGAAGTTTTTGTGATTTTTGAATAGGGTGGTTTCTTTGCAAAATAGGGCTAATTGGGGCTCTAGACAACTAGGAGGGGTTATAGGTTGGGCTATACTTTCCAAAACAAGTCATACCCAATTTTGGATATATTGTGCACAATCCAAAAGGGTATCTCTATATTGTCAGATATTCTTGTTTGCAGTTTTGAATTAGGAGTTATGGTTGACTGTGTCTAAATAGAGGGCTATAAGGCCTAGGACAGGTTTGTGAAGGAAGTACCATTAGGATAGTTGCAAGACCATGTTCAATGGTTGGGACATGTTGTTCAAGTTGCCAAAGAACCTTGTGGATGTCTACCCTATCAAGATTGAGTCCCTTGAATGAGGTCTTACTTGAGCCCTTGGTATGGGTTGTGAACCAAGTGTACTTTATCCTCCAAAATAGTGAGTTGTCTTCCTCCATTAAATACTGTGTAAACCCATAGGTTGAATGTCATTTAAGGCTCTGCATCAATCCACACATGTTGGAGTTTAGTTTTGGTTAGGCACAATACACTAATTTGATGCACTTCATTCTTCCTTTGCTTTTAATATTGTTGCTCTGTTACATACCGGATTTGAATTGCATCTTTCACACTTATCCCTACTTTTCTTTGCATACTAATACACCACACACTCCTACATACTAAAATCCATCTGGTATATATATCCACATCAAGGATTTCATCAACTTTCTAGTCAGTAATAGGAATACTCAAGATATTTACAAATTACTAATCTGTCGGCTGAATCCATGCTTGATTTGTGATGTGTATCAAAAACATGGGCATAGAAGTCTTTAACCATGTCGGCCAATAATGTATAATCCCTAAACTGCTTGATCAATACTTTTTACTCATCTAGATTAATGTCGGATGCTCTACTGGTTTGTTCTTTCTCTGTCTGCTCTGCCTGTCTGGAATCCAACACTCATATGCTCATATCTTTTTCATGCTTTCTCACCAGAGGTTGAATCTCTGGAATATAGTACTCATGATACTCCTCTTGACTTATCCAAGTCTGCAACTTACTAAGTTACACCATCTGAGAGATCCAGACCTGATTGTCAGACCTTGTTGCATACTCTATTCTTGTTCATTAGACCAATACAATCTTTAATCTAACTTCCAATATAGGCATACTATGCACTACGGATGTGTGGGATAGACTTTTTTGCCATCAATGACAACACTCATGAAGCCACACAGTGTCTCTTGCCAACAATCTCCCCCTTTGGCATTGATGGCAACACTTATTGAAGAATGGCTAAGTGTCGCAGTAAACTCCCCCTTGGCTAATGCTATGTCTTTTGTACTTTTTTACTGGAGCTCCCCCTTAGCTGGATTCCACATTTTTCACTACTCCTTACTCCCCCTTTGACACCAATGGCAAAGGGTGAAATCTGTATACCAAAATTTTGCAGAAATTAATCTATACATGGCTACATAAGTGTATATACATGTTATACTTACATATACTTAAGTATGTCTGCAAAAGTGGCCTTCAACTATACAAACTCTGTGGCCCAGCTCTGCTTCATCCTGTCCAAAATGGAGATGTGACCACTCAACAAAAATACATATGCTTCTACCCTTCTTAGATCTGTCAGATCATCGGTTCGGGTTGTCGTCTGAGCATCTGTTAAGGCCTCATTCATTGCCTCTAACTTAGGGATAATTATCCCTCTGAGTTCACTCATCTTGTTTTCTTTGTCCAGCCTTTTTGTTTCATCTATAATGACAATGGCTTGGCATTCTTGATTCATTAAGGATGTAGTGAGGGGATCAAAATTCTAAGATAAACTTGATAGTTTACCTTCTTTTCAATGTTCTATGTTACTTTGGGCCAAGATAGACAAAATTTGTACAAATCCCCACCATCTTTAAGAGCATTTTCAAGGCTCTTTATTCCAATGTTCAGGGTCCTCCTATCATTAACAATGAGTCCCTATACTTTAGTGAATCTTTTTCCTAAAAACTCTTTCCGGACCTTGGCTTCTGCTGATTTCTCTAAAGATTCAAACGGAGTGCTAACAGAATTTACCAAAGATTTCAAGTTACCAGATGGAGAGGCCGAGGGATCCTTCTAGAATGATGGCATGATCTTCTCCAGTATCCCAGATGCCATCTCTAATAGTTCATAGTCTTCCATGTGGGATTTGAGAAGTTTTTCTTTTTCTTTGGCTTGAGCAAAGGATGTTATTTTCATTATCTGGACTGAAGAGAGTCAAAATTTAGTGGCCCTTGAAATAGCTCGGGTTCATCTATCTCCATCATTTCTTTGTTCCAAAAGTCCTTAACTGCCTTTGCAATGTCTCTTGCTGGGGATTGAGACTTCATTTCTTTTGGGATATTAGAATAGTCAACATTAGTCTCTTCTGCGTGTTCTTCCTCTTTTCCTCTAACCTCTTCTTCTTGATTTATTGTCTCCTCTTTTCTTCCTCCTCCTTCAACTTCAAAATTTGGAATGTCAATAGTGGGATCTAGAGGAGAGATGTTACCAGTGTTTATTGCTTCATGAGTTTCTTCTTCTAGAACAGAGGAGTCCAAGTCCTTAGACTTCTCTTCATCTAGCTCTTTTGATCCTTCTTCATCTTTTTCAGAAGATTCTTCATTGGTTACTTTTGATCCTTCAACATCCTTGGTAGAAAGTTCTTCATCTATTTCCTCTACAATAGGAAGGTTGAATCTTTTGAAAGAATTCCAGATGATGTCTTTTGTTTCTTTTGCTACTTAGTTAGTTTCTCCAAGCATAAGTTTATTCATTCTTGCTTTGCTCCAAAATTCATCCTTACAATCCTTAAAGATCATGTGCATTTGTTTTGGGGTGATGGAAGGATAAAGATGAATTGCTATCTGTTCCCGAATCTCAAAGTCTTTTGTTTTTGCATTTTCTTTTCTTAGTTCAAGTACTTCTTCTAGACTTTTAGGAATTAAGGATATAATTTCAATAAAAGCTTTGTTGTAAATATTCAGGTACCTAACTATTGCTTCTTCCAAGATCCTTTTGTCTGTATCATTATATTCATCATAGAATTCTATTATTGGTTGCAGATTCCCATCCACAGTGACTAGCTTGATGATATCATCCATGGAGAGAGTGGGCTTTTCAACAAATTCTTCTGACTTTTCTTCTTTGTTTTTACAGGCAGAGAATTCCCAGGATGCTTTCTTCTTCTTCTTCATTTTCTTAATTTCCTCATCAGATTATGTTTCTTCATCATCCTTGAGACTTGTGTATGACCTTGTGGCTTTTGTTTTCATTCTCTTTTCTCCCTTTCTGGATGTCTTGACTTCCAGTTTGGAGGCTCTTGAGCTCTTAGGAGTGGTAGGTGTGGAGCTCTTGGAGGAGGCTTATACCAGAACACTTCCTTTCTCTACTTCTTGTTTCTCTTTTTCAGCCCTTTCCATTTTCTCTTTGTTGGCATCTACTGCCTCTTTTGATATGTCAAATCTTTTGGCAATTTTCTCAACCTCCCTTCTAACTTTCCTCTTTATCTCTAGTTGTCTTAGCTCAACATGTATCTTTACACTTAGTTCTTGAAAGGTTCCAAACTTTTTTGCCTCAGGGTCCTTTGGCTGGCTCAACAGGTGTTGAACATGTAGCTCCAAGATTTTCTCATCTACCTCGTAACCCATTGGCATTATCCACACTGTTCTGGGTTCAACTGCCTCCATTAGGCATTGATCAGTGTCAACCATGAAGCACACTGTATCCTTGTATTTCTCAACTATGGATTGAGGAATTCTTTCTCTGGCTTGCACCATGCTCTAAAAGTTCTTGAAATAACCCCAGAGAGCTGTGTTTTGGGCTTGAGTATCACCAAGTCCATACATATAGTCTCTAATCTATATGGCAACTGGTTTGTCATTTTGCCATACCCAACCAATTGATCCAGGTAGCTCATTCATGTAATAAAAGAATAGACACAGTATTAGACAACCATATTTGAAGGAGTTCTTCTTATCCTTCTTGATCTTCTGTAGGTTTTCTAATAGTTGATTTAAGAGAAGATCACATAAGTCATAATCTGCATTTTCCCTTAACATCTAATATGTTGCATATATTACAGTCTCAGACACAAAATTCTCCCTGCTAGAGTGATAGATCTTGTACCCAATTATCATTGAAGCAAACTTCACATCCAGATCTGTGATGTCATCTATGGTCATTGCCCTTTTGTCAAAATTAGATCCAGTGGCTTCAGTTACTATTTGGTTCTTGACATATTTTAATGTAGGTAGCCCACTAGATGAATGTAGTCTAGTTACTACCCTGATAGCATCTTTTGTTATCTTAAAGGGCCTCATTAACCACATGAAGTTATCATGCATCCTACTTAGAACATACTAGACCCAATCATCTTCTGCAAAATAGGGGAAATGAATGCAATGTCTGAAGTGTTTATCAAAGAGGGCCTTGTATTGGGGTTTGAGTCCAAAACTCTCATCTATTAGTTGTTTGTGGTAGAGGTCCATCAATTTAGAGTCACCAAATTCCTCAATATTGGCATGAATATAAACCCTAATATCTTCAACGTGTAATACCCCATGCAGAATTCTAGAAAATGCACCTAAAGGATCAACTTCTAGAGATTTATAGGGATGTTTCTTGAATTTAGGGTGTGGCCTATCAGTGATCTTAACAACCATTAGAGTAGCCATCTTTGCAAAAGATTTTGAGAGATATTTTCAAGATGGAAGTACCTTTTTACGCTTTGGGGTTCGAAATAGGAGCCAAAACAATTCACTAGTTGAATTTGATTTTGCAGTTGATCTTTGAGTGATTTGTAGAAGCTTTGATGTAGAGCTCTTCTTTTCTTCTTCTCGAATGCAAATGTGCAAATAATAATTGATTGAACCCTTTTAACCTTGCGCAAACCCTAATTTTCTTTTGTAATAAATGCACAACATAAGTTATCCGGTTGCCTTGTTTTGAGAGAGATCTTCTCAAGTCATTGTACTGATCTTAGAATCATTTTTAGTGAGGATTGACAACGATCTTCCTTGCTTCAATCATGTCATGGGTCTGCAGATAAAAGTATTTCAATTCTGAATCATACCGGATCTGTCTATAAGAATCCTGCTTTACCAGAACTGGATTAACTTGAGCAGTTAAATTCTTGTAAAACTTCATGCAGATCTTTCATATTTTTATTGAAGGTTATGTAGATGTTTTTCTGAGAACCCTTTAATCTGCAGCATTCCATCTACCAAATTTAGGCACTAATTGACTGGCTAGGGGAATTAGTTTTTCTCATTGACTCCCCCTGAGCTAGAGCTCACCCTTTTAGTTTTTGGAAGGAATATCAGCATCAGATTCTGGTGCGGATCCATCCCCAATATTTTTTGTACTCTTCTTCACCTAAATCTTTCTCATCTCCTTTTGAACTTCATCCGCACTCACTTTACTTTTTCCCTTATCTTGTTTTTTATTATGTTGCACCAGACCATTTCTATCCTAATTTCTACTTCTACAGAATTTGTCAATATGACAAGATATATTGCAATTGTAGAAAACAACATTTCTTGACTTATTTGATTGATATCCTCTTGATCTACATTGATTAGCCACATGTCCAATTCTATTGCATGCAAAGCATCTGCCATTGAATGAATTGTTTATTTGCATATTTCTGCATTCAAGAGATTTGTGACCATACCTTTTGCAATTAAAACATTGTCTGGAAAGGGATGGATTGGTCTAATTCATTCTCCTTCTATACTGAGTTGCTTTATGACTAAAATTGTTGCAATTGAAGCAGTATTCATTGAAGGATGGATATCTTTGAGCATTTGATTGCCTTACCAGAGGTCTTCTAGGCCTGTTTCTTTGATTTCCTGATTCATAGTTCTTCTAACCAGATCTAGAGATTTCACCTTTCTCATATCCCAAGCCACGCTTATCATCTACCCTCTTTTGGCTTTCAAGAAGAACTTCAAGTTGAGCTGAGCTTATCTTGAATTTCTCTTTGTATTCATTTGCTATTTGAAGATCTTGTTTAAGAGTGTCTATTTGATTCTCAAGTTGTTCTTCATTGTCTCTAGCTTCTTTAAGATCTGATTCAAGATGCTTGATTATTCTATCCATTTTGTGGCAGTCCTCTATTTTCTCCTTGAGAGATTATTTTAGATTATCTTTAGTTTTCCACTTTTTTTCAATTTCTTGGGTGAATCTCATAACCCCTGATTCTATTTCATGCCTTACCATAATGACTTCTTTTGACAACTTCTCACATAGCTTATTTTTCTCTTCCAAATCTTCATTAGTATCATTGGCTTCACTCTAAATTGCTAATTTTTGAAGCAGTTCCTTTCTCTTTTTCACAGAGATACTAAGTTTTCCTTTGAGCTCATTTATGAATTCATCAACTTGTTTGAGTCTTTCTCTTAAATTATTGACTTTAGAGTGAGATTATTCAAGATCATCAAGAGCAAACTAAAGTTGTTCCTCCATACCATAAATATCCATTGAGATTCCTAGATCTTCCTCAAGCTGTTAGGCTTTGTTAGAGGAACTTAGCTCTGATACCAATTGTTGGAAACAAGGCAGATAACTAAGAGTGGGGGGGTGAATCAGTTATCTTAAAATTTCCTTACCTTTCTTTTCTTTTGTTATCTTAATAATCAGTGCAGCATTAAAGCATATGTGAACATGAAAGTAGAAATAAAATCAACACACATAACAAAAGGATTTTTATGTGGAAATCCCTATTAAGGGAAAAACCACTAGATGACTAACCTAAGATTTTATTCTCTATTAAAAGAATGAATGAGTACAAAATGGCACTTGCCAATTAGGGCTCACTGCCTGAGCACACTGCTCACAAGAGGCACACTACCTACAAAAGACTTGTTGTCTACAGGACTTAGAGAAGGTAATCAGGTGGTTGAACTAATGAGAAGCATCCACACATGTTGGATTTCAGTTCCAGTTAGGAACAATACACTAATTTGATGCACTTCATTCTTCCTCTACTTTTAATATTGTTGCTCTATTACATACCAGATTTGAATTGTTGTTTTCACACTTATCCCTTCTTTTCTTCACATACTAATACACCACACACTCTTACATACTGAAATCCATCTAGTATATATATCTACATCAAGGATTTCATCAACTTTCTAGTTGGCAATAGGAATACTCAAGATATTTACAAATTACTAATTGTCGGCTAAATCCATGCTTGATTTGTGATGCGTATCAAAAACATGGGCATAGAAGTATTTAACCATGTCGGCCAATAATGTATAATCCCCAAACTACTTGATCAGAACTTTTTACTCATCTAGATTAAATTTGAATGCTTTGTTGATCTGTTCTTTCTCTGTCTACTCTGCCTGTCTAGAACCCAACACTCAGATGCTCATATCTTTTTCATGCTTTCTCATCGGAGGCCGAATCTCTGGAATATAGTAGTCATGATACTCCTCTTGACTTATCCAAGTCTGTAACTTGCTGAGTTACACCATCTAAGAGATCTGGACCTAATTGTCAGACCTTGTTGCATACTCTGTTCTTTTTCACCAGACCAATACAATCTTCAATCTAACTTCCAGTATAGGCATACTATGTACTGTGGATGTGTGGGATAGACTTTATTGCCATCAATGACAACACTCATGAAGCCACATAGTGTCTCTTACCAACAGTATTTGTAGCTTGGACAAGTGTCCTTCGATGTGGGAAAATGGTCATGTGGCCAAGGTGGATGCCTATACCAAGAAGCTTCTAGTATTTGCCTTGTAATCTCTATATATTGCATAGTTTGGAGTTTTAGTTGCATAGTGTTTTTATAGGTACTGTTATGCTGCTAGAATAACTCTAGAATTGACATTTGAAGACTCTTGGAAGAACATGCATTACAAGTGTATTGTAAACTATTATTGTTTCAGATAATACATTGTGCATGTTTTAGAGTGTGGGGTTTTTTACCTGAAAAGGTTTTCCCCATGATACATCTTGTGTCAATCTTTTATGTGGTGTGTTACTATTGTAATTTCTTATATTATATGTTTAACATTTCTATAATTGTAAGGATTAAAATGAATTTGCATACATTTCCCTTCATTAGATTTGTGTAGGAAGTGTGTTCTATGTACCTTGCTTCCTTTCATTAACCCTTTGTACATTTTGACCTAATCGTCATAAATGCTCTCTTTTAAAAAGCCGTCAAACCCTTCTCTATTGAGTACAGTTGATTAAGATTGATCAACAATGTTCTACATTTGATCCTTTTCTTCTAGAATTTCTTTTAAAAGATTTGTCATATGAATCTTCACATCATATCTTCGTGTCAGATCCCAGCACTAACTATCTGGCTAGGGGGTTAGGATTTTCAATGCAGCTCCTCCTAAGACAGAGCTCCCAATTTACTTCTGGGAGGAAGTATCAGCACCAAATGATGGTGTAGATTCATTCTTGACTTCAATCACATCTACCTTTATCCATTCTTTTTCCATCTCTTTATTAGTTTCAACTGGATCAACCCTTTCTTTTCCCTTATCATTCCTCTATTATGTATTTTTCCCTTTCAGAGAGTTGTTCTTTTTTACATTATTGCTTCTATAGAATTTTGCAATATGTCGAGGTCTGTTGCAGTTATAACACACAATGTTTCTCTATCCTTGACTCATTTTATTGAATGGATTCATCCTTGATCTGCATTGGTTATCCATATGCCCAAATCTATTGCATGCAAATCACTTTCCATTGAAAGACTGAGTATTTCTTGTATTGTTAAAACTATTCCTTACCAAGCTTCTGCATTCATTTGATTTGTGACCAATTTTCTTGCAATTGAAACATTGACTAGAGAATGATGGAGTATTCTGATTCATTCCACTCCTACACTAAGTAGCCTTATGACCAAACTTGTTGCATTTAAAACAATGGCCATTGACAGATGGGTACCTTTGAGCATTTGGCTGCTTGACCAAAGGTCTTCTAGGTTTTCTTCTTTGATTTCAAAACTGGTTACCTTTGTTTTGCTTCATCTCAGTGTTTGCTTGACCTAAATTTGAACTTTCTCCTTTCTCAAATCCCAAGCCTTGCTTGTCATCTGGACTCTTCTAGCTTTCAATCAACTCCTCTAGCTTTGTAGAGCCTATTTTGAATTTTTCTTTATAGCTATTTGCTACTTCTAGATCATATTTCAAAAGTAACACCTCTTTTCCTAGTTTTTCACATTCCTTAGACTTATCCTTCACAACTTGATTCAAATGCTCTTCAACCTTCGTTTTTTCTTTAACTAGCATAGATAGACTATCTAAGGATTCATTTGCTACTTTTAATTGTTCACTTAGCTCTTTCCTTCTATCCTAAGATTTCTTGACTTGCTCCTTCAGTTTCATAATACAATCATCAACTTCTTTTATGTTTTCTACTAGGTCTTTGATATCTGCCTCAAATTTGTCAAGATCATCAAGAGTAGCTTGTAGTTTTTCATCAATGCTACTTGAATAACTTATTTCTGAAGAAGCAAGATATCTTCTTGCTACCATGAGTTTACATTTCCAAATCTTCCTCAAGCTGTTAAGCTTCTTCCAAGGAACCTTCCTCTGATACCAATTGTTGAATACTAAGAGGGGGGTGAATCGGTATTCCACAAAACCACTTCTTTACTTGTTTATTAATCCAATTTTCCACATTTAATAATATGAAGGTAGAATAAACATAAGTACAAAAACCATAAATACATAACACATAGACACCAAGATTTTTATGTGGAAAACCCAAAGAGGGAAAAACCACAGTGAGTATTAGTTCACAATGTATTATGATAACAATACTGAATTACATGAAGGCTCACTGCCTTAGGGCTCACTGCCCAAGGACTCACTATCCAAAGAAGTGCTCACTACAATAGGCTCACTACCAAAATAAGAGAAAAGAAGATAGAAGAAAGATTGGCTCACTACCAAGAGATGACTATTGTAAATGTATCTATAGAATGTTGAAGTACAGTTACATTAATATCTCAGTATACAGACTCAAATGTCTTCATAATGTATTCCTTGATTTTCTGCTATGCCCTTTTACACTTATTATCTTTTTTGATCACAAAACTACCTTAGATTACACACACATCTAATTCACACAATATCCACATCATCACTATCTCTCCAACACTAAAATTCATCAAGTATATATATTTGTAACAAGATTTATCTCACAATTAGGTCACCAAGCCAAACATGAAATGTGTTTACAAATGTTATACCTTGTCGGCTTGATCTTATGCACAGATAACAATGTGGACCCAAAAAAACATACAATAGTCTTCATATAGATCAACACCAATCATTTAACCACTTAGATTAATTGTTCAAACAATATATCTTCTCCGCATATAGATCTAACATGCATGTCGGCTTGTTCCTTAAGAACACACTTGACCAATTCAACTGTCACATCATAACTTTCACTGTGGACCATAGGAGATTGTAAAAATCATATCCAACATCAATTATGAATCTCTTATCATACCTTTAGAACTACAAAACATAGTATTTGACTATAGAGAAATGTGGATCTCAAAACTGTCACTCAGTCACTGTTAAACATTGTCAAACTGTAAGCCGATAGAGAACAATTTGAATAATGTGATCAAGAGAACTACAGAGGCTATAACTCTGGATTTAGGTAGTCATGATATATATCTTTGCTACCTCAGAACTGCAAGACAAAATATACAATAGCAGAGGAATGTGGACCCTTTTACTTTGATACTATGCATTGTTCCTATCTTAAATCTATTTGCCCGGACTTAGAGATTTCACCATATGACTTTTGGAAGAAGTTAGGACTTGAACACTAGAACATATCATCACCAAACAGCTATGAATAATATACCTAAACCGGATATAATGATCTTCAACTATGGAGGCATACTGACCCAAACACTGTCATTTACACTATATAATGCATACTTGTTGTGTGGTAATGCAACACGCCCCATTTTGCCTTAGCAAAACAGGGACCCAACTCCTTGTTTCTACTTGTTTTTTTTTGCTTTCTTCCTTTGGGCAGTTTGGTGAAATTTAGTCATGTATGTCACCCTTGCTTATGTATGTGCATCACAAAGAGGGGTCAATTGCCAAAGTTAGAATTTGCTAGCACAAACCTCATAATTAGAAAGAGCACAAAATTCTAAGTAGGTTTGCCTTTTGGATCACCTAGGTATTGTTTAAGGATAGAAAGTTATGCTAAGTCAAAGAGCAGTCAACCCGGATATTTCCCATTGGGTCATATTTCTAAATATTAGTCATATTCATTAACATGACCTTGACTTAGAAAGATCACCTGATGTTCATTTGTTCCCCAATACACGAATGTCAAATTTAAATGAGGACGAATATCTACCCGTCAAGAACTTGCACACCCGGAGGGTCATATTTCAAAATATCTATCATCTTAAAAAATATCACCCTTTGCAAATATGACCATGACATCATTCAGTTCCAATGAATAGAAGAGATCACCATGATGACGTAATTAGTATGCTCGACCTGCAAAGGGTCACATTTCCAAACATCCGTCATATTTCTTAATATGATGATGACATCACCATAACCTGATAACGAACAGAACATGATAGCATGATGATGTCATTATGATCTGACCTGAATAGGTCACATTTTGAAATATCCCTGACCTTAGCAAATATGACCATGATGTCATCTTTTGCAAATAATTGTCAAAGTCCATAAGTCGATGACGTCACCCTTGCATTTTCAAATGAGGAGGATATTCTTGAGTGTCAAAGACTTGGATATTACCAATATCCCTCATTTTGAACTTTATGACCCGATATGCCTGGCTTCACAATAACCAATCCAATCATGCCAAGTGGAAAAATTCTCGGGGTCATATCGATCTTGCTTATTAGTCAAAGGTTGACCATATCGATGAATAAATCACCCTGATCATTAGTAAATGATTGTCTTGGAGGGTCATATTTTCAAATATCCTTGATCTTCTAAGAGATCACCCTCCAGCATTAAATGCAAGCCCAACTATAGGTCACGCCCTCTCGATTTCAAATGAAAACCTAACACTTGGCATCATCCACGAACATCATGCGAATGATCGATGGATTTAAATGAAATGATACACGGGCCCTAATTTTTTGTATTGATTTGTTTAAATGTAAATTTTAGGGATTATTTACATTTACCCTATGATAATTGAAATTTATAGAGCTCTGAAAGTCAGCACATCACTGTCATCTACAAATGGAATAGGACCCTCAACTCGACAGAATGGAATGGACAATACATCGTATTCACATTTATCCCATTATCAGTCATATGGTAAAAGAAGAGGGCAATTATCAAGTAATTAAAGTTAAAACCCTTTCTTTTGTTGTTTACTACAAATCACAAGGTAAAATGGATTTATTAAGTTAGTCATTGTGGTGATGCATGAAATGAATTAAGAATGTTAAATTGCTGCTATGAAATGCATGACATCCTTGAATCCTCCTCCATACAAACATGTTAGGGTAAGAAATGCATGTATTTATCATAGGATTTAATGGATATTAGAAGGAATAGATCCAACTCAAAGTTCTTGAAACCTGTGTTCTTACAACTCGAGGGGGTAGGATTCAAATATGGGATGATAGATGACACACATCAAGGGAAGACAGATTTGGATGCCTAGACGAGAAGGTTAGACAATGGAAGTGAAAACCCTATACTGCAAAGAATATATTCCATAGGGATGTGGCACGCCGGGGGATTTCCCTATGCTATGGAGGCTACTAAACTAGTTGTTGAATGTGCACATAATTATAACCTTGAGACTAGAATAGTAGAGAAGCATGGCAGAGTGTATGCCAATTTCTTAATCAAGGGCATCACCTCTGCATTTAATTTTCCTGTAGGGAATAATGTGGTCAGATTCAGCCTAAGTAGGCTAGAAAAGGAATATCGTGGTAATGAAAAAGAAGCTAGGAGAATCATGTATTAGTGGAGGAATAAGAGTAGCACTTACAAAGCTTCTGCTAAGCTTCCCAAATACTTGTTTAAATTTGATTTTGTTGAAGAGTATTACTATATGATGGCCATGTTAAGTAGGATGACCGGGAGGCAACATGCTGGGAACTTTAAGAATTGGATGTATGGAATTATCCAAATGGTACAGTTTTCAGATAACAAGCCTCTCTAGGCCAAGATCATCAGTGATAGTTTAGATGAAGGAATGAGAAGGGTGAGTGGTAAAATGTGTATATTCCATATGACTTCTTATGCCATATATGCTTGTACTTTCGGTGGCACATTTAATGCTTTACAAATGGTGGGTAGGGTTGGAAACAATCCTGGTGATGTAAACATATGGGAACTTTAGGTACCCATAGCTGAAAAAGAGGGAATACCTCCAAAATTACAAGTTAGTGAATGACTCCTTTTCTATGCATCTGGTCAGGACCATGGAAGAAGATAGAATAAAATGTTAAATCTAGGGCACACAACTAAGAGGGGGGGTGAATCAGTTGTGCAAAAACCTTGCTCTTTTTCAAACACTTGATTCTTCTTTGTTAGTTAATAGCATATCAATTAATCATTCATGAAAGTAGAAAGCATAAACACTAGAGCAGATAAACATCAACACATTAGACACCAAGATTTTTGACGTGGAAAACCTGATTAAGGGAAAAACCACGGGGTGATTAACCCAAGGATTATTCTCTGTTAGAAGGTTAAGAAAAATGATTAGCACATGCCAATTAGGGCTCACTGCCCGAGCACACTGCTCACAAGGAGGTACATTGCCTACAAAGAGACACACTGTCTACAAGATCATAAGGATCACAACCTTGAACTAGAGAATGACATCTTCACCATGTCTGGATCAATTCCATTTAAGCCCAAAACACTTCTGCTCTGCCTTTCACTCTTTCACTATACCACACTCATCTGCTCCATAACACACTACAAAATGAACTCACAAACCTTTATTTATACAAGACATCAACTTAGGAACAATCATCTAAGTCGGCAATCAACCATAAGAACATTCGCAAGATGAATAACACATCCGGTCAGCTAATCTGAACAAGAACTTCATCCGGAAGAATATCTTCAATTCCAAGCTCTACCATCAATGCGGACCAACAACACAACCTCAACATGATCCAAGAACATTCACAAGCCTGCCTGAATGACCAAGTACATCTGCGCTTCCTCTACTCACTAGAATATCTTCTCTTCCTCATCCGGAACTACAAGAACACAGTCTATCACCACTATCATACTGCAAGAGGTGCTTCCGGACCTCCAAACCACATACCAATCAAGATGACACATCACAAGGACATCCCAAACACTCTATCCAATCCGCAGAATAGGACAATGCACTTATGGATCACACCAGACCTTTTTGTAACACTCTGTCACTCCGGAGCATCTCCCAGAACCGGTTCTACTTGATCGATCACAACTTCTTCACATCTTCATGTGGACCTCTAAAATCTTAATTGGATCATCTCAAGACTCATATCTACAAACCCTTTAATCTGCATCCTCTGAATCTTAACCTATTGAGTACTTTTGCCTTCTTCTCATCATTGTTCTTCACTATTCCTGATTGAGACTAATTTTCTCAATATCCTTAGCACACTGCTCATTCAATCCTTCTTGTCAAAGCAATATGAGTATGTTGACATCAATGGCAACACTTGTTCACCTCATACTTGCAACAATCTCCCCCTTTGTCATTGATGGCAACATATGATGTGAAAAACCATCAAGACAAGAGCTTCTCCTTTCTGTCACAGCTCCCCCTATCAACAACAACTCTTCACATGTCTTCTCTTCCTTTATTGCTCCCACTTTGATCATCAACCACTTGTTTTTCACATGTCTTCTCTCCCCCTTTGACATCACTGGCAAAGGGCTCATACTTGCAATTCAAACACATCAGAATCATACCAGCTGCTCCCCCTTAGTAGCAGCTCCCCATCATCAATCCGGATCACAAGATATGATTGTGATATTCACCGGACTGATGCACATCAGTGCATCCTAGTTCATCTCCAGAGGGGCCATGACCCCTAACTTCACCCTAAGATACTCAAAAGAGTCCCTGGGAAGAGGTTTAGTAAAGATATTTGCAATCTGATCCTTGGAGGATACATACTCCAATCTGACTTCATCCGTGTTCACTTGTTCTCTCAGAAAGTGAAACTTGATAGATATGTGCTTGGTCTTAGAATGCAACACTGGATTCTTAGAAATATTTATTGCACTTGAATTATCACAGAAAATTGTGATAGGCTCCTCATATTCTACTTTAATGTCTTTTAGCATCTACTTCATCCATAAGATTTGAGTGCAACTACCTACTACTGCAATGTATTCTACTTCAGTTGTAGACATAGATATTGCATCTTGTTTCTTACTTAGCCAAGAAACCAATCTCTTTCCCAAAAAGAATGCTCCACCACTGGTGCTCTTCCGGTCATCCACATCTCATGCCCAATCTGCATCTGTGTAAGCATGAAGAGAGAAATCATGATCTCTAGGATACCACAAACCATACTCCACTGTCCCTTTTAAATATCTAAAAATCCTCTTGATTACCATAACATGAGATTCTCTAGGATCAGCCTAAAATCTTGCCACAAGACCAACAGCCTACATTATATGTAGTCTAGTCTGAGTGAGATACAACAATCCACCAATCATTGATCTATACTTTGTTTGATCTGCCTTAGGAGAGTCATCATCTTTGCTCAACTTACATCCAGTTGCCATAGGAGTGTTCATCGGCTTTGAATCTTCCATCCCAAATTTCCTCAACAATTCTTTCACATATTTGGTCTGAGAAATGAAGATCCCTTTCTTTGGTCCAGTTCTCATCATTGCAAGCTTCACTAATCGTCTTAGGTTCAATCTTTGAAATTAGACAACATTCATTTGAATCTTGAGAAATTCTTCTCCTTGTTTGTACCCCTTTGCTTTTGTCACCTATGATCTGATCTTTAGAATGATTTAGAGTTACATACCTTGGAATTTTGGGAGTTTCTTGCACTACTATTTCTTGACCAAGCTCATTCAGACAAACCTCTTCTTCCTGATTTACCGGATCAGTCTGTATCTGAATTTCAGAGGAGGATTGAGCTCCTTGCACTAGAGAATCATTTTGATCATCTTCATCACATTCATAGAATCTTGAGGGCTTCTCAACTCCTTCATCAACCTTCACATTTGTACTTTCTATCATCTTTCTCAATCTCTTATTGTAACATCGATATGCTTTGCTTTGAGTGGAGTAACCCAAGAAAATTCCTTCATCACTTCTAGCATCAAACTTTCCTAGATCTTCATCTCTTTTGATATAACACTTGCTACCAAATACTCTGAAATATCTCACAGTAGGAGTTACACCAAACCAAAGTTCATAAGGAGTCTTATCGGTATTGCTTCTAATTTGAACTCGATTGAGAGTATAGACTACAGTGCTGACAGCTTCTCTCCAAAACATCTGGGGAACATTTGCTTCCATCATCATTGTCCTGGATGCTTCTTGGATGGTCCGGTTCTTTCTCTCAACAACTCCATTCTGCTGTGGAGTCCTAGGGGCAGACAATTGTCTCCTTATGCCATGCTTCTCACAAAAGTCTATGAATTCACCGGATGTGAATTCACCACCTCTATCAGACCTCAGACATTTCAGTTTCAATCTGGTTTGATTCTCTACTATAGCTTTGAAGATTTTGAACTTCTCAAGGGCTTCTGATTTCTCTTTTAGGAAGGTAACCCACATCATCTGGGAATGATCATTAATTAGTAACATGAAATATCTATCACCTTGCATACTCTTGATTCTTGTTGGACCACATAGATCAGTATGGACTAATTCTAGTAATCCGGTAGTGGATTGATCCTTGCTTTTGAAAGAGACTCTACTCTGTTTACCTAGCTGACATTCTTTGCACAAACTATTTGTAGGTTTCACCAATTTAGGAAGATCTCTTATAGCCTGAGTATTGCTTATCTTGATGATGTTATCAAAATTCACATGACACATCCTTCTATGCCATAACCAACTCTGATCAACTTGAACAAACAGACAACTTTTATTAGAACCAACTAGATGGAAGATATTACCTTTTGTTTGGGTACTGGATGCAATCTCAATTCCAGAGCTTTCAAAGATCCTACATCTTCCATTCTTGAACCGGAGATCATAGCCTTTGTCCACCAACTGACCAACACTGAGAAGATTGTGTTTCAATCCTTCAACATAAAGTACATTACCGGTTTTGCTCTTTCCATCAAAAGAAATAGTTCCTCTACCTCTGATTCTACCAACAGAATTATCACCAAACTTTACCATTCCTCCTTCATACCTTTCCAAATCTAAGAACTTGTTCTTGTCACCTATCATATGGTGAGAACAACCACTGTCAATAACCCAATCATCCTTTTCTTCAACTTGGTTAGCCAAAGCTCTTTCTACAACCTTATGATTGACAGATTCAGAGGATATTGAATCTTCTTCCTTGATGGCAATAAACACCCATTCATTTCTAGATTTGCTTCCCATTTCTGATTCATCATCTATTACTCCTTCATTATCATCTTCTTCATGAACATAATAGCAGTTCTTTTGAAACCTTTGTCTGTTAGCATTTCACCTTGCAGATCTTTCCAGACATCTTGAAGCAAAATGACCAATCTTATTGCAGTTGAAGCACTTAAAGGGTAGTTTTCCTTCATACTTACCAAATCCTCTTGGCAGTCTCTTTGCAATGAGGGCTTCAAGTTGAGTTGTTTCTGCTTCTTCCTCTTCCATGTCTTTCCTTGCTTGATCATACCATGACAGCTTCCTTGAAGAATTCTCTCCCAGATCAAATCTTTGTTTGCCTTTCACATAGGCACTGGCCTTGAATACAGATTCAGTCTTGGGGTGATCATCTCCAAACTCAGTCATTTCAAATGCAGCCAGTTTGCTAGCCAATTGCTCTCTTGTGATAGTTGTATGAGCTCTGAATTCATCAATGGCAGCAACCTTGATTTTGTAGGCAGCAGGAAGGGATCTAAGAATTTTGCAAACAATTTCATTTTCATCTAGAACTCCACCAGCATTCCTGATTCCACACACCAGCTCATTTACCCTTGGCATTAAGGTAGTGATATTTTCATCATCTCTCATCTTCAATCTTTCAAATTTCCCTTTCAGACTTTGCAACCTTGCACTCTTAACAAACTCATCTCCTTCATGCAAAAGTTCCAGTTTAACCCAGATCTCATATACAGTTGGTAGGTCAATGACATTTGAGAGCTTTGAATCATTCAATGCACTTAGAAGAGCTTCTTTGGTCCGCAAATAATTTTTAGCATCTGTGATTTCATTCAGAGTTGACGGACCACCCTGTGGAGGTACATATGGTTTTGAAACCATGGCCAAGTATGCTTTTCCCATACACTCCAAGTGACATTTCATGCGACCTTTCCAGAGAGTGAAGTTGGTTCCATCGAACTTCGGACTATCCTTCTTGTATGAAGACATCCTGGATCTCCTCAAGCGGTTAAGCTCCTTTCAGAGGAACTTAGCTCTGATACCAATTGTTAGATCTAGGGCACACAACTGAGAGGGGGGGTGAATTAGTTGTACAAAAACCTTGCTCTTTTTCAAACACTTGATTCTTCTTTGTTAGTTAACAGCATATCAATTAATCATTCATGAAAGCAGAAAGCATAAACACTAGAGCATATAAACATCAACACATTAGACACCAAGATTTTTGACGTGGAAAACCCGGTTAAGGGAAAAACCATGGGGTGATTAACCCAAGGATTATTCTCTATTAGAAGAATAAGAAAAATGATTGGCATATGCCAATTAGGGCTCACTACCCGAGCACACTGCTCACAAGGAGGCACACTGCCTACAAAGAGACACACTGTCTACAAGATCATAAGGATCACAACCTTGAACTAGAGAATGACATCTTCACCATGTTTGGATCAGTTCCATTTAAGCTCGAAACACTTCTGCTCTGCCTTTCGCTCTTTTGCTATACCACACTCATCTGCTCCACAACACACTACGAAATGAACTCACAAACCTTTATTTATACAAGACATTGACTTAGGAACAATCATCTAAGTCAGCAATCAACCATAAGAACATTCGCAAGATGAATAACACATCCGGTCGGCTAGTCTGAACAAGAACTTCATCCAGAAGAATATCTTCAATTCTGGGCTCCACCATCAATGCGGACCAACAACACAACCTCAACATGATCCAAGAACATTCACAAGCCTGCCCGAATGACCAGGTACATCCGCGCTTCCTCTACTCACTGGAATCTTTTCTCTTCCTCATCCAGAACTATAAGAACACAGTCTATCACCACTATCATACTGCAAGAGGTGCTTTTAGACCTCCAAACCACATACCAATCGAGATGACACATCACAAGGACATCCCAAACACTCTGTCCAATCCGCAGAATAGGACAATGCACTTCCGGATCACACCAGACCTTTTTGTAACACTCTGTCACTCCGGAGCATCTCCCAAAACCGGTTCTACTTGATCGATCACAACTTCTTCACATCTTCATGCGGACCTCTGAAATCTTAACTGGATCATCTCAAGACTCATATCTACAAACCCTTTAATCCGCATCCTCTAAATCTCAACCTATTGAGTACTTTTGCCTTCTTCTCATCACTGTTCTTCACTATTCCTGATTGAGACTAATTTTCTCAATATCCTTAGCACACTGCTCATTCAATCCTTCTTGTCAAAGCAATATGAGTATGTTGACATCAATGACAACACTTGTTCACCTCATACTTGCAACATGAAAAGGTTAAGTATGGAAGCTCAAGTTGTTATCTACAAATAGGGGGGGGCTTGGTTTATCCAGTTCCCTACATTTTCATACATGAGAATAGAAGGATTTGAGGAAAACCCCCTCATGTTACCCAGATACCCCACGGATAAAGTCATTCTAATGGAGTTTGTTAGATAGTTATCTACCTCAATTGAGGCCCATTTGGAGAAAGGGAAGATCCTACCTGTGTTGTTTCTAGTATTCATTGGCTAGTATTTATGTCCTGACAGACAAAGTATTATAGATGCCATTGGAGGATTAAAGCTAATGCATCTGCAGCCATTTTCTATAGCTAGGTCATATGACCCATATGACAAAATACATAAATTATTAGGAAAACAAATATATCAAAGGCACCTGGAAGATTATTGGACTGATTGTGATGATGAAGCAGAGGTCAGGAGAAGGAATTATCAAAGACTCACACTCATTTAGATCTAAACCTTTGACTGTATTCTAGTGCCTGCACAGTTGCACATGGATGATGGAAAGATTATGTCCTGCAAATATGAAGATAATAAGGTGTCTAATGACACCATCTCAACTCCTAATTTGACTCAACCTGAGGAGACTTCATTTGATCAAATAATGCAAAAGGTTATCCAACTGACCCAGAACTGGGTAAATACTGAAGTCACTAAGTTAAAAAAGAAGGGTGTAGCCCTTACTATTGATAATATGAAGAAAAGACAAGAGTTATCTGAAGAGGAATATGATGACTTCCTCATTGAAAAGAGAAAATCTAATTGAGAAAGGTTACCTGTTGAAGAACAAAAGCAGCTAGGCAAAAATAAGAAGGCAGTTCCTGCATAGCAGGGGGTAATTGTTAAAAGACTTCAACCAAAAGGTGATGTGGCATCAACATCTACATCTACAGCTACATCATAACAAATCCTTACCAAACAAAAGGGCAAGAAGGTCATAAAGCATGTTCTTGTGATTGTAGAAAAGCTAATGGAAGATGAGATGTTGCAAGATGAGCCATTGGAAGAGGGTCCATTGGATGAAGAACATTTGGGTGAAGAACCTAGAGATGATGACCTATTGATAACAAGCAAGAAAAGAAAGAAAGTGCAATAGACACCACCTCAGAAGAAGTAAAAGACAACAATGAGGGGAAATGTTAACATTGACCCTATCATATTAAGAGGTGCAGGTGGTCTGACTTTTATGAAGGAACTACAGGATGAGGTCCCAATTCCAAATATTATTCAATTTAAAGTAAGAAGGCAGAAGAGCAAAGAGAAGAGAGACATAAGGCTAGAAAAGAGAAACCCCTTCCACTGGATGACACAGTGTACTTATCAGATAATGAGGTAGTTACTGATGTTGCTACACAAAAGATGGAGGCTTTAGTAGCCAATACTAAGATGACTCCTCATGGAACCCCTATGGCCCAGAAGGTGACTAGCCAAGAGGAGGTTGAAATAGATGAAATGGAATAGGATAATCCTGAAGATGTAGACCAATATATAGGGTTGACTAATCTGGTGGAGCAAGTTACTTGTCCTGCAGTAATAGACTTGGCCTACTAGGGTGATATGAACCGAAACAGAGATAATGATCCACCCTCGAAGTCTAAAAAGGAAGAAACTAGAATGCATAAGGAGGCTGATGAGAGGATACTTGATCAAGGTAGAGATCAAGGTAATGCACCTTCAGAGAAAGAACAGATAGAAGCTCAACTTCATAGGAAGGGTGATCAAGCAATATGTGACAAGAACATTAGTCAAGATGAAGGTATGCATGATAATAAGGATAATCAGGATAGTGATCCTGCACATGGGAAACTAATAAGGAAATCCCCAATAGGGTGGAGGATCAGAATGTTTCATCACTGCATGCAGAAGGAAGTAATTGAGGTAATAACCTAGGATCAAAAGAGAAATCAGATGAGAAAGAATCGAGCCTTGGAGAAATAAGCACATCTAAGGATGAAGAATAGAGTTTGGCACAAGATGAAGGTCAGGAGGAGACAGAAAATGTGACCAAGGGCGATCAAGGTGATCCCCAAGGTCAGAATACACAATCTTCTCAAGAGGACCAAGGGCCCCGTGATGAACAAAGTCAAAATGTTCAAGAAACCCCTGAGGAAAATTTGTAAGAGGAGGTACATGGTCAGAATGTACATACTTCACAAGAACATCCACCTCATGAAGAAATCCCTCAATAGGAAGTACCTAAACTAGATCCCCCTCATGAGAATGTGCATGAGAAAGAACCAAGGAAAGAGAATTCACCACTGACGACAAGGCATAATACAAAGTCTCATGATACTCAAAATGAACAAAGTGACTAGTAAGAGCCTAGGGGTGATGTCCTGTATTGGTTGTGACAAGAAATAAATCTACAACAAATAGATGAGGTCCTTGATTTTGATGTTTCTACATTGTTTACTACAAGTATGTTGAAACCTAAAATAAAGGCAAGGCCTACATCTTCCATAAAAAGAGAGCCTACTATAGGTAGGAGGACAGCCCAATTAGCTCTACCAATGGTTGAAAAGGAGGAAGGAAAAATAGGCCTTGATGAGTTTCAAATAACAAACATTGATTTAGGTTTTGTAAATGAAGACTAGGAAGGTCAAGAAGTTAAAGATATTATTGATTCTCTGACACAGAAGGTGAAAAGAGCAAAGGATAAGAACAAGAAACATAAAGAGCACATTGCTCAATTGCATTCTTTCATTAAAGGGTTAATTGATCCTAAACACACACTGATCAGTCTAGCTACTCCATTAAAAATCATATCCCAAGAGGAAATGATAGGACTAGATCTATGAAACATAAGGCACAATTAATGGATAATTGGTTCATATCTTTTATCTTTGAAGTAGAAAATGTGGTGAAAAACTCCCTAGAAAATTGGAATTCTCTTGGTGTTTTGAGGAGTAAAGTGGATAAATAACATAATGAAGTAGGCAGGAGGTCTTTCAAGCTAGAAAAGCACCTAGATACTTTGGGAGAGATGAAAAGGATTGATATGAAGATACTTATGGATAAGAAAATACTGGATAATAACACTTCACAGTTGTTGAGCATTTGGTATGAAGATACTCGATTTGAATGTGATATCTTGAGGAGATGTAGTGGCAAGCTTAGGGACATAAGTATTAAACTACATGATCTCATGGAAAAAGAAATAGAAACCCTAGAGACTTTAGAGGACAAGGTAGAAAGAAAAATAGAAAATCAAGATACTAATTTTGCTATCCAAGCTTTCCATAACAATTTTAAGCAAGTAGAAGAAGATCCCCTTCACTATTTGATAGAAGACATAATAAACAAGGCCATGAGAATGAAAGCCAAGGTGGAAACATACAATGAACTGTTGAACAGTAGGAAGAATAAATGGGATGCTCTTCAAGCAGAGTTTCATTCCCATAGGCATGTTGTAATAAAGGATAAGGTCTAGGATGGAGGTGAAGTTGAGAGAATAGTGCAGCTATATGAATCCATCAGGGCAATGGTTAAGGTACACATAAAGGGTGATCTACATGAAGATGATAGTGATGATGAGGAGGACGACGACGACGAAGAAGATGGAAGTGAAGAAGAGGAAGGAGATGAAGAATAAGTAAAGATGCATGATAATAGAATTATATGCATAATCTGCTTACAAATGATCGAGCTTTGCTAGATAGTTACCAGCTGGCAACTTGTGCCACATATGCAGATGTTGACTTAGTCAAAGAAGGATATTGATTGTTGATCTAGATAGATAAATCTTGACCATTGATCACTTGCAACCATCTCCTCTCTTTATTCTATAAAAGGAGGTGGAAGGCTCATTTTGTATTATAAGAAACTTAATTGAAGTTAGATTGTTGAAGGATCCAAGACTAATTTCAAGGCTTTTGTGAATGTACATGTCTTTTGAGTACTTAATGAAAGAGAAACTATTTTGATTACAAATAATTGTAAATCTTGAGTAATCAATGGATGAAATCTAGATATATTCATTGATTAGATGTGTCCCTTGGAGTTCTTATCAGTCTGCATGTGTTGTTTTTATTCCTTGTTCCTTTGAAGTTAGCATCAACCATACCTAGCTGTGGAACAACCTAGTGAAATTATGGTTTGATTTCTTCTCTTCATGAATGTATCTAGAATGTATGTGACTCACTAGCTAAAGGTTCACCAAATTTAGAAGTATTCTTTAAATTTTCTTTGAATTTCATTGCAAATCACCTTCACAATTGCAAATAACATACAATCTAAAGCAAATAAACATGAAATATGCCTATAACTCATAAATAATTGAACACGTACAGCATATTTTGAGTGAAAGCATGTCAAAATGACAAATATCATGCAAATACATATGACTATCAATGATAAGCATGCAAATATCTACTTATAGGCACATTATTTGGTTAAATACATTGTGCAGAAGTATAAAACAAGTTCATGATAGTGGATGCTCAGAACAATTGATCAAACTTACAAATATAATTATTATATATTGAGCATAGTGGAAATAACCTTGTTTGTGAAGTAAATTTATAGGAAATAGGTGCAAAATTGAGTATACAGATAACAATTCACAATACAAATAGTGTGAGACCCCTTGAAATGGAAAATAACAAGTCACATCAACCTCTGAGTAATGACAGAAGATCATGATCTGATCAACAGAGACTTGGAGTCATCAGTTTGTTCCAAATTGATCATACTTTTCAAGATAATAAAGGTTTGCTATGCAATTTTTTATCCATGTTGTTATGACTAACAATCATCATCAACATAAATTGGCACTAGAAGGAGGGCTCCCCTTTTTGTCTAGAACGTGAATCGATTGCATATGCGTACCCCTGTGTTTGAAACAAGGTAATCTTCTCAAAGTATATCATAATTGCTCATACTTTGAGTGTTTGTGCAAAAAGTTTCTTGTTTTGTATTATTTCATATCTGTTCATCATAAATATTTTAGAATTGAGCATAGATAGTCTGAAATTTGTAGTCAGTTCTTGAAATCCTTGATGATTGAGTCATTGTTTAAGCTTTCCTACTAAATCTTTGTTGTAACTTGCTTGTATTACTTGATATCCTAATATTCGTGTCTAGAAGTCCAATATTTGCTCATATGTACAAGTTTCATACAAATATTGCATAAATATCTAGTCAATTTTAGGTTCTGGTCGTAAATATCTCCTTTACTTGGTTAGTTTTGTGGATATTTATAGAAAATCAAGTCATATTTTCATAAATTGTCAGAACCCTGGCTCACAGGCCAAATACCAGGTCCATATCTGGTGGACTTTTTAAGGAATTGCCTATCCGTGGACTTAGACCTAGAACTATAGACATTCATCACATTCCTGGTTCTATTGCATTAGTATCTTTGCTAGGAAATACTCTAACACCTCCAATATCCCCTGCTATACTGGAAATGCCTACAGGACCGCCTATTACACCCCTAGTCCAACAACCACCAGTCACAATGTCGTTCTTTTCTACAAAGTCACCTTTGACTTTTACTGCTTATCATCCTTTACCTAAGAAGCCTGATAAGATTTGTCCTAAGTATCATCCATATCAAGATGTTGATGACCACATCAGAACATTAAAAGAGGCTTACTGTAGAGTAAGGATTGAGCATCAAGATGTAGTATGCAGATTATTTCCATACTCCTTGGGAGAGGAAGCATACAATTGGTATATTAGTCTTGGCCAAGCCTCAATTGGTTCATTTGTTGCCTTAGAGAAATCTTTCAAGGATAGATTTAAGATACCTATAGATCCTTCAATGAATTATCATCTCTTTGCCACAATCAAGAGATTTGAAGGAGAACCTGTTGCCAACCTTAATGCTAGATTCCAAAAGATGATTTCAAAGCTAGTAGCTCCATATACCATAGCAGATGAAGTAGCTAGGAGTATATATTACTCAGCCCTAGATCCCCTGACTTCTATGTTTATAAGGAGGACACATCCTAATGTTACAACTCTGACAAGAGATTTTGAAGAAGCGATAAAAGTTAATCAACAGTTAATCCCTACTCCAACACCTAACATTGCCTTTCCTACATAACCTACATACCCTGAATATCCTTCTCAACAGTAGACCAATGCAGCTATGATGCCTCCAACTACAATGTCAAGTCTACTACAAGTAGCTCCACTTAGCTTCATGCCACCTCCAAATGGAAATGGCCAGATAGTGCAATATCTAGGACATGCACAAGTACCTCAGGATGTAGGACAGAATAACAACAATGGTTCTTCCTTTTTCAAATCTCAAACAAAGAATGTAGTAGCTAAAGTTTAGGAAGAAAAGGAAGAAATTAAAGAAATATCAGCACAATTAAGAAAGTTGACAACTGAAATCACTCATTTGAGGGGTCAGAATTTATATTCCCAACCAAATCAAAATAGAGGATATACTAATGACAGATCTGGATACCCTAATAGGGGATACAACAATGATAGGAACTATAATAGTAACAATAACAGTGGTAACAATAATGTACCTAGATAGCCTAGAGTGTGGAACACTAGGCCAAATAATGGTTCCTTACCATCACCCTTAGATAATCAGCCTCCTAGTGAACCCAAGCAGACCACTAAGGTGAACTTGGTAGACGCAACCCTTATAAATTGGTGTAGGATACATAACACCAATGCTCATGCTGAGTTGGATTGTCCTCAGTTTAGGATAGCAGCCAGTATCTTTCAGGCTGAAGTATCAAATACTATGGGTAACCCTCTTTTTGTTGAAGGAAATGAAATTGTCCCTTGTGGATATGATTCTACCCTTGTGTTGGAAAGTTTTGTTAATCATCCTCACCATTAAGCAACCTCAGCTCAGGAGAATTACACTTTAGCATGTGAAGAGTCTACGTTAGCATTTGAAACAAATTATGTTTTTCCTTTCGAGGATGAGAATGAGCCATCAGTTGAACATGAAGAAGTACATGCTTACCAACACCAGTATCAGGGTAGACACAATTATAACCTTAGAAATAATCCAAATAGACCTTTTGGTCCCTTGACCACATCTTTGCCTCCTAATAATTTTGACACTCCTCCTGATCCAAAGGCAAGCAATAACTCTAGTTTTCCTAAGGTTAATGCTCAATACTTAGCACCACAAAATGTAGTGTCAAAAGTTAGTAACCAACCTCTTGAATTTGATAAATTGGTTACATATTTAGCAGATGAAATGAAAAAGGTCAAAATTAGCTTGTCATTATCAGAATTACTTAAAACTCCAGCTATTAAGAAGTCATTCATGAAATCCCTATATGATCCTGCACCAAAAGAAGACAGTCATCCCCCTAATTCAAACCAGATTTTGAGTAAAGATCATGTAGCTAGAGAAAATAATGTTAAGCATAAAGTCCCAACTAATATTCAGGCTACTAAAACTTCACATATGACCCTTTATAGGGATAAAACTAAGTCACCTCCATTCCTCCTTTCCATAAGAATGTTTGGTAAGAACCTCCATAACTTCTTAGTAGATTCAGGTGCATCTACTAATGTAATGTCATTGACCATATGTAATGCCTTAGGGTTACATCCTGCTAAGTCACTAAAGAAGGTGACATAGTTAGACAAAACTAAGGTGAGTGTTGTAGGAGAATTAACTCACATTCATATGCAATTAGCATTAGATCCAAGGATTCAATATTACATTGATATCCAGGTGGTGGATATCCCTGATACATATGGAATGTTGCTTAGCAGGGATTAGTCAAAAACACTTAATGGATACATGTCCATAGATTCTAGTCACATGTGGCTACCTTGGAAAGGGATCCCCAATCAAATTAAGATAGATGCTAAACCTTGAATGAAGCATATGATCACTGAGTACAATAACACCAATGAGATAATGTATGTGGATGTTGAACCTAGAGTTTACACCATCAGACCCTAGACAATCAAGATAGAAGAGATCCTCATGTATGATATTCATGTTCATAAGGATGATCGCCAAGATGATAGAGTGATTATAGAGCCTGACAACAGTTTAGATGATAGTGATGAACTAGATCACTTTAGAAATTTTGAATTGTATCTATCTAAAGAAATACAGTGTTGTTGAATGCTGAATATATCTAATGAAGATATCTTGATTGAAGGATGGTGCAGGTTGCATGATGAGGCACATTCTAAAAAAATTTGTGATGCTTGTTTAGATATGATGGAACTGGAACAAACATATAGTGAGGAAGGATTGTCATCACCTAAGGTAAGTCATATAGATAGTTATAGTGAAACTAATTCTTGTTTATCATCTACAGGTATAGAGGAAACTGCATATCAGGATGAAAATTCTGCTCATAATTCAAAGGAGATCCTGATGTACAATGAGAACATTTCTAGGGATGAAAATAATATTGCCCCAAGGACTTATTGTTTGATTGAGTCAGATTATGAAAAGTCTAATGAAGATAAAGGCAGTAACCTAACCAAGTTTGAAGAGTTTTTGTCAAAACAGATTTAGAGGATGATATTGCAGCATATTTCTCTGCATAACACTCTAATTGAGGGTTGGTGTAGATTGCATAAAGAACCACATTCAAAGACTACTTGCTCATTATGCTTGCACATCTTGAAGAAGCAGAAGTTGCTTTATTCAAAGGATCATTCTTCTGATAGTAAAAAAAGCAAGCAAGTATCAATTTCACATCGGTTGGAGGAAATAAAAGTAGAAAAAAATGAGTCACCAAAGTTGAAATGGATATTAGGTGGTGCAGCTGCTAGAGGTAAAAAGAAGAGAGAAGGTCTTGATAAACCTTTAACTAAAGATAAGCCATGGGTCCTTAGGTTTGATGGATCCAAGTCAAAACAAGGAGCTAGAGTAGGGATAGAGGGATAGATCTTGTTGATCCAGCTGGAAAATCCCATTTAGCAGCATATAGATTACAATTTCCATGCACAAACAATGTGACAGAGTATGAAGCTTTACTTCATGGGTTATTGCTTGCACTCAAGAAAGGAGTGAAGATTATGCATGTTTATGGAGACTCAAAATTAGTGGTGATACAAGTAAGAGGCATATAGTCTTGCAATTACAAAAAGCTATCTAATTACAGACACAAGGTATGGGAATTAATAGAAGACTTTGATGTGTTCAATATCACACATGTGCCTAGAGAATAGAATCACAGAGCAGATGCCTTGGCTTAGGCTGCAAGCACTTTGGAACCATTATCTATTTTTGGTTTGAAGAGGTTTTCAATTAAATTAATATTAGTACCCTCCATACCAGATAATGTCACCAATCTCCAAGTGCTTGATGATGACCAACACATTTTTGGATTTTATATCAAATAGAGATGTGTTTGATGCACAAATCATAGATGAATGAAATGTAGAAGATCATACTTGGGAGGAAGAAGAGATTCTAGAGTTACCAAGTAATAAAATCCCCAAAGGGATGATAGAATTAGAAAGAGCATTTGATTTCCACAATATGCTAAAATAGAAAGATCTCCCAAAGACTGATGGAGGAGAATACTCATCAATCAATATAAGACAAGATGAGGAAATAAGGAATGTCCTAATTGGTAAAGTTTGTATAGAAGAAGAAATGGCAGGGATAACCCAAGCACTTAAGGATTACATTCATGTTATCACCTGGACCTATGATGAGTTGAAGACTTATGATACTTCCATCATCACCCATACTATAACATTGAAGCCAGATGCTAAGCCTTTTAGACAAAAGCAAAGGCCTATTAATGCCTTGTTGGAACCCATCATCTTGGAAGAAGTGAATAAATTTCTCGATGCCATAATTATATTTCTAGTAAGACATTCAACATGGGTAGCCAACTTGGTCCCTGTAAGAAAGAAAAATGGTGATATCAGGTTATGTGTAGACTTCATAAACCTAAGCAGAGCTTCTAAGAAAGATAACTATCCTTTACCTTCACTGGATGAGGTCTTACAAATAGTTAATGGTGCATAGATGATTTCATTTTTGGATGGTTTCTCAAGTTATAAATAGGTGATGGTAGATAAAATAGATAGATTAAAAACTGTATTCACCACCAAGTGGGGTATATTTGCTTATAGGCACATGCCTTTTGGATTGATAAACACCGGTGCCACCTTTCAACATGCAATGGATATAGCTTTCAGAGGCTTGATTAGCAAGTACATAGTCATTTACATGGATGACTTGACTATTTTTTCCAAGTAGAGAGGTGATCACATAGAAGACCTTAGGAAGGTGCTTAAGAAGTGTGAAGAATATGGCATCTCACTCAATCCCAAGAAGTGTATATTTGGGGTTACAACTGGTAAATTGCTAGGCCATTTGATAAGAGAGAATGGGATCACCATCGACCCTGCAAGAGTAGAATCAATCATGAAACTGCAGCTTCCTGCAAGCAAGAAAGAACTTAAATCCTATTTTGGCAAGATAAATTATGTTAGAAAGTTCATTACTGGCTTTGCAGAGATTGTTAGGCCACTTAATGCAATGCTCAAGAAGGATGTTAAAATTGAGTGGACTCTTGAAGTAAGAGCAGCATTTGAGGATATTAAGAAATCCATATCTGATGCTCCTGTCCTGATCAGTCTAGATTATACAAGAGATTTCTACATTTATTCATTCGCTTCAGAACATACATATGTAGTAGTATTGACACAAAGGAATGAGACTAAATAAGAAAAACCTATAGCTTTTATGAGCTGCCCATTCAAGGATGTAGAGCTTAGATACATGGGTGTTAAGAGACAAGATCTTGCTCTAGTCTAAGCAGTCAAGAAATTCAGACATTACATTTTGAGAAGTAAAATGGTTGTTGTAGTACCAGATGCAGCAATCAAAATGCTCCTAATGTAGAGTGAGCCTGGTGAGAAAAGAGCTAAGTGGATAATAGTCCTCCAAGAATATGATATGGATATAACACCCATGAAGTTAGTAAGAAGACAAGCTTTGAGCCAAATGATATTAGAAACTGATCCTAATATCATGAACCAACAATATATGGTAAATACTAGAGAAACTGAAGAATGGTATTCAGATATCAGGTATATTCTGATTACTAGAAGATGCCCATAAAAATTGCAAGCCTCATAGAGGAGAGCCCCAAAAATAAGATCACAAAAGTATATGATAAAAGGAGGAGTCCTTTTCAAAAGGAACTATGAAGGAATATATCTCAGATGCCTTCAAAGGCAAGATAACAGAATTACATGATAAGTTTGGGACTGCACATGGATCACATTTAGCTACTGCTCATTCTATCTTAAGAGAAGGATGCTACTGGCCCACTATCTTTAAAGATACTACTGAACATATTAAATGTTGTCATACATGTCAGGTAGTGGCCAACAGAGAAAGATATGCTTCTCAATCCCTACAGCTAGTGATGGAAGCATGCCCATTTGCTCAATGGGGCATGGATTTCATAGGACCCATCAATCTTCCATCATCTTTAGGCCATAGGTATGTCTTGACCATCACTAATTATTGCACTAGGTGGACTAAAGCTATCAGTAGGAAGACATGTAATGTAGATGATGTGATCAAATTCTTTGAAAGAAACATAGTAACCAGGTATGGAGTGCCATATAACCTAGTATGTGATAATGGACCTACCTTTGCATCATTAAAACTATCTAGTTGGACTTTTGATCATGGAATTATTTTAAAGTTTTCTTCAAATTATTATCCTCAAGGGAATGGCTTGGCAGAGTCAACAAATAAGAACTTATTAAATATCATAAGAGTTCAACTTGGATTCTAGATTGATGCTTGCCAAATCAAATTAGTTCATTAGTTATAGAAGGAAGGTGTTAACTCATCTCTGGTAGCTGGAATTTCCCTCCTTATTTCAAGAAAGTAATTTCTCTAGGATAGGGTGGCTTCATAATGCTCCATCAACTATGCTTGAACCAACTATATCCACCCACCCCAGGACTCCTCGTCCGTCTAATAGAACTTCTTGCTGGGATCCTAGGGTAACGGTGAAGATGCGAGAAGGTCAACTAGTTCAATCGAGGCTTCACCCCCAGGCAAGGAGAATAACTCACCCTTGTTGGTTGGCCCTCAGTATCAGAGTCAAGAAAGAGCTATCAGAGAATTCAATGAAGGAAGGGTGTTGGTTTTCCTAGGTGTAGTAGAATTGTCTCATCGATAACTAGTGAATGAAGAACTACCTGAAGAAGCTGTGATAGAGGGGGTGAAGGATGGCCATGGTCTAGCAAGGAAGGGAGTTCTAGCCGAAGTAGATTTAAAGGAAGGATGGATGCCCACCTGGAGTTGATTAACCTGCATTAATGCTTTACCCCTAGGTTGGATTGTTAACGGAGGATTGATCTAGAAGTATTGATTTGAATCTTTCCCTTTAGTAGCTCATCCATCTGTAAGATAGCAAGTTAATTCAAGTCGGCTAAGATAGCAGCAGGTTAGTTCAAGTTGGCTAAGAAGGTTAGTTCAAGGAGTGAAAGCAGTGGTGCAGGGTCCTAGGGTGGGTGGGTAGATATAGTTAGTTCGAGCCTTTCATTGAGTCAAGAAGATTGGTTGTTCCTGAGGTAAATAAGATTGGATGTTCCTGAGCTGCCTACCTCAATGAGTTCCTGAGCTACCTGCCTCAATGAAATAGAATTTCTAATCCTTAGCTAGTGAGAAACTACCCTCTATTCTCTCATTAGTTAGTCCCTACCACCTACCGTGGGTGAAGGATGGAGCGGGGGTAGCCATATAGAACTCCCTCCCCAACTGCCATTGAATAAGACGGGGCATAAACAAGCAGCTAATACAAATAAGTGTTTTCCTCCCTCAGTCCAACTTGCCTTCTAGATTGGATGGATGGTCCAACTCAAAATCTAGTTCATTCAACCGATTGTAACTAGCTCCTTAAAGTGGGGGCTAAATGTAGCATCGTAAATTATGCTCACCCATAATTTCATGCTATGCTTGGAGTCCACTTTAATGTCCACTCCCCTAGCATGTTTTAGGATCATTTCTAGCCTTGGCCTTATCCTTGACCCACAAGATGTGCCTTTGTGCTACCTTGACCCTTTCTGCTTATCATGCTTAAAAACTATAAAAGTGCCAAAATCCTAGTCTTGTCCCAAGCTGATTAGACCTTTTTAGAACTAATATTGCTAAGACTCTAGCACTTAGCATAGATTTTTGTGCCATGTGCAGATGTCCTAAAAGCCTCTGGTAGTCTTGTGATAGTTTTTGGAAATTTTCTTTTTACTTGCGCAATTTGCCAAGATTTTCTTGATCCTTATCCATGCCCAAATGACTCCTTTGCTTGATTTTGTTCTTTTGCCCTCTCTATTCAAACAAGTACATTTTCCATTGCAATCAATCATTTTCCTTTCATAGCGAAGCTTTGCCAAAATTGAGAGCCACCATTGCTGCAATTTATTTTCTCAAGATCATATCACACTCTTCCTCACAAGTTTGTTTTGATATTTCTCTTATCTTTGTGGGTTGAATACATTTCCTGTTATCTTTGTCATATAAGGATTGCTTTGTGAATCCTCTCTAACTCATTGAGTAGGGTTCAATTTATCAATATTACATTATTGCTTGTCATTGCTCATTATAATTCTAGATGCACTTAGAATTAGAGCACACACTTTTTATATCAATCTATCAATCAATCAATCTTGTTGTCATTGAGGTGGAAACACCAAAAATGAGGTTTGACTAAGGCAAACTCCTATACAACTCAACCCTTTCTTTCATCAGTGCATTTGTAGGTTCCATCAAGAAGCTCAACAACGAGAGGAAAGATTGAAAAGACTGGCACAAGAGTTGAGATCATGAATCCATACAGTACCCACATCGTACAGACTACAACATAGCGCATACATACAATGCACTGTCATCTTGGACAGTGAGGCTTCCCACCTGGTGCCAGGTTCCTTATCATTTGGTCTTTTCATTTATGTAATTCATTTCTTTAAATTTCTATTTACTATTATTCATCTCTCTTAAAACATAAAGTGGTTCTGTAGATATAGATTTTGTGTGAAACATTAGCTAACAGAACCCTAATGTAATGTTAGTGAAAAGCTTCCTTGATTGATGCATTTGGTTGAGGAGTATCTTTTCCTACATCACAATACATATCTTGGAATGCTAAATTGTTGTGTCATGTCCCCTTTCTCAAGGTTTTAGTATGAAGTTATATACTGCAATGCATACCATAAGTTGGATTAAATTATATACTACAATACATACCGTAAGTTGGAGTGAACTTATTACTATAGTACCTATTATAAGTTGGGTGAAGTTATAAACTATAGTACATTCCATAAATTAATAATTTAACTTAAGTTGCCAAAAGTAACTATAAATTATTAAAACAACTTATATTATATTATTAAAAAGTGTTTTTATAAAGAAGGCAAAAAGTGATTTTATAAAGTGTCACTAGGCATCAGGGTGCAAAAAGTGAGTTAAAAGGACACTTTCTTATTATTTTAACTTTGAGGGGATAAATAAAAGAAAAGAATATTAAATAATATTGCATTCCCTTGAAAAGTTATATAAGGAGGAGTTGACCTAAAAAAAAGGTTATGGCAAGTTCATAATCAAATTCATTCTTTTAGAATGAACAAGAGTTCTTTCTTTCTCTTGAGGATGAAAACCCTCTATGTAGAAATATGGAGGATGAAAACCTTCTTAGTTTTCTTACATAGGATTTGAGGATTAAAACCATCTTGTCCTACTTGGTGATTTCACACAAAGATCACAATTGTGTTGAATGAATGAAGGCATTTTTAACTTTGTACTTTGATTTTACAAATTTTTGGGTTTTAGTTGTGGTTGTGGTTTTCAATATTTTGGGTTTAAGCATGGTTTTCAATTAGTTGCTTATGTGGGTGTTTATTTATCCAAAAAATACAAAATATCAATGTGTTGTTCCAAATTTTAGTGTTGTGGTTTAATGGTCTGTGTGATTTTAGTTAGAAGATTTCATATTCTATTTTCTTTCAAATTATTAATATTTTATTATAAGATGTTGCAACTCCAAAAGATACGTTGTACACATCTCTATGCAAGTCATACTTATTGAAGTATTGATTCCATTAAATTTGGGGTTGTATTTTATGAAATTTATTTGAATGATTGAATAGAAAGTGTTGTACAAGACAAGGAGTCATACTTTACTAGAACTCTACACAAAAGACAAAATAGGAAGCATTGTACCTTTTTATGTGAGAATTATAATAAAATCTTAGAGTATAAGCTATCGTATAGTTTGAAATTCCTCTAAACTTTGTCATACAAATTTGATGAAGGGTGTGGGAGGTTAAAAAGGGGAATTGCAATGTTTGGGAAGAATTTAGAAAGTCATACAAGTGTGGAAGGGAGTCATACCACTTAATGAGGTGCAACCAATAGTGTTGTAGTTGTGTTATAATTTGGGACTATTTTCTGGTAGTATTTGGGGACTGTACAACATCAAGGAAGTTGGGGAAGAATTACATTAGTTGTTGAAATAAAATCAAACACTACAACTAGTAATATTCTTTCAAATCTACAGTCAAGTATTGTTAGTAGGCTCTATATTTGCTAATTACTTAATCTTTAGCATTGGATCATATGTTTTTAGTTTGCATTCCAACTATTTGACAAAATGTCTACTATCAATAATTGCTTAATCTCTCATTGTAAGCACTAGACAGTTTACCACTAGTTGTATTGAGTTTATTGCTAAAGATCTTGATTAGGTCATTTGCTAGATCCTATCATTTTCTATACTCTCTTCCATTTTGGCATGTATCAGAATCAAGTGAATTAGTCTACCATTTTAGTGTTGATGCAATTCCACATGTATTTTGTTAGTTTGGATTGATCAAAATTTGCATTCACTATCAACCAATTTAGGTTGATCGATTCTATGTATCTACTTATATTGTAAGTTGGTTGGCTTGCCGCCAACATCTTTTAGTTAATTCCACTATCCTTGTTCTAATCTTCATATGATCTTACCTTGCCCACATCAGGAACTTGGTGATCAAAAAGAGTTAGAATTTGAGTTGATTGTAAAATATTAGAGGATTTGATCTAATGCCCTATACGGGTTATTACATGTCTTTAAGGCACAAATTTATGGAGGAAGTGGCAGTTGTGTGTGATAATTTTGTTAAGGAAGAGGATGCTATTAAAATATTGGAGAAGAGCGTAGATGAGGAGTTAAATTCCATTGAACCTAACTATCCTCACATTGTTGAGATGGTGAAAGTGGACTTCCAAACTTTAGTGAATGAAGGTATATTATATGGAAAGGAATTATACATTCATAAAAAATGGAGGGAAGTTTACAAATTCAAAAGAGAAAATTTGAATATAGGGAAAAATTCCAAGTAGTATGTAATATTGTACAAGATGCATTAAGAGATATGCACAATTTAGTGGGTGAGATCAAATATAGTTTTTATGATGATCAAAATGCATTTAATTCTACATAGACTTTGAAAGTTTAGTTTGACAATGTGATTAAGGGATAGTCTCCTAAAGGGGGAAATTTTGATTCTTTTTCTATTGTTAGACTTATGAGAATAAGGACTACCTATGAGACTGTAATGTCATAAAATGTGTGTACCACCATTTTACCCTTAGTTTAGCTCCTATATGGGCCTCAAATGTTTACCCTTGGTTATTATGACCTATTTTAATACCTTTTTTAGCATTAAGCATGTAATACTTGATCTCGATGCACAAAACCCATAAAAGAGTCATAAGGCGGGGTTAAGCATGCTCTAAGTGCCCTTTTTTGGGAGGTTTCTAGCTAAAGGACCAAGGTGCCCAAGCACCCTAGGCCCTCCTTTATCCTTGCTCTAAAAAGTGGCCTTGTCAGCTTAGGCCCTTTAAAACATTCCTAATGTTGGCCTTGTGTGGTTTAATTATCTAGAAATTAGTGGGAATGCATATAAAAGTAAGTTATTCTATTCATTTGAACATCTCTACACTTTTGCTAACTCCTTGGAAGATTCTTATTCTCTCTTATGCTCTCTACTCTGCTCTCAAGCTCTCTCTTATGGATTATTGTTGTGGCACTAACATATTGCAGGTCTTGTGAAGATCTTGGAGGATACATCAACTTCTTGAGTCAAGTTATGACATCATCTCAAGCATACAAGGGTTTCCATTCTCATGGTGACCTTTTCCTTCATGCTTTGTGTTAGCATTCCATTCTACTTTGGATTTGCCTCTGCCCTCCTAGGGCATGCACTCTTTATCAATCATCTTTGCTATTGTGGAGGTGGAAACACCATTCATGGGGCTTGACTAAGGAAAGCTCCTAAATAGCACCCAACCTTTTCCCTCTTTTCATGTGTGTAGGTCAGACAGACAGGTTTTAGAAGGTGACATCTAGGAAGAAGACTAAGCTTGCTGGTACTGGTACAAACCTAACAGAGTTTGTAGTTTCTGAAACCCTAATTTGGGACCAAGGCACCAAGAGCCCTTGTCCTAGGCATTCTAACCTCCAAGAAAAGATTTTGAATTGTATGTTGATCTCTTATATCCATTTGGTTGTTGGGTTTCAGGTACCGACGGTCTATTTCACTCAGATCTTTGCTAACTAGGGCTTTATGTCTTGATCCTAGCTTGATTGATTGGATTTGAGTTAATTTATTCTATATACAACAAAAGGGTAGAACCCTTGTAGTTTTTATCTCCTTCTAAGGTATAATCCAAGGTCATTTTTTGCCCCCAATGTTTTGTAGAAGAGAGTTTGACCTAGTTTGATCCATTGAGCTAGTCTCTCTTTTCTACACTACATTTTGGTGAACCCATCATTTATTACATTTTGGCATCCTTCTTGCATCAGATCTGAGCTAGTTTCTACATTAGATATGATTAGATTCAATTAATTTATCATTGTGCATAATTATAAAGCTTTATTTTGAATAATTTCATTGTTAGGGTTTGTAAAAACCTTGCTTTGTTTTGAAAAATCTAGCTAATCTTCAACCTAGGGTTTGTAGATTGGCATGTTGTTGCAGATATTGTTTCATTATTGGATTTATTAAAGGATTTTAATTATTTGTACATTATCATTCTTTCTTTTGAAATGCATCTTTGCATTTTTACATTGAAAAAAGTGAAAAAATAAAGCATTTTAGGCTTAGAAAAAGGCATATTTGTGCATTGTTTTCATTGCATATGTTGTGGATCATAAATGAAAGATTTAAATCTCTGATTTTTTCATCAGATATGATTTATATTACAGTAGATAATCATTTCATGGTGTTTCATCTTGCATTTAAATCTCTCATTTGCTAGGGTTTTGTTGAAAAGCTTGCATTTTTTAAAAACCCAGTCAAATTCAAAACCTAGGGTTTGTAATTAAAATCTTGTTTCATATTTTGCTGATGTTATAAACAATCCAAATCTGATCTTTCATTTCTATACAATTTCATAAATTTTATTTGTGTTTGGAAATAATACTTGCATCAAAAAATTTTGGTCTAGAAGTGAGCATTTAAGATCTAGGGTTTGATGGTAAAACCCTAGCTAGTCTTGCATTTGGTGCATCCTTATCGAAGAAAAGTGTTGTAAATAATTGTTGCATTGAAGTGGATACATTATTTAGGTACTTCTTTTTCACATAATTCACATCCTACATTTACAAGACTTAGTTGTTGTGGCTACCAAAAATATCACATTTTTGGAAGACCCCACTTCTCTTGCACTTGTTGGTCTTGGATTGCAATCTTATTGGGATATTGGTTGTACTTGGTTAATAAATTGTACATTTACTATTTTCATATAGTAAAAAAGGTATTTCATTATGGTCTCTTCTTGTTTGAAATCTTTGCATGCACATATCATGGATTTTGAAACATTTTCTAAAGTCATTAGTATGCATCCTCACATTTTAGATAACATAGAATCCGTGTATGATATATCTCATGACAATGATAAATATTTCTTCAACTATTACAAATCATGATAATGCCTTGGATCTACTCTCTAAATCATATGATGATGATGATTCTATGAGTCATCCTATTGACATTCCTCCTTTAGTTTAATGTTCAAGCACCTTGGATATCACTAAGGAAGTGAAGACCCTCAATATTCCTCCTTTGGTTGAATGTCCAAGTACCTTAGACATCACTAAGGATGCAAAAACCATGGATAGTTCTCCTTTGGTTGCATGTTCAAACCCCTTGGACATCATCGAAGATACAATCATCAACAATTTTCTTAACACTTTACCTTCCCTTCATTCCAATGCTCTCCCTTCAAAGGATGAAGAATTAGTGGATGAGGAAAGGTCTCTCACATTAAATCCCTTGGGGATGGTTGTTGAGCTTAATCAAAATGGAAACAATGTCAATTCAATCATCATTAATAGACTTATTCCGTCCACTAAAGGGATAGTGGATAAGTGTACTAATGTTCCTAAAATTATTGTGCATGAGGCACCTAATACATCTCCTCACTTCAAACTGGCGATTATGGTCCAAGGTGCTCCAACACCACCTTGACCCCCAAGCTATATTCTCAATTATGCAAAACAAATCACTCAAGGAGTTCAAAATGTGTTGCGGCATTACACGATTGTTCACACATACAACACCTATAATAACAAGCAAAGTAAGCAAGCACTGCATATGCATGTTTCTCTTCCACCTTCTCAACCTAATATACCTCAAGCACCTCATCTTCCTACTCATATTGGTAAAGAATATGATCTTGTCGAGCAGCTCTGCACTACTTTGGCTAAGATCTCTCTATGGGATTTAATTCAAACATCACCTACATACCACAAAATGTTCCATGAGGCTCTACAAAAGGTGAATGTTATGCCTGCTATTCATCTAAATGATGTAGCATATTTGTTAGATTGTATGCAAGTGGCAACATCTGATATTTCAGTCCAACAACATGAGTTACCTCCCGTAGAATTTCAAAACCAAAATGAGCCTCTTATGATATTTGTCATCTTTAATAGAAAGAGGATAAGATGCACTATGATTGATGGTGGATCAGGTCTTAATGTTTTTGGAATAGATTTATTACATAAACTTAATATTGATACATCTTTAATTCAACTAGATAATCTCATCCTTTGTGGCTCTGATAATGCTGGTAGACAATCATTGGGTACCATTACCTTACCTCTTAAGGCTGGACCTAAGACATTGCCTACCCTTGTTCATGTCATGCCTAGTAAGTTGTCATACAATCTCCTTCTTGGTAGACTATGGATTCATTCCATGGGGCCAATTCTGTCTACCCTTCATTGATCAATAAAGTTTCTTCACAACAATCAGCTCCATACAATTGAAGCTGATCTAACTTTGGATAGTTGCTTGGAAATAGAAGTGAGACATCAAACTCCTTTAAGTAGTTTGATCCCTTCTACAACACAACCCTCCACTACTAACAACAATTTTGGTTAGGATAGTGTTGGTCCCTCGAATTCATTTTTCAGTAATGATTGGGGTTCATTAGATTTTACACGCTCCTTTGTGGGTGAATATAAAAACCCACCCTCACACCCTAAGACCTCGAAGGTAAATACAATTTCTTCAACACAATCTCATACTCCTACAAAACTTCAAATTAAATTTAATGATGATGAAACCTTTAAAATAGATGAAGATCTGCCTTCTCCTACAAGAATGGTGGCCATTTGTGATAAAGTATCATCTCACTTGAATGAATCATCTACTTATAATGCATGTCTTGGTAATGAAGTGGTCTCTTTAGATTTCAATCCCCATGGGATGATTGAAACAAAGATTGACCCTCCTCATCGTGATAAAAAATAATGATCCTTCTTCTTCAACATATAGAATCATACTTCTAAAAACAAATCTAGCCATATCACCTCTCTTTGTCCTTCGATCTTAGAGAAGCATTATGGGTGTGGATTCAAAATTCTTTCAAAGTAAGGATACAATGGAAATGGGTTAGGATGTAAAGAACAAGGAATTAAGGAGCCTGTGGAACCAAACCCGCACTTGTCTAAAGTAGGTTTGGGTTTTTAGACTTCTCCTACATTCTCTCCACCATGTTCTCGACATAAAGGTTTTCTCCCTACTCCCCCTATATCAGCTCTTCTTTCTCAACAAGAATGTATGTTTCTGAGTTTACTCAAAGATGGGTTAATTGCTCTTCCTCCTATTAAATGCAAAAAAATTCATAAAGATAGTAATCTAAATCAATATTGTGCATATCATCGAGCACTTGGCCATTCCACTAATGGATACCGAGTCTTGGGTGACAAAATTCAACAACTTAGAACAAGGTTTAGCTCTAGCATTTCTCACCATGCTTCATGTAGTCCCTAGAGTGCCTTGTCTTTCTTTCATCTATGTGGTACCATGTAGCAATGCTCAGCATCATACCATGACTACACTAGCCATTGTGCATCATGCCTGTAAGCATCACCTTGGTTTTTTTATCTTGGGGGCAACCCCTTGTGTGATGTAGATTTTGTAAACACATCTCATTTGGGCATGTGCTTTTAGAAAGCTCTTGTGCTTGTCTTATGTTTCTTTCTCACTCTACCTTAAAGGCAATTGCTCCCTATTGGAGCTAGCAATCACTTTAAGGTTGGGACATATATCAAGATATAAGCCTTACTATCTTCTCACTATCAAATACTTGTTGATTATCTTGGTTACTTCACTCTCTTGGAAATGATTATAGAAAGCTTGGAAACAAGATCTTGAGTCATCTTGTTCTCTTAGGCCGAAGCTTGGAAACACGATCTTGAGTCATCTTGTTCTCCTAAGTTGAAGCTCCTTGCATGTTTGGGAGAAGGGTTGCCCCACCAAATAGAGTTTGGTAGTAAGGTCAATTTGTCTTCTTATTCTACATGATTTCCCTTGCATGTTTGGGAGAAGCGTTGCACCACCAACTTGAGTTTGGTAGTAAGGTCGCTTCGCCTTCTTATTCTGTAGAGCTTTGTGTAATTCTTCTTGCGGGAGGTAGCTTGGTGTATTCCCTTGAGTGAAAGCACTTTCCTTTTGAGATTGTGTGTATTATGTGTTTGTACTCCTCTTATACTTCTTATTATTTCTAACTAACTCCTTAGCATTCTTCTTTATTGCATCTTGGAGAATGATGAGTGGTAATTGAGACATCACTTAGATCGAGGTCTCCTTTGTCTTGCTAACTCAAGGTCTTGCACATTTTTTTATTATATATATTATATATGCTTTACGTGTATTCCTTGTGTATTCTATGTATACTTTGTGCCTTATATGTGTATGCTTTGTGTATACTTTGTGTATTGCGTGTCTATGTTGTGATTACTCAAGTGTATGCCTTGTGTATGTCTTGTTTTATCTTGTGTCTTCTAAATGCTTCATATTTATGTCATGTGTCTTTTGTGTATGCCAATCATCATAGACTTCTAGAATCCTAAACTTGGGGGATTGATCACCCTTCAATTTTAGTGTCATTCTTTGGTCTCTATGTTTGTTGTGTTTGAATTGTGTCTTCTCCATCCTTTAGTATGAGTTCGAACGTAAGTTCATACCCACACTAAAGTGGGGGCTAAATGTAACATCATAAAATGTGTACACCACCATTTTGCCCTTAGTTTAGCTCCTAGATGGGCCTCAAATGTTTACCCTTGTTTATTAGTGTTATGTCATAAAATGTCCCCCTAGGACTTTTATCTCCTAGGTTAGCTCCTAGGTCCCCTTGTTTTCTTCATGCATGACTTAAACTTGTCCCAGAGCAAAATCCCCCAAAACCCATGTCAAATGGGGCTTAGGGGCCTATCCCAATGCTTAATCATGACCAAAAATAGGCCCCTAAACTTGGGCACTCACGCACTAGTCTAGACCTATTTTGTTGGGACCCAAATTTAAAAGTGTCGATTTATGACCGTTAAAAGGTTTCCCTTTGTCAGCCTATTCAATTTAAATTATGAATGTTAGAAGGAATGCATATATAAACATGTTTAGGACTTCATTTTACTCCTAGTGAAAGAAGGCAAACTTATGATCATCAAGCAAAGAGAATTCAAGGCATTCATTGTGTTGCAGAACAGTATTGTGTTGTGTTTGTTGCAGATTTGGCTCCATCAACTTATTTCCTCATGATTTGAAGGCACTTCATCTCTGTGAAGGTTTACACCTACTAAGGTGATATCTTATTGTCTTTCAATCAATCTATTTCATCATTTTCTTTTACCTCTATCCACCAAGGACACGCACTCTATCTAACAATAGTGTTGGAAGGCTTGAATGCCATTCTAGGGCTTGACTGAAGCAAGCTCCTAAACACCACAACCCCCAACCCCTCTCTTGTGATTGTAGGTTATAGGTGTGGAATCTTGCAGAGAGGAGTTACAAGAGATCAGAGTAGAGGATAAAGATTCAAGATCTAAACAAAATAGTGAAGAATATTGCTTTCTGGACAAGGGTGCCCGCTCCTGTGTCCTCCAGATTTCTGTTGTTGGAAAATCTGAAGTAGGTTGCAGAATTCATCACCTTACAGCTCTAGATCCATAGAAAAAGTTGCCAATTGGAGTTGGGTGCCCGCCCCAGTGTCCCCAAAGTTTCCTCTTTCTGGAATCCAAATCCTAGTATGTTTCTAATCTGTATTTAGTGCCTCCCTATGTGATCATTTGTCGTGTTTCATCCATTTGTTTATGATTTCATATAATGAGGGTTTAAGGCTTAATCAGATTAGGGTTTAATAAATTATCAACATATTCCAACTTTCCGTATCATCTCAAAGTGACACTAAACCTCTATCTAAGTCCTCTTGCAAGAGAAGTGACTGAACTCAGTTTATGTCGTTGAATGATTATATGTGAAAGTGGGTTTGATTGAATCTATCTAAAACATACTATCAACCTCATCATCATTCCTACTTTTCATATATAACATTTTGGTGAACCTGTGTTTTTACTAAACTTGCACCTTTCTGAGTGTTGTAATCAGATTTTCATTCATTCATTTCATTTTCATCTTCATACATTTGAAAATCTTTCATAAATTTAAAAAATTTGAAAAAAATAGGCATTTTTGCTTGCATTAAAGCATAGTTTGCACTATCTTCCTTGCATATCATTGAAAACATTTAATTTTCTGATATGTACATTATATCTGAGATAAATTGCATCATTTCATCTTTTTATCATCATTTACCTTGCATTTGTATCTCTCATTTGCTAGGGTTTTGCTTGAAATTTTGTATTTTTCATATAACCTAGTAATTTCGAAAGCTAGGGTTTATAATTAAAATCTTGTTTCAGATTTTATTACACATTTAAACATTCTTTCAAATCTTATTTTTTACTGTAGTTTGGTTGCATTGTGTATCTTTGCATTTACATTTGCATTATTAGCACATTTGCATTGAAAAAAGTGAAAAAATTAAGCATTTTAGGTGCATAAGCAAGCATAGTTTTGCTTTGTTTCATTGCATTTGTCATAAATATATTTCATTCCAGATCTTGCATTCATTTTGAAACATATATTCATCTATCATTTGAAAATTTGGCATCATTTAATGCTCTAGATTGAAAATTGACATATTTGTTAAATTACACATTGTGTATTTCAACAAGTATATCTTGCTCCTTTGGTTTGTTTTATAAGTTTGTTCATTGAGTGTTGTAGGCTTCTGCATTATTTGTATAACCTACTACCATAATAGAAACATCCCTCTAAGGAGAAGTCTTACAATAATGGGTTCTAGTGCTCCCGATAGCAACGGTGTACCAACATCAGAAAATCCATTAAACACCTACTTTACAAAAGGAGAAACACAAACTTTGCAAAATATCATACCACCTACAACTACAATGGAAGAACAAACATTTCATGATTTTTAAGATCCTATTGAAGTGATAACACATGTACCTGATGAACAAATAAGCAAACTTGATAAAGAACTAGCAGATTTTCAAGCATTTGTGGAAAAAGAAAGGATAGCGAAAGAAGTTGTGCCTGTTGTTCATAATATAAGAGAGTTGTTAAAAAGACAAGATGGTGTGAACATGCTCCGTAGCTTACCACATATAGTGAATCATAATGTTATGTCTGTGGATAATTATGTGAATATCATTAATAATATGTCATCACCAACTCATACACAAGTATCAACACCTATACTGACTACTGGAATGTCTACTTTTACATCATCAATCCTTACCACTAATGCATAAGCTTGTAGTAATGCTACCATTAGTATTGGAGTATATAATGGCATTAATTCATAGAATTACAAGGTTGTGGGATTCAATTATCAAAACCTAGCACCTAGGGTGACTTCTTATATGAATAATCACTCTCAACCACCTCTCCATTCCACCTATTCTCAACCACCTTTCACTTACAATTGTTCCCAACCACCTTTTGTTACCACTCACAACCAATCACCTCAAAACTTCATGACCACAGCTTCTAATTCTTCTCAACAACAAACTGCATCTCCTAATGATGCCCTTTTAAATCAACTTTTTCAAGGCATGACTTCTTTACAACAAAAGGTGACAAACTTGACTAATTCTTCCCAACCAACTTTACCAACATATCATGTCCACAGTCCTTTATCTTATGCAATCTTGAGAACTCATATGCCTAAAAAATTTGAGACTCCCTGCTTTGAAAAATATGGTGGTAAAGGTGATCCTAATACTCATGTGGCAGCATTCACAGTGATGTGTAGTGATTTCTTCTTTGAAGAGGACTTGCTAGAAAAACTCTTCCCATGATCTCTCAAAGATACTACTTTAGAATGTTTTTTCTCTTTACCTCTGAACTCAATAAACTCTTTCTCACAACTAGTTGATCAATTCTTACAACATTTCCAAGCAAACATTGGACCTATGGTCTGTTTTATTGACTTGGTTCATTGTAAACAAGGTTTGAAAGAGAAGTTGACAGAATTTATCAGTCGATACCAAGGTCTCATCTTGCAAATACAATACCCAATTAAAGATGAAGATCTTCAAAAGGTATTTATTATGAATTTACAACCTAACATCCATGATAAAATTATCTTGATGAAGTATAGCTCTTTTCAACATTTATGCACAACCCTTCATGATTACTAGCTTTCGTCTAGTCAGTATGAAAATCAAAACTCATCAGCTCAAGTTGGTCAACCCATGACTGGACCTTCACAAAACAACTTTAAGAGGAATAACAAGAGTTTCATCAAGATTAATGGACAACATTCAAACAATTTCCAATCACAAGTGTCTGCTATTAGTAATGCTAAATGGGCACCGTTTCAAATTAGACAACAACAAAGACAATTTATTCAATTATCTAAATCTCTTCAATCAATCATGAATCAAGCAATAAGGAACAATCTTCTAAAGCTTCCTCCTGTGAAACCACTTGATAGTAACAGGATACAAGGACCTAATTTTGATGCTAATGCTTTCTGTTAGTATCACTGATCAACATGACATGACACTAAATGATGAATGCATCTGAAACACAAAATTCAAGACCTCATTGATTCTAATATAATACATGTAACTAGAGTGAATGACAATGGAAATAAGTCAGTCTCTTCTCTAAATCAGAATTTTTAGATTTTCACTAATCCATTTCTGAGGCATAGAGAGAACAATATGGTAGAACAAAACACAATTGAGCAAGAAGATGACTATCTAGATTATGATGAAATAGTTAGCATGATAGAAGTGGATAAGGAGAAGATTGAAGACTCACCTTGTCCATGAGGAAAAGGTATCTATGTTGAGGTTCCTTCGTTGTTATCCCTTCAAGGATCGGGAGACAACCAAAATACACTAGATAGGCAAATCGAACAACCGCAACAAGATATTACGATACAAGAAAAGGTTGCCACGGTGAAAAATATTCTATTCTGCCATGAAAGACTCAATCATCAAAATAAGAAAGCAAAGGATCAGAAAAGAACAATGCAACTATCATCAGTGGGAAATAACAATGATTCCCCTCCTCACAAGCAACAAAAGATTTCAAATATATAGGGACTTGAGAAACAAGCACCGTATGGCCTCTCTAGAAATAAAAATCAATCAGGTATGAACTACTCACACTTTTTGTTGCACTTGATAGAGCACCTTTCTAAGATGCTCACAAGTTCAAATTCCTTGTAGATGAAATGAAAAAATATATATTTATATACATATGTGTTGTGTTCCCCCGTGATGTGTTATGTTTTGTTTAGGCCTCCTTGGATGACCCTTGATACTCTTGTAAGGTCAAGGATACCGGGAGACCACCTTTGTTGTGACCATTCTTCTATATGTTTCATCATTCTTATATCTTGCCTCTCCTCAATTTTATTGTTGTGTGTCATGCCTTAGGGGCATAGCATTGTAGAGGGTGTTTTGGGGCATCCTCCTACGTGGTTTTCATAAGGCACTTGTTCTCCTTTCTCATTTTATTGTTTACCTTCTTCGGTGATTCAACCTAGTTAGTGGATGATGAAAACAAACAAATACTAATATGGACCATGTGTCCCTTCAGCAACAAATAAAAAATGGACCTAGTCCATGTATGAAGATGGGGTTGATCTATACATATATCTGATGCTTGACTAGTAGAATCACTTTGTGTGATGTATCATCTTATGGCATTTCTTGTGACTAACATTTTTATAATTTACTCAATCTACTCTTATACACTTTGAACGGTATCTCATCTTGTTGCTACATTCAGTTTCGAGGTACCTGCAATACAGCCCAATGGTTATACTTGGCTCTAAACCCATGAGTATAGCCTTGGTCCTTGATGTGATTGTTTTCATGCATAGCTTTCATGATGTGATAGGGTTGTTATCTTAGAGTAAGATTTTCTAACCATGTTGTTGTTTATCTTAGCATATCTTATCAATATGTTTGTGGGAACATTCAAAGATCCTAAGCACATGTCACCTCTAGGGCATGGTCTTTGTGAGACCTCATGTTCCCTTACGTGTTTTCTCTCTACCTTAATGTACTTGATATCGGTAAGTGACATCAACCACCTGAAGGTGAGGGCATATATAATGGTATCTGTCTGATGATTTTGGCACTAATGAAGCATGTTTGTAACCCTCCCCATGAGGCCGAATGTTGTATCTCTTGAGCTAGTACACATCCTTATCTAAATTACAATCAAAAAGCCCTCTTCGCTAGGTGGGATAATGTATCTCTTGAGCTAGTGCATATCCTTTTATACAAAAGCCCTTCTGTAGAAGGTGGGCTGGTGTATCTCTTGAGCTAGTGCATATCCTTTTCTACAAAGTCCTCATCGGGAGGTGGGGTTGGATCTTGAGCTATCGTCCCTTAAGCATGTCTTTGGTAGTTATTGTGGCATAATGATGCAGAGGAAAACGCAACAGAAGCTTACAAATGGGAAGGAGGAGTCATTAACACAACCAGCATGTTAAAATCCTGGACATGCAGTATGTAATACCTATCGGTTTAACAGCATCATCATATTTCGAAGAGGCATGAAATATCCTCCTGCTAACTACTGTTCACTTCCTTATTGCCCTTCGCCTTTCGCCTATCATCAGCATCATGATATCCAACATCACCTTCATCAGCAGGATATAAAATATCTGGTTCCTCCCATATATCCTGATGACGACAACTTCAAGCACCTTTCCCCCGATGCTTACGTCACCCTGATATCCGACTACTCAAACAACAGCATCAGGATATGACTTATCCGGTCATATTGAAACATCCTGATGATGATGCTCAACTTTATGCCGATGACTTACGCCGATGCCAAAACACTTAGCGACAGCAGGATAAACTTGCATAGGGTGATTTTCGCAATATCCTGATGACGATGACGTCATTTGCACCTGATGATGACGTCAATGCACCTGATGATGATGTCAACAGGATATAAGACACTTATATCCTCCGCAACATGATAATGAATATCCGGTGATCTTTCAATATCCTGATGATGACCTTTCCGGTCCTTAGCCAAAAGTGAACTTTCACTCCTGCATGCGATAGCGACATGCGGACGAAAGATGATCCTGACGATGATATACACACTGAGTATATATCCAACCTATATCATCCTGATGCATTCAAAACATACAGTCTTCGTCAGCTTCATAACCTGATCCGGATAGCGATATACTCATAGATGTCGATGCGATTCACTCCGTCTCGAAAAGCACATGCAGATCCCTGTATATCCGTCAGCTGCATGCAAACTCACAGAATCGCACAATTTTACAAAGAAAACATGATGATTAGGCCGGATCACCTTCAGATCAAAACTTAACAGTTTATCTTCCTAAATCCTAGCACATGAGGATGCTAGGTTGATTCACAGCATGCTACCAATCGATCTCCCACACAATGAAATGCATAAACAGAAAACTAAAATACAACCTAAACTAATATGCATGACCATTCCACCGATTCACAGAATCAACCGGTGGAAGGGTTGAAAGAATCCATTAACCTGTAATCAGAATAGAAATCAAAACATAAACAGCTGATAAACTAGATAATGCAATTTGATGAGATCTTATTCAGATGAAACACAAATGTCCTGTTTCTACAACTCTATCGAACAATAATGTTTCACAATGTCTGGACTGATCTCTGGATCTCACTCAATCACCAGTACAATATAACATAACTACTACTCTCTGATCTGATATCATATCAAACCCTAACTGATCTGAGTTATTTATAGCAATATCCTACGAGTACTACCAACTCGATTCCCAGCGGCTGGGAGCTTCCAAGCGGCTGGGAGAGGACAGCTCTTACTACCTGATCACGAACTCTAACTACCTGCACACTCTCCTAGGCTGATCTAATACATATGCATTGGTCCAATGGACCTTATTACATCATGAAGTCAAACATGCTAAAAATAGACTAATGTCCTGTCATGCGGACAATGAACCTATATCCTGTCTTGTAGGGGTGCTCCTGCACCACATAAGCCCAACCGTCAGGTGTTTCTACAACGTGTTTTAGATGGTGGGACTTAGCAATAAGCTCCTTCCATCACACATGTTTGTCATGTTTAAGACATATATTATGTTTATGGCATGCTATATGGCACTCATGTATTCCATGTGTCTTCCATGTGTTTTCCCCCATATGCAATATCAAGGGTGTGGTGATGAGTCCCCCCCACACTTGGGTTTTGTATTGTGTGTTTACAGTGTAGTCTAAACTTGTGTGATGATGAGTCCCTCCCTACGCTCTATGTTTTTTGTGTGTTTCCATGTGGTCTAAATTTGAGTGGCTATGAGTCCCTCCCACACTGTGTGTTTGTTTACTTTAATTAGCATTTCATATATATATAGATATGTAATTGTTTCATCAAGTGTTCTACTCTTATCTTCATCATTTTTTGCATGACTGCCCTCATGTCTTCATCATGTTTTATGTGTCTTCAATACTATATTCACCATGTCTTGTGTTCTTTCTACTATCTTCATTGTGTCTTGTGTGTCTTCAATGTGTTTTTTGGTGCTTACCTAAGACTAGGGGCTAGAAATAGTCCCTCAATCTCTGTGTATGCCTTAGCTTCATGTGTTTGGTGTGTTTGATGTATTTTCCACCATACTTTAATGCATGTATGGGTTGTAAGATCATACATACATTAAAGTGGGGGCTAAATGTTATGTTGTAAAATATCCCCCTAGGACTTTTACCTCTTACTTTAGCTCTTAGGTCCCCTTGTTTTCTTCATGCATGACTTAAACCTGTCCTGGAGCAAAATCCCCTGAAACCCACGTCAAATGGGGCTTAAGGGCCTATCTCAATGCTTAATCATGACCAAACATAGGCCCCTAGACTTGGGTGTCCATGCCCTAGTCTAGACCTATTTTGTCGAGACCCAAATTTAAAAGTGTTAGTTTATGACTGTTAAAAGGTTTCCCTTTGTTGACCTATTCAATTTAAATTGTGAATGTTAGCGGGAAATGCATATATAAACATGTTTAGGACTTCATTTTACTCCTAGTGAATGAAGGAGAACTTATGATCATCAAGAAAAGAGCATTCAAGGCATTCATTATGTTGCAGAGCAATATTGTATTGTGTTTGTATGTGTTTGTTGCAGCTTTGGCTCCATCAACTCATTTTCTCATGATTTGAAGGCACTTCATCTCTGTGAGAGTTTACACCTACTAAGGTGATATCTTATTGTGTTTCAATCAATCTATTTCATCATTTGCTTTTTCCTTTGTCCACCAAGGACACACACTCTATCTAACAATAGTGTTGGAAGGCTTGAATGCCATTCTAGGCCTTAACCGAGGCAAGCTCCTAAACATGACAACCCCCAACCCCTCTCTTGTGATTACAGGTTACAGGTGCATTGATATTGAGGAGAGGAGTTGCAGGAGATTAGATAAAAGGATAAAGATTTAGGATCTGAAGAAAATGGTGAAGAATATTCCTTTCTAGACAAGGGCACCCGCCCCTATGTCCTCTAGATTGCCATTGTTAGAAACTTTGAAGCAGGTTGTAGACTTCATCACCTCATAGCTCCAAATCCACATTAAAAGCTATCGATTAGATTTGGGTGCCCGCCCCTTGTCTCCAAATTTTCACTTTCCAGAATCCAAATCCTAGAATGTTTCTAATCTGTATTTAGTGCCTCCATGTGCAATCATTTGTCATGTTTTTTCTGTTTATTTACGATTTCATATAATTGAGGTTTAAGGCTTAATTAGATTAGGGTTTAACAAATTATCAACATATTACAACTTTCCTTATCATCTCAAAGTAACACCAAACTTGTAACTAAGTCCTCTTGCAAGAGAAGTGACTGAACTCAGTTTATGTCCTTGAATGATTAAATGTGAAAGTGGGTTTAACTAAATCTATCTAAAACATACTATCAACCTCATCATCATTCCTACTTTTCATATATAATAATTAGGACCTATTTTAATACCTTTTTGAGCATTAAGCATGTAATACTTGATCCCAATGCACGAAACTCAGAAAAGAATCATAAGGCAAGGTTAAGCATGCTCGAAGTGCCCTTTCTTGGAAAGAGTCTGGCTAAAGGACCAAGGCACCCAAGCACTCTAGGCCCTTCTTTAGTCCTACCCTAAAAAGTGGCCTTGTCAGCTTAGGCCCTTTAAAACATTCCTAATGTTAGCCTTGTGTGGTTTAATTATCCATAAATTAGTGGGAATGCATATAAAAGTAAGTTATTCTATTCATTTGAACATCTCTACACTTTTGCTAACTCCTTGGAAGATTCTTATTCTCTCCTATGCTCTCTACTCTACTCTCAAGCTCTCTCTTGTGGATTATTGATGTGGTACTAACATATTGCAAGTCTTGTGAAGATCTTGGAGGCTACATCAACTTCTTGAGTAAAGTTGTGACGTCATCTACAAGTATACAAGGGTTTCCATGCTCATTTTGACCTCTTTGTTGAACACACTAGGATACTAAGAAGGGGGTGAATCAGTATCCAATCAAACTTCAAACCCTCAAGAGCATATTAAAACTTAGCATTACAGCATCAACATAAACATGAGATATCAACACAATGCACATCAACACATAACACTAGATATACGTGGAAAACCCCAAAAGGGGAAAAACCATGGTGAGGATTAACTCACAATATACTGCTATAAAAATTACAACATTGTTTTAGGGCTACAACTCAAGGAAGCTACTAGTCCCTGCTGATTTTGTTTTAGGGTCACTCCCAAGGAAGCTACAACTTACTACAAACTTTGTTTTAGGGCTACAACCCAAGGAAGAAATTACTCCCTAAACTGAGAATGAACTTAGAAAAGATTACAGTATGACAGTCCTTCTACTGTCTGAAAACTGACATTGAAGCACACACCTTTGATGATTGCAATTCTGCTTCTTCTGGTGATTGGATCAATTAGGCACACTCTTCACTTCCCTCCTGTCACAAAAATATCTTCAAGATGAATCAGGACAGCCCTTATTACTTCTGCTCTTTCTCCTTCAGTCACACATCACAATGCATGACATGTTCATATTCTTCTCTTTACATACTCATATTCTCATTTTTACAATCATGCTTCACCTAGACCAACTATTATATACATGACATTATATTGATATCATTACAAGTCAGCCAATACAACAAGAATATTACATTTTACAAGTCAACCAGAGATCATACAACATAAAACATGCATAGGGAAAGTCCTATCACGAACTACACGCTACTCCAGAAAGAAGCATATGCCTTGTAGATCTCATCACATGCTTAGTGCGGTCCTAAACATCCTTCTCATCATCATCCTTCAAGGAATAACATCCGCATGCTTCATAAATTTGAATTAGGTTGCCCTTAAGCAAGAAAACATGAAGCATGTAGTACATCGGTCATTTCAACTTGGCAGTACACATAGAAGATTAAACATTGCTTGTGGATCACCAAATTACTTGATACTTCACAGAAGTATGCATTGAACCTCCCTGAACATGATGACAAAATTGCATTGACAAATCTTCACATCCAAAGGAATGTGGAGAATTCCAACAAGTCTTCATCACCATTTTAATCTGCCAAAGCACATACCAAAATTTTGTCACTCGTAACTTTCATTGCTGAACATATAAAGACTTTATCTCTTTGATATAACACTTTCACAACATACTGAACTTAGATTATGAACCACATGACCATATCTTCAAATACAGAGGAACGCGGAGGAATGCGGAGCATTTTCACAAGCAGTCTCCTAGGCAACTTCTGAAGACCAGAAACTTCTTGTGATAGCTCATACATCCTTAGAAACATACATCTTAGTTCTTCTAGTTCCCATCTTAATGTGTCATCTTGATACTTCTAATTCCCATCTTAATGTACCATCTTGATACTTCTAATTCCCATCTTAATGTGTCATTTTGATGCTTCTAATTCCCATCTCAATATATCATCATACTCAAAACTACATTAACTTAGGCATGACATCCAACCATGAACTTCAGCAACCACATCACATCCAACATCAGCAACATATTAGATAGCCCAAACTAAGTGTTGACAAGAGTATTACAACCACATCAGTGACAAGCCAAACTAAGTGATGACATAAATGATAACCACATCACAACCTTAGGTAACATATGTGCAACAATCTCTCCCTTTAACATTGATGGCAACACACACCTACTCATTCTCGTTGTTTGACATCAAGGATAAAGGGTAATTATTTTTCCTCTTAGTGCACAGACTTTTCTTTTCAACTTTCCCTATCAAAAACAACCACTACCTACTCCACCTAAAAGGTAGCCTCCATCAATCCAAGAAAAAGATATAATAGGAATTACTCCCCTTGGATAGATGCACCAACCATGCATCTAGTTAGAAGAAGGAGGGGCAATTACCCTAACTTTTGTCGAAAATACTCAAAAGTATCCTTTGCAAGAGCCTTTGTGAAAATGTCTTAATCTAATCCTTTGTTGGAACATATTCCAACTTCACTTCTTTCTCTACAACCTTCTCTCTCAAAAAGTGATACCTGATTGGTATATGCTTGGTTCTGGAATGCATCACTAGATTCTTGAAAATATTGATAGCACTACTATTATCACACAAAATTGGAATAGGCTCATCATACATCATCTTTATATCCTTCAAATTGTGCTTCATCCAAAGCACTTGGGTGCAGCAAGATGTTGCAGCAATATACTCAGCTTTTATTGTGGATAAGGACACTGAGTCCTGCTTCTTCCTCTTCTAAGAGACCAATCTACTTCCTAAAAAGAAAGCACCACTACTTGTACTTCTTCTATCATCAACACAACCAGCCCAATTAGCATTAGTGTAAGCACTTAGATCAAAGTCATTACCTCTAGGATACCATAAGCCATAATCTGGAGTTCCCTTCAAGTAACTAACTATTCTTTTCACTGCCTTCTCATGTGTTTGCTTAGGATTAGCTTGATATATGGAAACCACACATATTGCATGCATAATATCAGGTCTAGAAGCAATCAAGTACAATAATCCTCTAATCATAGATCTATAAAGAGACTGATCAACCTACGTTGACTCATCATTCTTTCTCAAGTGACATCCAATGACCATAAGAGTACTTACTGGTTTGGAATCTTCCATGCCAAACTTCAACATCTCTCTAACATACTTAGCTTGAGAAATAAAGATACCATCATCTAGTTAAGAAATTTGAAGTCTAAGGAAGAAAGACATGTCACCAATCATAGACATCTCAAACTATTTTTGCATCTCTTTTGCAAACCTCTTACACATATCATCATCTCCACCAAAGATAATGTCATCAACATATACTACAACTATTAAAATCATGTCTCCTTCTTCCTTAATGTAAAGATTACTATCTATGGTACCTTTCTTGAAGCCTTACTAAAGTAAGTATTTATCCAACCTAGCATACCAAGCTCTAGGATCTTCCTTGAGTTCATACAAAGCCTTTTTGAGTATGCACACCATGTTCAGATATTTTAACAATTGAAAACCATATGGTTGCTCAATATAGACCTCTTCCTCTAGATCACCATTCAAAAACGTTGACTTGACATCCATCTAATAAACCTTGAAGTTCTTGTGAGTTGTAAGGGAAAGGAACATCCTGATTGCCTCCATCCTAGCTATTGGAGCATAAGTCTCCTCAAAATCAATGCCTTCAACTTGTGAGTAACCTTTACATACCAATCTTGCTTTGTTCCTTACAACTTCACCATCTCCATTCAATTTGTTCCAAAACACCCTCTTTGTTCTTATGACATTCTTATTTGCTGGTCTGGGAACCGATTCCCATGTCTGATTCTTCTCTATATGATTTAATATTTCTTCCATTGCTTTCAACCATTCATCATCTTTGCTAGCATTAGCAAAGGTTTTGGGCTCTATCTTTGATAGTAAACATAAATTCACTTGCTCACTTGTTTTTGCAAACCTTCTCCTAGTCTACACACCTTCATTCTTATCTCCTATGATCTAATCTGTTGAATGGTTCCTTTGAACATACTTTGATGGAGTCTTAGTGATCTATTCTGATTCTTGTTCCTTCTCTTCTTTCTCCTCTTCTTCTTCTTCAATGCAAAGAGGTATATCAGATCTGCAATCCTCTAGTTTTGAGAAATCTGATATAAGTCTTCATCTACCTTAACATTTTTTATTTTAATCATATTTCTCAACCTCTTGTTGTAGCATCTATAGGCCTTAATTCTTGTTGAGTAACCAAGAAAGATCCCTTCATCACTCCTTGAATCAAACTTACCAAGGTCTTCTTCATCTCTCCTAATCTAGAATTTACTGCCAAAGATCCTGAAGTATCTGATAGTGGGAGGCCTTCCATACCATAGCTCATAAGGGGTCTTAGTGCCATGGACCCTTAATTTTTCTCTGTTAAGTAGATAGATAGTAGTGTGAACTTCTTCCTTCTAGTACATATCAAGCAGATCTACATCTTTCAACATCGCCCTAGCCATCTCTTGCACAATCCTATTCTTCATCTCCACTACCCCATTCTATTGAGTGGTTATAGGGGCAGATAGATGTCTCCTAATACCATGATCTTCACAAAAAAATTTAAACATTTGAAGTGAACTCACCTCCTCTATTAGATCTTAAGCATTTGATCTTAGCATTCATTTCATTCTCAACTATTGCTTTGTAAATCTTAAACTTATCAAAGGCATTTGATTTTTCTCTCAAGAAAGTAACCCAAGTCATTCTAGAATAATCATCAATAAGCAACATGAAGTACCTTTCACCTTGTTGACTCTTTATTCTTGTGGGGCCACATAGGTCAATATGAATCAGCTCCAATGGCATTGAGGAAGAATACTCCTTGCTCTTGAAATTTGTCTTTGTCTGCTTTTCCATTTGGCATTCCTTGCATAGTGTGCTTGCAGGCTTGGTTATCTTGGGCATATCTCTCACCACATGAATAGAGTTGATCTTTACCATATTATCAAAGTTAATGTGTCCCATTCTCTTGTGCCACAGCCAATACTCACTAGATTGAGCCAATAAGCATGTTCCATTTACCTCCTTCAGATGATAGATATCACCATATGAATTGATACCTTCTGCAACTAGTTTTCCAGACCTTGCCTTCCTGATTTCACAACCTTTGGCATGAAAGGTAAGATTGTATCCTTTACTACACACTTGACTGACACTGAGAAGATTGTGCTTGAGCCCTTTGACATAAAGGACATTCTCAGTCATGTTCTTCCCATCAATAGTTATAGCACCCTTTCCATAGATTTGTTTTAACTCATCACCACCAAACTTAACAGCTCCACCATTCCACTTCTTAAGCTTGATAAACTTCTCCTTATCACCAATCATGTGATTAGAGCAACCATTGTCAATTACCCAAGCCTTGTCTTCTTCTTTTGTATGAAAGGCAGTCCATACAACCATTGATTTATCATTGTTTTGGTCAACTTGCAAGGTATCAGACTTTTCACATTTTCTAATATCATCCTTTTTGTCACCAACATTCAAGGCCATGAAAAGTGTTTCATCATTTGAATCATCATGATCGTCATCTTTTCAAGAACAATTATTCTCCATGGAATACAAACTTCTTTTGGGCTTCTCTCTTTTGTTATTACCTTTTGATTCCTTAAAAGGACATTTAGAAGCAAAATGACCAATTTTTCCACAATTGAAACATTTGAAAGATAACTTACCTTTATATTTGCCTATGCCCTTCTTCAATGTTCTTACAAAGTTTGCCTCTACCTCATCAAGGTCATCATCTTGATCAGTTGCTTCATCTTCTGTCTTCTTAATTGCTTTGAATGTTGCTTCCTTCTATGGAGGACCTTTGTCAAATTCTCTCATTTCAAGGGTTGTGAGAGAGACAAATAGTTGATCTATTGTATATTTATTCAAATCCTAAGATTCGTCAATAGCAAAAACCTTATGACTATAGGATTTAGGGAGGGATCTCAAAACCTTCTTCACAATCTCATCTTCTTTCACTTCCCCACCAAGGCATCTGATACCATTGACTATTTCATCCACCTAGAGCATGTAACTAGCAATGTCTTCATCTTCTGTCATCCTCAAGGTCTCAAATTTGCTCTTGAAAATTTGCATCTTGGCTTGCTTCACTTTACTATCTCCTTTATAAATACTTTCCAAGTTTATTCTAGACATCCTGAGTAGAAGTGCAACCCATTACCTTCACAAGTTCTAAATCAACTAGCCCACTCATGATAGCATTCTTTGCCTTGGCATTGTTATCATACAACCTAAGCTCATCTGCATCTGTAGGATCACTAGCAAGAGTAGTATAACCCTTCTTGATAGATTGTTAAATGCCATACCCTAGAGAAGATAGATAGTTTTCATTCCTTAGCTTCCAAAAGGAATAATTTGTTCCATCAAACATAGGTACCTTGAGAGATCCATTATGAGCCATCTCGGACCTTCCTCAAGTGGTTAAGCTTCTTCTAAGTAACTTGGCTCTGATACCAATTGTTGAACACACTAGGATACTGAGAGGGGGGGTGAATCAGTATCCTATAAAACTTCAAATCCTCTGGAGTAGATTAAAACTTAACATTATATCATCAACATAAACATTAGAGATCAACATAATGCACATCAACACATAACACCATATATACATGGAAAACTTCAAAAGGGGAAAAACCACGGTGAGGATTAACTCACAATATATGAATCTCATTGCTATAAAAATTACAACTTTGTTTTAGGGCTACAACCAAAGGAAGCTACTACTCCTTGTTGACTTTGTTTTAGGGTCACTCCCAAGGAAGCTACAACTCCCTATAAACTTTTTTTTGGGCTACAACCCAGGGAAGAAACTACTCCTTGAACTGAGAATGAACTCAAAAAAGATTATAGTATGACAATCCTTTTACTGTCTGAAAACTGACATTGAAGCACACACCTTTGATGATTGCAATTCTACTTCTTCTGATGATTGGATCAATTAGGCACACTCTTAACTTCCCTCCTTTCACAAAAATGTCTTCAACATGAATCAAGACAGCCCTTATCACTTCTGCTCTTTCTCCTTCATTCGCACATCACAATGCATGACATGTTCATATTATGCTCTTTACATATTCATATTCTCATTTTCGCAATCATGATTCACCTAGAACAACTAGGTTTACAATATATAGTTGACATTACATTGATTTCATTACAAGTCATCCAATACAACAAGAATATTACATTTTACAAGTTGGCCAGAGATCACACAACATAAAACATGCATAGGGCAAGCCCTATCATGAACTACACGCTACTCTAGAAAGAAACACACACCTTGTGGATCCCATCACATGCTTAGTCTGGTCCTAAACATCCTTCTCAACATCATCCTTCAAGGAATAACATCCACACACTTCACAAATTTGAATTAGGTTGCCTTTAAGCAACAAAACATGAAGCATGTAGCACATTGGTCATTTCAACTTGGAGGTACACATAGAAGATTAAACATTGCTTGCAGATCACCAAATCACTTGATACTTCACAGAAGTATGGATTGAACCTCCCTAAACATGTTCACAAAATCATAGTGACAAATCTTTACATCTAGAGGAACACAGAGCATTCCAACAAGTCTTCATCACCATTTTACTCTGCCAAAGCACAGACTAGAACTTTGTCACTCATAACTTTCATTGCTAAAGGTATAAAGACTTTATCTCTTGGATATAACACCTTTACAACTGTTATGTAGAAAAGGGGGGAAGGTGGAATTGGTTTGATGTATAGTTTATATCCTCCTTTCACTACACACATTCAAGGACATTTAATCGAGTTGAATCACAACTTTTGTAAGAGGATTCACCTACAGGTTTGTTGTCACTTGTAAGGATAGGGAAATTTAGAAATTGATGATTATTGCATTAATTTAAGTCCAATTATGCTCAAACCCCTAATTCTTGCAAAATCGTAAACAAACAGATGAATTTTGACAAATGCTCATACACAGAGATACTAGATGAAGATTAGATTCATCCCATATTTTGAAGTTCAGGATTCTGAAATGTTAGGGACACATGGACTCCCACCAAAGTCCAAGATAGTCTTTTTTTAGGGGTTTTCAGACCTTTTCTGATACTGATTCATATTGTTCCAGTAATTTCCATCTCTGCAAATCCGGAGGACAAAGGGACTAGTGCCCAAGTCCTGTAGATGCTCTTTTCTACTTTTTTCTGTCAGATCCGGGATCCTTATACTCTATAACACCACTCTACAAAATTTGACACCTGTCACTAGCAATCACAAGAGAGGGGTTGGGGGTTGTGGTGTTTAGGAGCTTTCCTTGATCAAGCCCTGGAATGGCATTCAAGCCTTTCCAACACCGTTGTTAGATAGAGAGTGTGTATCCTTGTAGGACAGAGGCAAAAACAAATGATAAATGATTTATTGAAGCACATTATATATCACCTTGGAGGTGTATCTCTCACATAGATGAAGATCCTTCACAACATGAGAAGATGAAGCTAAATCTGCAATAACAAACACAACAACAATATTATGCTCTGCAACACAATGAATGCCTTGAATGCTCTAAAATCATAAGTTTGCCAAAATCTCATAATCATCTTCTAGTCATCTTCTAGTTTACAAATGAAACCCTAAACATGCTTATATATGCATTCCCACTTTAATTTCATAATTCAAACTTAAGATGTCAACAAGGAACACCTTTAACGCTCACTTTACCAACATTCAAATTTGGGACCTTGCCAAAATAGGGTAGGACAAGGGTGCAAGCGCCCTTGTCCCAAGACCTATTGTGGGTCAGGGTTTAGGCTCTATAATTTCCCTCAAGCCCCATTTGACATGGGTTTCAGGACATTTTGTCTTGGGAGTCAGTTCTAGCATGTATGATAAAAAACAAGGGACCCAGGAGCTAAACTTAGGAGGTAAATGTCCTAGGGGGATATTTTACAACATAATATTTAGCCTCCACTTTAATGTATGTATGATCCTACAACCCATACATGCATTAAAGCATGGTCAAAACATAGCAAACACACCAGGCACTTAAAGCTAGGGCATATCTGAAGATTGAGTAACTATTTCTAGCCCCCAGTCTCAGGCATGCACTAGGAAACACATCGCAGACATGCAAAACATGGAGAAAATAGTAACATGCATGTAAAACATAGAGAAGACAGTAATAGGAATGCAAGACATGGAGAAGACACAAGAGTAGTCATGGAGAATACACTTGATATTTTTCTTTTTCATTTTCATATATATATGAATGCAGGTACATGGAAAGTAAAAATGCAACACAACCCCAAAATGTAGGAGGGGCATTTTGCCAGACCCTTGAGACTACATATGGGTGAGAAGACACACCAAACAAATCCCAAAGTGTAGGAGGGGTATTTTGCCACACCCTTGAGACTACACTTGAGAGAAAAACATGCCATACAAAATCCAAAGCATAGGAGGGGCATTTCACCACACCCTTGAGACTATGTTTGGGAGAAAACACGCCATTCAAAGCCTAACTATAGGAGGGGCATTTCACTACACCCTTGAAACTACACATGGGGGAAAACACTTGGAAGACACATGGAAAACACGAGCACCGTATAGCATGCCAAAGACATACTACACGTCTAAAACATGGCAAACAAGGTGATGGAAGGAGCTTATTGCTAAGTTCCCACCATCTCAAACATGCTACAGGCACACCTGATAGTTGGGCTTATGCCACAACAACTGCCAAAGACATGCTTAAGGGATGATAGTCTCAAATCCAACCCCGCCTACTTAGAGGACTTGAAATAAAAAAGATGTGCACTAGCTCAAGAGATACACCATCCCTGCCTCCACATAGAGATTTTGAATAAAAGGATATGCACGATATCCCGCCTCCATAGAGGGCTTTTTGAATAAAAGGATATGCATGATATCCCACCTTCGTAGAAGGCTTTTTGATTGAAATATAGATAAAGATGTGCACTCGCACTAGAGATACAACATCTCGCCTCTACAGAGGGCTTACAAAAATGCTTCGTTAGTACCAAAATCATCAGACAGTTTACCTTATATATGCCCCCACCTTAAGGTGGTTGATATTATGTACCAATATCAAGCATGTTAAGTTAGAGATAAAACATACAAGGGAACAAGAGTTTTTCACAAAGCACATGCCCCCAAAGGTGACATGTGCTTCACAATCATTGAATGTTCTCACAAACACACATAATTTGCTATGATAAACACAAGAGAGGTTAGAAATCTTTTCCTAAGATAATAACCACATCACATGATAAAAGAAATGCATGCTAACAAAATCCAAGGCTATACTAAGAATTTGGAAACCAAGTATAATTGTGGGGCTATACTACAAAAGTCTTAGAACCAAGTGTAACCAAGGCAAGACTCAAGATAAACAAAGTGCATGGAGGAGATGTATTGTTATGATTTGTTAGGAAAGATAAGACAACATAAAAATATCACATAGATTGATTCTACTATCCAAGCGTCAGATATATAAATCAACCCCATCTTCATATATGGACTAGGTCCATTTTTTATTTGCTTGTTGAAGGGACACGTGGTCTGTATCAGTATATGTTTGTTTTTCATTATCCACCAACTAGGTAGAATCACTAGGAGAAGGTAAACAATAAAATGAGAGGGGAGAACAAGTGCCTTGGGGTCATCACGTAGGAATATGCCCCCCAAGTCATCAACCACAACGCTATGCCCCTAAGGCATGATACACAACAATAAAATAGAGGAGAGAAACAATAGAAGAATGATGATACAAATAGAAGAATTGTCACAACAGAGGCAGTCTCCCAGTATCCTCAACCTTAAAAGAGTATCAAGGGTCATCCAAGGAGGCCTAAATAACACATAACACATCACGGGAGAACACAACACAAGAGAGGAGGTCACATAAAGAGCAAATAATTCTATGATACATGTGACTACTAAGGTTAGAAATACTTACCTATTGTACAATCAAAATAGTGGTTGTCGACAAGCAAATCATCATCTTCCCAATCTCAAATGCGAGAGGAAAGAGGTAAATAAGGTACAATAGCCCAACTTTTATCATTATCCTTAATTTCTCTTTCTTTAAGTTTATCTTTGTTTGGTTCAATGTTAGGTGGAATGTTTTCTTGTTGAGGTGCATTTCGTTGGGTAAAATCTTGTCTTCTCTTCCTCCTTTCCCTTTCTTGTCTATTCCTTCTTGTTTTATTGCTTATATCTCCAAATGGAGTCTCATATTTTTTGGTAGGCTTTTGTATCTCAGAGGAGGAGCTGGCCTAAATTTTATTTGCTTTGATGAAGTGCTTTGTTTTCCACTAGTAACTCTCGATCCTTGTAAGGATGACGGAGGAGGAACCTCGGCATAGATTCCATTACCTTTTGGTCTAGGAAGTTCTTCTAATGTGGGTTGTTCTTCTCTTGTTTTGAATAGGAGGCCCAGCCACTCTAGATAGTAGTTTTGCTTTGTATCATGTGTATACTAAGAAAAGTTGATATCTTCATGGTTTGGGTTCTCTATTCGGTCGTGGCCAAAAGTAAAGAAGAGTAAAGTTGTTTTGAGTAACCATGGGCTGCCATGTATTATGATGAATAGTGCATACCTGTCCATGTAAAGGAAAATTTATGCATTTGTGAATTGTTGAGGGGACAAAATTCATATCCTTGAGCCATGGATGTCCTAATTTTATGTGCAAGGGGTTGGATGAAGGGATGACATCAAATAATTTTTCTATGGCTTTATCATGTACCGTAACCAATAAGGATATCTTCCCATAAGTAGGAATAAAGGATCCAATATGTGTCTTAATCATTATATCCGTAGGTTCATAATATTCTTGTATCAATTCATGTGAAAAGAGGAACTCTTTCATTGCTACATTTGTCATGCAATTAGGATCTATAAGTTTTCCATGCACAGGAACCTCCATTACATTCATTGTAATATAGAGAGGTCCTTCGATATCTCCCATTGTTCTATCATGGGGTGTAAATGTTATTTCATGTTCAGGAGTCTTTCTTTTCAAATAAGACCTAGGAGGAACCCTGGCATTATTGTTACGATAAGAAGCCATGTAATGTAAGATTATTTGACCCTAAAGCACTTGTCTTAGGGAAGTAGGTACTAAGAGACTCATAGGGTCCACAACAAACCAAGTGAGTAGAATGAAATAATGCCACACTAAGGCAATATGGATGGTTTGCAAGTTTGTTTAAAGCAAGTGTATACAACTCCTAGTGTTGAAATACACAATGTGTAATTAAAAGCATGCAAGTTTTCAAGCAAAAGTGCAAAATGATGTGAAATTTTCAAATGAGCAATGTATGTGTTAGTGGAAATATTGTCAATAGTATTAAACTACTAATAATCCAATAATCTCAATGAAATATGATGCAAATCACATAAACAAAGAAATTTTACCTTGAAGACTGATTTAGCTCAAACCTTCCATTGTTCACCTATCTTGTATTGATCTTGTTGATGAATATAGCTCTCAGATGTGTGCTTCCTTGCTATTTGAAGATGACAATACTTGAATGGTTGTATGTCGGATAAAATGCAATGAAGATTACCTACAATGCAACTATTGTGAGGATGAGGGATGGATGATTGAAGCCATGGTTTTATGGATATGAAGATAATGGATACAAAATGCAAAGAGCAATATGGATGCTTTACCAAAGGCACGCTAGAATTTCTACATAGTAACTTTGCTATAGCTTGTGTGTTGTAGAATGAGGGAATGAGCTTCCTTTTATAGGCCAAGGAGGGGGCCAAATCCATGTGTCAAGATCTCAACGGTGGAGACTTGGTCTAGTGACATGTAGGGTGAGGATTGAATTAGTTGAGATTAGGGAGAGAAAGAGGGAAGATGTTCCTCTCACCTTGACATGGTGGAGAGAAAGGTGTGACATGAGTCCACATGTCACAAGGCTCACAATGACCAAAGAGAGAAGGTCAAACAAGGAGATCATGTTTGTAGGGAGGTTGGAAATATTATAGGGACTATGGAACAAGTGTCACAAAGTGCCCCTTTGATCATGGTGACATGGAGAGACCATGCCCTTTGGAATAGGGTTGGTTGGAGGAAGAATAAGGCATGTGGGTGAGAGAAAAAGGATTAATTAAATATTAATATATTTAATTACATGTGCAAGGTGATGAGGTGGACATATGAGGTGGCTTGGATGACATGGAATAGAAGACTTTTTGACTTTGGAATAAGATGATTTGAGATAAATAATTTGATTATTATTTAATTAGGGATGACATTATAATAATAGGTTTAATTGACTTAATTAAATAAATTGATATTTATTTAATATTTGAACTATTGAGGATGAACGTTAATCAAATAGATAAATTGATAAATTTATTAAATGATAGAAGAATGGAAATTAAATAAATAATAAATATTTAGTTAATTTGTCTTTGCCATTTTTAGGTGTATACAGTATGTATGAATGCAAGATCATATTTCAAAATATTTTCAACACCTATGCAAGGAAATAGATGCAAAACTATGCTTATGTATGACCTAAAATGCTTAATTTTTTTGCTTTTTTCAATGTAAATGTTCTGAAATACAAAAGTAAGATGCAAATACATACAATGTAGAAACACTACAGTCCAAAATTAGATTTGAAAGAGTGTTCAAAAGAGTAGTAAAATCTGAAACAAGATTTTAACCACAAACCCTAGCTATTGCAAAGACTAGGTTATATGAAAAATGCACAATTTTAAGCAAAGTCTAACAAATGAAGTATGAAAATACAATACAAATGATTATAGAATGATGTACTACTGTAATTTATAATATATTTGATGCAAATATCAGATATTTAAATGGTTTAGATAAAATGCAATGCAAATACTATAAACTATGTCAAAATCTAAGCCTAGGATACTTGATTTTTTTCAAATTTTTCAATTTTTTTTGTAAATTTTCAAATGCAATATGATGATAATGAAATGCATGAATGAAAATTTGAATTATAACACTCAGCAAGGTGTAAAATTCAATAAAAACATGGGTTCAACAAAATGTTATGTAGAAAAAGGGGGAAGGTGGAATTGGTTTGATGTATAGTTTAAATCCTCCTTTCACTACACACATTCAAGGACATTTAACTGAGTTGAATCACAACTTCTACAAGAGGATTCACCTATAGGTTTGTTGTCACTTGTAATGATAGGGAAATTTAGAAATTGATGATTATTGCATTAATTTAAGTCCAATTGTGCTCAAAACCCTAATTATTGCAAAATTGTAAACAAACGGATGAATTTTGACAAATGCTCTCACACAAAGATACTAGATGAAGATTAGATTCATACCAGATTTCAAAGTTTAGGATTATGAAATGTCAAGGACACAAGGACTCTCACCGAAGTCCAAGATAGTCTTTTTTGTCTATGGTTTCTAGACCTTTTCCAATACTGATTCACATTGTTCCAGTAATTTCTAGCTCTGTAAATCTGGAGGACATAGGGACTAGCGCCCAAGTCCTATAGATGCTTTTTTCTACTTTTTTCTATCAGATCTGGGATCCTTATACTCTGCAACACTCTACAAATCCACTCCACAGACTTTGACACCTATCACCTGCAATCATAAGAGAGGGGTTGGGGGTTGTGGTGTTTAGGAGCCTCGGTCAAACCTTGGAATGGCATTCAAGCCTTCCAACACCCTTGTTAGATAGAGAGTGCGTATCCTTGCAGGACAAAGGAAAAAAAATGATAAATGATTGATTGAAGCACAAATATATATCACCTTGAAGGTGTAGCTCTCACATAGATGAAGATCCTTCACAACATGAGAAGATAAATCCAAATCTGCAATAACAAACATAACAACAATATTCTACTTTGCAACATAATGAATGCCTTGAATGCTCTAAAATCATAAGTTTGCTAAAATCTCATAATCATCTTCCAGTCATCTTATAATTTACAAATGAAACCCTAAACATGCTTATATATGCATTCCCTCTTTAATTTTGTAATTCAAACTTAAGATGTTGGCAAGGAACACCTTTAACGGTCACTTTACTGACATTCAAATTTGGGACCCCACCAAAATAGAGAAAGACAAAAGTGTGAATGCCCTTTTCCTAGGACATATTTTGGGTTAGGGTTTAGGCTCTACAATGTCCCTCAAGCCCCATTTGACATGGGTTTTAGGTCATTTTGTCTTGGGAGTCGGTTCTAACATGCATGATCAAAAACAAGGGACCCGAGAGCTAAAGTTAGGAGGTAAAAGTCCTAGGGGGACATTTTATAACATAACAACAACATACTAAACTTAGATTCTGAACTGCATAACCATATCTTCAAATGCAGAGGAATGCAAAGGAATGTGGAGCATTTTCCCAAGCAGTCTCCAAAAGTCTTCATCAACTTCTGGAGACCACAACCTTCTTGTGACAACTCATACATCCTTAAAAACATACATCCTAGTGCTTCTAGTTCCCATCTTAAGGTGTCATCTTGATACTTCTAATTCCCATCTTAATGTGTCATCTTAATACTTCTAATTCCCATCTTAATGTGTCATCTTGATACTTCTAATTCCCATCTTAATATGTCATTTTGATGCTTCTAATTCCCATCTTAATATATCATCATGCTTAATACTACATTAACCAAGGCATGACATCCAACCATGAACTTTAGCAACCACATCACATCCAACATCAACAACATATCAGACAGCCCAAAATGAGTGCTGAAAAGAGTGTTACAACCACATCAGTGACAACCCAAATTGAGTGTTGACATCAATGACAACCACATCACAACCTTAGGTAACATATGTGCAACACTCTTTCCTTCATGATTTGTGTTAGAATTCCATGCTACTTTGGATTTGCCTCTACCCTCCTAGGGTATGCATTCTTTATCAATCATCTTTGCTATTGTGGAGGTGGAAATACCATTCACAGGGCTTGACTGAGGCAAGCTCCTAAATAGAACCCAACCTTTTCCCTCTTTTCATGTGTACAGGTCAAATGGATAGGTTTCAGAAGGTGACATCTGAGAAGAAGACTAAGCTTGTTGGTATAGACCTGACAGGGTTTGTAGTTTCTAGAAACCCTAGTTTGGGACCAAGGTGCCCAAGTGTTCTTGTCCTAGGCATTCTGACCTCTGAGAAAAGATTTTGAATTGTCTTCTAATCTCTATTGTCCATTTGGTTGTTGGGTTTCAGGTACCGACAATTTATTTCACTCAGATCTTTACTAACTAGGGTTTTATGTCTTGATCCTAGCTTGATTGATTGGATTTGGGTTAATTGCTTCTCTATACAATAAAAGAGCAGAACCCTTGTAGTTTGGATCTCCTTCTAAGGTAGAAGACAAGCTTGGTTTGTGCCCCCAATGTTTTGTAGAAGAGGGTTTGACCTAGTTTCATCCATTGAGCTAGTCTCTCTTTTCTACACTACAGAGACATTTGAGAAAAATCTAGCTAGATATAAGAAATTGCATGAAGAATTATTAGACATATTTATTTAAGATAATGTACATTTCTTTCATTCATGTCATGCCCGCATTTCCCATGCGGTCATGACACACAACACATGTGTCATGTCCACATTTGCCATGTGGTCATGACATGAATTGCAAAAAAAATTTCTACCGATCCTTAGGAACCCCCTCGCATGCATCTGCGTGCTCAATGGCAATACGCATAAGGCGTAAACATGTTAACATAATTCAGGGAAGTGCGGTGTCCCATGCAGTCCCCTGCATGATGATAGTCGTCTAGGGGGTATGTGACACAAAGTGTGTCACTTTTAGGGTTAGACTAATTTTAATCTGAACCCTAAGTTTCCTAGGTGTGAAGATGATTCCACTAGCATCGAAACCTAACTCTAATTCAGGTCCAAAAGAAAACAAGATAATGATTATGTAAAATGGCATGATGGATGCATGATTAAAGTGGAATGATGGAATGAAAATTAATAAAATATCATAAAATTAAAACCCTAGAAATCTAGAAAAAATTTGACAGCATAACACGTTTTTAAAAATTTAAAAAAAAAAATTTTAAAATACAAACTCTAATGAGAAATTAAATAAAATTTAATATTAAAAATCTAAACTTAAGAACAAATTTTAAACAATTTAAATTAATGAAATAAATATCCTGCCAAGGTTAAATAATTGACCTTGCAAAAAGAATAAAATTTCAAAAAGAATATAATAAAATAATAACAAACATCAAATTGGATTTCAAAATTGAGTCCATTAATAAATATAATTTTGGCAATTACATTTATTAACGAACTCAAAATAATGAGGAGGAAGAAGGTTAAAATACTCCTTCCTGTAAAATAATAATAAAATCACTAGAAAAATAAAAATAATAAATTCACGCAAGGGAAAAATAATAGAAGTAATTATCCCAACTAAAACGAATTAAATACAAAGGAAATAGTCTCCCCAATTAAAATAAACATAATCCCTCCAAGATCAAATTAATTTCCTAAAGTAATAAAGAAAAAAGCAATTACCAATTAAAATAAAACAAATTGAGGGAACACAAGAAATGAAATAGGGCAAAGCAAAATAGAGGGTTTAAAGAAATAAATATAGAACAAATCCCACATAGAAATCCCCTCAATAAAAATAATGTTTTTTCAAAATGGAAAGGCCCTAATTATTTTTATTCTAATATTTTCTACCTTCCTTGCTGCCCTAATTCCATTTTATTATTGTTTTCTACTTTCATTGTTGCCCTAATTTCCTAATCTCATCCTTTCTTGTTTTCTTTTGTGTTGTTTTGTCTTCCACTTGTTTTGCAGGTTTAGGGTTTGAAGGAAGAATCCATAGCCGCCATAATTTAATAACCAGAGGTATAAAATTTCTTATTACACCCCGTAGGGTTCTTCCTATATATTTTTTTGTTTTTGAGTTTATATATATATATATATATATATATATATATATATATATATATATATATATATATATATATATATATATATATATATATTAACAATGCAAATGTTATAAAACAAGTTCATGTTGCAGGGTTATTTAGGAAGGGTGTAGCACCGCCGCCACCGCCGACTATGGTGGATGTGTGAAGGGGCCAGAGGAGGGGGAGGAGCTGCAGTGAGGAGTTAGAAGTCTAAGGAATGACGTGGATGGGAGCTTGAAGTGGAGTAAGAGGGTGGGAGGCAACGTGGGGAGCGGTGAGTATAGGGGTTTGGGGCGCAGTTGTTTGGTGTGCAAAGAATGGTGGGGTGGGGGTTCCAACCCCCTCCCCACACCCTAAACTAAAACAAGGCAGCGGGGGGGGGTCTGTACCCCCACCCAACGTTTTTTCTTTTATTTAATCACAAATTACTACCAATAAAACCACAGTCACTTGGGATTTTGATTTCTCTATTTTTTTTTCATTTAAGATAAATTTCGTTTCATATATATATATACTTTCCTAGAAGGATACTTACAGTTTACAAAAAAAATAATCATAGTATTTATATTTCTTCTCCCTATTGTTGTATATAAATATATATGTATACACTTATTATATATATATATAAGTGTATATACATATTATAATATACACAACAAAAAATGTAGTAAATAAATTTTCTTCTATATTTTTCTGTATATACACAGTGGTAAAGGACAATAAAATGACAGCAATAGATTTGTGAAAGAATAAAGCAACCAAGTATATTTATATGTTTATATATATACGTAAATATGTTCATTCCCATAGCATTCATTTTCTCAAAACATTGATAAATAATAGAATACTAACATTCTCATTTAACTCCAATCATTTTTTTTTTAATACTAACATTTCATTTTTGAATCAAAATAAATACCCTAGTATTAAGTCTCTTTTTGAACCTATATGAATAGAAATATATTTTTTTTGTTTTGAAATAAACCTATATGGTAAAATAAGCATTCTCTTTTAATTTTTCTACAGCAACTAATAACATAACCTTCAAAGTAATAATCAGATAACTATTCTCAAAATTTCTCTTTCTTATATGCAATAAAATATAAACAGCAACTTATGCATATTTCTCTCTTTTTTTAGAAACAATGACAGCAATGTAAATAAATTTCCTCTTTGCAAAGGATAAATGACAGCAAGAAAATCAACTCTTGTATTTCTCTAAAACACACAAACTCCTCAATATAAGAATAGACAGTTTTTTTTTGAATAAAATAGAAAGGATATTTACATTACAAGACTCATAACAGCCAACTCCATAAGTATAATAAACTAAAAAAAATAAATACAATAGCGCCACAAAGGCCATGGCTACAATAGCCAACACAAAGAACTATAGGAACACAAAAATAGACTCCTCTCAACTTCATTCTTCATTTAAACACCTACAAATAAAACACAACAAAAAGAACAACCCAGCCACTTTAAAATGCCCTCCTCCCTACCATAGACCTGCAAGATGGTCACCCCCGAGCTAGGGAGGTAGGGATTCACACGGGTGCAAACACTCAACAACAAGAATCAAACAACATCAACACAAAAATCAGCCCCAAGGATAAACACATAACTCAACTCATGAAAATGAGTTTGATGGGGGTAGGGAATGGACCCCTCTACTTCAAAGGCCACCCAAAATACTAAAATACCAATCTTATGGCCTCAAGCCAAAAATCTCCAAAACCACAACTCTCCAAATATCACAAAACAACCTCCATGGCACTCTTGCCATTCAAATAATCTCCACAACAAGTAAAAGCCCTCAAGGCATAATTAACACAATATGGGAGTGACCTCAAGGAGGTTCCTTTCCCCTACCCCAAACAAGTTGAGCCTTATCTCCTAATGGTGGTGCTCTCAACATACTCCCATCCCACACAAAAATAATGAAACAACAACCAACAAACTACAAACACATCACAATAAATAAGCAAGGGGAAAGAATAAATACATGAGGCTTACCTTCAAAAGCCCTATAATGGAAGCATGTTTGGTGATGAGCTTCAATCTTCTCCAAACCTTCCAACCTCCAAGAATTCCTCTAACTTTCCCAAAAATTGCTCAAAAATAGAAAGAAACTCCAAAATGCAAGAGCCCCACACTCCTTAACAAGAGGAGATAATATAGGCCATCAATTTTGGCCTTAAGGAATGAGAAGGTGACACTTGTCACCTTCTCCTTCCTCCTCTAATGCCACTTGCAAGGGAGAGGAAGTGTGAGGATGACAAGTGTCATCCTCCAATTCCATCTCAATCCCCACCTTATCCACTTGTGCTCTCACACATGCGTGAGAAAACAAGGGGTGAGGTGGCATTCCCATTCAAACCTCCAAGAGGATAAGGGATGCCATATGGCATCCTATTATTCTCTCAAAGAGCCATCTCCCTCCAAGATCTTCTCACATGTGTGTGAGAGTCTTGGAGGAAGATCCCATGTACTTGGGAGTCTTGGAGACCTCCCAAGTCCTCCTAGAGAAGGGATTCCCAAAGCATGGGAAGGGAGATGAGTCTTTCCCAAAGCATGACTCATCTCCCACCTTATCTAAATTCAAATTTCGTCACTTTGACCAAACCATAGTTTAGAGTGACCAAAAGTGAGTTTATCCAAGCGTTAGTTAGTCAAAATTGACCCTAGACCCATGGGTAACCACCTAGGGTAGATTTTGAGACACTAAGGTTCACCAAGGGGGTCATAAATCCACTTTAAATGGCCTCAAAAATAAAATAATTACCAATTGGTGTAAGTCAATAAAAATTATACAACACTTAATATTAATTAATTAAACAAGGGGGTACTAGGCCAAAATGATAAAATTTAAATCAAGCACTTAAATCAACATTAAATTTCAAATGTGATCCTCATCCCTCTTGGGAATGGATTGGTTTCACAGGGAATAACATAGTGTGAATTCTACCTCCAATTTCCTGTGGCTTGGGAATGTAAACCTGCACACCTCGATCAAGTGTCAATCATATCATGATAATCATAGCCAAAGCAACTGGAATTAAATTCATGCCATAGAATACAACAATAATCATCAATAACATAATTCTAGATTAAACTGCATTTTCCTATCACATGTCAAATAATCCTCATCACATAAATAACTAGAAATCACATCACAAAACATCATCTAATATATCTCATATGTCGAATCACAAAATAGCATCAAAATATGATCAAATCGAATCACCATATGTCTAATCAATGTCATGTCAAAATCAGGAGACATAATCAAATCTGCATAATGAAACCATAGTCTCTAAAAATCTGATAATGTCATCAACTAAAATGCATAATGATCAAACTAAGGAAGGAAAAATAATCAGCCTCACATCCTCCCCCCTAAGACTAAACTTCCTCTTGGAAGTCGTCAAAAAAGTGAGGATAGAGTGACCTCAAACTAGCTACATCCTCCCAATCGCTATGACCTCATCATAATGATCCCACTGGACCCTAACCTAGTCCAGCTCTTGACCTCAAAGGCCCAGCATCCAATGAGCCAATATGTGAATTAGCTCCAAAGCCAATTGCCCATCTACCTCTACCTGTAGAGCACTCTAGTCCAGTACGTGAGATAAATCAGATATATATCACCTCAATACATAAATATGAAAGACATTGTAGATACGTGACAGGCTAGGTGGCAAAGCTAGACAATAGGCAACAGGTCCTATCCGCTCCAACATCTCAAAAGGTCCTACAAATTGTGGTGTGAGCTTAGATCCCTTTCCATAACAAATTAGACTCTTGTGTGGCCGCACTCTAAGGAATATCCTGTCACCCACTAAGAAGGTTTGATCAGTCCTCTTAGCATCAGCATACTTCTTCTATCTATCCTATGCCTCCTAAAGTCTCTGCCTAATTAGTGTGACCTGCTACTTCATATCCTGAACTAGCTCTAGACCAATGGCAACTTTGTCCTCTATCTGATCCCAACTTAGTGGTGTCTTGCATGGTTTGTCATATAAAGCCTAGAAAGGAGGCATACCCAATGAGCTGTGATGCCCATTATTGTAGGCAAACTCAACTAGATACAGATACTCCTCCCATCTAGAATGATGGTCCATAACATACATATGAAGCATGTCCTCCAACACCTGATTCGCTCACTCTGTCTGCCCATCTGTCTCAGGATGATAAGTGGAGCTAAAGTTGAGTTGTGTGCCCAACACCTGCTGTAAGGCTCTCCAGCATGTTAAAGTGAATACAGAATCTCTGTCCAAAATGATGCGGCGAGGTACTCCATGTAATCTCACAATATCATCTAAAAAGACTCTCACCACTACTGGTGCATTGTACGTCGTGCGTACAGGTGAGAAATGTGCCACCTTGGTCAACTTGTTGACTGTCACCATGATGGCATCATGGCGACACAAAGACATAGGAAGACCAACAATGAAATCCATGGAAATGGTGTCGGTATCTCATGTGGGTATAGAAAACCCACTAGATGCTAATGCTCAGCCTTGACCCTCTAGCACTCAAGGCATCGAGCAACAAACTCTGTAATATCTCGTCTCATACCCGCCCAATGGTATAGCTGTCGTAGGTCGGCATGCATCTTCTTCACCCCTGGATGTACCGCATATGGTGCTCTGTGAGCCTCTAATAACACTACAGTATGTAGGTCACTTGTGCGGGGTACATAGATGTGCTGTCGATGACGAAGTAACCCATCTGCCTCAAGTAAATACCCTGCAAACTTGCCCACAAGGGCCCTCTGTGAACTGATCTCTCGCTGCACCTCAAGAAACCACTAATCCTCTGGTAGATGCTGAATAATGTGTCCTCTCAAGTCCACACTCAGAGTCAAGGTCAAGAGCTCGTGGTGCCTTTGACTCAATGCGTCAACAACCACGTTCTCCTTCCCTTTTATGTAGTGGACATCAAAGTCATACTCACAAAGAAATTCCATCCAACGCCGCTGACGAGCATTTAAATTCAGCTATGTAAAGATATACTGAAGACTATGGTGATCTGAATGGAGCTCAAAGTGATGACCTAATAAGAAATGTCTCCAACAAACTAGAGCATGAACCACTGCCGCTAACTCCAAGTTGTGCGTGGGGTAGTTCAGCTCATGGGTCTTGAGCTTTCGTGACTCATACGTGATCACTCTACCACCCTACATAAGTACGGCTCCCAATCCCTCAAGTGATGCATCCATGCAAACCATAAAATCTACTGTAGGATCAAGAACCGCTAAAATGGGAGCACTAGTAAGATGCTCCTTGAGGACCCCGAAGGCCCTCTCACATTGCTCAGTCCATAAAAAGCTCTTCCCTTTCTGCTAAAGGGAAGTGATGGGGTGCACTATCTAATAAAAGCCCTCAACAAAGCTACGGTAATAACCAGCTAACCCCATAAAACTCCTTACCTCTGTCACACTGGTGAGTGCTGGCCAATCCCTAATAGCCCTAATCTTCAATGGATCTACTGAGATTCCATCCCTAGATAGGATATGCCCCAAATACTGAACCTCTGTCCTAAAAAATACACACTTCACCAAGTTCCCATAAAGATTCTGCTCCCTCAAACACTATAGAACTTGACGTAGGTGCTCCTCATGCTCCTCCTCAGTCCATGAATAGATCAAAATGTCATTGAGGAAAATGATCACAAACCAATCCAAATAGGTACGGAACACGCTGTTCATGAGACTCATGAACACTGCAGGGGCGTTCGTCAAGCCGAAGGGGACCACAGTGAAATCATAGTGGCCATGTCAAGTTTCGAAGGTGGTCTTATGGATGTCCACCTTTGTGATACATAGCTGATGATAACCAGACTTCAGGTCAATCTTAGAGAACACCTTGGCTCCTTGCATCTGATTGAAAAGATTGTTAATCCTGGGTAGAGGATAATGGTTCTTCACCATCACCTTATTCAACTACCTATAGTCCATGCACAATCAAAGAGACCCATCCCTCTTCTTCACGAAGATGACAGGAGCACCCAAGGTGAAATGCTTGGTCAAATGTGCCCCTTCTCAAGCAAGTCCTCCAACTGTAACTTAAGCTCTGTGAGCTCATGTGTGGTCATCCTATAGGGTGCATGAGACACTGGCTCGACACCCGACACTAAGTCAATGTGAAAGTCTACCTCATGACAGGGTAGCATCCCTGGTAACTCTACTGGAAACACATCAGCAAACTCTCTAAGGATGGGATGATCATCCAAAGATGCCTCAGGCTCATCATCTGATCTATCACTCACGGTGATGGTGAACATCTAGCATCCCTTCTGCATGTAGTGCTTAAGCTGCTAAATGGATATCATACGCGCTATTGTGGGCTTCAGAATGCCCACTATCTCAACTGATGTATCATGATCGTCTAAGCAGTTGATCACCTTTCGGTGACAATCTAGTTTGGCACGATGAGCTGCAAGCCAATCCATACCCAACACCACATCGTAGGATCCTAATGTCATAACTCTAAGGTCACATACTGTGGCAAAGTCTCCCAAAGAAATCTCACAGTCATAGACTAAGGCATCTACTATCATCTTGGCCCTTGAGGCCAACTCAACCACCCACCTATCACCCTACGTAGAGGCCACCAGACTGCAACGCTCCACTAATGATGGAGATATGAAAGAGTCAATAGCACAGAATCAAAGAGAATAGAAATGGGGATACCCCCTATCATACATGACATCTCAATCACTGATGCCTAAAAATTAGCCTAGCGATTATCAACCACTGGGAACATACGGTGGGATCTACCCACATCTCCAATAGTCTACTCAGATCCTCCTGCACAAGGCTATCCCCTTGTTGTAAAACCCTGTGGACACTCTTTGGCTAGGTGTCTTGCTCCACCATAAACATAACATAGGCCCCTAGCCTGTACCTTCCCAATCTGAGTCCTACTCGACTGTTGTTGTCCTAGTCTACCAGTAGACCCCTGTGAGCCCCTATATGACTGTTGCAACCTCGCGAGTCCCGCAGGTGGTCCCTGCTACCTCTGATCTCTGCATGGGCCCTACTACTACTAACCTCTATTATGTGCCCCATGTGCCCTCTGCTGTGTCCAGCTCTCTACTGTTGCTGTGGTTACTACTGTTGTGGGGGCCTAGGAGGTAAGGGTGCGGAACTAAATCCTCCCCTATGAGGTGGTTGTGATGGTCTGCGAAAACTCTATTGATGTTGTTGCTGCCCACGATCCTAAAACTGAGGACATGAACTCTACCCTCATCCCTGAATCTCCTGAGTGATATATGCCTTCTTGGTAGCATCACTCAAAGTCTGGGGGTCTGCCATACGAATAGGCCCTGCTATGATGTGGTTCAGTCCTCTGATAAACTTATGAACCAAGAGTTTCTCATCGTGGAGATACTCCGCATAACGAGATAACTCAGTAAATCTACCCTCATACTGTGCCACTATAAGTCCCCTCTGCTAAAGGTCATGAAAATCATCTATACGACGCTACCTGTAATGATCTGATAAGTATCATGCATTGAAGTGCTCAATAAAGGTCTCCCATGTGAGAGTGTCTAATGAAAGGTGATGCTTGCACTCCTTAGTGCGCCACCAAGTAGTTGTTACATCTCGCAACAGGTGTACTACCACACGGGCCTTTGTGTTGCCCTCGTAAGTAGGCAACACGAAGCATCTGTCTAAGCTGATGAGTTAGGCCTCTGCCTCAGCTCCCTCTGTGGTCTCGATGAAAGTAAGAGGGTTCAGCCTCAACAAATCCCTAATGGAATCTCCTCTATCTTTGTACCCTCTGATTGGTGCATCTATGTAATAGTCATAAGGTCTGTGAACAATGTTCTCTACTCGTACTGTCTCATCATGCTTAGCATGACATGGAGAGCTCTTGCTACAGGCCCTGTCAGCCAAACCAACCTCCTCTGCCATCATCTCTGGCACCTCAACGTAAGGCTCCACACGTGGTGCCCCTCGTGATTCAACGTGGGTCTCCACACGTGGCTCAACATGAGACTCTACTCATGGCTCCATGTGTGGCTCCTTTTGTGGATCCTCGCAGGGCTCTACACATGGCTCTACATGCAGCTCAACACGTGGCTCTACACATGGCTCAGCTACAGCCGGTGGAAGCCTATCTAAAACTACCTATAAAGCCTATAATATCTATGGCCCAATATCTGGTAGGGTCAGTGGTGCCTGTTGTGCCTGTAGGACTAGCTGATCCTGTCCCTCAGCTGAAGAGTCAGTGTGCACCTCGGGGGGTGGAGTGTGGTGAGACTGCACTCGCTGAACTCATCAGGGAGGCATCCTACAAAAATGAGGTAACCACAAAATTAATCAAAGTTGCGGAAATAATAGTATGCCCTAAGCAAGCCTAGTATTTAAACTTAGGCTCTAATATCAAATGTCATGCTTGCATTTCCCATGCAGTCACAAAACACAACACACATGTCATGTCCACATTTGCCATGTGGTCATGACATGAATTACAAAAAACTTTTCTACTGATCCCTAAGAACCCCCTCACATGCATCTGCATGCTCGGTGGCAATATGCATAAGGCGTAAACATGTCAACATAATTTGGGGAGGTGCGTTGTCCCACATAGTCCCCTGCGTGATGATAGCCGTCTAGGGGGTATGCGACATGAAGTGTGTCACTTTTAGGGTTAGACTGATTTTTAATTTGAACCTTAAGTTTCCTAGGTGTGAAGATGATTCTGCTAGCATCGAAACTTAACTCTAATTCAGGTCCAAAAGAAAATGAGATAATGATTAAGTAAAATGGCATGATGGACGCATGATTAAAGTGGAATGATGGAATGAAAATTAATAAAATATTGTAAAATTAAAACCCTAGAAATCTAGGAAAAATTTGATAGCATAACGCATTTTTAAAAATTGAAAAAAACAAATTTTAAAAATTCAAACTCCAATGAGAAATTAAATAAAATTTAATATTAAAAATCTAAACTTAAGAATAAATTTTAAACAAGCTAAATTAACAAAATAAATATCCTGCCAAGGTCAAATAATTGACCTTGTAGAAAGAATAAAATTTCAAAAATAATATAATAAAATAATAACAAACGTCAAATTAGATTTCAAAATTGAGTCCGTCAATAAATATAATTTCGGCAATTACATTTATTAACGAACTCAGAATAATGAGGAGGAAGGAGGTTAAAATACTCCTTCCCATAAAATAATAATAAAATCACTAGAAAAATATAAATAATAAATTCACACAAGGGAAAAATAATAGAAGTAATTATCCCAACTAAAATGAATTAAATACAAAGGGAATAGTCTCCCCAATTAAAATAAAAATAATCCCTCCAAGATCAAATTAATTTCCCAAAGTAATAAAGAAAAAAGCAATTCCCTAATTAAAATAAAACAAATTGAGGGAACACAAGAAATGAAATAGGGCAAAGCAAAATAGAGGGTTTAAAGAAATAAATATAGAACAAATCCCACATAGAAATCCCCTCAATAAAAATAATGTTTTTTTCAAAATGGAAAGGCCCTAATTATTTTTATTCTAATATTTTCTACCTTCCTTGCTGCCCTAATTCCATTTTATAATTGTTTTCTACTTTCATTGTTGCCCTAATTTCCTAATCTCATCCTTTCTTGTTTTCTTTTGTGTTGTTTTGTCTTCCACTTGTTTTGAAAGTTTAGGGTTTGAAGGAAGAATCCATGGCCACCATATTATAATAACCAGAGGTATAAAAAAATTTATTACACCCCGTAGGGTTCTTCTTCCTATATATTTTTTTGTTTTTGAGTTATATATATACATATATATATATATATATATAAATATATATATACATATATATATATATACATATATAAACATATATATATATTAACAATGCAAATGTTATAAAATAAGTTCATGTTGCAAGGTTATTTAGGAAAGGCGTAGCGCCGCTACCACCGCCAACTGTGGTGGAAGTGTGAAGGGGCCAGAGGAGGGGGAGGAGCTGCAGTGAGGAGTCATAAGTCTAAGGAACGACGTGGATGGTAGCTTGAAGTGAAGTAAGAGGGTGGGAGGCCACGTGGGGAGCAGCGAGTATAGGGGTTTGAGGCGCGGTTGTTTGGCACTATTTGTTTAGCGCGCGGAGAATGGTGGGGAGGGGGTTGGAACCCCCACCCACACCCCTAGATGTGGGTGGGGGTTCCAACCCCCTCCCCACACCCTAAACTAAAACAAGGCAGCGAGCGGGGGTCTGTACCCCAACCCAACATTTTTTCTTTTATTTAATCACATATTTCTACCAATAAAACCACAGTCGCTTGGGATTTTGATTTCTCAATTTTTTTTGGTTTAAAATAAATTTCGTTTCAACTATATATATATATATATATATATATATATATATATATATATATATATATATATATATATATATATATATATATACTTTCCTAGAAGGATACTTACAGTTTATAAAAAAACAATCACAATATTTATATTTCTTCTCCCTATTGTTGTATATAAATATATATGTATACACTTATTTTATATATATATATAAGTGTATATACATATTATAATATACATAGCAAAAATGTAGTAAATAAATTTTCTTCTATATTTTTTTGTATATACATAGTGGTAAAGAACAATAAAATGATAGCGATAGATTTGTAAAAGAATAAAGCAACCAAGTATATATATATACGTAAATATGTACATTCCCATAGCATTCATTTTCTCAAAACATTGATATAAATAACAGAATACTAACATTCTCATTTAACTCCAATCTTTTTTTTTTTAATACTAACATTTCATTTTTGAATCAAAATAAATACCCTAGTATTAAGTCTCTTTTTGAACTTATATGAACAAAAATATTTTTTTTGTTTTGAAATAAACCTATATGGTAAAATAAGCATTCTCTTTTAACTTTTCTATAGCAACTAATAATATAACCTTCAAAGTAATAATCAGATAACTATTGTCAAAATTTCTCTTTCTTATATGCAATAAAATATAAACAACAACTGATGCATATTTCTCTTTTTTTTTAGAAACAATGATAGCAATGTATATAAATTTCCCCTTTGCAAACGATAAATGATAGCAAGAAAATCAACTCTTGTATTTCTCTAAAACACACAAACTCCTCAATATAAGAATAGACAATTTTTTTTTTAATAAAATAGAAAGGATATTTACATTACAGGACTCATAATAGCCAACTCCATGAGTATAATAAACTAAAAAAAATACAATAGGGCTACAAAGGCCATGGCTCCAACAGCCAACACAAAGAATTATAGGAACACAAAAATGGACTCCTCTCAACTCCATTCTTCATTTAAACACCTACAAATAAAACACAACAAAAAGAACAACCCATCCACTTCAAAATGCCCTCCTCCCTACCATAGACCCGCAAGTGGGTCACCCCTGAGCTAGGGAGGTAGGGATTCACATGGGTGCAAACACTCAACAACAAGAATCAAACAACATCAACACAAAAATCAGCCCCAGGGATAAACACATAACTCAACTAATGAAAATGAGTTTGATGGGGGTAGGGAATGGACCCCTCTACTTCAAAAACCACCCAAAATACTAAAATACCAATCTCATGGCCTCAAGCCAAAAATATCCAAAACTACAACTCTCCAAATATCACAAAATAACCTCCATGGCACTCTTGCCATTCAAATAATCTCCACAACAAGTAAAAGCCCTCAAGGCATAAATAACACAATATGGGAGTGACCTCAAGGAGGTTCCTTTCCCCTACCCCAAACAAGTTGAGCCTTACCTCCAAATGGAGGTGCTCTCACCATACTCCCATCCCACACAAAAATAATGAAACAACAACCAACAAAACTACAAACACATCACAATAAATAAGCAAGGGTAAAGAATAAATACATGAGGCTTACCTTCAAAAGCTCTATAATGGAAGCATGTTTGGTGATGAGCTCCAAGATTCTCCAAACCTTACAACCTCCAAGAATTCCTCTAACTTTCCCAAAAATTGCTCAAAAATAGAAAGAAACTCCAAATGCAAGAACCCCACACTCCTCAACAAGAGGAGATAATATAGGCCATCAATTGTGTCCTTGAGGAATGAGAAGGTGACACTTGTCACCTTCTCCTTCCTCCTCTAATGCCACTTGCAAGGGAGAGGAAGTGTTAGGATGACAAATGTCATCCTCCAATTCCATCTCAATCCCCACCTTATCCACTTGTGCTCTCACACGTGTGAGAGAACAAGTGGTGAGTTGGCATTCCCATTCAAACCTCCAAGAGGATAAGGGATTCCATATGGCATCCTCTTATTCTCTTAAAGAGCCATCTCCCTCCAAGATGCTCCCACATGTGTGTGAGAATCTTGGAGGAAGATCCCACATACTTGGGTGTCTTGGAGACCTCCCAAGTCCTCCTAGGGAAGGGATTCCCAAAACTTGGGAAGGGAGATGAGTCTTTCCCAAAGCATGGGAAGGGAGATGAGTCTTTCCCAAAGCATGACTCATCTCCCACCTTATCTAAATTCAAATTTCGTCACTTTGACCAAACCATAGTTTAGAGTGACCAAAAGTGAGTTTATCCAAGGGTTAGTTAGTCAAAATTGACCCTAGACCCATGGGTAACCACCTAGGGTAGATTTTGGGACACTAAGGTTCACCAAGGGGGTCATAAATCCACTTTAAATGGCCTCAAAAATAAAATAATTACCAAGTGGTGTAAGTCAATAAAAATTATACAACACTTAATATTAATTAATTAAACAAAGGGGTACTAGGCCAAAATGATAAAATTTAAATCAAGCACTTAAATCAACATTAAATTTTAAACATGATCCTCATCCCTCTTGGGAATGGATCGGTTTCACAGGGAATAACATAGTGTGAATTCTACCTCCAATTTCCCGTGGCTTGGGAATGTAAACCTGCACATCTTGATCAAGTGTCAATCATATTATGATAATCATAGCCGAAGCAATTGGAATTAAATTCATGCCATAGAATGCAACAATAATCATCAATAACATAATTCTGAATTAAACTGCATTTTCCTATCACATGTCAAATAATCCTCATCACATAAATAACTAGAAATCACATCACAAAACATCATCTAATATATCACTTATGTTAGATCACAAAATAGCATCAAAATATGATCAAATCGAATCACCATATGTCTAATCAAAGTCATATCAAAATCAGGAGATATAATCAAATCTACATAATGAAACCATAGCCTCTAAAAGTCTGATAATGTCATCAACTGAAATGCATAACAATCAAAATAAGGAAGGAAAAATAATCGGCCTCACAATTCAAATGGTCCAAATCTTAATGCCATCAAAATTGTAGTGGATAAATTCATTGTATACTTGTAAAAGGAGTCATAGAAGGATGATGGAGAGAACTAAGAGTGTGCACAATCACGTGACACTCATTTACAAGTCAATTTTTTACTAGAATGTAATAAAAGAATAGAATGTAAAGGACAAGTCAAACTGACCCTTCACATTCCAATATATTTTGTCTTATATGAACCTTTTTGGAGGGAATGAATTTTCATCTTCCCATTCCAAATTGGCTATACCTATGTCATTGTAACATATTTGAAAGGGTTGGAAACAACTTTTGAAATACAATATACCAAATTTTGCTCTATTTTTTGGGTTTTCATTTTTATGGTGTTTTCTAAACTCTAAATTTGTTTTCTTCTATTTTTCATGCAATGAATGTCTGAGGAATTTGATATGTGTTTCATAGCACTAATGCCTTGTTGATGATGAGGTATTTTGCATAGTCAACCTGAACACATATGTGTGAGTGGAAATTCAACATTGATCATGCATGTGGCTTTTGTCCCTTTGAAGATTGCACCTTCCTACATTGTGATTGTGGATGTCAGGTCAAGTGAGGAATAGTTTTCCATCAAATTTATCCATTCACCAAATGGTGTATGGAGGGTTTGAAGATAGGTTTAGATTATTTCCTATTTTATTTTTCACTATCCTTTTTTCTTCTTTTTCTATATTGATGTTAGATTAGCTTAGTTTTAGGGTTTGCTGGTAAATTTCTATTCACATGAAGCAGAAAATTCTAATTACTCTTCAAATTTTGAAAAATAAAATTCATGTTTTCACATACATATTGATGTCTTAAAATTTATAATTGCATTTTATTAAAATTGGAACAAATTTACATAAATGAGTTTTCATATTCTAAGTCACATAGTTCTAATTTTAAAGGAAATATTGTTGCTATATGAACTTGAATTGTTCCTATTGTATAAATTAATGTTGGAAACTACTTGTGAAAGGTTTAAGAATTTGGAATGGAAATTATGAAGATGCTAAAATTTGAATTAGAGGGTTGATGTTGGCTAATAGTGATCAACTACACTAAGTTAAACCTCTATTTCATGTCAACAACTCTTAATATTCCAACGTATCCCATTGAATGGACTAGTGAAAGCCCTTCCAACTAGGAAATTCTCGTAAACCTCATGAATGCAACCAATGAAGACTCTTGAGGCTAGTTGCCTTCCAAGTAGGGGAACATTTGTCATTCCAAATAGTTGGTGTGTCAAAACCCACATCAATAGTAACCTCCTAATTTAGCACAAGATGAAATTTAATTTGGCACTTAATCTAATTAAGGAACCATTATACAATAAAAACATGTTGCATCTTACAATAAAGTATCAAATACAAATCTAGACATATGAATAATTTTAGAATATTTATAAGATATTATGTTCAAACCACTATGTTGATTGACTATAAATGTGCCAGCACACAACTAGGTCACTATTAACTAGCTTGAATTCACTAGTTTGAAACTATAACAAGAAATATATAATTACAAAAATGTAAAATGATGACAAATAAAGAAAAACACTTGCAAAAAACAACATACATAACATATATTTTTGGTTGCTACATGATTACTTTTAGGTCTGGGATGCTCCTACATCATACACCTTCGGTAACTAAAAAGTGATCCTCTCACTTGCATTCAAAGCTTTTAGCTAAAGTAAAACCATAATGGTGTTGATAACTGAGAGGGGGGGTGAATCAGTTATCTTAATTTTTTGCCTTTTGAACTTCTTTAACAATTAATGCAATATCAAATCAAATGAGCAAACATAACCATGAAAAGGAAATACTACTAACACACATGACACAGTGATTTTGACGTGGAAAACTTGGTTAAGAGAAAAACCACAGGGTGATTAACCCAAGATATTATTCTCTGTTAGAAGAATAGAAGGTACAAAAATGGCACATGCCAATTAGGGCTTACTACCCAAAGAGACTCACTGTCTACAAAAAAGGAAGGTAACACACTGTTTGAACTGATGAGAAGCATCCACACATGCTAAGATTCAGTTCCGGTTAAGCTCAATAAACTGATCTGCTGCACTTCATTCTTACTTTCTTTTGTTGCAGCTATACTGTCACATTCTGGACCTCTTTTGCTAACTTTACTCTGCTCTGCTACTTATCTTCGCACCAATCCTAGATCCACACTCACTTCACATCTAAATCAATCATGTATATATATATCCTTACAAGTGATTTCATCACCTTTCAAGTCAACATCTGGAATAGTCAATATTTTCCTCAAACTCTGGTCTGTCAACTGAATCCTTGCATACCAAGGAATGTGGATCAAGGATATACTTTTAGAATTCATTAATCATGTCAGCCAATCATAACTTATACCTTAAGAACCTTTACCATCATTAGTAACACATCCGGAATAATGTCTTATGTCCTACCAGTCAGTTCTTCCTCTGTTCGCACTGTCTATCAGGAACCTGACACTCTAGTAGTCATATCTCTTCATCCTTTCAACACCGGAGGCTAAATCCTTGGATTCTGTACTCCTCTTGACTTCCCTAAATCCACACTTCACTGAGATACTTCTACTGAGAGATCTGGACCTGTCTGTCGGACCTTATTGACTGCTCTGTTCTTGCTTACTGAACCTCAACACTTCTTCAATCTGACTTCCGGTAAGGACTCATCATGTCTTGTGGATGTGTGGGATTACCTTTGTTACCATCAATGACAACATTCATGAGTCCATATAGTGTCTCTTGCCAACAATCTCCCCCTTTGGCATTGATGGCAACACTTAGTGAAAAATGACTAAGTGTCACACTAAACTCCCCCTTGGCTGATGCTCTGTTTTTATATATATTTTCTGAAACTCCCCCTTAGTTGTATTCCTCATTTTTCACTACTCCTCACTCCCCCTTTGACATCAATGGCAAAGGGTGGGGTCCACAAAAAAAAATTCTCAAAAATTTAACTTAGTCACAGAAGTATATCATCTGGTTGCATTCTACATATACTTTAGTATGTCTGCAAAAGTGTTTTTCAATTGTACAACTTCTATTGCCCAACTCAACTTCATCATGTCCAAAATTGATATGTGACCACTCAATAGGAATGCAAAAACTTCAGCCTTCTTCAGATCTGTCGGATGATTTGTCTTGGCGGTGGTTTGAGCATCACTTAGGGCCTCATGCATGGCCTCCAACTTAGGAATGATTATTCTTCTAAGTTCATGTAACCTGCCGATTCTATTTTTCTTCTCTTTCTCCAGCTTCTTAATTTCATCCAAGATTGCAATGGTCTGACATTCTTGATTTGCTATGGATGAGGTAAATGGATCAAAATTTTGAGAAAGTTTTGTTAGTTGGATCTCATTTTCTTTCATTTTCTTCTCAATCTCCATTGTTGCTTTGGACCATGATAGACAAAATTTATATATTTCCCTGCCATCTTTAAGAGCATTTTCTAAGCTCTTTATCCCTATATCCATATTTCTTCTATCATTTGATATTAAACTTAGTAATTCAGAGAATCTTTTATCCAAGAACTCCTTCTAGACCTTTTCTTCAGCTGATTTCTCTAAGGACTCAAAATGAGTGCTGATTGAACTAATAAGAGATTTAAGGTTACCTGATGAGGAGGCTAAGGGATCCTTCTGAAAAGATGGCATGATCTTTTCTAAAGCACCAGATGTAGCTTCTATTAGCTCACAGTCTTCCATGTGAGACTTCAGAAGTTTTTCTTTTGCCTTTGCATTGGCAAATGAAGCTATCTTCATTGTTTGAACCGAAGAGAGAAAGTCAAAATTAACTAGACCTTGAATTAACTCTGGTTCATCAATCTCCAACATTTTTTTTGTCAAGAAATCCTTAACAGTTTCTGCAGTGTCTCTTGCCGGAGACAGAGATTTCTTCTCTTCAGCATGGTCACTTATGTTCTTCTCAGCTTGACTTTCTTCTCTTCTTTTCGCTTCTTCTTCTTTCTCCTCTAATCTTCCTTCTCCTTTAGATCCAGAGACTATAGGGGAAACCGGAGGAGAGATGTTTGTTTATTCATGAGCCACCTTTTTTGGAGTAGAGGATTTTAAGCCCTTGTCTTTACCTTCACCGAAGTCCATTACTTCTTCTGTCATTGCCTCAGTAGATTCTTTTTCAATATTTGAAGCCAAGGGATCAGTATCCAAGTTCTCTATAATAGGAATGTTGAATCTTGAGTATGCCTTCAATAGGATTTCTTCTGTTTCTTTTGCCACTTTATTAGTCTCTCCAAGTATGAGCTGATTCATTCTAGTCTTACTCTAGAACTCATCCTTACAATCTTTGAAGATCATATCCATTTGTTTTGGAGTAATTGAAGGGTAGAGCTGAATAGCTATCTGTTCTCTGATTTCTAAGTCCTTTGCCTTAGCATTTTCTTTTCTCATTTCAAATTCCTTTTCCAAACTTTTAGGAATTAGAGAAATTATTTCAATCAAGGCTTTATTGTATATGTTCAAGTACTTAACTGTGGCTTCCTCCAAGATTTTTCTATCTGCATCATTATATGCATCATAGAATTTTGTTATTAGTTGTAGGTTTCCATCCATAGTAACAGCTTTGACTACATCATCTGGGGACAGAGTGGGCTTTTCAACAAATTCTTTTGCCTCTGCCACCTTATCTGTACCAGATACTTTCTTCTTCTTCTTCATCTTCTTGATTTCTTCATCAGATTCTGTCTCTTCTTCATCTTTCTGACTGATATAAGACCTTGTGGCCTTTGTCTTAGTTCTTTTCTCTGTTTTACTGGATGATTTTGCTTCCAGTTTTGATGTCTTTGAGATTTTGTCAGTGGTAGGTGCAGACCTCTTAGAGGATCTTGTCCGGGTGGGGGCTTCTACCAAATCACTTTCCTTTTCAGCTTCTTCCTTCTCTTTCTCTGCTCTTTCCCTCTTCTCTCTGTTAGTATCAAGTGCTTCTTTTGATATGCCAAATCTTTTGGCAACATCTTCTACTTCTTTTCTCACTTTTCTCTTCATCTCCAGTTGTCTAAGTTCCACATGGATTTTTATACTTAGCTCTTCAAAGGTTCCAAACCTTTCTGCCTTTGGATCCTTTGGCTGACTTAGCATGTGTTGCACATGTAGCTCCACAATTTGTTTATCAACTTCATACTCCATAGGCATAATCCAGACTGTCCTTGGTTCCACTGCCTCCATTAGGCATTGATCAGTCTCTACCATAAAACATACAGTGTCTTTATACTTTTTAACTAGAGATTGAGGAATTCTCTCTCTAGCTTGCATCATGTTCTGGAAGTTTTTGAAGAAACCCTAGAGAGCTGTATTTTGTACTTTGTCATCACCAAGTCCGTGCAAATAATCATTGATTTGGATAGCTACTGATCTATCATTCTCCCACACCCAACCACTAGATCCGAGAAGCTCATTCATAAAGTAGAAGAATAAGCACAATATCAATCCAACATACTTGAATGAATTCTTTTTATCTTTCTTTATTTTCTACAGATTCTCCAAGAGTTGGTTTAAAAGGAATTGACAAAGATCGTAGTCTGCATCCTTTCTTAGCATTTCATAAGCTGTGTAGATGGCCGTTCTAGGTACTGAATTCTCCCTGCTAGAATGATATATTTTGTATCCAATGATCATCGAGGCAAACTTGACATCTGGATCAGAGATGTCATCTATTGTCATTGCTCTTTTGTCAAACTTTGATCTAGTAGCCTCACTCACAGTTTGATTCTTGACAGATTTAAGAACAGGAATCCCACCAGATGAGTGTAATCTAGTAACTGCCCTAATGGCATCTTTTGTGATTTTGAATGGTCCATTCAACCACATGAAGTTGTCATGTATTCTGCTCAAAATATACCTGACACATTCATCCTTAGTAAAATAGGGGAAATGTATGCATTGTGCAAAGTGCTTGTTCCGGAGGCCCTTGTATTGGGGTTTGAGCTCAAATGAATCATCTATCAGTTGTTTGTGGTAGATATCCCTCAATTTGAACTCTCTGAAATCTTCAATGTTAGCGTGAATGTAAACCCCAATATCTTCTGTGTGCAGGACACCATGCGGTACACCTGAAAAAGCTCCTAGGGGATCTATTTCCAAAGATTTGTAGGGATGTTTCTTGAATTTGGGGCGAGGCCTATCAGTGATCTTCACTATATTCAGAGTAGACATCTTTTAAAGAGATTTATAGAGAGATATTTAAAAATGGAAAATACCTTATACACCTTTAGGTTTTCATGAAGCGAGTCGGATCGATTTCTCGATAAATTGACTTTTGCAATGATCTTTGATGGGCTTGAAGAAATTTGTTGCAGAGCACCTCTTTTCTTCTTCTTGAATGTAGAATGAGCAAATGTTTAATAAGAACCATTATATTGTTCCACAAACCCTAAAACCAAGTTACAATAAATGCTCGACCTAAGTCATTCTGGTTTGCCTTATTCAGATGACTTGAAGAACCGGATCAATCTGGATCTGAATATCTTGCAGATCTTCCAAATCTTAACCATAGTTTATTTAGATGTTTCTCTTATGAACCCTTTAATCCGCAAGTCTCCTCGTGCTAGTTCTGGCACCAATTTACTGGCTGGGGGAAAATGGTTTTCTTTGTGTCTCCCCCTGAGCTAGAGCTCACCTTTTAATTTCTAGAAGGAATATCAGCACCAGAGTTTGGTGCGGATCCATCCCTTACATTCTCTATACTTTTCTTCACCCAAATCTTGTTCATCTCACTTTGAACTTCATCCGCATTCACTTTTTATTTTCCCTTATCTTGATTCTAATTATGATGTACCGGACCTCTTTTATCCTGATTTTTGCTTATATAGAATTTTGCAATATGACCAGATCTATTGCAAATTTGGCAAATGACATTTCTTTGCATATTTGATTGATATCATCTTGATCTGCATTGATTCACCATATGACCCATTCTATTGCATGCAAAGCATCTACCATTGAATGAATTGTTCATTTGCATATTTTTGCATTCATGAGATTTGTGACCATACCTTTTGCAGTTGAAGCACTATCCGGAGAAGGATGTATTAGTCTGATTCATTCTCTTTCTGCACTGATTATCTTTATGACCAAAGTTATTGCAGTTGTGGCAGTATCCATTGAAGGATGGATATCTTTGAGCATTAGGCTGTCTTACCGGAGGTCTTCTAGGCCTGTTCCTTGGATTTTCTGATCTAAAGTTCTTCTAACCGGATCTAGGGCTTTTACCTTTTTCATACCGCAGGCCACACTTGTCATCTACCCTCTTTTGGCTTTAAAGGAGAACTTCAAGTTGAGTAGAGCTTATCTTGAATTTCTCTTTGTATTCATTTGTTGTTTGAAGATCCCTTTTGAGAGAGACAATTTGATCCTCAAGTTTTTCTTCATTATCTTTAGCATCTTCAAGATTAGATTCAAGATGTCTGATTATTCTATCCATCTTGTGGTAGTCTTCTAATTTTTCTTTGAGAGATTGTCTTAGGTCATCTTCAGATTTTCTTCTCTCTTCAATTTCTTGAGTAAACTTCATAACTCCTGATTCCATTTCATGTCTTATCATGATGATTTCTTTTGATAACTTTTCACATAACTTGGTTTTCTCTTTCAGATCTTCACTTGTATCATTTGTTTCATTTTGACTTTCCAATTGTTGGAGTAGCTCCTTTCTCTTTTAGTTCTTTTATGAAATCATCAGCTTGTTTGAGTCTTTCCTTTAATTCATTGACTTCAGAATTTGACTGCTCAAGATCATCAAGGGCAGACTTAAGTTGCTCCCTCATACCATACACATCCATTTGAATTCCCAGATCTTCCTCAAGCTGTTAGGCTTTGTTGGGAGGAACTTACCTCTGATACCAATTGTTGATAACTCAGAGGGGGGGTGAATCAGTTATCTTAATTTTTTGCCTTTTGAACTTCTTTAACAATTAATACAATATCAAATCAAATGAGCAAACATAACCATGAAAAGGAAATACTACTAACACACATGACACAGTGATTTTGACATGGAAAACCTGGTTAAGGGAAAAACCACGGGGTGATTAACCCAAGATATTATTCTCTGTTAGAAGAATAGAAGGTACAAAAATGGCACATGCCAATTAGGGCTTACTGCCCACAAGAGACTCACTGTCTACAGAAAAGGAAGGTAACACACTATTTGAACTGATGAGAAGCATCCACACATGCTAAGATTTAGTTCTGATTAAGCTCAATAAACTGATTTGCTGCACTTCATTCTTACTTTCTTTTGATGCCGCTGTACTGTCACATTCCAGACCTCTTTTGCTAACTTTACTCTACTCTACTGCTTATCTTCGCACCAATCCTACATCCACACTCACTTCACATCTAAATCAATCATGTATATATATCCTTACAAGTGATTTCATCACCTTTTAAGTCGGCATCTGGAATAGTCAATATTTTCCTCAAACTCTGGTCTGTCGGCTGAATCCTTGCATACCAAGGAATGTGGATAAAGGATATACTTGTAGAAGTCATCAATCATGTCAGCCAATCATAACTTATACCTTAAGAACCTTTACCATCATTAGTAGCACATCCGGAATAATGTCTTATGTCCTGCCAGTCAGTTCTTCCTCTGTTCGCACTGTCTATCAGGAACCTGACACTCTAGTATTCATATCTCTTCATCCTTTCAACACCAGAGGCTAAATCCTTGGATTCTATTTGTCAAGGTACTCCTCTTGATTTCCCCAAATCCGCACTTCACTAAGATACTTCTACTAAGAGATCCAGACCTATCTGTCAGACCTTACTGACTGCTCTGTTCTTGCTTACCGGACCTCAACACTTCTTCAATCTGACTTCCGATAAGGACTCATCATGTCTTGTGGATGTGTGGGATTACCTTTGTTGCCATCAATGACAACATTCATGAGTCCATATAGTGTCTCTTTCCAACAAATGGTCTACCTTAACTTTGGACATCCATGCAAAGTCTTTAATTGGTCCATCTTTCCACTTCAATAAATACTCCTTATAACTTTTGTTCAATGTCCTATGCACATTCCTCTTGTCCAAAATTTATTTTATCTCCTCAACTTATTGTATGGGTATATATAATATCCAATCACCTTATTTATCAAGTCCTTAAAAAAATCCATGATAATCATATAAATCTAAAATATTGAATATACGTAATATCCTAAAGTTCACAGGTAACTCAATTTGATAAGCACTATTGGAAAATTTCATGACTATTCTACATGATCCAATTTTCTTTTTCTTCAACTTGTTATAGCTTCCTTGCTAAAACCTTTCCTTCTCATATAAACCATGACTAAATCTCCAATTTCATACTCTTTATGTCTTCACCTCTAATTTGGATATTCATTATACCTAATATTCATCCTTTCTAATTGTTTTCTTACCTCTTGATAGATTCTCCATTATCTTCAATTATTATGATTCTCTTGTGCTCTCTAGTCAAATCTCTCAATTCTAAAATATTTCTTGGACTCTACCCATACAAAATATGAAATTGTGTCCTTCGTATATTTTTGTTCATTTAATTATTATACGAAAGCATAGCTTGTGGTAATGCCAAGTCCTAACTACCTTTTTTTCACTTGATAAATGCATTAATAAGTTTCCTAGACTTCCATTTATTACTTCAATCTATCCATTGGTATCTAGGTGATATGTTAACTAAACTTTGAATCAATATTCATTTTTTCCATAATATTCTCTAAAACTAACCAACAAATTTCACATCTCTATTTGACACAATACCCTTCAGTAATTTATGTACTCTCATAATTTATCTAAAAATAGGTTAGTTACATGCACAATATTATTAGTTTACTTACAAGAAATGGGATGTGGCATCTTGGAAAAATTTTCAACTACTACAAAAGCTAATTCAACTCTTCTTTAATTTCTTAGAAAACAACACAAAATCCATACTAACATTATCCCATGGTCTCTTTGGTAATGACTAATGAAATCCCTCATTCTAACTAATTCCTTTTGATACTTAACAAATTCCATAATTTTACACAAGTTTCTTGACATTTGTATACAACTTAGGTAAATAATAGTTTTCAATCATCAAATCCATTACCTTATTGATACCAGAAGGCCTAGATAATCCACCACTATAGTTTTCTCTAATCAAATTCTCCCTCATAATACTCTTAGGAATACATAATTGATTTCCCTTAAACAACAAATCATCTTGGATTATAAAATATAACCACTTTGTTTTATCCATACTTACTGGTAATTTGTAAGCTTTACATGTGTAGACACCTGAAATTGTCCATCACCTAGACATTGCCTTGCATCACTTTCAACATCTAATCCCTTTGTTGACATCATCTTGTGACACTTTGCGACATCCTTCATCCTAGGAATATCCTTTTCCTAAATTAATTAAATAAATTATATTTATTTAATTAATTTAATCAATTTAATTCTCCTTTATCCCAAATTAATTAAATAAATCATATTTATTTTATTAATTAATCCATTTTTTTTATTGGTAAAAGGCCAAGGCCATTAATAAATAAAATCAGAATACAACTCTGTTCAATGCAGGCACCGGTAGGAAAGAACAAAGTGAAGAAAACCCTCGGTCTAGCCTGGGACTTTTGCAGTCCAGTACATACTGTTTATTTATAGAACTTATACGGGGTCAAGCCGCACAAGGAAACATATTTTCTTCTACAATTACTGAGATACAAATACAGACATTGCCCTTATCCATGGCCTTTCTTTTGATATCCTCTTGATGTATGTCTTTTGGTTCTTCAACTCTTGCGATGACCTCCAAGGCTTATAACCTTTGATCAACTGTCCATTATCCGATTAAAAGGGCTTCTTCTATCTTTCTCCTACCAGTGTACCTATCTAACCTAAAACCATAGGAAAACTACCACTTCTTTTCGCATGTTAGCTATACAAAAAAACCTAAAATTCATTCTCCTGCAAACATCTGTTAGTTCTTTAAAACCTTTGTCTGAGAAGAAATAAAAAAATACTTGTTATTTCCAAGCTTTTCAAAATTAATCAAGCACACTTGCTTCACTGTTAACTTAAATCTGGTTATGTGGGGCATCCCATTTTGGTTGACTGATCCACTGTATGCCAACATCTATATATATAAACTGTATAAATACTAATATATATCTACATGTGGGCATAAGTAAGTGATCAACCATTTCACTTAATAATGTTGATGAACCAAAATATCTCGTTCCTACTAAATTTTGTCCCATCATAGAAAATGTTGTTACCTGTTAAAATATATCAATTAGATCAGCATAGGAAAGCACTATCAGCAAGAAATCTACAAGCCCTCTCGATAGTGTAAGTCATGTCGTTGGAGGAGATCGGTAGGACTCTCACTGAAGCGTCCAATGGAGCGAAGGGATCTAGCCATCATCGAAAAGAAAAATCAAGGAGTTTCCGATACTCTAAATTCTCATTGATTAAAGAAAAGAGCTTCGATGAGGCTTATACCAATATGCATGAAGATCCAGACCTGACGACTTTTCATAGAACTGGACCTGATAGAGTTAAGAGTTTAAATAAATAGTTGGTCAAGTCTGACGGATGAATTTTGAGTTTGGCAAAGGAAACATACAAGAAGATATACATAGCTATATGCATGTCGCGGAACCAAAAGATTATGAAATGAGGTTTTATTGTTGTATGTTTCAAACATTGTATGTGTGGTTATACATTACATACATACAATGCGGAACTCAAGAAAGGTTGAGATTTGGTTAAAATGATGCATCATGACTAGATGCATTGCACTTTATATCCAATGCAGAGCCGAAAAAAAGTAAACTGTGGTTTATAAAATAAGTCCGAAGAGGTGATACAAAGGAGTTTGTATGTATTCGGCTTTGTATCTAAAAATTAGAAACAAGTATGCATTTCAGAAGATACAATCTGAAAAATGATGTGGGCTCCACCGTATGCATATCGGGCTTGTATAAATAACAATATACAAGCCGATATACAAGTAAGAAGGATGCAAATAAGAGATACAAACTAGATGCAAAAAGAAAGTTATATCCTGAAAAGTCTTTGTATGTTCGGGGTGCTTGTATATTTATAATATACATACCCAATATACAAAGGAAAAAAGCATCACTGGGGAAGACATGCTTTATATGTGCTCTTGTACAAAATAACATACACAGAAAGAGAACAGACACAGACGAAGAATTGATTTGTATGTGTATTTTCTGAGGAATAAGAAATTATGTTTTGTCATGTATATCTGTGTAAGGTTCTATTGCACGGAATGTAGATCGGAAGCATTCCAGTGGTTGAGATTTCTTCAAAATCAGTGGAATGGCTTCCTTAGGAGTAGATCATTTTCCATTCTATTGAGATTTTGTTGTTTTTGTATAAGTTGTTCGGTGTTTGCGTAGTTACAGAGTTGCAGAGGTTTACATTAGCGTAAGTTTCATATCATTTCACCAAATGTATATTGTGAATGCATATCGCAAAAGCATGTTGAGAATGTATGTTGAGAATGTACCTTTCATCGAATACAAATGGTGACCGGCCGTAATGGTGAAATCAAGGTAAAGAAACTTTAGTCCACTAGTAATAGCAAGTCATGCCATGCAATTACTAAGTTGGTATATCGGCATATCAGGAGAACAAACAAGGAGTTCGCCGATGAAGGAAGTCACACTGACAGTTGAAGCCTATCGGCGCATTAGAAGAAGAGTAAAAGAGCTCACCGATGAAGTAAGTCTTGCCGACAAGTGTGGTTTAGAGGTGACATTGGGGTGATCGGTGTGTTGGTGGAATAGTTTTTGAGTTTGTCGATGGAGTAAGTCTTGCCGATAATAAAAGATGAAGGACAGATCGTTGAGACAGAAGAAGGACTCTCACTGAAGGTTCCTGAAGTAAAATTTGATAAAGTTTCTGCTTCCACTATGTGCTTATACAAGATAACATACAAACATCAATATACAAAGAAAATATACAAGAGAGGGTTTGTATAAGATGCTTTGTATGTGCGCTTATACAAGATAACATACAAGTGGCAATATACAAAGAAAATATACAAGAGAATATTATACATCATTGGAGATATAAATAATGGGTGGGGGCCACATATGTATATTGGAGATGATTGTAAATGATATGCTTACAACAAGATACATACAATGGAGGATCCCAAGAAAATTCCAATTTGTTTCACAAATCCAATGAAGTCTGCGATTGTATAAAAGTGTAAGCATGTGATATAAAAGGAGATACAAACGGATACATACAAGTCTAGACCCAGATAGAAAGTTTAAAGAAGTATACATCTGCATAAGTTTCATATCATTTCACTAAATGTATATTGTGAATGCATATCACAAAAGCATGTTGAGAATGTACCTTCCGTCGGATACAAATGGTGACCGGTTGTAACGGTGAAATTAGGGTAAAGAAACTTTAGTCCACCGATAATAGAAAATCATGCCATGCATATACTAAGTTGGTATATCAGCATATTGGGAGAATAAACAAGGAGTTCACTGACGAAGGAAGTCACACTGATGGTTGAAGCCTATCGGCACATCAGAAGAAGAGTAAAAGATCCTGCCGACAAAGTAAGTCTTGCCGACGAGTGTGGTCCAAAGGTGACATTAGAGTGATCGGTGTGTCAGTGGAATAGTTTTTGAGTTTGCTGATGGAGTAAGTCTTGGAGATAATAAAAGATGAAGGACAGATCGCTAAGACAAAAGAAGGACTCTCATCGAAGGTTCCTAAAATAAAATTTGATAAAGTTTCTGCTTCCACTGTGTGCTTATACAAGATAACATACAAACGTCAATATACAAAGAAAATATGCAAGAGAGGGTTTGTGTAAGATGCTTTGTATGTGTGCTTATACAAGATAACATACAAGAGGCAATATACAAAGAAAATATACAAGAGAATATTATACAAAACCCGACATCATTGGAGATATAAATAACAAGTGGGGAGCACGTATGTATATTGGAGATGATTGTAAATGATATGCATACAACAAGATACATACAATGGAGGATCCCAAGAAAATTCCAATTCATTTCACAAATCCAATGAAGTCTGCGATTGTATAAAAGTGTAAGCATGTGATATAAAAGGAGATACAAATAGATACATACAAGTCTGGACCTAGATAGAAAGTTTAAAGAAGTATACATCAGCATAAGTTTCGTATCGTTTCACCAAATGTATATTGCGAATGCATATCACAAAAGCATGTTGAGACTATACCTTTCGTCAGATACAAATGATGACTGGTCGTAATGTGAAATCAGGGTAAAGAAACTTTAGTCCACCGGTAATAGAAAGTCATGCCATGCATATACTGAGTTGGTATATCGGCATATCGGGAAAACAAACAAGGAGTTCACCGACAAAGGAAGTCACACTGACAGTTGAAGCCTATCAGCGCATCGGAAGAAGAGTAAAAGATCCCACCGATGAAGTAAGTCTTGCCGACGAGTGTGGTTCGGAGGTGACATCGGAGTGATCGATGTGTCGGTGGAATAGTTTTTAAGTTTGTTGATGGAGTAAGTCTTGGCAATAATAAAAGATGAAGGAAAGATCGCTGAGACAGAAGAAGGACTCTCACCGAAGGTTCCTGAAGTAAAATTTGATAAAGTTTCCGCTTCCACTGTGTGCTTATACAAGATAACATGCAAACGTCAATAAACAAAGAAAATATACAAATTAATTAATCCATTTTATTCTATTACCCAAGTTAATTAAATAAATCATATTTATTTATTCATTTATCCTCTTAGCCAAATTAATTAAATAAATCCTATTTATTTAATTAATTTTATCCTCACACATGACCCATCTCCAACAATTAATTAAATCTATTATTTAATTAATTCCTATTTTATCCTTATCGACTTGCACAAAAGTCAAACTACCTTTTAATCCTATCCATCCATTTCAAAACATCTTTTAATCTTGGCCATTTACATAAAAGAAGCCCTAGAGATCCTTATCCAATCCCTAATGTTGTCTCAACAAATTTCCACTGTTGATTCAACCTCTTAATCCTAGTCCTTCATCCATCATATCCTCATCTAAGTCATCCATATCACAATTTCAAGTATTGTTATGCTGCAAAAATTTTGAGCAATCAACATAGCTATCATAATATTAAGCACAGCTAGGTTGCATTTGGGTGCATGCTACCTCTACTCTATCGAGTTGGAAGGAGACGTAAAAGGTAAATATTAGGGTTTTATGCTTTTATCTTTATGTTTCTAACCAATTTATTTAATTAAATTGGGTAATAGGATAAAATGGATTAATTAAATAAATAAATATGGTTTATTTAATTAATTTGGGATAAAGGGGGATTAAATGGATTAAATTAATTAAGTAAATATAATCTATTTAATTAATTTGGGAAAAGGATAGTCCTAGGATAAAGGATGTCATAAAGTGTTGCAAGATGATGTTGACAAAGGGATTAGATGTCGAAAGTGATACAATGCAGTGTCTAGGTGATGAACAATTTTAGGTGTCTACATTTTGCCCCTCTTTGAGATGGTGTTGCGATGAAGGGAAGTAACATCATTTCAAAGAAGTTTAAAACATAGTAGGGTTAGAAAGGGATGCCCCAGCCACTTAGATGAGTGATGAGGAGGAACTATGGAGGGATGGTATGCCCCTTCAAGAGGATAGGTGAGTTAGAAGAACATGGGTATGCTCTCAAAATGGATAAGACTAATTGGTTGAGGAGATGGAGGAAAGATAAGGGATGGATGAATGATACGTTATGCTACATTGAGTGAGCAATCATATAGTTTGATATAGCACTAGACATTATGCACCAAGGTATAAAGACTAGGGTGACGATGTGTCTATGCATAAAAGAGAAAAGGTCCTAAGCAAACATATGTCATTAGGCACCATGATATGGAAGACCATGATGTCATGGTGACAGTATGCTATAAGGACTGATACAAATGCAAGATAAAATGATAAACACACACAAGAAAGCATGCATGCACAAATGATAAAAAGATAAACAGGGTTTTCGCCCCTGTCAAGCTGAAAACTGATGATGGATTGATTGATATGGTTGGTCTCTAGTTGTTATAGTCTAAGTATGTATGTTGTATAAGGTTCAAAATGATGCTTTCTCTAGTTTTCTTGTATACGTGTTTCCCTTGTGTGGCCTATAACATGTGTTTTATTTTTTGTTTAGATGTAATGTTTGCATTGCATTAGGAAGGGGCCCCAAAATAAAACCCTAGTATTATAATAAAAGGAAATTTTTTGAATAATTTATATTAAATAAAAATAAGTAATATTATGATTATTTATTGTCTATACAAACTTATTATAAGAAAGTACTTAATAATACTCAATAATAAATAAATTCTTGATTTTTATCTTAACTTTACATAAGAATTAATATGGTTTAACTACTCTTTGTGAGGAATGGGAAACTATTAGTGGACTAAAGGAATGTCTTCTATGTAGCCTACTAGTATTGTATATGTACTCCTAGTATACTGTTTTCTATGCTTTTTTGTTGTTGTCTCTAGATTTTGAACTCCATCCCTTATGGAGTTTGGTCTTTTATATGGTTTTTGTCAAGGCTTTCTCTACTCTTTTGTTGCCCCAATGTAAAAGAGTTTGGGCTCTTTCAAAAACCCATCTTTATCCATAATAACAAAAAATGTGTTTGAACTACAAAAAGTTTAATAGTTGCAGATGAAATAAGCATGCCCTCTATAAAAATCTATGACTAAAATATTAAATAAATCTAAACCCTAGATAAATTAATGAGTTCAGTATGATTAATTAAGACTAAAAATAGATGTACTAAAAATAAAAGATGGAATTAAGGTTTACCTCAAAATAGATGCAAGGTGGACTTTGACTATTGAGATATTATAACTAAGAGACAAAAACTAGAATGTGGAATTGGATATGATGTCATAGGCTTAAGACAACTAAAAATTAAGAACTTGAGATGTTAGGATTGTTGTGCCTTGCACACACACCCCATTTTGCTAAATGGAGACCCCCTCTTTTTGCTTTGGCTTGGAGTCTCAACCTTTCCTCCTTGTGATGATGAGAAAGTGAAATGGTTCTTAGAGTGTGGGATTTGTTCTAGATTTGAGTATTCAGCATGTTTGAAGTTGTTTGGTGCCTTTCATGGTTGATTTGGAGGAGGCTTAATTGGTTTTGTGCTTTAGAAATAGACATTTGTTGCCTTTTATGCTGAAAGTGGGTGTTATTGAAGTTTGTGCTAAAATCCTAAGTGATTGGATATAGTCCCTAAACTGCTATTGCAGGATGTGTCATGTTGGGATTCCTAGTTTTCATGCCTTAGAATTCCAAAATCATGTCAAATTCCACAACATGTCACTAAGGGGTCCTTGTTCTTGCACCCTGACGCATGTTTCTGATGCCCTGAATTGGCTAAGTTTGAAGCCTTAAAATCCTAAAAAATTGGTTAAGTCTGAAATCTGGTGGATCCTCAAAAATCTAGAATATGCATGTTAAATCCCATGGATTTGAGATCTATCTCAAACATCCTGATAGTATATTTCAAAACATATACTTAAATATATTTTCAAATATATTGTCAGCCAAGGATTTTCAAAATCTAGTGCTAAAAATGCCCCTTACTGCATTTTGCGCTAATATCCTGTGTCACTGGATATCAGTGCTAAACCATTTGCACACCATTTAGCACTAAAAACCACTTCAACAAGATAGCGCTAAAAAACACCTCAACCGGATATATAAGGATGGGCTAGAAAACCCCGCCGATCTTGTTAGGTTGAAATTCTCCACTAAGAAGGTTTGTTTTGGCTATTGAAGAGCTCAGCACTAAAAAGTGTCTTCACCAGATATGTCCGGTAACCCATGATTTCCCCATTATCCTATTCCAGTAGATTTCCCCATTGGGCTTCCAACTTATTTTAGCGCTAAAACCCCTTCCAATAAGATATATCCTGTAGCACTGGAAATCCACACTATCATGTTGAAGATCAAATCTTCACGAAGGCACTTAAGGAAGCTAGCGCTAAATTTGGACCTTATTGCACATATCTAGTAGGGATAAAAAATACCGATTATCCTATTGCTCCTTGAAACCGTACAAATCATGTTGACCCTCATTTCCTTAGTTTTTGACTTAGCACTAAAAAGACCTCCTGCAGGACATGTCCAACTGCATATATCCTGTTGACCCTGAAATCCCTGCTTTTTGATAATTTGGCCTAGAAAACTCATTTTTAAGGGTGCAAACTGGATTTAATTGATGAATTTGATTTGCACATCACTTCTTCACATCATGCTCAACTTTTTTATCATGCTAATATGGATTTTGAGCATATTTTGCATCAAATTACTACCACTGCACGTGAATACCCTGTTGACCCCAAAAATCCTACTTTTTGTAGAAAAGGCTATAAAAACATGAAATAAATGTCTCCAAATGGTCACAAAAACATCCTAGATCGTTATAAATGCCAAATGGTTAGTAAAAAATGATGAAAAACTTAGAAAAGCATTGGAAAACACTGGAATTGTGAAAATTGTTCATAAGGAAGCAACATTGATTTTGAGCTATCCCGAGTTGATCCATGGCTACAAATGGATGTATTTTGATCTATATTGATGGAGAATGACTTTTTATGATGAAATTTATGCTTGGCATTGCCAATTATAGGTCTGAGAGGACAAAGGAGCTTGTTGGAGCTGTCTTGGAAGGATGAACACACAAGGATGCAGTGTTGACCTTAATATACAGAATCATCATTTTGTCAATCAAATTGCTACCATACCTACAAGAGAAAGTTAGTATAATGTCCAAGATGATGGAGATAAGTCTCAAGAGCTGGAAGATACATAAGATCATGCCCACATCACTGTTGTTCCTACATATCCGGTTCAATGTCTAAGACATGTTCACAGATGTTTGCATTTCTCCCAGCCATCCAATCATCAAATGTCAATCTAACTTTGGAGGTATTCACAACATATAGCAACAAAGAAGTAGAGAAAAACAAATTTGACTTTGACAGTGATGGGCAGTGAAGTGATCCAGTCAGCACATAAATTCCCATCAGGCCACATCAACACTTGCTTTCACGTGCCATATGACTACTTCTTTTGGTCTTGGAAATTGGCTCTTCCTCCTATAAATCCAAATGGCTATTCAATTTGTCCAGATGCAATGTGTTTAAAAGTTGTTTTTTGTCTTTTTCTATTAAGACAAAAATAAATCTGAGAATGTAACTAACTGATGCATTTCATTAAATGCAATGTAAATCTGGACCCTTGGTGTTGAGTTAATCTCCACAGTCCATGAAAAACTTGGTAGGTGCCTTGTCTATAAAAGGGCCATCATTTTCTCTCATTGTAAGTAAGATTTGATGTTGAATTGGTGAGACTCTGCCAAAATCTGATCAATACAAAGCAAGTTTTGCAAGTTGCTAGGAATTTATGTTATTGTGTTATCTCATTTTGGATTTCATGGTTCATATCAAAGTTGAAATTAGTTTATGTGTTGTTGCAATGATGGATAAATGTTAAGATATCTAATGAATGCCTTGGTTCATACTATTGGTGCTTGTTGATTGTAAGTTAATATGCATAGTTAGCCTGAACCTTTTAATGAATTTTGGTTGCATAACACTAGTTGAATTGCGCCATTGTTGGGTGTTTGATGAATTTATGCAATCTAAAAATCATAAGATTCCTTTGAAGATAGCATCATTTTCAATAGTATTGTGGTCTACTGGCCTGGTTAAATAGGGAATGGTTTATTGAAGGTGTTTGTCTATCTGTAGCATATTATCCAATATGGATTGTCACTTAGGTTTCAATACTTGTCTTTACCCTGACACCTTTTGTAGTTTCTTTAAAAACATCTATTAGAGTTAGGTTTTAAGTAGCATTTACATTGTTAATCTATTGAAAGTATCCAAGGGTTTCTTGCACACTTTGTTGTAATAGTTTCATAAACCCTAAGTCCCCTTTGTTGGTACTGTTGTCTCTCAAATTTACACCCTTGCTGCAGCTATAAAACTTTAGCAATCTGGATAAACATGGGAATGATCTCGAAGTGTGGGACCTTGCGAATTGAGATCAGACCTCCAGAGAAGGTCAGCTTCCTTAACTAGTTATCACCTAAAACTACTAAATGTTTAGAGGAAAAGGGAGAAGGAATGCTTTTGAATGAAAGATAAATAGAAAAACTTGAAAATAAAGGGGCGATTCACCAAGTTAAATAAAAGAACCCTCACAATACTGAGAAGATGCACAACATAACCAGATACAACAAGTAGACTTACACAGATTCAAATGATTCTAGCAGAGGTGAGAAACAAGATGGTTGAGAGGAACAAATGTTCACAGAGAATCATATGTGAATTCACACTAAACTAGAAAATCAGCAAAAGAGGTAAAATAACTTGCGTATATTCAATAAGAAGGCATGGTTACAGTAGCAAAAAGTTCTGTTTGGAAACAGAAAGACCAGAAAGCCAAAAAAATTTCAACCCTTGCTACATCTCATCCAATGCATATATATAGCATTTCAAATGACCTAAGTCGGTTACAATGAATTTGCCCCATGGGCTGTATTAGGAAAATATCTGCCTGAAGGGACGTCCACCTGCAAGAATTTATGGAATAAAAGATCTAGAACTGGTGTAGATGGAAGATATTTTGAGTCTTCAATGTAAGCTATTGAATCCTCAATCTGCACTCATAAATACAACAAATATCTGCATTTGTATATTTCCACAAAACTAAATTTAGCCACTAGTATGTTTTGTTGCCAAAACACATGAGGATTCACCAGCAAGACACAGAGCCCGTAGGCATTGAAGAGTGTAGCCATCTACCATGAATCCAGCTACAAAGCCCACCAACTAGAGTTACCACGAAAATATCAGCCTCTACACAGGCTAAAAGGTTGTTGAGATGTCTTATCAACCGAACATGCAAAATTAGATCATATTTTGAAAGTGGGAATATTCCCCTCAAAACCCCGCCAAGTGAAAGAGGAGGCAAAAATAGGCATATTTGCCTTTTGAATCATGTCAAAATTTGCCAAGATGCAGAAGATATAGGAGTTCAAAGTTGTGGTCAAACTGCACTTGTATATCACTCTGCATATGCAAACTGCTTTGTATGTATCGGGCTGTCGGGGTGACCTCTAGTTGAGCTATCGATAAGCATGGTCTTGCCGAAATGTTCATTGCATGTGCTTTCATTTGGCATCTAAATCAACCTTTGAAATGCCTTTGTATGTTCATTTGTATGTCGCCTTGCATATACAATACAATGGCTACATACAAGAGTGGGCCCCTTTACTTTTGTATCACCTTTTACATGTATGTCCCTGCCATGTGTCATCACCTAATTGGTCGCTGAGCTGATCCTTGGACCCATCGCTAAAAAACTGCATCTTCTTATCAGTTGTCAGAATGACTAAAAATAGAGCGGCCGATGCACTTTGTCACACCGAAAACTATTGCATCATCCTTTGTATATCTAATTGTATATGCAAACATACAATCGCAAATATACATATAATGCACGGACCCCATCATTTTATAAAGCAAGTTGAAATTGACATCGGGTCTGGCCTTTGTATCCCTTCTTTTGCATATCGGCACATACAATCACTTCTACATACAACTCGCGGATCCCAAAATGACTATCCGCTGCATTTGAGTCCCCAATTGGATCTGCCTTATATGTTTTCCCTTTGTATGTTTCCCTTGTATATCGCATTATACAATGTAAATATACAAGCAACAATGTGTACTTCCTTTACTTTTGTAAACACTTGATTTGGTATACACATGTAACTTTTGTATATCTCATTGTATATGACCCTTTGTATGTGCAAACATACAATGTGAAATATACAAAGGAAAACTGCATACAAACATGCATTTGAACTTGTACCTGCTCCTTGTATGTGTGCTTGGTGGGCCCTAGGCTTTGTATCTCTTTGCTTGTGTATACACTTGCATCTTCAATTGCATGTGCAAACATACAATCATATAAACATACAATCAGTAGACCCCACCCTTTGTATCATGCCTCCTGTAAATGCGACTTGTATATCCAATACAATCGCCTTTGTATATACAAATCATCGGTCGATTGGAAAGAGCTTGGACTTGGCTATTGATGATGCAAGTCATGTCAAAGATGCTTGTATGTTTGCCGATGTACATTTCTATTTGCATATGACCTTTGTATATACCATCATCGGCCCGTCAGAAAGAGCTTGGACTTAGCTATCGATGGATATGGTCCCGCCGATGACCATCCTTGTATACTTTGCCTTGTATGTTTCTTGTAGCCTTCATCGGCCAATCAGTGGGACTCTAGATTTGAGCGCTGATGATGCATGTCATGCCGATGATCCCCCTTGTATCTCGTCCCATGTACAAGACCCTTTGTATCTATGACTTGTATATTCATTTTGTATATGCAGACATACAAGGCAAACATACAAAGAAACATACAAGGTATATGCAGAAAAAATGACTAAGTATAAAACTAAGAATATTTGCGATGGGAAACACTTGAGGACAAAAGGCTTTTGGGTTTTTCTGAGCTTTCAGCAAGGATTCTTCAGGCAAGATTTTAGGATTTTTGGCAAGGCGGAGCATAAGTATTTTGAAGGATTTAAGATTTTTTGGGTTATTTTCTAAAGGATTTTCAAGGAAAATACAAGGTGAACTATTTAATTCTGGGCAGAGGAAAATAGGTCAACAATTTGGTGACTTCTATGGGATGTTTTCCTGCTAAACAATTAGACCAGTGGCTTTAAGCATCCATTGGGCATGGAGTCACACAGAGACTAAAATATACCTTTGACAAATGATCTTCACCTCAGCAACTCAGAATATTAGCAATGAAGAACACTTGGAAGATCAAAACCAAAACAAAAATGCTACAAGCAACCCTCTAACTGTGCTAGACAACACTTAGGGAAAATAAAAGGGATCTAAACTATTGTGCAACATCACTTATTGAAAGCAAGAAACCTAATCTGCTGCTTTACAAGGTAAGTCATACCTCAAAACACCTCTTTAGGTGTATCCCATTAATTGGGATAGGCAAATTTTCTCCCTCCATGCTTGATAACTGAAAAGCATTGTGCTCCTTGCATTCAGTAATGATAAATGGGCCACTCCACATGCTATCAAACTTGGAGTGTTTTCCTGGCCTGCTTTTCAACTCATCCCATTTGAGTACCATATCACCCTCCCTAAAGATTATGGGAGTGGTCTTCTTTTCAAAATTTTGTCTGAATCTGATTATACTCCATAGCTTTCATAGCTTTATCTCTAATCTCTTCAAGCTCCATAAGTTGAGCATATCTAACAGCCATGGGGTCTTCTTCTTTAAACATCTCCAGCTGATTCATGATATCAAGTGTTGGCAGCTCCACAGATACAGGCAATCTTTCTTCCTTCCCATAAAATAACATATATGGGGAGTTTCCAATAGACTTCTTGGGAGTTATTCTATCTGCCCATAAGGCATATTTCAAATTAGTGTGCCAAGTCCTCTAGTTGTCCTCCATTGATCTTTTAATAATCCTTATGAGGTTCTTATTTGTAGATTCAGCCAAACCATTACCCTATGGGTAATAATTTGATGAAGTGTTCAAATAGATTCCATTCTTCACAACCCAGTTAGTTATCCTCAATCCAACAAAGGCTAAAGCATTGTCTGAGATAATTGACTCAGGCACTTCAAATCTGGATACCAAATCATGATAAAAACTCAAAACAACATTCTCATTGGATTCCTTTAGAGCCACTGCTTTAGTCCACCTTGTGAAATAGTTTGTTGTTGTAAGTATCCACCTGTGGCCTGCACTTGATGGTGGGTTAATGGGACCTATAAAATCAATGCCCCATCTCATGAAGGGTTGTTCTACTTGAATTGGCTGCAGAGGTAAAGCTGGTAGCCTTTCTTTGCCTACAAAAATGGCACACTTTACACATTTTCTAGCCCATGCATGGGCATCCTTGAATAAACTAGGCCAGTAATATTTGGCTCTCATTATTTTCCAAGCAGTAGTCCTTGGAGCAAAATGACCCCCTGTTGTTCCATCATGAAACTCATGCAGCACCTTGTCAGCCTGATCATAATCAATGCATCTTAACAATACACCATTAAAATCCTTTTTGAAAAGGATACCATTTATTAAAACATATGGAATGGACTGTAGTCTAAAATATCTTCTCTTGGTTCTATCTAAACCTACTGGACATTCACCAGTTTGCAGAAATTGAGTCATGTTATTAACACAACCTATGCCCACTGCTGCTATATTATTCTGATGTGTATCTTCAATGGTCAGAAGCACCTCCTCTTCTTTTTCTATTTCATTCTCAAAATTGGTAGCAAGTTGTTCACTGAGTCCTCTGCCTTTGACGAGCTTGGTTATCTTGATATCTACGTCATATTCCATAACTTTGGTGATCCAACCAACCCTTTTCTCACTAACATCTTTACCTAACAGGAACTCTTTCACAGTAGGGTGGGCAACCATCAAATGTATCTTATTATTAGAAATAAGATGCCTAAACTTCTTGAGGCTCCTTACCACTGCAAGGGCATGTTTTTCAATGAAGCTATACCTCTGCTCATACTCCTCCAGTCCCTGACTAAAGAAAGCAATCGGTTGCTCAAAGCCTTCACCTTGCTGTTGTACCAGAATTGCAGAAATTATATCCAGACCGCCATAAGCATACAAGATAAAATCTTTGGAGAAATCAGGATTTACCAAAGTTGGTGCATTCGATAATGCTTCTTTTATGGACTCAAAGCTGAGTTTGGCCTCTTTTGTCCAACTAAAAACTATATTTTTCTTTAACATAGAGATCAATGGCTTCAACAAATTAGCAATGTCAGGTATAAATCTTCACAGAAAATTAATTCTGCCAATAAAACTTTGCAGTCCCTTCTTGTGGCTAGGTAAAGGTAGCTCCAAAATAGCCCTTACTCTTTCTGTATCAATGGTAATTCCCTCTTTTGACACAATGTGTCCTAAAAGCTTGCCTTCATGCACAACAAAAATGCATTTCTTGGGTTTGAGAGATATCCCAAACTCTTTACATCTCTCAAATACTTGCCTCAAATGGGACAAATGTTCAGATGCATCCTTAGAGAAAACTATGATGTCGTCAAGGTACACCAGCACCAATTTATAGAGCAAACCCTTAAAATCCATATCCATAGCTCTCTGAAAAGTAGAGCCAACATTTGACAGACTAAAAGGCATCCTTTTGTAGGCCATGGTACCCCATTTGGTAGTAAAAGTAGTTTTAAACCAATCTTCCTCCTTGACTAATACTTGATTATAACCAGAATATCCATCAAGTAAGGAAAATCTTTCTGAACCAGCTACTACTTGCAGAATTTGCTCCATTGAGGGTAGTGGGTAGTGGTCTTTCAGGGAGGCTCTATTAAGGTCTCTAAAGTTGACACACAACCTAATTTCTCCATTCTTCTTCCTCATAGGAACAATATTGGAGACCCAAGTCGTGTGCTTGATCAGAAAAATGATGTTTCCCTCGATCAACTTGGTCAATTCTTTAATCATCAGGGGCTCAAGCTTTGGATTTAGAGGTCTTGGTTTCTGCCTCACAGGTTTTGTACCTGGTTCTAACTCTATAGTATGTTGGGCAATATGAGGGTCAAACTTCTTTAAGTCTGAGTATTCCCAAGCAAACACATCTTGAAATTCTTGACAAAGAGCAATAAAAGCTCTCCTATCCTTAGGTGAACAGATTTTACCAATTTTGAGAAGCTTACCTTTAAAAATTTATAGCTCCTCATAATGTTCCTCTTTAACCTGCATACTAGTTTTTCTCTTCTTCAGTTGATCATCAGTACCAAAAATAGATTCCAAGGTTACTAATCCTCTAGGCAGCTTATTAGTCCTTAATTGGACAATCTGATCATCATCATATTGGTGTTTGAGTTTATTCTGATTCATCACAAAGAACTCATCCTCTTCTAACAGGAACCGCAGAATTTGCTCATCACTCTCAAAAACCTGCCAATAAATGTTATTGTCAGGGATAGAAGGCCTGTCAACTATTTTTACATGAGATTGTACCTTCTCTCTTTGAATATCATTAGGGATGTCAAACTGAGCCCCAATTGTAGCTAACCTATCTACATGATAGTTCTAACTTCTTGGAATAGAGGTTAGATTGAAAGCATCAAACTCCTCAATCATATCTCATACCCTATGCTTGTAGCATTTCAAAACATCATTCTTTGTAACATGCAGTCCTCTCACCTGATTTACAACGAGTTCACTATCACCATAGACCTACAAATAGCTAATTTTCCTCTTTCTTGCCCACTACAAACCTTGAATCAACCCTTCATATTCAACAGTGTTATTTGTACATGAAAAAGAAAAATGGAAAGCAGAGTAATATCTGTCACCCTGTGGTGACACAAGCATTGCACCACCACCAGATCCATGCCTATTCCTAGAACCATCAAAGTACATTTTCCATACCTCATTTTGTTGTTCTGTCTATTGTTCTACACTCTTTACCAGGTTTGGAATTGTTGTTTCAAGCTCATGCAGTATGTAAACCCCCATACTAGTTTCTTGAATATGTCCTTTAGGGTCATCTACAATATTTTCCAAGGCCCACTCCTTTAATAGCACCTCTGGTATGCTTTCAGCTTGCAGTTCTTGAGTAGCAACAAGTTCAAGATCATCATAAATAATGCAATTTACATTAACAGTACTTGGTACATAAGGCTCTATGTGATAATTGGCAAGAAATTCAGATTTTGGGGTCACTTTTGTGCCATATCTAGTCCTAAAAAACATGTGGGACTAGTCTGAGGATAAATATCCTCCTATCTTGGTTGTGAACTCTCTTGACAAACACATGGAAAAATGAGGAGGTAAATCTATTATGAACACCTCTAGAGAAATGGAAACATTGGGGCAGGTATGTAGAGTGAGACCTAGGTCTTTTATCACACCTACAGTGTTAACAACTATGCCATCTACCTAGAGCACACCCTTCTCAAGGGGCTGGTATTTCAACCCTAATTGGTCTGCAATCTATTTTGGCATTACAGAACTACTTGCACCACTATCCACCATGCAGTTATGTACTAACTTGTCTCCAATTATTAATGACACATAAAATAGAAGTGGTTTAATGTTCTTGCTTGGTTGTTTATTGTTGTCTTGGGATGAATTGGTTAGGACAGCCCTAGTTGGGTCAACAGTTGCATCATTGGACACTTTTAAATTAGACAAAGTAGATTTTAAAATATCCTTTTAACCTGGGATAACTAATGAATCCCACATAGACATTGTCACATTCATCTTCTTCATATTTTCAATGATATTGAAAGGTGGAGTGACATGTACCTTCTGATGTGATCTTGTAGCAACAATATCAGCCTGCAAATGAGGTTGTTCCCTAACAGTTGCTTGAGTATTCCATTGCAATATATGGGGAATCTAGGATGTAGAAGGATCAGTAGATCCTTTTCCTTTATTTGTTGCTTGATCTATCTCAAAACCCCTCTTTTTAGCTCTGGTATTTGCTGCAACTGAGGCATCATCTTTGTTTACACCACAGAATTCATCTCCCTACCAACTTATGAAGGTAGTATCATTCTGAGGCTATTCTTGCTGCTGCACAGCCCCATCATTAGGTGCGTTTGGCTGTGAAACTGTAACATTTTGCACCATTAGAGCCTGTTTATCATTCCATTTGAACAGGCTACCTGGCTGTGTGCCTGATTGCATGGAAAACACCATTCGTACTCAGCTGCAAGGTTATTCTAAATAGGAACAAGGTCCCTAATTGCATTAATGGGTACCAGATTATAAGGCTAGAAAGGCCTCCAATTCACGTTCTGCCTAAGACCCTGATAATTGCTTTGATAAGGTGGCCTATTAGCTTGATAAGGCTGATTTTGCCCTTGATTGAGTGGTTGATAAGGCTGCCTGTTCTAAAATTGCTGCTTTTTGATGTTGACCAATTCATTCCCAAAAGTTTGCAGCATGTTCTCTATTTTTTGTTGGCTATTTTTGATCTCTTTTAACTCTTGAGATGAGCTAGAAACAACAGTTTCAGAATTGGCAATACTTGGCAATGCAACAGTAGTAGGTAAAGAGGCAAAATATGGGATTGGCAAGGGCATTGAAGCCTGAATCTCAGGATAAATGGGCATTGGTGGTCTAGGTGCTATTTTCCCAACCTGAATCAAGTTGTTTTCTCCTCTAATAGCTATTTCATATGCATCAGGTAGGCTTGTACCTCCCAATGATTGAATCATTACTGAAATATCACCATTTAAAGCTTTCAAAAAATACAGAAAAGCATATTCTGATGGAGGCCTTACCATGGCAGGAATTATGTCCCATGTCTTCTAGAATCTGAAGTTGAAATCCATCATTTACTCCTGGGGAGCTCTCTTTATTGTAGTCATTTGTTCAACCAGTGATAAGTTATCTGACTTATCTTGAAATTGTTTATTTAACTTATCGCCCAGATCATCCCAAGTTCCAATGGTTTGTACTAGTAAACTCCTAAACCACTGTAAAAATTTTCCCTTGAAAGAGGCAGCCAGCAACCTGATGGCTACATTCTCTAGGGTTACATGATGAACACCACATAGAGAAGCTACGTCTCTAATGTGCTTAATTGGGGTAGTTTGATTCTCCCCTATGAAATAGGGGAGACTCTTCAAAGCTGCCATGGGTATGTCATCATGTACTGTTAAGTTCAATGGAGTGCCCCCATTAAAAGCCATAAATGGCTGATTTCTTGCCATTGGAACAGCTAGAGGTACGTGTGCTTGAGTTGGTGCAAGAACTACAGGTGCAACTGGCCTGAAATTTGGTGGAGTTAATTGTATTCTTTAAGAAACTGGAATCCTTACCACAGCTCTACTCTATATTCTAGGTGGAGACAGTTGTAAGTAATCAAATGAACTTGAACTCTGAGTTTGAATCTTTCTCATAAAATGAAACAACAACACTAATCTGCTTGTCTTTCCATAATATGAGTCACCAGATATGCAGGTTTTAACCCCTTACAGGTCTGAAAATCACTGGTTGCACATCAAAACTAACAATAAAATTGTAGTGTCCCACCGGGCGTGCCAGAAACTGTTGTCTCTCAGATTTTCACCCTTGTTGTAGTTGTAGAACTTTACCAATCTGGATAAACATGGGAATGATCTCAAAGTGTGGGACCTTGTGAATTGAGATCAGACCTCCGGAGAAGGCCAGCTTCCTTAACTGGTTATCACCTAAAACTACTAAATTTTTAGAGGAAAAGGGAGAAGGAATGCTTTTGAATGAAAGATAAACAGAAAAACTTGAAAATAAAGGGGTGATTCACCAAGTTGAATAAAAGAACCCTCACAGTACTGAGAAGATACACAACATAACCAGATACAACAAGTAGACTTACACAGATTCAAATGATTCTAGCAGAGATGAGAAACAAGATGGTTGAGAGGAACAAAATGTCCACAAACAATCATATACAAATTCACACTGAACTAGAAAATCAACAAAAGAGGTAAAATAACTAGCGTATATTCAATAAGAAGGCATGGTTACAGTAGCAAAAAGTTCTGTTTGGAAACAGAAAGACCAGAAAGCCAAAAAAATTTCAACCCTTGCTACATCTCATCCAATGCATATATATAGCATTTCAAATGACCTAAGTCGGTTACAATGAATTCGCCCCATGGGCTATATCAGGAAAATATCTGCCTGAAGGGACGTCCACCTGCAAGAATTTATGGAATAAAAGATCTAGAACTGGTGTAGATGGAAGATATTTTGAGTCTTCAATGTAAGCTATTGAATCCTCAATCTGCACTCATAAATACAACAAATATCTGCATTTGTATGTTGCCACAAAACTAAATTCAGCCGCTAGTATGTTTTGCCACCAAAACACGAGGATTTGCCAATAAGACATAGAACCCATAGGCATTGAAGAGTGCAGCCATTTTCCATGAATCTAGCTACAAAGCCCACCAACTGGAGTTACCACAAAAATATCAGCCTCTGCACAGGCCAAAAGGTTGTTGAGATGTCCTATCAGCTAAACATACAAAATCAGATCATATTTTGAAAGTGGGAATATTCCCCTCAAACCCCACCAAGTGAAAAAGGAAGCAAAAACAGGCATATTTGCCTTTTGAATCATGTCGAAATTCGCCAGGGCGCGGAAGATACAGGCAGTCAAAGTTGTGGTCAAACTACACCTATATATCGCTCTACATATGCAAACTTCTTTGTATGTATCGGGTTGTCAGGGCGACCTCTAGCTGAGCTGCCGATAAGCATGGTATTGCCAAAATATTCGTTGCATGTGCTTTCATTCGACATCTAAATCGGCCTTTGAAATGCCTTTGTATGTTCATTTGTATGTCGCCTTGCATATACAATACAATGACTACATACAAGAGCGGGCCCTTTACTTTTGTATCACCTTTTACATGTATGCCCTTGCCACGTGTCATCACCTAATTGGTCATTGAGCTGATCCTTGGACCCATCGCTGAAAAACTACATCTTCTTATCAGCGGTCGGAATGACTAAAAACAGAGCGGCTGATGCACTTTGTCACGTCGAAAACCATTGCATCATCCTTTGTATATCCGATTGTATATGCAAACATACAATTGCAAATATGCATACAATGCGCAGACCCCATCATTTTATAAAGCAAGTTGAAATTGACATCAGGTTTAGCCTTTGTATCCCTTCTTTTGCATATCAGCACATACAATCACTTCTACATACAAATCGCGGATCCCAAAATGACTATTCGCTGCATTTGAGTCCCCAGTTGGATTCGCCTTGTATGTTTTCCCTTTGTATGTTTCCCTTGTATATCGCATTATACAATGCGAATATACAAGCAACACTGTGTACTTCCTTTACTTTTGTAAACACTTGATTTGGTATACACATGTAACCTTTGTATATCGCATAGTATATGACACTTTGTATGTGCGAACATACAATGCGAAATATACAAAGGAAAATTGCATACAAACCTTGCATAAAAACATGCATTTGAACTTGTACTTGCTCCTTGTATGTGCGCTTGGTGGGCCCCAGGCTTTGTATCTCTTTGCTTGTGTATAGACTTGCATCTTCGATTGCATGTGCAAACATACAATCGTATAAACAGACAATCGGTGGACCCCACCCTTTGTATCATGCCTCCTGTAAATGCGACTTGCATATCTAATACAATTGCCTTTGTATATGCAAATCATCGGCCGATTGAAAAGAGCTTGGACTTGGCTGCCGATGATGCAAGCCACATCGAAGATGCTTGTATGTTCGCCGATGTACATTTCCATTTGCATATGACCTTTGTATATACCATCATCGGCCCGTCGGAAAGAGCTTGGACTTGGCTGCCGATGGATATGGTCCCGCCAATGACCATCCTTGTATACTTTGCACTGTATGTTTCTTGTAGCCTTCATCGGCCAATCGGCGAGACTCTGGATTTGACCGCCGATGATGCATGTCACATCGATGATCCCACTTGTATCTCATCCCATGTACAAGACCCTTTGTATCTGTGACTTGTATATTCATTTTGTATATGCAAACATACAAGGCAAACATACAAGGAAACATACAAGGTATATGCAAATAAAAATGACTAAGTATAAAACTAAGAATATTTGCAATGGGAAACACTTGAGGACAAAAGGCTTATGGGTTTTTCTGGGCTTTCAGCAAGGATTCTTCAAGCAAGATTTTGGGATTTTTGATAAGGCAGAGCATAAGTATTTTGAAGGATTTAATCTTTTTTAGGTCATTTTCTAAAGGATTTTCAAGGAAAATACTATTTAATTCTAGGTAGAGGAAAATAGGTCAATAGGTATAGCTAAAACATCCATTGAGTTATCCTACAAGCTAAGACCTAGTTGTATAAACCTTGGGGAAGTCTTTTCTAGGATAAGATTCCTTTTCAAGAGAGGTTAGATATCATATATCTTACCTGCATTGTTGTGTGCTAAAAACACCATCAATAGGGATGTGATTGCATTGGCATGATCTTGTCTAGAAGGAATGATTCTATCTCGATGACATGATCATGTATTGAGTATAAATGGACCTTTAGTACCTATAGAAGTTGTTTATCTAAAGTATATCCGAATAAGGAAAAATTAGGTGGTGATGAAAGAATAAAATTGGAGAACCTAGATAAATGTTAAGGTAATAAATAGTAACTATTTTCAGTTTCTTTCTTTGTGTTAATCTTACTTAAGCAAATATAATTTGTATTCTTATAATATAATAGTAAATGAAACACTATTTGTATTTCTTTAAACTAAGCCAAATTAATACTAGAGCTAGGACACAAACATGTGAAAGGAAGCACATAAGTAAGAATAAATGTTCTTGTTGTTAGAGTAATAGGTTCTTTACTTAATTAATTTTCTCATATTGATTAATTCATTAAGTCACCTTTACTTTATTTCACTTAAGTTAAACTTAGGAATCTCACATTAGGGTTTTCTAACTTGCAAATATAAAAGCAAGTTCTCTCATATAATTCATTAAATCTATTTCATTAATTGCATCCCTTTTTGTGCAAATTGCTCTCTTTATTTTTTTCTCTTGTGGAAGGTTAATCTTAGGTTTTGCAGGTGTTCACTGGGTCTTGTGAGGTTGGTTACACAACTTCTACATGGTATCAGAACTCCAGATCTACAAGCCCCTTCTCAGATTTGGAGAAAATTTTGAGCAAGAGCTATTTTCTTGGTGTATTTCTATGTAAAATAGAGTATTCCATTGGATTTAGAGTAGGTGAAATAGTCAGATTAACCTTTTATTTGGCTTGATTTGAGCTTCGTAGGCCAGATCTGCAAGGGTTTCAGTAGGTGCTTTTTTTCAAGATCTAGAGGAAAGCTATTTTTTGGAGCATTTTGGGCCCAAATGAACCTCACCATTGCACTCAGAAGGCCTATAAACCTTAAGATCGACTATCAAATCATCGAAATCAGCCTCGAGCGCATCTAGGGCAAAAAAAATTTGCCAGGGAAGTCGTACGACCTCCCCAACACGCAAACCAAGGTTGTAAAAAAATTTCAAAAAAATTAATTGGAAAAAAATTATATTCACAAAAGCAATTTTTTTAAAATTAAAAAAAGAGCAAAAAAAAGTTTTTTAAAATGCCCATAAGCGTTGGCTAGGGGGGTACCTCGTACCTTGCTGTGAGCAGGGTGGGGTCCCATCCCCACCTCCCATTAAAGGGGGCAGAGGGTGCCTTGGGACCCGCCCCTCCTTAAGGGGGTTGCGTGGGGGGATTTAACCCCTCCACCCGCTCTTTAAATTTTTACTTTTGTTTTAAACAATAAAAAATTCATTGTTTTATTAATGTTTTTTTTTAAATAAAAAAAACATACATGCATTTTTTCACATGCAATAATATTTTTTTTGTGTTTTTTTTATTAAAAAAAATCACATGCAAACTCTTGTACCTGCCTCGACATGCATGCCCACTTTTGGGGGCTTTTTTGGCAGTATCTCTATATTTGGAAGAGCTCTACATTTGTTTGGAGGGTTTTTATTTTTGCTATAGCTAACCAATTTGGCAAGGTTCTAAAGTTGGTAGATGTCCAAATTTGGAGGCAGTTTTGCTAAATTTGGTGGAGGTTGCTTTTTGGCCAAATCTACCCCCTCACCATTGGGCTTTTCAATTTTGCACTCCATCTTCTAGAGGCCATATCTCGGTCATACGGTGGTATTTTTCAGTGCCATTTTTTTGACAAGGGGTAGAATTTTGTGCTCTTCATAGTGGTTTAGGTGGTTTTCAGTTTTGACTTCTGGAAATTAGTTTTCTTAGTGATGTTGTTGTGTAGTTCTCATTTTGGAGACTTTGACGGGCCATATCTTTTGCATCCAGACTCCTTTTTGGGTCCCATTTTTTTAAAGTGCATTTTTTTTGTGTACTTCATCATGGTTCTATCAGTTTCCTCTATTTTTATCATAGAATTGTATTTTCAGTATGTGGTCTTTTTTAGACATTATGAGCTTCCATTGAAAGCACTTATCATATGTAAACACACTGAAATAAAGTGCCTCAACATTGTACATGTAGTTTTAGTGTACCTGCTATGGCTCTCCCTTGTCAGCATTATGGGGGGGTTTCTATTGTTGGTGTTAATGCTCCCTTCGTTTCACGTTGGAGTGAGTTATGTATCTAGTATTTGTTCCTATGTACTAGGCGGAAGCAGCAGTACATCAGTGGTTGGTTACCCATGCATTTCGGTGAGATGGAGCATTTACCATATGGACACTCTTGCATTCCTTTTGTGGAGGTGACCTTCTATTTTCACTTGATTAGTTCTTCAAACTTTTGGTACTTGTGCCATTTGTATCTTCGAGTTCCAGATGTTTTGCCTTTGTTTTCCATTTAATTCGAGTAGTATCTTTGTGGGCACTCATGCAAATTATTGTCTTCTTGATTTTGATCTTCATCTTGTTTTAGAGGAGGTTCTTCTTTCAACACTATAGCAGTCAGTCTTCGACAGTGTTTGTAGCTTCTTCATGCTTTAGTGGAGTTCTTCATGTTCATCTTCATGTTCCTATTCTTTTGGGACATCTTTTGTGAAGGCTTCTTAGTCCTTCACTCTTTCTCTCTCTCTTGTAGGGAGGTTTGTTCTCTCTTTTGGGGAGGAGTTTTTCCCACATGGTTTTCTCCTTTTCTCTATTTGTGAGAGACTCTTTTGTACATGGGTACCTCATCAGGCCTAGTTGCCAAGACCCATCTTTGCTTTCATGTATTTGTCCTTAGTTTTTTAGCTTCTCCCTAAGTTCATTTTAAGGGGGGTGTTAGAGTAATAGGTTCTTTACTTCATTAATTTAATCATATTGATTAATTAATTAAGTCACATTAGGGTTTTCTAACTTGCAAATATAAAAGCAAGTTCTCTCATGTAATTCATTGAATCCATTTCATTAATTGCATCCTTTTTTGTGCAAATTGCTCTTTTTTCCTTTTTCTCTTGTGTAAGGTTAATCTTAGGTTTTGCAGGTGTTCACTGGGTCTTGTAAGGTTGGTTTCACAACTTCTACACTTGTTACTAAAGATTGGTAGAATTTGATTGTTGAAATGTATTGAGAGAAGCTAGAGGAAAGATCTTGGAAAATTTTAGAAGTTTTTAATGATCACCAACATGAGAATTGGTGACAAGTGCTAGTGTCTTGCACAATTGTCCAATAGAGAGACACTCTTGTCTGATAATGGAGCACTCTAGAATTTGAAATTAGGGTACTAAGGTCTAGGACTAGGATGCTAGAGTCTAACACTAGGGCATTAAGGTCTAGCACTAAAATGCTAAAGCATAATAGTGGGGTGTTGGTTTCTTCCCATATGCTCCTATTCTTTCCTTTGATGATCCTAAAACCTGTAGAAGTTGCTTGTCTAATTTTCCTTGGCTTCTGTACACTTGTAGAATATAAAAAAAAATCCTATGTATTTTATTTTCTAATATAAAAATAAAATGGTGGAAAATCTAGGATTTGACTATTTGGAGACTACACCTAGGATGAGATTTCAAACTCAACATATATATCATTGGAAACAATTTGGGTTTGTGCTTCCTAGGTGGAATGAATGTTGTAAGTACAAATGTGAAATGCTTAACCCTAGAAGAAAAGCTAAAATCCTAGGTGTTGTGTGCAAGTGTAATGGATGATGTAAGTAAGATGATAGAAGTCACTAAGTGTTTAGAGTAGGAAAAATAGAAGGTTTAGTGAAATGATATGTGAAAGGGGATATGGAAGATGAATGCCTTAACAATTAGAGATTTGGGAAGTAATGAGGGAAGGATTTAGAGAAATGGGAGAAGGATAGTGAACAAATTGTGAGGAGAGGAGTGATGGAGAAGATTAGACCATGAAAATGATGGAAATAGGGAAAATATTTCAATGGTGGAGATGTAGGATAAGGCAAGGAAAAAATTTTGATACCAATTTACAACAATGGAGCCTAATAATGTAGTGTAAAACTTACAAATATAGAGTTGGAAGAATGTAGAGTAGACCTTTCAAAATGAGAGTGAGATAGGCTTTATTTTGTACCTAGGTCAAATACCTGTTAGGAAATGTATTAGGGGAATATTGAGTTTAGGATTTAATTCATCTATAAACTTAGAAATTTGAATTTTGAACTTGGACACAAGCATCTAGATGCATAAGTGTCTAGGATACTAGCATCCATATTCTAAAGTGTCTTTTGACAATCAAGAGTCTAGATTTCTATGGTAGGTTCTTGATGCCCAAGGTTGGTTGGAAGTGCTTAAAAATCATACTATATATGGGAATGGACACCAAAATGAGTGTAGAAATGTAAGGTAAAGATTGTAAAGTAGACAATTTTTAACCTTATAGTGCTAAGAGGCACCATTAGGAACTTCATTAACAATAGTGATGAGTGATTGCCTTCTTTGTTAGCAGTTAGGCCTCTATACTAGTTCACCAATGATAGAGATAGAGAATAAACAAGGGTGTTAGACATTATGGTAGACTAGCTAAAACCTACAAGTGTTAGTGATGGATATGCAAATGTGTTGTACTCTTTTGTTAATTAGATGCTCTCTTGATATTTGATTATGATATAATGAATTAGTGTGTTTCATTTAAATACAATCCCTAAACACATAATTTGAAATCTTTGGCACGTTGGATGATAGGTGACAACCACATTATTGAAGAGTATGTAGGGGAAATAGTGAAAGTTAACATTAAAATTGGAAGGGTAGGATCATGGTCATGATTCAGTCTAGGGATTAGAAACATGAGCACAATCTAGTCTAGGATGGGTAATGCATTGGGAAATGGATTAAGGATGTTTTGAACTGAGTGATATGGCATAAAAAAGTGTTGTATTTGGGTGTAAGGTCAACATGTGTGCCAAAAATAACCACTTAAGTGCTAAGACTATGCCTTAAAGACATCCACACAAAGTGGCATAAAATGAATGGGGAAAAGTGTAAGTGCATGCGCTTTTCTTATTTACAATAATACATATTTATTTATTTCCCTTTTTAATAAAATTTATTAAAATGTGTAATGTCCCCTTCCTAAGTAGCTTAGTTCATTGGGTTCTCATAGACTAACATGGATGGTTAGGGAATCCATGTTGGGTTTGTTCATCTCGAGGTTCAGTCGACACATTTGGAGATTTGTTTTGAGTTCCTTTTGGCAAAATATCACTTCTGACTCTTTCCAGAGTGATTTCAGGCATGTAATCCGAATTTACTATTTTTAGCAGGGGTTCCGGACTTGGTGCGAGTCAGTGCGATGTTCTTGGATTTCACTCATTTTATATTGGCCTTCATGTTGGTGCTTTGAAATCCATATTTGGAGTCCGTTTGAACTATTATTTTAATGGCGTGATATTTTCCTAAGTTAAATTAAATATTTAACTTAGTTATAAAGTTATAAAAGTGAATTTATTAAAGGGATGGAAATATTTCAAATGAAATAAATCACGTAACTTGGGCGCCCTCTTTGAGTGAAATAATAAAGCAAAACATTTAAATTATTTAATTCCCAAAAGGTGCATTGGGAAATGTGAAGAGAAATAAAAGAAGCGTGAAGTTCATTTTTTCACACCATTGCATATTTTTGTGAAATGAGGAATTCTTGTTGGCTGAGCCAAGGGTTTTGAACCTACAACTTCTGGAGACAAAAACCTTCATGAAGTTGAATACCTGCGGGAGTGAAAGATCTCTCTAGGGCATTGCTGGTGGTCTCATTTTAGGGATCACATTTGTGCTACTATTGCAGATTGAAGGCTTGTCGCAGAGGATTTATTCCATGAAAATCTCATGTTTCTTCACATAGTAATTTGGAGTTGATATTAAAGATCATTTGCCAAGATTTTTAGAAGATTTTTGGAGTACTTGCTGGTAGGGATTTCTACCTATAGCTGGTCGTACCATATCTCAATAGGGTCGTAACACTTTGGAGGTATTTTTGAGTGTGTTTGAAGGCATTTTCAGTGGGTTTCTCATTTAGCCTAGGTGTGAGACATTGCAGATTAGAACAGGAGTTTTCAAGTGCAGATTTTGGTATGATTTACAAGTATTTGCTATTGTTCAAAGATGCAAAATAGGTCGTACAACTTAAAAACTAGGTGTGAGGGTTTGTCTATGCAAAACACCTAGATTATTGACTTCTTTTGGAGGAGCCTAGCTATGAGCATTGTTGTATGCAAATTTGTATGATAAAAGGTTAGGGTTTGAATCCATTTTGTGTAGAACTAGGGTTTCTGTAAGCTATGTTTTGTTGTTACAGACCTGTACTTTCCAAACCAACAAATGGGTATGTAATAAACATGCTTATATTGCCAAATCTTCATCTGGGTATTTGATATTTTAGTTGTATGGATGTTTCCCACATAAATAAGCATCTAGGTGGTTTTAGAATGCTTTATTTATGAATATATGTATGCATGCAAAAATAAATGTTATGTTCAAACACATAAAACACGCCAAGTTCAACTAAACATCATAAGAAGAAAAAAAAGGGTGGGATATTACAAAATGAGAACAAAATATTGCCTAGAGTATGTTTATTGAATTTATTATTCCTTTCAATTAAAATTGATGAAGATGAGGACATGTGTTTTGGCTAGTAGATAAATAGTTAAATGACACACTATTACCATGAAATATATACATCACTTTTGGTGAAGTTATTAATTGAAACAAATTAAATTATTAAAATTCATTAAATTTAAATAAATTATCAATACCTGAATGAAGACATTTCCATCTATATTCTAGAATACAGGTTTATATTATTATGCCAAGAAATGTAACTATAATGGAATCAAGAGGGAATCGTAATGGAATGAGTGGATTAAAAACCACTTAACATAAATTTAACTATCATTTACATGCCAAATTAATAATAACAATGATTATAATATTATTATTATTTATACTAAGACATTATATAACAAAATTAGTTATAATTATATAATTTTTTTTTTTTTTTTGATTAGTTAGTTGAGGGGTTCTATTAGAGCCCTCTCCCATACTTTAAAGAAAATGGACACAATATAGAGATAAACATACCATAAATTAGGCATTAAAAAAGATAAGAACATGCTAACAAAACATAGGGCATCCTAAAATACCAATCTGAAAAACCATACAAGGATACAACCAAAACTAACCCCAAAACTCATTGCAATAGGCTGATAGTCTTAAGTCTAGGTTTCCACAAGCCTCTTTCTTTGTTGGGAGAGGAGATCATCCGTTGTCCATTGTAAGCCTTTACCTAATGCCTCTTGAGTAGACATTGGAAGCCTTTCCAATTTTGTCTTTCAATAGTATTATGCTTCTTGGGCTTTACCTAATTAGAGTATGAAACTCCTTTATTTCCTCCTAAGCTAAATAGACTCCTTTAGAAACCTCTAGACTACTACCAATAAACTTCTCCTAAAATTCCTCATTCACTAATCCTCCAAAAGCCTGGGGGAGCTAGGTCTATAGAACCCATAGGGGTAAAAAAGACATCATAATTCCTCTAGAAAAAATTATTATTTGACTTTTCTTTCCTAGGATCCCACTTAACATTCAACCCTAGGCCACTTTCTGCCATCTTGAGCACTTAGCTATGTGATGACCTAGTTTATTGCATTAGAAGCATCTCAAACAAGACCATCAAAATCCACACATTGAAGCTAAGAGCCCACAAAGGAAGAGAATTTGGATAGAGAGAGAAACTAACTGCATGAGATCTAGTAATAGGCACACTTTAGTGAAGCTAGTAGAAGAGAAATTGTGATCTAGATCTAGCCTTACAAAGGATCTTATATGATCTACTAGCATACAAAGCATGCCCTTTGATCTACATGTTACACATATGGTTCTTAGGGTTGTCATTGAAGTCAACACTATCATGGTGGTGCAATGGTGTTAATGGTTGGATGTCATGTCCCATCCAACAAGAGAAGAAGAAGATATAGTTCATATTAATATGGGAATTAGAAGCATGAAGATGATCAGATGTATTGTTGATGTTACTAATGACCTAAAGTATGTATGTTCCAAGTTCCATGATGATTGCATTACCGGAAGAGTGTTTTGTTGTTGATTGATTAAAGACAGTTTTGTCTTTGTGAAGATGTTCTGTGTAAGAAAATGGAATTCTCCACATTCCTCCGCATTTATAGATATATCCATGCAGTTCTAGAATTGTGTTTAGGATGTAGTGAAGGTGATAAATCCAAGTTTTTAGATAATTTGTTCTTCCGATGTGAAAGTTATGCATGATAGAGTATCGACATGTGTTCTAGTAGAGTATGTTAGTGTTGAAGGCATGTCAGAATGCTGCACATTCCTCTAGAAATGAATGGTTGCCCTTGTGGCTTCAAGGACATGTTTATGGATGTGTATTACATGCTTCCTTGCAATTTCAACGTTCTTGGTTGTCCACAGCTCAGTTTTTCAAATGATAGCATGTTGTAGTGTGTTCCAGGTGACAAATTGTTCTCAGAGTTAATGATTGAAGTTGTGCGGCAAAATTCTTTGATGTATAGTGGCAACGGAGTGTTTGGGGATGTTTTATGAGTCATGTGGACTCATCTAAAAAAAATTTACAAAGATCTTTCTTGTTTCTAGTACCACACAAGGTTTTCAAGTTGATGTGGCCATTATACTTCAAGTATTCATGTGTTTTGTTTAAAGCTATCCTATAATTTCCAAATGAGCGGAGTGTGTGGATGTAATTCCTTGATGTTTGAAGCTGTGAAGGATGTTTTGTACCTGGTTAAGCAAGTGTTGGGGTCCACAAGGCATGGATCTTTTGTTGGTGTAACGTGTGGTTTCACTTAGGACCTATCTTCTACACGTTTCATATTGTGTGTTGTCTAGATGACTTGTAAATGTATTTTTAATGTTGTATCTGGCCGATAAGCAATGTAATCAATGTAATATCATGTATAAATACTGAATCAAATTGAGTGAGGAGAGGTGTGATTGCAAGGCGATGGAAAAGGTCACAAGCAAAATAAAAGTATTGTTGATGTGTGACTGAAGGAGAAAGAGCAGAAGTTGTTGATGTTGTCTGGATTCATCTTCAAGACATATTTGTGATACTGATCAAGTATAGAGTGTGCCTAGCTTATCAGATCATTAGAAGAAAGAATGAAGAGGCAGAAGTGTAATCATCAAAAGTATGAGTTTCGATGTCAGTTTTTAGACAGTAGAAAGATTGTCATACTGTAATCTTTTGTAAGTGTGTTCTTAATTTAGGGAGTAGTAGCTTCCTTGGGACTGACCCTAAAACAAAGTCTTTAGGGAGTGGAAGCTTCCTTGGGAGTGACCCTAAATCAAAGTACTTCAGGGAGTAGAAGCTTCCTTGGGTTGTAGCCCTAAAACAAAGTTGTTATTTGACCTTCATATTGTTAGACACACAAAATACTGAGAGGGGGGGTTGAATTAGTATTTAAACAACTTTCAATTTCAACAACTTCAACTTATCTGGAGAAGATTAAACCTTAAACATTACAATGTAAACAAGGAAGAATTGTTTCAAGTATGAGGTGAACCAGTGTTGTCATTGATGTCAACATACTCATATTGCATTGATAAGAAGGATTCGATGAGCAGTGTGCTGAGGATATTGAGAAAATTAGCCTCAGTCAGGAACAGTGAAGAATAGTGATGAGAAGAAGGCAAATGTATTGTATAGATGTGAACCGGAGGATGCGGATTAAAGGGTTTGTAGATATGAGTCTTGAGATGCTTTAGTTAAGATTTTAGAGGTCCGCATGAAGATCTGAAGGAGTTGTGGCTGTCGGTATGGAACCAGTTCCGGCAAGTGCTCAGAGGTGACAGAGGATCACAGAAAGGTCTGGTGAGGTCTGAAATTGTACAATCCTAATTTGCAGATTGGCAGGAGTGTTTGGGATGTCCTTGTGATGTGTCATCTCAAGTTGTGTATGATTTTGAGGTCCGGAAGTGCCTTTTGCATTGTGACAGTGGCGACAGACTGTGTTCTTGAAGTTCCAGATGAGGAAGAGAAGAGATTCCAGTAAGTAGAGAAAGTGCGGATGTACCTGGTCATTCAGGCAGGCTTGTGAAGGTTCTTGGATCATGATGAGGTTGTGTTGTTGGTCCGCATTGATGGTAGAGCCTGAAATTGAAGTTATTCTTCCAGATGAAGTTCTTGTTCTGACTAGCCGACCGGATGAGTTGTTCATCCTGCGAATGTTCTTGTGATGGCCGACCGGATGTGTTATTCATCTTGCATATATTCTTATGGTTGATTGCCGACTTAGATGATTGTTCCTAAGTTGATGTCTTGTATAAATAAAGGTTTGTGAGTTCATTTAGTAGAGTGGATTGTGTGAATGAGTGTGGTGTAGTGAAGAGAAGTGCGAAAGGCAGAGCAGGGGTTTTTGGGCTTAAATGGAACTTATCTGGACATAGTAGAGATGTCATTCTCCAGTTCAAGATTGTGATTCTTATCACTTTGTAGATAGTGTGTCTCCTTGTAGGTAGTGGGCCTCTTTGTGAGCAGTGTGCTCGGGCAGTAAGCCCTAATTGGCAAGTGCCATTCTTTTTCTTATTCTTCTAACAGAGAATAATCCTTGGGTTAATCACCCCGTGGTTTTTCCCTTAACCAGGTTTTCCACGTCAAAATCTTAGTGTTCAATGTGTTGATGTTTATCTGCTCTTATGTTTGTGCATTATGCTTTCATGGATGATTAATTGATATACTGTTAACTAACAAGAAGAATCAAGTATTTAAAGTAGAGCAATTTTTTATACAACTGATTCACCCCCACCTCTCAGTTGTATGCCCTAGATCCAACAATTGGTATCAGAGCCAAGTTCCTCTGAAACGAGCTTAACCGCTTGAGGAGATCCAGGATGTCATCATACAAGAAGGACAGTCCAAAGTTTGATGGAACCAACTTCACCCTCTGGAAAGGTCGCATGCAATGTCACTTGGAATGTATGCGAAAAGCATACTTGGCCATGGTCTCAAAACCATATGTACCTCCACAAGGTGGTCCGACAACTCTGAATGAAATCACAGATGCTGAAAATAATCTGCGGACCAAGGAAGCTCTGCTAAGTGCATTAAACGACTCAGATCTCTCAAATGTTATCGACCTACCAACTGCATATGAGATCCTGACTAAATTGGAACTTCTGTATGAAGGAGATGAGTTTGTCAAAAGTGCAAGGTTGCAAAGTCTGAAAGGGAAATTTGAAAGATTGAAGATGAGAGATGATGAAAACATCACTACCTTTATGCCAAGAGTGAATGAGCTAGTATGTGGAATTAGAAATGCTGGTGGAACTCTGGATGAAAATGAGATTGTTTGCAAAATCCTCAGATCCCTTCCTGCTGCCTACAAAATCAAGGTTGCTGCCATTGATGAATTCAGAGCCCACACAACTGTCACAAGAGAACAATTAGCTGGCAAACTAGCTACATTTGAAATGACCGAGTTTGGAGATGATCCTCCCAAGACTGAATCTGCTTTCAAAGCCAGTGCCTATGTGAAAGGCAAACAGAGATTTGATCCAGGTGAAAACTCTTCAAGGAAGATGTCATGGTATGATCAAGCAAGAAGAGACATGGAAGAAGAAGAAGCAGAAACAGCTCAACTTGAAGCCCTCATTGCAAAGAGACTGCCAAGAGGATCCGATAAGTATGAAGGAAAACTACCCTTTAAGTGCTTCAACTGCAATAAGATTGGTCATTTTGCTTCAAGATGTTTGGAAAGATCTGCAAGGACTAATACTAACAGACAAAGGTTTCAAAAGAACTGCTATTATGTTCATGAAGAAGATGACAATGAAGGAGTAACAGATGATGAATCAGAACTAGGAAGCAAATCCGGAAATGAATGGGTGTTTATTGCCATCAAGGAAGAAGATTCAATACTCTCTGAATCTGTCAATCACAAGGTTGTGGAAAAAGCTTTGGCTGCTCAAATGGAAGAAAAGGATGATTGGGTTATTGACAATGGATGTTCTCACCATATGACTGGTGACAAGGATAAGTTCTTGGATTTGGAAAGGTATGAAGGAGGAATGGTAAAATTTGGTGACAATTCTGCTAGCAAAATTAGAGGTAGGGGAACTATTTCATTTGATGGAAAGAGCAAAACAGGTAATGTACTATATGTTGAAGGATTGAAGCACAATCTTCTCAGTGTTGGTCAGTTAGTAGACAAAGGCTATGATCTCCGATTCAAGAATGTAAAATGTAGAATCTTTACAAGTTCCAGAACTGAAATTGCATCCGGTACTCAGACAAAAGGTAATATCTTTCATCTGGTTGGTTCAAATAAAAGTTGTTTATTTGTTTAAATTGATCAGAGTTGGTTATGGCATAGAAGAATGTGTCATGTAAATTTTGATAACATCATCAAGATAAGCAATACTTAGGCTGTAAGAGATCTTCCAAAATTGATGAAACCTACAAATAGTTTGTGCAAAGAATGTCAGCTAGGTAAATAGAGCAGAGTCTCTTTCAAAAGCAAAGATCAGTCCTCTACCGGATTGTTGGAATTAGTACATACTGATCTCTGTGGTCCGACAAGAATCAAGAGTCTACAAGGTGATAGATACTTCATGTTGCTAATTGATGACCATTCCCGGATGATGTGGGTTACCTTCCTAAAGGAGAAATCAGAAGCCCTTAAGAAGTTTAAAATCTTCAAAGCTATGGTAGAGAATCAAACCAGATTAAAACTGAAGTGTCTAAGGTCTGATAGAGGTGGTGAATTTACATCTGGTGAGTTCATTGACTTTTGTGAGAAGCAGGGTATAAGAAGACAGTTGTCTGCTCCTAGGACTCCACATCAGAATGGAGTAGTTGAGAGAAAGAACTGGACCATCCAGGAGGCTGCCAGGACAATGATGTTGGAAGCAAATGTTCCTCAAATATTTTGGAAAGAAGCTATCAGCACTGCAATCTACACTCTCAATCGAGTTCAAATCAGAAACAACACCGGTAAGACCCCTTATGAACTCTGGTTTGGCATCACTCCTACTGTGAAATATTTCAGAGTATTTGGTAGCAAGTGTTATATTAAAAGAGATGAAGATCCAGGAAAGTTTGATGCTAGAAGTGATGAAGGAATTTTCTTGGGTTACTCCACTCAAAGCAAATCATACCGGTGTTACAATAAGAGATTGAGGAAGATGATAGAAAGCACTAATGTGAAAGTTGATGAAGGAATTGAGAAGCCCTCAAGGTTTTATGAGTTTGATGAGGATGACCAAGATGGTATTCAAGTTCAAGGAGCTCAATCCTCTCTGGTAAGTCAGAGTCAGCCTGATCCGGTAAATCAGGAAGAAAAGATAGGTCTGAATGAGCCTGATCAAGAAGCAGTAGTACAGAATGCTCCCAAAATTCCAAGGTATGTAATACAGAACCACTCTGAAGATCAGATCATAGGTGATAGAAACAAAGGTGTGCAAACTAGAAGGAATGTTGCTCAAAATTAGGATGAATGTTGTCTGATTTCAAAGATTGAACCCAAAACAATAAATGAAGCTTGTAATGATGAAAACTGGACCAAAGCAATGGAAGATGAATTGATGCAAATTGAGAGAAATCATACTTGGGATCTTGTTCCCAGACCTAGAGACAGGAATGTGATTGGAACCAAATGGGTTTTTCCGGAACAAACTGAATGAAGCTGGTGAAGTAATCAGAAACAAAGCTAGATTGGTCTGCAAAGGCTACTCTCAAATAAAAGGAATTGATTTTGAAGAAACCTTTGCTCCGGTGGCAAGAATTGAAGCAGTCAGATTACTCCTTGCATTTGCTGCCTTCAAAGACTTCAAGGTATATCAGATGGATGTCAAGTCTGCCTTCCTAAATGGTGATCTGGAAGAAGAAGTTTACATTGAACAACCAGATGGATTTCAATTGTCTGATAATGATGATATGGTCTGTAAGTTGAAGAAAGCTTTGTATGGATTAAAGCAAGCCCCAAGAGCATGGTATGAAAGGTTGGATAAGCATCTTATGTAGATTGGATTCAACAAAGGTACTGCTGACAGCAACTTATATTTCAAAATTGATCATGAAAACATTTTGATTGTTGAAGTGTTTGTGGATGATATCATTTTTGGAGGAAGAGATAGTATGTGCAAAACTTTTGCAAATCAGATGAAAAGTGAGTTTGAAATGTCTATGCTTGGTGAAATGAATTTCTTCTTGGGTCTGCAAATTACTCAAACAAAGAAAGGGATCTTTATTTCTCAAACCAAATATGTGAAAGAATTGTTGAGGAAATTTGGTATGGAAGATTCAAAGCCAATGAAAACTCCCATGGCAACCGGATGTAAGTTGAGCAAAGATGATGACTCCCCAAAGGCATATCAGACAAAGTATAGATCAATGATTGGTGGATTGTTGTATCTCACTCAGACTAGACCAGATATAATGCAAGCTGTTGGTCTTGTGGCAAGATTCCAGGCTGATCCTAGAGAATCTCATGTTATGGCAATCAAAAGAATTTTTAGGTACTTGAAAGGAACAGTTGAGTATGGTCTATGGTACCCTAGAGATCCAGATTTCTCTCTTCATGCTTACACAGATGCAGATTGGGCAGGAGATGTGGATGACCAGAAGAGCACCAATGGTGGAGCATTCTTTCTGGGGAAGAGATTGGTTTCTTGGCTAAGCAAGAAACAAGATGCAATATCTCTGTCCACAACTGAAGCAGAATACATTGCAGCAGCAGGCAGTTGCACTCAAATCTTATGGATGAAGCAGATGCTAAGAGACATTAAAGTTGAATATGAGGAGCCTATCACAATTTTCTGTGATAATTCAAGTGTAATTAATATTTCTAAGAATCTGGTATTGCACTCTAAGACTAAGCACATATCTATCAAGTTTCACTTTTTGAGAGAACAAGTGAACAAGGAAGAAGCCAGGTTGGAGTATGTTCCTTCCAAGGATCAGATTGCAGATATCTTTACTAAACCTCTTCCCAAGGACTCTTTTGAATATCTCCGGGAGAAGTTAGGGGTCATGGCCCCTCTGGTAATGAACTAAGATGCACTGATGTGCATCAGTCCGGTGGATATCACAGTCATATCTTGTGATCCGGATTGATGATGGGGAGCTGCTACTAAGGGGGAGCAGCTGGTATGATTCTGATGTGTTAGAATTGCAAGTATGAGCCCTTTGCCATTGATGTCAAAGGGGGAGAGAAGACATGTGAAAAACAAGTGGCTGATGATCAAAGGGGGAGCAGTAAATGAGGAGAAGACATGTTGCTGATAGGGGGAGCTGTGACAGAAAGGAAAAGTTCTTGTCTTGATGATTTTTCACATCATATGTTGCCATCAATGACAAAGGGGGAGATTGTTGCAAGTATGAGGTGAACCAGTGTTGTCATTGATGTCAACATACTCACACTGCATTGACAAGAAGGATTCGATGAGTAGTGTGCTGAGGATATTGAGAAAATTAGCCTCAGTCAAGAACAGTGAAGAACAGTGATGAGAAGAAGGCAAATGTATTGTATAGATGCGAACCGGAGGATGCAGATTAAAGGGTTTGTAGATATGAGTCTTGAGATGCTTCAATTAAGATTTCAGAGGTCCGCATGAAGATCTGAAGGAGTTGTGGCTGTCGGTATGGAACAGGTTCCGGCAAGTGCTCAGAGGTGACAGAGGATCACAGAAAGGCCCGGTGAGGTCTGAAATTGTACAATCCTAATCTGTGGATTGGAAGGAGTGTTTGGGATGTCCTTGTGATGTGTCATCTTGAGTTGTGTATGATTTTGAGGTCCGGAAGTGCCTTTTGCATTGTGACAGTGGCGACAGACTATGTTCTTGAAGTTTCGGATGAGGAAGAGAAGAGATTCCAGTAAGTAGAGAAAGTGCGGATGTACCTAGTCATTCAGGTAGGCTTGCGAAGGTTCTTGGATCATGATGAGGTTGTGTTGTTGGTCCGCATTGATGGTAGAGCCCAGAATTGAAGTTATTCTTCCAGATGAAGTTCTTGTTCCGACTAGCCGACCGGATGAGTTGTTCATCCTGCGAATGTTCTTGTGATGGCCGACCGGATGAGTTGTTCATCCTGCGAATGTTCTTGTGATGGCCGACCGGATGTGTTATTCATCTTGCATATATTCTTATGGTTGATTGCTGACTTAGATGATTGTTCCTAAGTCGATGTCTTGTATAAATAAAGGTTTGTGAGTTCATTTAGTAGAGTGGATTGTGTGAATGAGTGTGGTGTAGCGAAGAGAAGTGCGAAAGGCAGAGCAGGGGTTTTTGGGCTTAAATGGAACTAATTCAGACATAGTAGAGATGTCATTCTCCAGTTCAAGATTGTGATTCTTATCACTTTGTAGACAGTGTGTCTCCTTGTAGGCAGTGGGCCTCTTTGTGAGCAGTGTGCTCGGGCGGTGAGCCCTAATTGGCAAGTGCCATTCTTTTTCTTATTCTTTTAATAGAGAATAATCCTTGGGTTAATCACCCCGTGGTTTTTCCCTTAACCGAGTTTTCCACGTCAAAATCTTGGTGTTCAATGTGTTGATGTTTATCTGCTCTTATGTTTGTGCATTATGCTTTCATGGATGATTAATTGATATACTATTAACTAACAAGAAGAATCAAGTATTTAAAGTAGAGCAAATTTTTATACAACTGATTCACCCCCCCTCTTAGTTGTATGCCCTAGATCCAACAAGAATAACACAATGCACATCAAAACATAACACCAAATATATGTGGAAAACCCTAGAAGGGAAAAACCACAGTGAGGATTGACTCACAATATATGAAGCTCAAATAACATCTTTGTTTTAGGCCTACAACCCAAGGAAGCAACTACTCCCTACTTACTTTGTTTCAGGGCTACAACCCAAAGAAGCTACTACTCCTTGAGAACCTTGATTTAGGGTCACACCCAAGGAAGCTACAACTCCCTGAAGACTTTTTTTAAGGGTCACTCCCAAGGAAGAAACTACTCCCTAACTTAAGTACAAGTTCACAAAAGAATACAGTATGACAGTCTTTCTACTGTCTGAAAATTGACATTGAAACTCACACTTTTGATGATTGCTTTTGCCTCTTCACACTTTCTCCTAATGATTTGATCAGCTAGGCACACTCTATACTTGATCACTGTCACAAATATGTCTTCAAGATGAATCCAAACATCATCCACAACTTCTACTCTTTCTCCTTCAGTTGCACATTAAAAATGCTTTTATTATGCTTTTATCTACTTGCGAACTCTTTCACTCCATTGCAATCACGCTTCTCCTCACTCAATTTGATTCACTATTTATAGATGATATTACATTGATTACATTGATTCTTGGCCAGATACAACATGAAAAATACATTTACAAGTCACCTAGACAACACACAATATGAAACATGTAGAAGATAGGTCCTAAGAGAAACCACACATTACACCAGCAGAAGATCCATGCCTTGTGGACATGAAAATCTTCTTAACTAGGTCCAAAACAACCTTCATAGCTTCAAACACCAAGGAATTACATCCGCACACTTTGGTCATTTGGAAATAGGACAACTTTAAGGAAAACACATGAAGACTTGAAGTATAACAACCACATCAACTTAAAAACCTTGTGCAGTAGTGGAAATAAGAAAGATCTTCGTGAAACTTTTCTAGATGAGTCCACATGACTCATACAACATCCCCAAACACTCCTTTGCCACCGCACATCAAAGAATTGTGCTGTACACTAACACTAAGAACAATTTGTCATCTGGAACACACTGCAACATGTTGTCATTTGAAAAATTGAGCTGCGGACCACCAAGAACCTTGAAACTGCGAGGAAGCATGTAATACACATCCATAAACATGCCCTTAAAACTGCAAAGGCAATCATTCATTTGCGAAGGAATGCGGAGCATCCCAGTGGGTCTTCAATACTGTACAATTCTGCCAAATCACATTCTGGTGTTCTACCATACATAACTTTCACATCAGACAGAAATATAATTTGAGACTTTGGAAATAGCACCTTCACTGCCTTCTTGACACAATATCAGAACCGCATAGCCACATATACAATTGCAGAGGAATGCAGAGCATTCTATCACCCTACTAGGAATACCTTCACAAAATAGATTATGTCTTTAGGATGTCAGCAGAAAAACATCCTTCCAGTGATCAAAACATCATGAAACTTGGAACATATATAAATAACATTGTATGAGGCTATGTTCCAAATCGTAGAAGCTCAATAGCACAATGATGAAAATGTGGAGCAATCTTTCAGACAATCTTCAAAGAGCATACATCTTGTAGCAGAAATTGTCACCAATATCCAGAGGCCAAGCCTTAGTAGAAGAGATCATACACTATGTTTTTGGGCCATCACTAACATCTTCACACCTCAACAACATATCTGACCATGCCAATGCTTCTAATTCCCATATTAATGTGTTTTCTTGATGCTTCTAATTACCATATTAATGTATCTTCTTGATGCTTCTAATTCCCATCTGAATATGTATCTTCTTTAGGAGCATGACATCCAACCATGAACATTGTTACACATTCATAATAGTGTTGACATCAATGACAAACATTATGACAGTCTTAGCAGTCTCTCTCATCCTCATGACAGTGTTGACATCAATGACAACAACCTTAGGCACCATATGTGTAACACATATATTGTGAGTTAATCCTCACTGTGGTTTTTCCCTTCTAGGGTGTTCCACATATATTTGGTGTTATGTGTTGATGTGCATTGTGTTAATCTTTCATGTTCATATTAATGCTTTGATGCTTAAGTTTTAAATCTGCTCTGAATAAGTTGAAGTTGTTAAAATTGAAGATTGTTTAGATATTGATTCACCCCCCTCTCAGTATCTTGGTGTGTTCAACACTACAAACTAGTGACATATTATAGAAATCAACCCAAAATGGCACCTTTGAGAACTTAACCATTTCTAGGTCAAAAAATGGTTGCCAAGGGCTTAGGAAAATCCTAGAGCAATCATAGAACTACAAACCCTGGGTCTTAACCTGTTCTTTATCTTTTAAAGAGCTAAAATGCAATTTAAAAAAAACATTTGAAAGAGTAAAATTAGAGGGGAGATGGATAGTGTTCAAGTTACTCTTCATCCAATTAGCTAGAGCAACACCCTTATAGTCTTAATGATGAATTTTCCCACTAAGGAAAGAGGAAATTGTAGGGAAGATTGTTCCACCACTTGTGGCCCAAGTAAAACCAACAATGAGGGACCCTCAAAAAATAGAGTGGGACACCATCCGTAGGAACTATTTTTATACCTATTGTGTCATATAATTGCTTTAAGGAGGGGGAACCAACCAATCCCTTCTCCTTAGCTACATAAAGAGATGAGAAACCCTCACTTACCTTAGCATGCATTTCCTTTAGAGATAGAGGCAATCCTAATTCTAGAACCACATAAGGGGAAGACATGCTTTGGTTAAGCTTTGCCTCCAAATTAGGGTCCTTGGATCTAAAATTGCTATCCCCACAAATAGCTACCACTAGAGACTGTAACTCACACCCATGTCTATCTTTTGCTCCTTGGATCTAAGGTTTGCAAAAAGACTTTATGCATGATAAGTATTGCCTACATTATTGTAGACTTGATACACTTTTTTAGACCAAGATGGATCTAAAGAAGTTCTCACAATATAGGTTGGAGTAGGAGATGGGTAATTTCCTTCTACTTATGATCCCCACCAACACTAGGCAGCCAAAGGTCTAGCTCATCCACCTCCACATCTCCCAAGAAATCAAACACATAATCTTTTGAATCTTACTCCTAATCATCCACAATACCTATCAAAAAAATCAACATAGGCATGGTGATCAAACTTGCCACCTAGATGCACTTTCAAACTCCTCCCTCTAATGACTCTCTCACTCATTCTCTCACACATTTTTTTAGATTAATTAGTTGGGGGTTCTATTGGGCCCCCACCTTTGAAAAAATACATTGGAAAGTACTACAATTACCCCAATCTCTATTTTACATGAGATCTTAAAATCATCTAGGAAGAGAATTTTTTTCCTCAAATTTTCTTTTCTATCAGCTATTGTAGTCCAACCACCTTTCTTGTGAGATGCAATCTCCAAATCATCTTCCTCTTCACCCTCAACACCCTAAATCAAGGGGAAATACATCCTTCAATCACATAAAATAATTTTGAACATTTTGCATAATTGGTTAAAGATACAACCATTAGCTTCAACACATCCTCCCATAATAGTTCAAAACAAATCACTTAGAACAACACTATTCTCTCACCCGCTTTTTAATCTTTACATAATTAATATATATTTAAAATTATAAGTAATCTTATATATATGAGTACCTATCTAATTTATATGATAATTTCAATATAGGCACCTTCAAACTATATTTGTCAATGTCTTTGATAGATGTATTTAAGATATTTATACTAGTTAAATAGATTTTTTCTATAAAACAAGTTTTATGAAAGTGTACTAATGTGATACTAATAACAACTACTATAGGTAATAATTACAAAGAATGGTATTCATAATAAGCCTTGTCATTTTAGATGATTATATGGTTAATAAATTTGACATTTTTTTAATATTTTAAATTTAATAAGAAAGAGATGAAAAATGTTGTTTATATTTATAATGGTGAAAATTCCACATTTTTGTAATTTTCCATTTTTTGGGCTTACTTTGACTCAATTATTCTTTACACAATGACAAGTGTCTAAGTGGCGTGATTTCTACTATGAAAGTTGGAACATAACTTAAGATCTATTTGATTCCATTTGCATTCACTCCTAGGGAATAGTTATGATCCTTAGTTTTTCCATTTTCACCTAGGTTTAGATTCACATTTTATGCAAGTGACCTAGGTTGGTTGCACAATTTGTAGAAATGAATCTAAAACTTAAAAAAATCAAAATCAAATTTGGGTTTGAACTAACCCTTCCTACTAGATGTTATGTGCTAACTCAAATTATGAAATATTCACTTTTCATCTTTGGAGTAGTATTTAAAGGCTAACCCTAGTTCATTTTTACACATCTGGCACTGAACACCTAGAGAGCATTCAAATAACATCTAGCATTGAATTAGAGTATTCATTACTTCATTACTTGCTTACATCAACATCTAGGTCATTCTCTCCATGATTGTTTGTTATCTTTGATCTTTGTTTATAGCTTTAAATCAATCCATCCAAGGGTTTAACCAAAGGAGAATCAATCCTTGCCTAGAAAACTCCCTAAAGGTGTTCCTAAACATTGTCAGTTAGCTAGAGCAGATCACAAGCCTTCAAGTGAACCTAAAAGTAGATGTCAAAGTTCAATAGAGATTGGATCCACACATCAAAGTTCAAATATGGGGGCCTAAGTTAGATCCATTGTTGTGTAGATCATTTCTAAAGCTGCAAAAGTGACATACAATGATAGGTAATGAATTTTTAGATATTGAGACATTCACTAGATCATTCTTAATTTTTCTATATATTGATGAATCATCTTCAAACATTTGTTACAGCATATCTACATTAAATTTCTAGTTAAATACCTTTGTTTTATTTATTTAATTTCTACATTTATTTCAACACTTTATTTCAAATAATTACTCTCCTCAACTAAATTAATCCTAAAATAATTATCTAATTATGTTTATTTTAATTATTTTATCCCAAAATTTTATTTGAAAAAAATCTCTTTTCACCATTCAATTAATTTGGACATAAACTTTAAAGTGTTTAAAAATCAATTTAAAGAATTACCAACTTACATTGGTTAAAATTTTAATACATTTAACTTATTTTTCACTTATATTTTAATTTTTAAATAAAAAATGATAGACATATAAAATTTTAAATGGCATACAACCTTTATAGACTATTAAGAAGATGAATAATAATATTAAAACAATTACAAATAAATTTTTAAAAAATTATATAAAACAATAATTTAAAGCCTCAAGCTCATAATATAAATTATAATCCCTAACAAAATTAATAGAAACAAAATGTGTGATTAATTAAAAATTAGAAAATTTAATACTAATTACAAATTGTTACTATTTAAACATTTTTATAATAAAATAATAATAACTACTTTTAAACATTAATAATTAAAAATTAGAAAAAATAATACTAATTACAAATTGTTACTATTTAAATATTTTTATAATAAATTAATAATAATAACTTTTTAACATTAATATAAATAAATGATTGTAAATTCAGAAAAAAAAACTCTTATGTACATTATTAAATTTTGAAAACGCTATAATAAAATATAGAAAAATATTAATTTCTTTATTTAACCTAACCTTAATATTATAATATTTAGTTTGGAGGGAGCTATTTTCTATCTATTGGAATGAATCAATCTTGACCCATATTTCATAAATAGTCCATTTTTTTAACTTTAATTCAATTAATTTTCACTAAAATATATTTAACAAAAAAAAATTTCTCACATTCAATCTAATAAATCGTGACCCATATTTTATAAATAGTCCCTTTTTTTTTTACTGTAATTCAAATAATTTTCACTAAAATATATTTAACCAAAATTGTTTTCAAAGCAGTTCCTACCAATTTTGAGGCTGGCCAAGCTTATTCAATTTTAAATTAAAAAAACACTGCGTAAGTTTTCTAAGCCATTTTCATTGTCATATGGCCTCTAATATCTATTTTATATGTTACCAGATCTCTTTACCGATATTCGACGGGAAATCGAAAAACCGACTAGCAAAACGGTCTCCGTCAACTGACGTTTGCTCTTAGCTAATGTGGGTCACCACGGAATTGTGCCGGTTTACGATTAAATGAAGGGAAGGGAGAGGGAGAGGGTGGTTACAGAATCCCCAGCAATTGTAGATGCCCATCTCCAACACCCAATTCGAATTCGGTTCAATTTATCTTCCCCTGTGAAAAAATCTATTTTTCTATCTGTCCCGTGTCCACAGGCGACCGGCACTGCACGGCCCCCGCTATTTCTCTGCACTATTCAATTCAATCTGTCTTTTCATCGATTGGATCCGCTGACCTATAAAAAACCCACGAATAAGAGAACCGGTTTGGTTCCTCTGCGAATCACATTCAATTCTAGCCTCAAACTTGTTTTGGTTTTGTTTTTGAATTCCCATCAATTGACGTGCTTTCTGATGGCAAGCTCCAGGCAACAGCGTAGCCCAGACAGCAGCCCGCGGTCTGAGGACGAATCAGGGGCTCAGGCGTATAGCAATCCGGATGGGTCGGTGAAAGAGCAAGATCGGTTCCTACCTATTGCCAATGTCAGCCGAATTATGAAAAAAGCCCTTCCTGCAAATGCAAAAATATCCAAAGATGCCAAGGAAACGGTGCAGGAATGTGTCTCTGAATTCATCAGTTTTATCACGGGAGAAGCCTCGGACAAGTGTCAAAGAGAAAAGAGAAAGACAATTAATGGGGATGACCTTTTGTGGGCAATGGGGACTCTTGGATTTGAGAACTATGTAGACCCACTCAAGGTTTATCTGCAGAAGTACAGAGAACTTGAAGGTGAAAAGACCTCCATGGCTAAACAGGGTGGAGCTGACCATGACCAATCTCCTAATTCTAAAGATGGGGCCTCTGCTAGTGGAAATGCTGGAAATGGGTCTGGTTCTAATCCTGCTGCTGCTAATTCTGGGGGTAGTTCTAAATATAGTGGAAGCTACTATCCTGCTTATGGAGCCCCACAGATGTATGGGGGCCATCAGCAGCAGCAGCAAATGTTGGCTGGGTCTTATCATCATCAGATGCATGCCAAAACTTCCACTGGTAACACTGGGGACCATCATCCTAGAGGGCAGTGGTAGGAAGATGTAGGAACATTCAATAATTTTCTCTTTAAATTGTATATTGAGTAGTTGTTAATGTAGAGTGCTGGATTAATTGTGTATGAGACAAAAATTTTGTTTCCTGTTTTTCACTTTCTTCACCTGTCAGAATGTGATGCCAGAACACATGGCCTGTTTGTTCTCTATATATACTTACTTCATAGGTATGTTATAAACTGTGGTGAGGATGTATATTTCTAATACATTAATTTTTCTAAGAAGTTGTACAGATCAAATTGGGACTTATTGATGGTTTTTTTAATTTTTTTAAAAATCACTCCCCTGCTCAAATTGCTTTACTGTGCATGGGTTAAACTCATTTTGCTTTTGGTGGACATGTTCCGGAATGTAGCACAACATGTCTGTTTCTTTTGTTACAATTGGACTTTCTGCACAAGCTAATGAAAATCTTGTAGAATCCACTATTTTGAGTTCATATGACTTATCTGACAAGGGTCCTATTGATTTACTACACTGCCCTTTCTCTCTAGACTTGTAGATCTAGCGTATATTATGTTTCTGACAAAATAGTGTTGGTGTCTAGTAGTAAACTAATAGATAGCAAAATGGACTGTTTTATATACACTCCATGGATATATGATTAATTGACATGAAAATGTATGTTTCTGTTTCATTAAATATTCAAGAAATCAAAAACCTCAATTTGAGTTCTATGCATATCTAATGTTTCCAAAGTGATCCTGGTGCTCAAGTTGCTTTCTTGTGTTATGGGTTCGTCTCATTTTGCTTTTAAATTGCATGCTTTAGATTATTTTTGGGCCCGTTGCACTCTGGCATGCTGATTCCCTGTCGTTTGGCCCTAAGAGTCTGTGCTGTTGTAGTCAATGGGTGCAATGAGAGATTTTAAGGTCGCTCAAGCCTTTGGAACGGATATGAAGTAGTCTGTGTGAAATGTTGGATTCTTGGATCATATACAACTAGAAATTCTAAGAGTCTCATGGATCTGGAAATTCAGTAAACTGATAAAAACTAGTTGTTTATGATATCTAACTTGATTCCTTGCCACTTATCCTTTGTCCTTTGTTGTGTTTTGTTAAGAAGGTTCGCTGTTTTCATCAATGGGTAATAACCAGATCGATTTAAGGTCACTTTAAAAAATCTTTTAACAGATGTGAAGTAGTATGTATGCATGATTTTTTTTTCTTCTGTGTTGATTGATTTGAAGAGAACAAGTCTAATAGTCTCATCACTCTTGAAACTTAGTAAACAGATAAAGATTTAGTAAATCCGCCATATTAGGTCCTTTGGATATCAAGCTTCTTTACTCTGTGGTAGGTGCATTTCATTTTTGCTTTTTGTGGACACTCTATGGACTATAGTATAACATGTTTGTTCTATACTGAAAATGATGTTTTCACAGTCCACAAGAATGAGTAAAAAGCTTCTGGTAAAAACTGTGTATGTTTGTTTCTTTTGGTCTTTGGTGCACAAGACATGGCCTGATTTGAACTGATAAAATCTAATAGAATCTACCATATTAGATTATATGGACTTATCTAATATGCCATTCATGGCCTTCTTGACTTTCTACACTGCCATTTCTCTTTAGACTTGTAGATCTATCTTATTTTATGTTTCTGACAACATAATCTTGGTCAATCACGAATCGAGGAAAAGATGCATATTTCTGGTACATTAATTTCTTAAAAGCTTTTATGGATCAATTTAGGTTCTATGGATATTAAATGTTATTAAGTGATGCCTGTGATCCAATGGGTTTACCATGTTACGGATTCAACTCATTTTGCTTATACCATAACATCTTTTAGTGAGAAACAAATATTTGGATGAAACTGTGTAGGAAATTTCTAGATTAGTTTTGGGCCTGTTGCACTTTGGCCTGTTTGAGTTCTGAGGGTAATGTGAGGATGCGTGCTGATTTGTGTTGTTTCAATCAATGGGTGGAGTCATGAGATAGATTTTAAAGTCGGCTTTAGTTATTTGAGAGGTGAAATAATGTGCATGAGATGACAGTTTTCTTTATCTTTTATCCTTGTGCTCAAGTTGCTTTACTATTTTAGAGATTCAACTAATTTTGATTTGAGAATGACATGTTAAAGATTAACACTGGGTCTGCTCAACTTTGAGTAATCTGATCTCTTGTTGTTTGTTCTCTTAGCTGTTTTTAGTTAAGAGGGTGTGGTATTTAAGTCAATGGGTCTAGCCAGATAGATTTTAAAGTTAGTTTAAAATCTTTAACAGATGTGAGGTATTGTGCTTGAGATGTACATTTCCATTATCTTTAATCCTTCTGCTAAATTCATTTTGTTTTGAGAATAACACATTTTTAGATTAGTTTTGGGCCCGTTGGACTTTGGGTAATCTGTGTCCGCATTTGTCCTGTTAAGGGGCTGCATTGTTTCAATTAATGGGTCTTTTATTTATTTTTCCAGATTCTCTTTTTTTTTTAGATTCGTTCTCATTCCCTATTGATTGGTTTAGAGAGAAACTCTAGAAATTTCAGAAAAAACTGATAAAAATCTTGGAAAGTCTACAATATCTGTGTTCTGTGCAGTTTTTTTAGATATCCTTGTGCTCAAGTTGCTTTTCTCTGTTTTGGGTTCAACTTATTAGGCATTTTCTTGGCATAAAGTGTTTTTCTTCTTTTGGGCCTGTTGCACTCTATTTTATTTTTTTTTAAATTCCTTGTTATTTCTTCATTTCTAATTTCCTTTGTAAGACCCTGTGCTGTTGTAACTGATGGGTGCAACTACATGGATTTTAGGGTTACTCAAGTTTAAAAAATGTGAGGTATACTGTTAAAGATCTAATATTTTTATCATATTAAGTTTGTGTCTGTTCTATATAAAATCCATATTACAGGAAGTTCGTATCTGGTATAATCTGATCTGCCTTTCTATAGACCTGTGGGCATGATTTTGGTTATGACTTAGCATATTTTAGATTCCTTATGCATCTTCTCTGGATAATCTGATTGCTTGTCACTCATTCTTTGCTAAGAGTCTGTGCTGTTGTAATCAATGGGTGTAATGAGATAGCTTTTAAAGTTGCTCAAGTCTGTGAGCAGTTTTGAAGTAGTGCACGTGAGATGTTATATTCATTGATGTTATCTTTGAGAATATTGGATAATCAAATTGCTTGTCACTGGTTGTTTGCTGGTTTTTTCCTAGAGCCCTTTCTGCTGTAATTGGATGGCTGTTGACGTTGCTCAAGTCTATGAGCAGTTTTGAAGCAGTGCACATGAGACATGAGATTCCTTGATCTTAGCTTTCAGAATTTGTTTTCCTTCCCTATTGATTGATTTTGAGAGACAAATTGCAAATTGATAAAACTCTAAATATACTATATTGATCTTGCATGGACTAATCTGTTTCACCTTTGTATAGCCCTCTCTGTATAGAATAGATATAAGGCGTCAAGGGCAGCTATCTTTTGTTTTTGTTTTTGTTTTGTTTCTGATAATATAGACTTAGTCTACTAGCAAACTACGACCAGTAAAGGAGGGAACTAGTCTGTTCGCAAGAGTTAGATCAGACTAAACTGTTTTGCAGACTTACCGTTTCAAGTTTCAACAAGTGCTGTTTGATTTAGGTACCATCATTGTTTTTGTTGCCTGCTTGGTCCATCCTTAACATTTTATGTTTTCTATTATAGAATGACAGAAATCAAGAAATTGGCCCCAAATACAGCCTTCAAATGCATACTAAAGGAAAGATATTTCCTACGTTGCTCCCATTTACTAGAATGATTTGGAGAGTCCTACATGGAAGTCATCGCAAACTTTGTGCCTTCTATGCTGATAAAAGATATCTTACATTGAATTGTACTGAAATCTTTGAAGTGTGGGGGCATCTTGGGTGATGTGCAAGAGGAGGCTAGCTTGGCTTTGATGTACTTGTTTTTCTGAGATCATTTGTCATTCCTTGTTTGCCACACTGCATTCCTTAAATACAGTGGGATTTAAAAAAAATCTCCGACATTTATTTTGGATTTTTTAAAGTTTTCTTGCCCTAGGGTGGACCTCACCTATATAATGGTTTCAGTTTTTGGCATTTCAGCTGTTGATGCTGAATCTGTAGATTTTGGAGCTCTTGAGAATGGCACTGCCAATCAAGAAGCCCAAGAAGTTCATCCCCAAGCTCTTTTACAAGGTAAGGCTTTTGATAATCCGCCAAATATGGTTTTTTCTATTTTGGAATTGATAATACATGAAAATGGCTTGAAAGTTTACTTTGATAAGATGTTTTGTGGGAAGATTCCCCTTGAAGGCATGCTTCGAAATTGGGTGACCATCTTGATGTAGTCCCCCATCGTGTTTAGATTAGACGTAGTCCAAAATCTAATCAAGGGTTTCCTTTTGTTTCTGTTTGCTAATGCCATCCTCAAGCCCAAACCTTGGTATGTCCATAATTCTTTATCTCCTTCCCTTGGACTTGTGATTTTGTTATGTTCGACCAACAAGCTCTCAAGATCCATGTCTCGATTGAATTTCTAGAGCTGCCCTTGCCTTGCTGGCCTTTCTTGGACTGTTTAGCTTCCTCCTTAGGGGGAGTCTTTTTGTGTCAAACTTGATAAGTTTATTATGCCCAACCGCATAAACATCGTCTATGTTGAAATCAAAATTTCAAAATATCTCAAGGGGGCCATAGACATTTGGATTGGTGACATGTGTCATGTTCAATGAGTGTTGTACATCATTCTTTCTAATACTTTTGTTTTCAATCTTTTGATCACAATATCAAAGATTGCCCATTTCTACCTCCGAAGCCAAGCTAGCCTCAAAGCTAGCAATTGAATTACCTCAATGAAAAGTGAAGAAGGATGCACTATGGTTAGTGGTTGAAAGGATAGTTGAAATGTGTAAAGGGTAAAAATGGATTGATCAATAAACAATATTAAACCCAAACATTTATGAAATGTGAAGGAGAAAAGAGAGAATGATCACAAAGAAATACTTACAACCTCTCGCCTTGCGTCTTCTATAGTTCGCCTATCTATTCTCGACCTTGATGATGAAAAAGATTGGCCCTCAGGGAGCTTGCTTTCTTACTTGTTGATGGTGATAAGAACGAAACGGCTGTGATATTTGTTGTGTTGAAGATGAACTTCGAACACAGGGACAATGAAGGATATGGGATGGTTAGATTCACTGCATTCAACTGATATGGATAGACTAGAATGAATTTGGCATTAGGAGGGTATGAAGAGGAGAATAGAGAAGAAATTGGGCATTATGAGGATGCCAGAAGAAGATTCCCTAGAGGAAAATAGGCATGATAAGGATGCCAGAAGAAGTCCCCCCTCAATTGCTTAAAGAAGGGTCTCATTTATAGATTTTTTGAAAAGGCAATGGAGGGTGAGAATCAAAAGATGAGATCAATGGCTCTCATTTTTTGTGAATCTTTAATTCATAATGGATGAATTAAAAATTCTTTTTTGAGAAGAGTGGATTATGACAATTGAATTAAGAATTCAATAGTGGAGGATAGTGGGTTATGATAATTGAATTCAATAGTGGGGGATAGTGGAGAACAAGTGAATTAAGAATTCAATAGTGGAGGATAGTGGGAAACAATTGAATTAAGAATTCAATAGTGGAGGATAGTGGGGAATAATTGAATTAAAGATTTATTTTTGGATTTTGGAAGATATTAACTAATTAAATATTAAGAATATTTAATTATATGTGCAACATGGTGAGGTGGAAGGGATGAGGTGGAAAGATGAGGTGGATTGATGAAGTGGATTTTGTGAGGTGGATTTAGGATTTGAGACATTAGAAGAATTTAGGGATTTTAATTAAATAAAATGATTTTATTTAATTGTAGGATAATGAACCAATCAAATAAACTTATAATATTTATTTAATTGACAGAAGAAAATATGAATTAAGATAAATATCAGAATATTTACTTAATTCAACCTGAGCCAATTTTAGGTGTCTACATTTTGCCCCTCTTTGAAGCAATGTGTTTTATCACGTTGTTTCAAAGAATAAATAGTCTGATAATGATATATGCCCCAATTTGCCCCTGGTATAGGTTATGATGATAGGATGCCCCCTCGGGAGATTTGACGGGGAGAAGGCGGAAGGCGTGAGACGGACAATCTCACGATAAGATATGTTGACATGAAATGAAATGGTTGAATGCAGAAGAAATGGATGAATGATATGGAATGCAAGATGAAAATGATAACACACACAAGCAAGTAAGCAAGTATGCACAAATGACACAAGCACAAACAAGGTATTGCCCCTGTCGAGCGGTAAACCAATGATATGAATCGATGATGCCTGGTTTCAGGAATGAGATATGTCGTATAAGACTCTGGGTCTGGTTTTGCCAATATAACATCCTGTCTAAGACATTTGATACGATAGTGTTGTCATGGCGGCGAATGATGGATCCCTAGAGCAACACAAAGGATAATGTCTGGTTTCAGGAAATGAAACATGTCGTATAAGACTCGTGTGTTGGTCTGGTTTCGACAATGTAACATCCTGTCTAAGACAATTGATTGATTGATTGATTGAGTTGGTTTACGACTGGACAAGGATCAAGACCATTGATTGTGATTGGATCATTTGACAAGATTGACTTGACTTGATTGGCATGGATTAAGGATAGATTTGCAATTGGATACGGTATGGATATGGATATAGGTACAGATATGAGACACAATTGGATACGGTATGGATATGAGATGTGATTGGATACGGTATGGATATAGATATGGATATTTGTCACCTTGATATAGCAAGTATTTTGAAGCGCTTTCATCATTGGGTTTTTATTATGTTGTAAGAAAATACAAGCATCTAGGTATAATTAAATCGAGATGACCTGAGTATTGCTTACATGGATTTTGATATAACAAGTTAATACAAGCATCTAGCCAAAATTGAATCTAGATGACTTGAGTACTTCTTGCGTTTCAACAGACAAGGATTGCCCCTTTTCATGTTTAGACCTCGGAGTCCTCAATGATCTTTTGCCGATCATGTCGTTAGACAGAAATCGTCACATTACTAAAGTTTAATCCACAAGCAGCAGTCAAAAAAAATAATCATGCCCCTATCATAGCATCTCTAGCTTTTGGCATCCTCGAGTAGCATAGAAAGGTATGATAGCATAAATCAAGACTCTTAATCTAACCAACACAAAACATTCTTGCATTTAGATGTGTCTTTTTGCCATAATTGATATGAGATTTAGTTTGAGTGTTTTGGTATGGTGCTCTATTTTGCCTTGGACAGGTTGATGTTCTTGCGTCAAGATTTTTGCTGTTTTGGGAAGCGTGTTTTGCTACTCTTGTTTGTCTAGCGAAAGGTGCAAACACGGACAGGTAGAGGGATGGATGACAAGACATGAGATGGACAGGGAAGCAGAGAAGACGCAGACAGATAGAAGGACTAGATATGGGACAGATGGGAAAATGGAGCCTCGGGGGCGCATTGATAATGGCCTTGCTTACGTGACAACTCAGAGGCGACGTAGTTCGACAAGAACCCTAATGGACCTAAGATATGGATTGGATGAGACATGGTATGGAACAGACATGGATCAGATATGGAATAAATAAGACATGACATGGAATAGATATGGATTAGATAAGACATGATATGGAACCGACATGGATCAGATAAGACATGATATAGAACCAACATAGATCAGATAAGACTAATGACAAGGAACCACCACGGATAGGTAGATGTATGGGTGAATGGAACAGGTAGGTAGAAGGAACCAAGGATGTGATCTCCAAGGACTATGTCACATAACAATAACATGCCCCATTGTAGTTAGAATACGTAGGATTGTTCATGACAACGCTAATGACGATAGGAGGATGAGAGGATAATGAATGATCTGCATGGTATGGAGGGATAAGGTATGTCAAAAGACATCTAGAACATTTGTCAACATTGTGCCCCCAATCTTTATCAAGACCAAAGGATAGAGGAAAGGAAGTTTGGATGGATGGACGGGACATGATAGGTATGCAATGGATAGAGGATAGGATAGGAAATGTAATGGAAGAGTGATATGCTGATGAGACAAGGTGCCCCCAAGTGTAGGTGACATAGAAGATCAACTGTACACATGACGCCTTTTTGCTAGGTTTTCATCATGGTACTTATCCAATGCCCCTGTTTTGCTTGGTTTTCACCATTGGATGAAAAGATTTTTTTTTTTTGAATATTTAGATAGGAGAAGGTGGATATGGAAAGACTCAAGCATATAGACCAAAATGTGAGGGGGAGAAATGTGTGGTTTATCAAACTAATGAAAACATATAAAACTCAAACACCAATGGAAGTTGAAAGCAAAGAAGAATCAAACCAAAACAAGTAAGAACATACTTACAAACTCCTTTACCTGTCGTTTTCCATTATTGTCTATCTTTCTTTGATCTTGATTGTGAAGCCCTCAGAAGCTTTCCTTGCTTTCTTGCTTGTTGAAGATGACAAAGAAGGAATGACTTTTGATATGTGTTTGTGTTGAATGTGAGCTTCAACACATGACAATGGAGGACACTTGAGAATAGAATGAAGAAGAGGATGAGAGAAATTTCGGTATAGTGATTGTGCAAGATGAAGTTCCTTGAACGGTGACAGTCCCGCTAGATGGATGTTGTCGCATGGACCATGTCAAGTGTTCTCACAGATGTTGGTAGGGGATCATATGAAAGTGATATGGCATAGGTAGATGATGGATTATGATGCAGAATATGGAGGGAAGACTTATGCGACAGCATGGACCATAGGCATCGAATGAGGAAGATGTGTAAGATAATAGTGGAAGGAAGGGGAGACAGGGGTATATGAAAATGTTGTGGAATGGAAGGGAATCATGACCAACGGTTGCACATACCATGGTAAACATTGAAGCTGGTGATGGGAAAGTAGTGTAGGAAGCAACAGAGACTTTTGCTTGTGGATGAATGATGTAGGCATGCAGGGTTCCACATAGGCTGAGTATTGTCCTGATTTTTGTTCGTCATGTGAGATGGAAGAATTTGAGACTCTTGGATGGAATGGGAGAAAGTAGATGGTTGGAAGTCTTGAGAGGTGGATGCCTCATGTAACTTTAGGGCTTTTTGCTTGGGCACCCAAACCATTTTGCTTTTAGGTAGTACCTGTGAAGGTATGGGTTTGGGTGCATGCAGCTTTTGTGTAGCTTTTGGACTAATCATTTGTTGCTTGGGGATCCACACCTGTTTCAGTTTGGCATTGAGGTTTATGGGTGTATGCAGCTTTTGATATGGATAATTCTTTGATTCTTGGTTTTTATATCCTAGGTCACGAGGACTCTTAGGATTTTTGACTTTATAGGTAGAGGCATCCACATATTTGTCATTGAATCCTCGTGGGATGGTAGAAGTGAGGTTGGTGAAAGCTCTTTGTTTAGACAATATGTGCGTTTGTCGGCCATGATTGGGATATTTAGAGGATTTATAGATGGATGGATAAGGTGTTGGAAGAAGTGGTGGTAAACGACACGGGGGGATATTAGGAGTTGGAAGTAGCGGAGGGAGATTGGATGGTGGAAGGTGTATGGTCACATGCTTTTGACAATTGTAGGATGATGGAGGTGGAATGGCGACATATGTTTTGGGGATATGATAGTGTTTGCGATGGAAAGTGGTAGACTTAGGAGGAGTGGAGGAATTACCAACATCTTGAGTTTGCTTACCTTGGGGTATGTATCCAAGGCCGTATGAAGGAGGAGGAACATTGACATGGACGGGCTCCAAAATACCTTGTTCATGAAGGCCTAAGACTTTACCTTGATAGTTCATATTCTGGAGTATGCGGTGGACAGCAGGATTATGTATAGGTGCACTAGACACAAGTTCCTTATTGGATGAGGAAGGCGAGATAGCAGATAGTGGTTGTTGGTGTTCTAAGAAAGAACATTCATGCATGAAGGTAGTAAGACCAAGGATATATGGTGGAGGATTTGTAGCTTGGTCAATAATGGATGGTGAAGGATCATTTGGATCTTCTACGCTTGCTTGGGAGGCAAGTGTCTCATCAGGGGAAGTAGAAGTTGTTGGATTTTGGGTAGGACTAGGTGGAATATGGATAGGAGCAATGGAAGTTTCTCGCTTATGGATGAGTATGGGATCAAGTTGGTCAAGGACGTCCTCTTCATAGGGCATATCTTGATCGTAGAACAAATAAAGGTTATGGATGGGTTGGAATTGGATTTCCTTCTCATGTATAGTTGTGAGGATATGGATAGGATCAAGTGGCTCATGGAGAGGTTCATGATTATGGATATCATCTTGATCATAGAAAAGCCATTGGATCTCTAGCTCAGGCATAGGATCAAGTTGCTCATGGATAGCTTCTTCATCAACAATAGTAGCTTGATCAGGAAAAAGATATAGGTTATGCCTGGTGGGAAATTGGATCTCTTGCTCATGTATAGGTATAGGATCATTCAAGAGATAAAGGTTATGAAGGGGTCGGCTGGGAATGTTTTGAACTTGGTTTAGCAAAGGGGTTAACGTTTCCACATTCTCTAAAGTGTGCTCTTGACATAACTCGTGGGTTGTTTGAATTGAAGCGGAGGTAGAAGACTCTTGGGTAGGTTCTTGGTTGGCAATATGGATGGTTGATGGACCTTGACTTTGGTTCATGATAGGAGGTTCTTTGATAAGCTCAAGGGGTTGCGGATGACATGTAGGCGTTGTAGGTGTTGACAAGACATTGGAAGAATTTTTGGTAAGGTCAAGGACCGGAGTTTGAGGACATGTTTGACTCTCAGCTAGTAGTCCTTGGATCACATCCTTCATAGGTGTATGGGTAGATGAATGAGGTAATGGATGAGTGAATTTTGCTTTCTCCCTATCTTTTCTTGCATTGTAGAAATCTGGAAAATATTTTTTCCAAAGCTCATCTGATTCTTTTTGGGTGTTCCATTTAAAGTTTGAGGAACTAGATGGTGGTGTTGCTGTAGAATTGGTATGTTTTGGGATAGGTGTCTTAGAATATGGTGAAGGAGGACTAGGAGACAAAGTGGTATACAATTTCCCTCTTGAGGTGGCGGTTGCCTTGTCATGAGTATGGGAAAAAGACATAGGAGTTTGGGGCGAGGCACAGCTAGTATTGGCCCGTGCAGCTTGCAAGCTTTTCAGTTCTTGTTGTAAGATGTCGATTTGTTGAATAATTGCTATACAATCTTGGAGCGAGGGACCTAAGTTTATTTGCATTTTCAGAGATTGAATTTTTTGATCAAGATATTCTAATTTGTTCGCCATTGGTCACAAGACCGGAAAAGCTTACTAGAAAAGATGGAGAAATGGCTGATTTGCAAGGTTTCAATCAGATTTTGAAAAACTGAAACATGTTTTTGAAAATGATTTTGATAGTTTTGCTTTTGGAAAGAACTGATTTTTTTGTTCTTTGGTTTAAATGCGCAATAGTTTGAATGCGCAACATGAGTCAGATGTGCCAGAAGTCGAAGTATATGCGCAATTCTGTGTTAACTGTGTTTGTTTAAATGCGCCGCATAATCAAATGCACAATAAGTCGAAGCATATGCGCAATAGGTCAGAGCGAATGCACAATTTTGGCTCTTTTGTTTGTTTAAATATGCCGCATAATCAAATGCGCAATAAGTCGAAGCATATGCGCAATACGTCAAATCAAATGCGCAATTGTGACTTTTTTGTTTGTTTTCTCTGAATTTTGGATAATTCTGGATTGTTTTCAAGATTTTTCAGTGTTTTTGGTTTGAAAAACTTGATGTTTCTGATGAGGTTGATATTCAATTATGGCAAAAGCACAGCAAACACATAGAAGTTTTCCATGATTTTTATCTTTATATATATATATATATTTGTGTTTTTGGACTATTTTGACTCAAAAACAAATACACCCTAGGCTGGATAGGACATTAGGGGATTTTGGCTTGTTAAACAATTTGGTTCTTAATTAGGGCAACCGTTCGAGTGGTTACACATGTGGCGGCACTACTCTCCGTTATGGAGTCTCCCAGCCTCAAAGGGTTACGCCTATGAGGGTTTATGGGGAGGTTGGCCATCGGTGTAACACAACAGCCCTTGTTGCTTGAGGTTTTCACCCCAAGCACAATTTATTTTAAGTGTCTTGGTAGGGCTTGGCTTTAGCCTGTTACCACTCAGGGTCATTCCCACTTGGACAAGCGTGCATCTAAGGGCAGGCCCCCCTACAGGTTTGACAAATAGAATGACAAGTTTGGCACTTTGATCACCCAGTTAAGGGGAGAGCATAAGCCTATTGTCATTCGCAAGCACATAAAACACTTGTTAATCCAACCTAGTTAAAAGTAGAAAAACTAAATGAGTTAAGCTACTTGTGCACTTACACGATTGTTAACTTTGAAGTGTTTAGATCATAGCATTGTTCATTCCCCGTTTGTTAACTTTGAAAGTGATTAAGACATAGCATTGTTCATTTTCTGTTTGTAAAGATAGCAGTGGCCTACTTTAGGAAAATAGATTCGACAATGCATAGATAACCATTGGGTTCAATTACTTCCTTCCTAGTTTAGAAAACTATGTGAAGTATTGTATGAGATGCACTTATTACTTTCACCCCTAGTTAGTCTAAATGGACTAGACAAATCATCTAAATGACCTAATCCAGCCACTACCCCTGCAAAACAGATGTTAGCTCAATGTGCAAAATCCACAAAAACCATACAACAAAAGTAGAATACAGATGTGCAACACTGCAGCCTGATTGCGCAAAAACAGGGAGTGTATGCGACTTTTAAATAAATGCGCAAGGACAGACAACAAATGCACAAGAATTAGAGGTACAGGCGCAATAACAACATATGCACAGTTTGACAGAACATATGCGCAACATTAGGAGGTAAATGCGCAACTCAGACGGATGCACAAGTACACAGAGTATATGCGCAAACTGGGCTCAGGTGCTGTAGTCACAATTGGATGCATAACTTCGGAGGTTGGATGCGCAATTGCGGAGGTCAAATGTGCAATATTGTCATATGCACAACTGTGGAGGTCAAATGCGCAACTGTGGAGGTTAAATGCGCAATATTGTCATATGCGCAACTGAGGAGGTCAAATACGCAACTGCGGAGGTCATATGCACAAAATGGCTGTCAGAGACCTATTCTTCACCTGTTCTTCCCCTGTTTGTCACCTGTACGGACCTACAACTAAAGACACTCATTTTTTTAATCAATAAAGGGGTAAGAGCCCCACGGTGGGCGCCAAAATGTAAAGGGTGAAAATGGATTGATCAATAAACAATATTAAACCCAAACATCTATGAAATGTGAAGGAGAAAAGAAAGAATGATCACAAAGAGATACTTACAACCTCTCGCCTTGCGTCTTCCATAGTTCGCCTATCTGTTCTCGACCTTGATGATGAAGAAGATTGGCCCTCAGGGAGCTTGCTTCCTTTCTTGTTAACGATGACAAGAACGAAATGGCTGTGATACTTGTTGTGTTGAAGATGAACTTCGAACACAGGGACAATGAAGGATATGGGATGGCTAGATTCAGTGCATTCAACTGATATGGATAGGCTAGAATGAATTTGGCATTAGGAGGGTATGAAAAGGAGAATAGAGAAGAAATTGGGCATTATAAGGATGCCAAAAGAAGATTTCCTAGAGGAAAATGGGCATGATAAGGATGCCAGAAGACGTCCCCCCTCAATTGCTTAGAGAAGGGTCTCATTTATAGATTTTCTGAAAAGACAATGGAGGGTGAGGATCAAAAGATGAGATCAATGGCTCTTATTTTTTGTGAATCTTTAATTCATAATGGATGAATTAAAAATTCTTTTTTGAGAAGATTATGACAATTGAATTAAGAATTCAATAGTGGAGAATAGTGGGTTATGACAATTGAATTAAGAATTCAATAGTGGAGGATAGTGGGGAACAATTGAATTAAGAATTCAATAGTGGAGGATAGTGGGGAATAATTGAATTAAATATTTATTTTTGGATTTTGGAGGATATTTAATTATATGTGTAACATGGTGAGGTGGAAGGGATGAGGTGGATTGATGAAGTGGATTTTGTGAGGTGGATTTAGGATTTGAGACATTAGAAGAATTTAGGGATTTTAATTAAATAAAATAATTTTATTTAATTGTAGGATAATGAACCAATCAAATAAACTTATAATATTTATTTAATTGACAGAAGAAAATATGAATTAAAATAAATATCAGAATATTTACTTAATTCAACCTGAGCCAATTTTAGGTGTCTACAAAATGCTTCTAACAAAGGCCCCATCCCCCTAATGCCATTAATGTTTTTTAGAGCAAAGCATTGTTGGTTTTGGCACTCAACCCATTGAGAAAGCCAAGGAATTAACTTTGGTGCAGCTAGTTCAAGAGGCCATTTGTGGTTAGGAGAAACCTCTAGGTAGGTTGATAAATCATTGTATTCAAGAACTCTACTTGCAGCTAGTGTTCTTTTTTTGCACAATTATGTTGAGACCACATTATGTTGATCACGGATGTGATGCATCCAATCGGGTCTTGTAGGTCTTTTTCAATATTGAAAATTGATCTTTGGGCATCATTAATCTCTATGCCTTGATTAATGTAGTCAAAAGAGATTAGCTTTAGTGTTGACTTGTTGATGAGTTTTTAGATGCACAATGGATCTTGAGTGGTGACTTTTATATAATTGAGGTGGCATCAGATAAATAAGGGCACCTTCCAATGTGATGAATTGTTTGAGAGGTGTGATTTTTTATGTGAAATAAATTTGTCCCTTTTGATCCCAATTTAGGTTGCCAAAAGGATTCCATGGTATGGTAAACGTGCTGTAATCTCCACCATGGGTCTGAAAGGGTCATTAAGGGACTTGATAGGGCTATTATTTCTTCTCAACTATACATCTCTTTGGCTAGCTATTATTCCCTCTCAAGGGAGCCACTACTAGATATTGTGCTTTTCAACCATTTTCTGATCCGATTTTGGATTGAGTGAAATTTGAAAAATCCAAAAGTTGAGAAAGCACAATTTTCTTGAATAACTTTCCTGCAACATGGGTTTATAAGTGACCAAGTTTGGATGGGCAAACATTTCAATGTTCGATGATGAATTGGTGGCCTCTAGATAGGTTGACAAACCATCACATTCAAGAACTCTACTTGCGGCTAGTGTTCTTTTTTTGCACGATTATGTTGAGACCACATTATGTTGATCAAGGATGTGATGCATCCAACTGGGCTTTGTATGTCCTTTTGAATAGTGAAAATTAATCTTTGGGCATCACTAATCTCTATGCCTTGACTAATGTAGTCAAAATAGATTAGCCTTAGTGTTGACTTGTTGATGAGTTGTTAGATGCACAATGGATCTTGAGTGGTGACTTTTATATAATTGAGGTGGCATCGGATAAATAAGGGCACCTCCCAATGTGATGAATTGTTTGAGAGAGGTGTGGTTTTTTATGTGAAATAAATTGGCCTTTCTGATCCCAATTTAGGCTACCAAAAGGATTCCATGGTATGGTAAACGTGGTGTAATCTACATCATGGGTCCGAAAGGGTCATTAAGGGACTTGATATGTCTATTTGGCTAGCTATTATTCCCTCTTAGGGGAGCCACTACTAGATATTGCGCTTTTCAACCATTTTTCGATCCGATTTTAGATTGAGTGAAATTTGAAAAAGCCCAAAGTTGAGAAAACACAAAATTTTCTTGAATAACTTGTTAGGGTTAGCCAGCAGAAGATATCAATTAAATGCAATTAAAGATTAAATAGAGGAATGGAAATACATAGAAATAATAACAGTGAGAGACAAGTTTTAACGTGGTTCACCCAAACTCGGGCTACATCCACCAAACAGAGAGTCCAATATTATTATCCAGTAAATCAAACCGATTACAATCAGTAATCCCTGCAACTCAATACCACTGCAAAATGCTACAATACAATACCTAAACCCTAACCCTTGGCCGCTTTTTATTAAGCTTTTTGTCGGTTACAAAAATAGGGTTTTCTTATGTCGATCAATGAAAAAATAGGATTTTTTAAGTCGGCCCTAAAAAAAATTTCTCGAGGGCTGGCACCCCTGAACCCCGGCGAGGATACATGGCTAGTGTACAGTACTTTCCTGATCAGTCGCCACCTACCAACATAACTCTCTCTCCAACATGGGTCTATAAGTGCCCAAGTTTGGATGCACAAACATTTCAATGTCCGATGATGAATTGGTGGCCTCTAGGTAGGTTGACAAACCATCATATTCAAGAACTCTACTTGTATCTAGTGTTTTTTTTTTGCACAATTATGTTGAGACCACATTATGTTGATTATGGATGCGATGCATCCAACCGAGCCTTACAGGGCCTTTTCAATATCGAAAATTGATCTTTGGGCATCATTAATCTCTATGCCTTGAATGATGTAGTCACAAGAGATTAGCTTTAGTGTTGACTTGTTAATGAGTTGTTAGATGCACAATGGATCTTAAGTAGTGACTTTTATATAATTGAGGCGGCATTGGATAAATAAGGGTAGCTCCTAACGTGATGAATTGATTGAGAGAGAGGTGTGGTTTTTTATGTGAAATAAATCTGTCCTTTCTGATCCCAATTTAGGTTGCCAAAAGGATTCCACAGTATGGTAAACATGGTGTAATCTCCACTGTGGGTCTAAAAGGGTCATTAAGGGACTTGATAGGGCTATTATTTCTTCTCAACTATACATCTCTTTGGCTAGCTATTATTCCCTCTCAAGGGAGCCACTACTAGATATTGTGCTTTCAACCATTTTTTGATCCAATTTTGGATTGAGTGAAATTTGAAAAAGCCAAAAGTTGAGAAAACACAAAATTTTCTTGAAAAACTCTCTCCTCCAACATGGGTCTATAAGTGCCCAAGTTTGGATGGGCAAACATTTCAATGCCCAATGATGAATTGGTGGCCTCTAGGTAGGTTGACAAACCACCACATTCAAGAACTTTTCTTGCAGCTAGTGTTCTTTTTTTTGCATGATTATGTTGAGACCACATTATGTTGGTCACGGATGCCATTTGCAGGGTTTTTTCTCCCCCAAGGCTGGCTTTGGGGCATCTTCAGTTGGGAAGATTTCGAATTCCCCTATTGCAGGCTCTGTCCTAGCATTCTGATGCAGTCTGGGGTTTTTTTGGAGAAAAAATCCCCAACAATCCTAAAGAAAGTGTGTTTGGTGGATTCCCCCCTAAGAGGGCCTACCCTTGGCCAGGTTGTGGGAGTTTCTGGTGTGCATTCTTTGCCTCTGCCTGATGTGGGTTTGGAGAAGTGTGTGCTTGCTGGGGACAGTTCTTTTGGGGCTTCTGGAGGTCCTTCTATTGGGCTTGTTTCTGCATAGGCCCAGGGGCTTTCCATTTCCCAGTAGACGGAGGACTCGCTTGGGAATGTCTCTGTTCCCCCTCTTGTTAATGAGGTAGATTTGGTTTCCGGCGCCACTCATTCATGCCATGTGGGTCAGGATGTCCTGTCTCCTTTGTTGGGCCATATGCTTGGGGCCTCGATTTGCAATGGTCTTCCTGAGACCCATGTTTTTGGGGCTTCTGCTAGGGAGTCTCACATTTGCATTACAGACTCTATTTTTTATAGATCTGTGGCTTGGCTTAGGAGCTTTCTTGTTGGGAGATTTAGTGGTAATCACCCTAACATTGATGTGGTCAAAAGATGGGTGCTATGAAAATGGATGGTTCGGGGATAGGTTGAGGTAATAGCTTTACCTAGCAATTTCTTCCTATTTTTATTTTCAAACTCTGAGGATTGTTCTAAGATTCTCTTGGGAGGTCCTTGATTCATTGGGCAGAATGATCTTTTCATAAAAAAATGGTGTCCTAGCTTTAACCCTGAGCAATACTGTATCAACATGTTTCCAATCTGGGTTAGGTTGCTAGGGTTGCCTTTAGAATATTGGGATGAGGAGATTTTTATGAGCATTGCTAATAAGTTCGGACAGTGCAGTGCGACTGATGCTATCACGAAATTCAAGAGATGTTTGATTGCTGCTAGATTTTGTGTTTTTGTGGAGGTTGATAGAGAGCTTCCTTCTCAGATTTCTCTATTGTCCAAGTTGGGAAAATGGGTGCAACAGATTGTTTACGAGAATTCTCTAGTTATATGCGATAGCTTCCACAAAGTTGGCCATGCTGCTGCTAGTTGTCCAAGCCTAAACACAAATCATCTTGTGTGGAGGAAAAAGGTGCAAGCATCTGGTTTAACTTGCGAGACTTCTAATGAGGATGAGAGAAGTAAGGAGAAGGATGTTGAGGACCCAAATGAAATGTTTGAGTCTCCTTTGATGGAGGTGTCAAGCGAAAAGGGGACTTACAAGAAAGGAAGATTTGAGCAGAACTTCAACAAGCTGGGTGATTTCACTCAAAAATCTCTGGAGCATTTTTCCTTCAAACCTCCCTGATTCTCGGTTGGCTATTTTTCTGGGGGTTTCAACCTCTTGTTTGACTTGCTGTTGTTGTGCAGCTGATGTGCCGTCAGTGTCCTGTGTTTGTTCTTTGTTGTTTTGTGGGCTTCATTGATATATCTCTCTTTTGTACAAGGGTCAGGGCCCTTTCAAAATCCTTTCTTACCATTATCAAAAACATACAACAACAAACAAATAGCCCAATTTTTAGACAAAAACAAACATTTCCCTTTTCCATTGACATTGAAAATAATAGAAAACAAAACTAAGTTTCTCATAAACAACTATTGTTTTAACTCAAAATAAAAGGTTGTTTACATGTGCATGCTTTCCTTCACAAATTTTCATGATCTCACCTTTAAGTTGATTAAAGGGAAGGAATCTCATTGTTTGCTGATTTTTGCATTTAAATACTTGTATGCATTCATCTAAAACTCAAAAAGCACAAAAAAAGGAAAATTATTTTATTTCTCATTCTTTGCATGTTAGTTAACTTAGAAGTATTTGATTTTGAAAGAACAAGAGCTAAATTGTTTTAGCCTTATACTTGCATGCACAATAATTAATTTCTCATAGATTTCATTTTAAACACTTTTTAATTGAAAGACAAAAATCAATTGCCTTTTAGGTTAATTTGTTTTTTCTACTTTTCTACATGCATATTATTTTCTTTATCTTAGCATTCTCATACACTTGATGAAAGGAAGCATAGGGGTGAAAAATGCTTCCTACACTAATCAATGACGAGAGGTATGTGCAAATAAATTCAATATTTGTAATTATATAAAAGAATACACAAGAAAATATACCATAACATAAGGTTTACGTGAGGAAAACCCATTCAGAAGAAAAATCCCACACTCCAAAAGAAAGACAAATTGTATTTTTCAACATCGATTATTGCAATACAATATCCAAGCTATGCCCCTATAGGAGTATCACCAATATGCAAACTTGGAGTAACTCTGGAAGCATAATGGTACCTGTAAATCAACTATACAACCCATCCATAACTCCTCGAGATGCCATTTTCCTTCCCTTTCACCTTAAAAAAGGGAAGGACAATGGCATCTCAAGGAGCTATGAATGGGTACCTTCGAACAAAGGTCCTTGAGATGCCATTGTCCTTCTACTCACTTGTTTCTCTATAGAAATTTCTCTTTGAAGCATGGGTTGGACCATCACACTGAGTCACCGGCACATGGGATTTTGTAGTATCATAGCCCTTAGAATAAGCTTTCCAAATAGTATAATTTTAATTATATTTAATTTAATTATTATATTTATTTTCTATTTTCTAGTTAACATAAGTTTTTCACCAAACATCAAAGTTTTTGTTCCACATGTGGAAAAATAGAATTTTTTTTTTGAAAAATATTTGCACAATAGGTATTGATGTCTGTTGATGGTGCTTTTAACACACAACAATACAGGTGAAATACATGGTATCTCACCTCTTGAAAAAGGTATCCTATCCTAGATAGGACTGCCCCAAGGTTTATATAGCTAGGTCTTAGTTTGTATGGAATAACTTTAGTGGAATGTATCATCTGTACCAAAAAAGGGACTTACATTTGATAGGGTTTATAAAATATGAAAGCAACATGTATGCAGAAACCCTATGATTCTTTCAGTAGATTTGGAATATGATTGCTACTTTGAAACCTAAATATACCAAAGCTTGACCAAATAAAACGTAAAAGGTAAAGGGGAGAGGGAGAAGGGATAAGAGATCCTACAGACAGTTACAAGAATGATCAACAAATAGATAGACAGATTCCCAATAACAATAAATGTATCCCTGTTTAACCAAGCAACCCACAATGCCACAGAGATTGTGCAATCTTCTAAGGAAATGTAATGATTTTCAAATTGTAGAGGGTTTATCAAACACCTAATCCCTGGTGCAGCTCAATGAAATCATACAATCAAACTTATCTCATAAAATATGCCTAGACTAACCATGCAAAATGACATACAATCAACAAGCCATTAATGGTATGGACAGGAAATCCATCAAATATTTGAATGATTAATCACAAATGCAACTAAATCTAAAATAATTTCAGATTGACATGAACCATGAAATCCAAAATAAGACAACATAGAAACACAAATTCCTAGCAACTTGCAAAACTTGCTTTGTATTGACTAAATTTTGGCAGTCTCAGTAATTCACTGTCAAATCTTACTTACAATGAGAGAAAATGATGACCCTTTTATAGACAAGGCACCATACCGAGTTTTTCAATGGATGGTGGAGATTAACTCAACACTAAGGGTCCAGATTACATGACATTTAATTTGGTCAGTGGGTAGTTACAATCCCAGATTTGTTTTTGTCTTGTAGGAAAAAGATGAAAAAACAACTTTTTAGCTCATGATAACAAGACAAAATAGCAACTTTTTGAGTTGTCCAATGGGACAGATGATTTTTTCAAGGTATTGACTTGTCAATAAGAGTATGTAGCATGTTTTTGATGAAGGCCTATCCAACTAGATACTTGTTGGATCAATTCTTGATGACTAGACTGCTGGAACATGTGTAAGCAGTTGTGAACATGTCCTGAATATTGAACTGGATCTGTAGGAACAATAGTCAAGTAGGCCTGATCTTCTGTGTCTTCTACCTCCTGGGGCTTATCTACATCATCTTGGACATCATACTAACTTTATCTTGTAGGTGTAATAGCAATTTGGTTGACAAAATGAAAGTTTTGCATATTTGGGTCAGCACTGCATCTCTTTGTGTACATCCTTCCAAGACAGCTCCAATTAGCTCCAACAAGCTCCTTTTGCTCTCAGACCTGCAATTGACAAGGCCAAGCATAAATTTCATCAAAAACAATCATTTTCCATCAATATAGGTCAAGGAACATCCATTTGCAGCCATGAATCAATTATGAACAACTCATTGTCAATATTGTTTCCTTATAGACCTCTTCACAAATCTAGTGATTTTTACATGATTTTCTGAGTTTTCCACCATTTTCAAGTACCCATTTGGCCAATATAATGATCTGGGAGGTTTTTTTAGCCATTTGAATCCATTAGGATACTTTTATTTTACGTTTTTATAGCCTTTTTTGCAAGAAGCAAGATTTTTGGGGGGTACTGCACATTTAAGTGCAGTGGCATTAATTGATGCCAAACACACTCAAAATCCACACTAACATAGTAAAAATGTTCATCATGATATGATAAATAGATATGCAATTCAAATCCACCAAGAAAATCTAGGTTTCACCTTCGAAAAATGAGTTTTTGGCCCAGATTGGGAAAAAGCACTAATTTTGGGTCCTACTAACCTAGCACTAATTTTAGGTGCTATTGACCAAGTGCAGTGCAGTTCAAATTTAGCGATGGCTTCACAAATGCTTCTAGTGGGGATTTCGGTCCCTACCGCCTTAGCAGGCTTTTTGAGGTCTACCGACTAGCGCGCATTTGAGGTGCTGTCGGACATGTGCAACATGATCAAATTTTAGCGCAGGTCAGCAAGTCTGGTGTATAGTGCAAAGTATACAATGATATGTTGGCAGGGATTTTGTTCCTACCAACTTGCGTAGATTTCAAATGGTACTGCATAAGTGTAGTAGGAGTAAGTTTTAGCACTGGTTAGATGACACACGTTTTAGCGCTAATTTTATAATCAAAGGTCGGCGGGTTTTTTCCTAAGTACCGGTTAGCATGGGTTTCGGCGTGTACAGGATAAAGTTAGTTGGACTACCTTTTAGCGCAAGTCAGTGGGCTCTGTTTTCAGCGCTAGTGTAGTGATAGGCAATATTAGCACTAGGTGTAGTAGGAGGTATTTTTAGCGCTAGGTTTTGAAAGTCCCTGGGTAAAGTATATTTAAAAATATATTTAAGTATTCTTAGGCTTTAAATATTTTTAAATATACTGTCAGGATGTTTGAGATAGGTTCCAGATCCATAGGATTTAATATGTAGATTCTAGATTTTTGAGGATCCACCAGATTTCAGACAACCATTTTTTAGGGTTTTTAGGATCTCAAGCTTAGCCAAATTAGGGTGCCAAGAATATACATCAGGGTGAAGGTATATGGACCCCTTAGCGAAACCTTGTGGATTTTGATGTGACTTTACAACTCTAAGGTCTGGAAACTAGGAATTTCAATATGACACATCTTGTAGAAGTAGTTTCAAGGACAATATCCAGTGACATAGGATTTTGACACAAAATGCAGTAACACCCAATTTTAGCACAAAAGATGACAAATAGATACTTCTTAAGCACAAACCCACTCAAGACACCTCCAAATCAATCCCAAAAGGCATCAAATGACTCCAAACATACCAGATACTCAAATTTGAAGCAATCCTACATTCTAAGCACAATTTCACTCTCTCATTGTCATGAGGAAGGAAGGTTGAGACTCTAAGCCAAAGCAAAAAAAAGGGGGTCTCCATTTGGCAAAATAGGGCATGTGTGCAAGGCACAACAATGTCCTTGTTTCAACAAAAAAATTAATTTGGATAATACAAAAAAAGTTATGCATTATGGAATGAAACTATATCCAAATTATAATTAATCTCACATAAAAGAATAATAATAAATAAAATATGCAATAAAAAATTATTAAAAAATATGTGCACACTAGATATTAGTGTTATGAATCTATGTTTAAAAATTTATAATTTTATCTTTTTTGTAAAAAAAGTTATGCCTTATGGAATAAATGTCACTTTTTAAAAAGATTGTTAACTATAAAAAATAAGTTATTAAAATTTATGTAAAAATTTCACAAATTATATTTTTAAAATTAAAAAATATATATTTAAAATCTACACAAGAAATCTCAAAAATCATTAGTTCACATCATCTTTAACTGAATAGTTTAGTTGCTATAGGTGATAGTGAAAATTTGGTTAAAAATGTTGATTTCAATGTCCCACTTTGGCCAAAAAGTAGGACACACTATTGTGGGATCACCCCCCAACACTTGAATAATACAAAAACATAAAAAAATCATAAAATCAACAAATTTTTATAATAAAAATGTGAAAAGACAAAAACATTAGGTCCTTCCTATATCTAACCCAAAGGACTTCTAAATTTAGTTTTAAATGCAAAACAATCATCACAAAACATAATCTGTCAATTTGCAAATAATATCAAACTCACATACACATTTAATTCATTAGGAAAACTTATACCTACTTGTTTGTCACTCTTGCATAAACTTTGACATTTCACACTTAAATGTGTCCAAGAGTGGGAATATACTAGGTTTAAGTTACCTTATGTGAATTAAGGGAACAAACACCAACTTTCACACCAGTAGAAGTTTTTAAACAAGAAGAGGCCTTAGAGAGAATTAGATGGGAACAAATGCATCCTAGCTGTTGAATGAGAGTATTATGAAGCTCTCATAGAACTTGAAGTAATTCACACAAACATTGCCCTTGAAAACACTCACTGAGAGCTTTACACCTTGTAAACAAAAGTCAACACACTCAACATAAATGCTACACATCAATGAAACAACATTGCCATTTGTAGGGAGATCGTACCTCGTGAAGAGATAAATCCTACAAAAGCAACAACTCTCCCTCAAGGAAATATCATTGCCACATTAGGATACTTCTCTCACATGAAGAAGGTAGACCTTTAGATACTCCTTTGCTACACTTGTTTTTGCTACATGAGCAGGAATGATCTATTTGTTTTCAAGCCATATGCATGTAATGCATGTGCCCACCATCTTTGACTTGTGTGTAGTAGTAGTGAGTCAAATTTGGAATATATAATTTGGTGAACCCAACATGAACAATAGCAACCTTCTAATCTACCTTCTTTTCATCCATTTCATTAAACCATCACTCTCATTTTTTCATTTATTTTGTAGTACCTATAGTACCTCTGAACATGTTGGGATCTACAAAATCTCGAGGGCAAACCCCTTTTAACAAACCTCCTACCCCAACTTTTGACAAGTATATTCCTTTGTTGGATCCCTGGGCTCCTGTTAAAAAATTGCTATAACTAGAAGACTCTAATTATGATAGTGAGCACCACAAAGAGAGTCAAGGTGCAAGACTAAATTCAGACCTTATAGTGTTTAACATCATGTGGGATGAATACTAGGAACATGTCATTCAACCAAGTATTGATCACCCTCAAGGACTATGAGTCCATGTATATGATCCAAGATCCATTAGTATGACACTAACTTCACATGATACCAAGATATGATAGTACACCTTGACAATGAGGTAGGTCACCTAGAAAAATATTTAAATGATGATCGAGTAGCTTGTGTTGCTTATGAAGGATCTTGCCATGATGAATAGAGTAATCCTTACTCTATACTCCGAGAGACCCAAAGAGAAGAAAGTGGGGGAATTCCACTCCCACCACATGAACAAATCATTAAGAAAAATGAGAATCAAACATGCCCCACATAGGGTGATGGAGCAAACCACATGACTCACTCAAATGTAGCCACACCCAATGATCTAATTGCCACACTAGTTCAAAAGACTAGAACCTTGGAAATAAGAGGTCCTATACAAACTCATCAAAACCATCTTAGGGAAATGTAAGGTCTTAGATCCAAAAGCAACAAAAGAACACAAACATGTTCATTACTACTCAAGCTAACTTGAATTAGGGGAGCTCATGACCTCCACTATATGTGAACTTCTACTTGCTTAATACAAAAAATAATTTTACACCTCCTTTCCCACCATTCAACTTTATTACTATGAATCAGTTAGGTGGGATGCTACCAAACGGGCCACAAAATTACATAACTTTACCTAGTTTTTCTCAAACCAACATGTGCCTTCACATTATCTGACATTTCCTAGATACCAACAATCAAGTCAAGCACCTCAACTCCAGCCAAACTATCTTATTCCTCCTATAGGATCTATCTTCAGAGGACCACCTCCTTCCATGCATGATCCTTTCTCAGGGACTTACTATTAGAAATTAAAGCACAACTACTCAATGGAAATCTGATTCAAATATAAATTTCTGTAATCTTTATCTGCACGTATTATCAATGGAGGTTGAAACATAGATAAGAAACTATGCAACACATAAACATCAAAATAGAAAATTGAACACACAACACAGTGCTTACATGAAGAAAACCCTTGCGGGTAAAAAACTTCACCAGGAAAGAGGCAAAAGTTTGTATTAATCTGAAAAAGATTGTACAATACAACAACTCAATAACTCTTTCCACCAGTCTTCAACTTGATAGCATTCCAACAACACCTGAGTACCTAAAATTTGTATTGTAGCAACAAATACAATGGAAAATACTTATAGAAGTGTTTTCCCTCCATTCTAGGTGTCCACTTTCTCTCTCCAAGATTCCCCCACATGCAAGCATTAAATGTCGTGATATATGCAACCTCCAAGTCGCACAAACTTACCCATGCAAGGTTGGGCACCCAAAACCAAGAATATCATGTAATAGCATCTTATGACGTGTCATAACCATCATAGATACCACCAACAATAAATCCTCCCAATATGGGTGCCTAGGGCTCAAAATAGCAACTTACAACTAATAATGAGTGTCATATGAGTCATAGAAGCATGTAGTCTTATGACAACTTACAGCTGCCATAAATCCACTTACACCACATTATGACAAGTTGTCATACATGCAAAAAATAGTATATTCCTCAAGGGAAATGCCTACCCTCATTTATCTTTGAGTTTTACATTTTCCAATAGTAAATATCACTTCATAACTACTGCTGGTAACTCTGAAATTACCACTACCAGTGAAACTACCTCATTCCCTTATGGGTAATTACAAATTACAAATAATAAATGGAATAAATACAATATTGGAATTTACAAGGTTAATGGCACCTTATTCCAATATTCTCCCACTTGACATTATACATTGTAAATCAACCCATAGGAAATCAAATGAAATAATTAGGTACTAGAAACAAGGCCCATGGCCTCTCTGCACCACATGAACTTCTTTGTGCTCACAGGCTTAGTCAATGAATTTGGAACATTCTCTGAGTGTCTATCTTCTTCAGCTCAATATGTCCATTTTCAACCAACTCTCGAACGAAGTGATACTGAACATCAACATGCTTAGTCCGAGCATGATACATGGGATTCTTGGCCAAACATATAGCACTATGGTTATCACAACCAATACCTGTACACAGTCTCCTCAACCAAATTGCCTCCTTAGAGATATGAGTAGCAGCCATATACTCTACTCCTGTGGTGGACAAAGCAACTGTGGGCTACCTCTTACTCATCCAACTCACTGCTCCTCTAAATAGAGTAAACACATAGCCACTAGTGGACCTTTGACTATCTAAGTCACCTGTCCAATCTGCATCAACAAAACCCTGTATGTCCAAAGATTTATTAGCACTATCAGTACCGGAGTAAACCAAACAATAATCAAGAGTACCTGCAAGATATTTAAGTACCCTCTTCGCATAATTCTAATGCTGTCTTCCAGGGTTAGACATAAATCTACTCAAATGCCCACTGCTTGGGAAATATCTGGCCTAGTGCAAACCATTGCATACATCAAACTCCCTACAACACTAGCATATGACACATTAGACATATCCTCAAGATCATCCTCAGTCATTAGACACATATCTAATGAAATCTTAGTACCAATGGGTAAAGGAACTCTAACTGGGTTACAGTCTGACATACTAAATCTCTGCAAAATGGTATTCACATACTTACTTTGTGACAACCAAAGCTTTCTGTTACCTCTATCCCTTATGATCTCCATTCCTAGAATTTACCTAGCAGCTCCAAGATCCTTCATATAAAATGCACCTAAAAGTTGGGCTTTAAGCTCACTGATCATTCCCTTAGTATTGCTAAAAAATAACATGTCATCAACATACAATGCAATAACCAGTATAGAATTATCAACACAATAAATGTAAACATAGTGATCCTCCTCGCTTCTAACAAAACCTAATTTCAACACAAATGAATGAAACTTTTGATACCACATTTTGGGGGAATATTTCAAACCATAAAGAGACCTTTTTAATCTGTAAACCTAATGTTCTTTTCCTTTTACCTCAAAACCTGTAGGCTATTGTATATAAATTTCTTCTTCAAGATCTCCATGCAAGAACGTAGTCTTAACATCCATTTGCTAAATCTCCCAATTATAAGTTCTAGCAATGGATAAAATAAATCTAATAGAAGTCAATTTAGCAACAAGAGATAAAATCTCACCAAAATCAACTCCCTCTCTTTGGGAGTAGCCCTTGGCTACCAGTCTAGCCTTATACTTCTCCAATAACTTGTCTGCTCCAAACTTCATCTTAAAGACCCACTTACGACCTATGGCCTTTCTTCCTTTGGGCAAATGAACAAGATCCCAGGTGTTACAAGAGTCTAAAGCCATAATCTCCTCCTACATGGCTAACTACCAAGACTCACTATCATCTGAAAGAATAGCTTCCCTGTAAGATCTAGGCTCATCGTTAGTACTCAATAAAGCAAATACACAATGGAAATCTAGTGGGCTATACCTATCAACTGGATTCAATTGTCTTGTGGATCTCCTCAAGGGTGGAGTAAGAGTCTCAACTTGTTCTTCTGCATGATCATCTGTACCAACTTCTTCTACAACAACAAATTCATCTTCATTAGAACTACTTGAATCTTCTTCTTTTTCTTCTTCACCCCCAATGCATCATTCTATTCTTCTTGAGGTGCATCTTGCTGCTCTAACTCAAAGTGCACTCTCTTTACCTTTTCATTTTTTTCTTTTGGCTGCTCAGGTTCATAAATAGCTCTAAGTTCCCTAAAAATAACATCTCTAGAATAGATAATCTTACGGGTTAGTGAATTCTAAAGATTATAACCTTTGACATTATCACCATATCCAATGAATGTACACTTTTCAGCTTTTAGATCCAACTTTGATCGCTTTTCCTTAGGCACATGAACAAAAGCCTCACAACTAAAAACCTTTAAATGTGAAACATAAGGTTTCTTACCTGTCCACACTTCATAAAGTGTCAAATCAAGAGCCTTACAAGGAGATCTATTTATCAAGTAGCAAGTAGTACACACAACCTCTTCCCAAAAGCATTTATCCAATTGTGCATCACTCAACATACTTCTAGCCCTTTCCATGATTGTTCGGTTCATCCTTTCTGTAACACCATTTTGCTGTGGTGTATATGGAGTTGTTTTTTGTCTGATAATACATGCATGCTTGCAAAACTCATCAAATTCCTTAGAGCAATATTCCCCTCCATTGTCTGATCTTAATATTTTTATCTTCAAACCTGATTGGTTCTCTATTAAGACTTTGAATTCCTTAAACTTAGTGGTAAACTTTAGAATTGTGTTTCATAAAATAAATCCATGTAAATCTGGATACATCATCAATGAAGGTAACAAAATAGTGAGATTTTCTGAAAGATTCATTATCCACAGGTCTAAACACATTCGTATGAATAATTTCTAACTTCTCTTTTGCTCTATTGCTTCCTAAAGGAAATGATTTTCTATTTTGTTTACCAAACACACAATGCTCACAGAAATCAAAGTGCTCGTCAGAATAAGAGAAATTGTCCAACAAATCTTTATTCTTAATAGTTTTCAAAACATTATTACTTGTGTGACCCAATCTATGGTGCCACAACATACATGTATTTTCAGTGCTGGCCTCAGATACATAGGAGGCATTACAAATTGTAGTGGCTTCAAGCTTGAACAAATTTCCCAATCTCTTCCCCTTCGCTACCACTAAGTTCCCTTTCACCAATCTGTAGCCATTCTTATCAAAAGTCACATGCATTCCCAAATCATTCAGCTTTGAAACAGAAATCAAATTTCTAGCTAATCCAAGAACATGATAAACACCAGGGAGGGTTTTAATCCTCCCATCACTGAAACACAATAGTACCTTGCCTTTCCCAACTATCGAATATGTAGTGTTGTCCCCAAGGTACACATTACCTCCATCATATTCTTTATATGTGGAGAACCATTCCTTGTACGGGGTCATATGAAATGAGCATCCTGAGTCAACCAACCAATGATCATTAGAAACAACATTACATGCAGAAAGTAAAACATCTTCACCTACATTCGAGGACTATCCAAAGCACTCTCCCACTATTTCTTTGGGTTTTTGCACTCCTTCACATGTCCCCTTTTACAAAAGTTCCAACACTCAACTCTGTTCTTCTTCCCAAGAGTCTTAGAATGACCCTTGGACTTGTCCTTAGCCCCTTTCTAATCTCCTTTCAGTCCTTTTTTCCTAGACCTTCCTTTGACACTGAGAGAATCCCTTGGACTATCCGAACTCTTCTTTCTCAATTCCTGTGACAGCAAAACTAAAACAAGGGCATCCAACTTGGGATTTGTGAGGTTAGCAGTGATAGGCAGTATAACATTCTCCCAAGACTCAGGTAAAGAACAAAGAAGCAAGATACATTTATCTTCCTCATTAACATCAACATCTACTGAAGCAAGCTGACTCAACAACAAATTAAATGTATTTAAATGCTCTGCAACTGATTCACCCTCTTCCATTTTCAAGGAAAACAATTTTCTTTTTAAATAGAGTTTATTTACCATACTCTTGGCTTGATAGATCTCACCCAACCGATTCCATAATTTATGTACGGTCTCTTCCTTTGTGACATTCAGCGAAACAGATTCTGAAAGACACAAATAGATGGTTCCTCGTGCCTTCTTATCCAGTCTATCCCACTCATCCAGAGAGACATCATTGGGTTTCTTCTCTTTTTGAATAGCCAACCATTGGTTTCTTTCTTCCAACAAATCCTCCATTTTTCAGCTTCCACAACTCATACCCGGTTCCATTGAACTTCTCAATGTCCAAACAAGAGGTTGATGCAACAATGGATGCAACCATAATATCAACTCAAGATCTACAAAACAAATGCAACCAAATCTCCCACTATAGATACAACTTCCACACTACCACCCAAGAGTCAAAGCTGGCTAGGCTCTAATACCAAATGTTAGAAATGAAAGCACAACTACTCAACGAAAATCTGATTCAAATATAAATTTTTGCAATCTTTAACTGTGTATTATCAATGGATATTGAAACACAGATAAGAAACTATGCAACATAGAAACATGAAAATAGAAAATTGAACACACAACATAGTGTTTACATGGAGAAAACCCTTGTGGGTAAAAACCTCCACTAGGAAAGAGGCACAAATTTGTATTAATCTAAAAAAGATTGTACAATACAAGAACTCAACAACTCTCTCCACTAGTCTTCAGCCTAATAGCATTCCGGCAGTACTTGAGTACCTAAAATCTATATTGCAGCAACAAATACAATGGCAAATACTTATAGAAGTGTTTTCCCTCCATTCTAGGCATCCACTTTCTATCTCCAAGATTCCCCCACATGCAAGCATTAAATGTCATCATACATGCAACCTCCAAGTGGAAAAAACTTACCCATGCAAGGTTGGGCGCCCAAAACCAAAAATAGCATGTAATAGCATCTTATGACGTGTCATAACCATCATAGATACCACTGACAATAAATCTTCCCAATATGGGTTCCTAGAGCTCAAAATGGCAACTTACAACTAATAATGAGTATCATATGTGTCATAGAAGCATGGAATCTTATGAAAACTTGCAACTTCCATAAATCCACTACACCATATTATGACAAGTTGTCATACATGCCAAAAATAGTAGATTCCTCAAGGGAAACACCTACCTTCATTTACCTCTGAGTTTTACATTTGCCAATAGTTAATATCACATTGTAACTACCACCAGTAACTCCAAAATTACCACTGCCAGTGAAACTACCTCATTCCCTTATGGATAATTACAAATTACAAATAATAAATGGACTAAATACAATATTGGAATTTACAAGGTTAATGGCACCTTATTCCAACACTTAGCTCAAATATCTCAAAGAGCCTCTAGTTCATGCCATTAGGAATGTGATGCTACCTATATCATTTCTGGGCCTCCCTGAGTTCAAAGGGGAAGGAGATCCAAATACCCACATTAAAGCTTATACGATGATATCTAGGAACTCCTCCCTTGGAATGTTGTAGTTTCTCAATTTTTCTTGAAGACTTTAGAAGGAATTGTGCTTGATTGGTATTATCAATTACTCAAAGCTTCAATACATTCCTTTAAACAAATCATTGGAGAGTTTTTAATCACATTTTACACTAATAATATTATTAAGATAGGGATCAGAGAGTTCCTTAATGTAAAGTAGGATAACAATGAATTTGTAGCTCAGTTTATCACTTGATAAAGGTAGGTCTTAAATTCCTCAACTAGTGCTCCTCATATGGATCATCATGAAATTTATGATCTCTTTCTACATGCTCTGAATAGGTACATGCATGAGGAAGTCCAAAGCTCCCATACATGTCCTAGGAGGAAGCATTAGAGGGTATTCTTAGGGTTGATGAAGCCACAATTGATAGTGGAAGAAAGACATACAAAAGTAACAGAAGACTAGTCACATGAGAGTAAAATAATAGTCAAAACCAAAATAACAACTCCTTAACCCTAAAATTCTTAAAAAGTAATAGAAGCACCATAAAAACCAAGGTGATAGATACCCCCCCTACCAAAAAATGTGGTAACAATAATTAGAACCACAACAATGCTTGTAGGGATACAACAATTTTTTGAACCAACGAACCAAGAGATCCACACTGTGGATTATCCTCCTAGAAATAATTTCAATAAATTGGAAAGTAATAGGTCCTTAGATGATAACAAATACAACCCCTACCATAGCCCTAGAGATTATGATCCTGATAAATTTTATTTTTTTAACAAGACTAAGGGAAATGACACTAAATCATGAAGGGAGTATAATATGTTTATCTCAAAAGTCCCTAAACAACATCATTTATTTATAGACATGTTACTTTATTTGCAAGGCATGCTCAATTATAACAATAATCAAGGGTTGGTTGCCCTAAATAATGTAGGGAGTATAATATGTTTATCTCAAAACTCCTTGAAGAACATCATTTATTTTTAGACATTTTGCTTCATTCATAGGGCACACTCAATTATAACAACAATCAAGGGTTGATTTCTTGTGAAAGTTCAAATCTAAAAATCTATCAGGGTCCCTTCCTTTCTCGTTGTGAGGTCAAAATAATACCATCTACACAACCAAGTACTCTAGGTCCTTCCACTTCTGGGTAAGAGGAATTGATTCTCTCAAATCAATTGGGAATAAAAGGACAAAATAAGATGTTAGGATTGATAGAGTTTGTGTAAGATGGAGAAACTCAACGTAAGGCCCAACCATTTTTGTAACTTTAATCTCTTTATATGTACTTAATGACTTTGATAGTTTTAGATACTTTGAGACAATTGCATATCCTTCTTTAACCTTAGATTCATGGATATTATACAAATTATTTTATATTATATTGTAGTAGATGGCTATCTAACTTAGCAGATGAAGTTAACTAGTTATTATGACTAGTGTATCGATGTGGATAAAGTGACTTAAACCTAATTAATAAAAGTAATTTGATTTCAGTGCTTCTAGTAAAAGTTAGTATTGTTAGTATTATCTTTTGATTTAGATGGATTATGCCTATGTGGTTACCTTCTTTCAGAAGGAATTCCCTAGTTTTATTTTGACCTGAATAATTTTGAGATAATAAATAGGGCCAATGATTTTAATTTGTCCAAGACCAAAGTTTTTTTTGGAGATCCCATTCCTGACCTTGATATTCCTTTTTGTCCTTCTTCCTCTATCGAAGTTGTTGCATTGGTGGTCACTATGTTAACTAAAAAATTTGTGGATATGTATAAGGATACTATTTCTCACTACAACACAATGAAATGGTTCCATTTGGAACTGAATAAAATTAGCCTTAGAACTTTTTAATTGGGAAAATAAATTGATGGAGACACTCTTATTCCCAAGGAAATGCAAAATTGATCTCTTTCTAATGGAATGTTATTGAAGAGATTAATAATACTAAGGAAGATATCTTTATGTAGGATGATAGACTCACTCTTATGGAGGAGCATCTAGAAGAAATTAAGGCTAACTTGCAAAAAGTGTGGAATTCAGTAAGAGCACTATTTCAAAATAGTGCTAATAACATTTACATTCTTTAGGAGCAAGTAAAACACTGCCTGGTGCAAGAGAATACATGGCCTAGCTCTCAGACTAGAATCCATGGAAATAAAGAGAAAAGTAGGATAAGGCTAAATGTGTGGAAAGACACCTCGAGACTCTCAAAGAGGACTGGGAAGTAGTTGTGATGCTTGTAGAGTGTCAAAACTCTACATTTTGTTTTAGTCAAAGCCACATCAATGTTTCAAGCATCAAGTATTATGTGGAGCGCACCACGTATTAGGTAGCATCGCCAATTTATTTTGTTTTAATGCTGCAGATGGCGCCATGTGTCGTATGTGGAGGCAGTCTCAAAAAGCTTCCTTTCTTCCTACATTTTATGCGGAGGATGCTGTGTGTCTTTTGAGTTTGTTGCGGATGCTGTTGCGTGTCTCTTTCTGAATTAATATTGATGTCAACATAAATCATGGTGGACCATAGTTTATTTTGTTTCAAACTTGCGAAGGATGCCACGTGGTGGTATGCGGAGGAGTTGCTTTTATTTATAACTCTTGTAGAGAAAAAAATTTTGATTCACAGTTTTGTGCGGGTTGCGCCAAGTGTCAACTTCTGCAGGACCTTTCAAAAGTTTTATTTGTTTCAGTAGTGTTGTGAAAGTTGCCACGTGTTAGCTAGCATGAGCACGGGGGCTGCCATCTATCCCAGTTCTATTCCCTTTGAGGGTAGTGAGTTATGAAGGTTGTGGGTCCCATTATTATTATGTCTCAATTTATAAGTGAAGCGTGTTGCGATAGATGTCATAACAGAAGGCGCCTGAGTATAAAGACAAGTTTTAAAGGGCTAAACAAGATAGGACACATCATTTTTTGGAGACTGCGGAATGCGACAAGTGTCTTTTTCCTATTGATTTCTTTGAAGATAAAGGAGTTTCTAGTTTTATGCAGACGCTGCCATCTGTCATTTTTCTTTTCAGTTTTAAGCGTACAGGTCTCGTCATGTGTTTGAGTCTCAATACAGGTGTTGTGCCACATAATACTTTGCCCCAACCAATGAGCATACAGGAGGGACAGCCGTTGAAGATTTTGAAGATCATAACCACCATGAACTTCTAATAATCTTCAGTTCTATTGGGCCGTTGAGGGTTCAGGTTGTTGCAGGCAATCTTGGATCAAATCAATGATTATAAATATGTAGAATTTGTAATAGAGAAGCATTCATTCATTGATAGAGATTCATTGATCTTTGATAAGTTTTAGTCAAAAATCTAAAAGAGGAGTCGAAGACTTTGCTGTGACCAGTTTATGTCATTTTGCCTTTATTTTGTTGTTCTTGATAAGAAAGTTAATATATCTGTGCATGTATCTGTGCCTTTTATGTTGCTAGAAGATTAATAAGAAGAACTCTATTATATGCCTTGGTTGATATCATCTGTGTCATTGCAAAGTTGTCTGGTTATAAGGCTTTGATAATATTCATTCTATCTGTTTATATTGATCATGCAGTATCTGCTCTTTAATATAACTGTATCTTGAGAATAGCTTCACTGTGCTTGAATTGAAGGGATACTTTTTACTTAGGCGCATCACCATAATTATATTTGCTTATTGTATTTGTAATCCTGTTAATTTCTTCCCCTTTGCTCAAAACCCAATTGAAATAGAGAAGAGCCAACTTCTTCAAAATCTAGAGGTCGTTTCAAGTAGCAAGTCTCACATTCTTGAAACTTCCCATGTTGGTGTTAGAACCTGTACAATTTTATACATCAACAGTTTTTGGCACACTCGATGGGACCTTTCTTGAAGTTTCTATCAAGATCGTATGTCCTAGAGAGTAATAAGGAGCCAAAGCTGTGGACCTACAACAAGAGCTCAGTCTGTTGTTAATCTGGGCATTCTTTTACCACCATTAGTAACTACTCCAAGGAGAAGAGTGAATCAGGTTGCAATAGCACAAAGAATAAATATGGGAGCACCTATACCTCCAAGGAACTATGCAAATTGGAATATTGGTAGTCCCCTCATTCTCCCAGTACCACCAGCAACTTGGGATCCTATTCTAGCCAATGCTTTGAAGGCTCTACCTAAGTTCAATGGAGAAGATTTCAAGAGACCTGGGGAACATCTACAAGATATATCTGATGTGTGTGCAGTACATGTTATTACTGAACAAAATGTGGCAATAAGACTGCTAGTAGCTTCTTTCAAAGGAAAGGCTTAGGACTGGTATAGATCTCTCACTCCAAATACAATATCTACATGGGATCATCTTGGTGACGCTTTCTTTACAAGATTTGAAGAGAAAGGTGATAAATCTTCCCTACTGCAATAATTAATCACTATCAAAAGGGCACCACAAGAAGCCATGACCGATTTTGACTCAAGATTTCAAAAGACCTAGGATAGAATTCCTGCTACAGTAAGACCATTATCAGGTATGGCTATTGTGTTCTACCTCAAAGCTTTTAACTTTGATATATTAGTAATGATTCAGTCTCTAGGAGGTCAGACACTACCAGAAGCATATGAGTTGGCAGTCAAGGCTGAAAATAACTTGATAGATGCTAGAAAATTTCCCCCAAGGCCTCCTATGCTCATGTTCCTAGAAACTACCCTACCTTTGCCACAAGAAGCTCCTAATCTTACAACTCCACCTATGTCCATGTATTCATTTCCAATACCTCAACAACTTGCTAGGGCAACCACCTCTGCTCAATCATCTGAAATGGATGATGTCAAGAACATTCTAAGGACCTTCTTAAATGAGATAATTAACCTAAAGAGACAACAAAACCCCTATTCAAAGCCCCCTTATCAAGGTTTCCAAGGAAATAGACCCCCCTTTCAGCCAAATCAATATCAAGGCCCTCAAAGACAAACTAATCCTCAGCCTTCAAACCAGTTGGTTTCAGTCCCTACATGTCTACAAACTATTCCTCATAATCCCAACAGGGAAATAGTTCCAGGGCAAAATAATTTAGCAGATGACACAAATGGTTGGTGCTTTCCCTACAACAATGCCCATATGCCCAGAGATTGTCCCAGAGGTAAATTGTAGCAAAAGATAGCAGAACAGAGAGGGTTAGAAGGACAATTCTCAACCTCTAATACTCCACCATATTAGTCCCCTAGTGTTCAAAATGCAGTAATGGTGGCCCAAATGCAAGGGATGTCCATACAAAAAGAAGAGGAAATAGCCCCCGAACATGCCTTATTTTCATGGATTGAAGAGGAAGATTCAGTGTTCTTGAATGAGGCATCCACTTCAAAGAAACCATTGGTGCAATCGGACTATTACACCAGATCAAAGAGGAGAATGATGGAGTAGCCTGAAGTCACTAATAATGAAATTATTGGAATTCGTCCATTTCAAAATCATCACAATCTAGTCTCTAGGCAAGACATGTCCCAGCCTATGCAGAATCAAGTAGCCTCGAATCAAGTTCTAGAAAAGACAAGGTACCCTTATTATTCAAAGACACAAGCATTAGGACTTGTAAACGTGGTGGACCAGCTGAAAAGAACTCCAACACATGTATCGATCTGGGATATGTTAGCTATTCCCCAGTAGAAGACACTATTACAGGAAGCTTTGCAAGGTCAAGAAGCCTCTAAATACACTAGTGCTAAAGGAGGAGCTACTGATAAAGGGAAACTCCAACATAAAGATACTGTACCTCTACAAACAACAGCTCTATTGAACAACACACTTGAGGTAGGTAAATCTAAACCAGATCCCTTTTATCTGACTCTAATAGTTGGGAACAAATTGTTGCATAATGCAATGATAGATTCTAGGGCCAGTACTACAGTAATGCTAAAGCCGATAGCAGATGCTTTAAAGATAAAGTATGAACCACTTACAAGAGGGGTCATGCAGTTGGATGGGAAATCTATTCAAACTATAGGAAAAATTAAACAACTTCCATTACAACTATATACTTGTCCAAATATAATTGTCAATTAGGATGTGGTAGTCATAGATATTCCCCCTTTATTTGGTTTATGCTTATCTAGGGATTTCACAACCAAAAATAGGAGGTTACATGTCACTAGATTGGTCACATCTCATCCTGAGAACCAAATATGGGACAAAGATGAAAGTATTGTTTGAGCCATTATCCAAAGACCGTATCACAAATGAACCAACCCCAAAATTAGGCATCCCATGCCATGATGAATAAAGAGGAGAGTCTTTGTTGAAGAATTAGGTGACTGGATTGAACATGACCAACAAGAAGAAGAGAACAATCAACTATTGACCATGATGCAGAGTGATCCCTATGGAAACTATGACTCTACTGGTCTAGGCACTTATGTTATTTTTGAAGAAGACCAAGAAATCCTGAATATTATAAGGAAAGAAATATTAGAAAGCGGAGAATCTGAAAGGGACTCAGAGATCTGGACCCTGAATTTTGGTGGGGCTAGGAGTAAAAATGGTGTTGGAGTAGGTATTTTCCTTACTGCCCCAAATGGTGAGAAAATTCTAAGAGCCATTCGCTTTCAGTTTGCCTGTACCAATAATGACGTTGAATATGAATCTTTGGTGCATGGACTCATGTTGGCAAAGAAAAAGGAAATAAAGAATCTGATAGTAAAAAGAGACTCAAAACTGGTGGTAAAACAAATTAGAGAGAAAGCAATAGCCAAAAATGTAAGAATGAGATCCTATCGGCATAGGATTTGAAACCTAATAGATGGCTTTGAGGCTTTCAATATTGATGTAGTTCCCAGAGCCCAAAATTTAGAAGTAGATAGAATGACACAAATTGGTTCACAGTTTGACCCAACAAGTGATCTATTAGTTAACAATGAGTTAGTTAAGGTTATAGTAAGACCAACAATTCTAGACAATGATCAAAATTGGCAAGTTTTGACAATGATCTTCAAGTACTTGCATTCTTACAACAATTAGGTGAATTTGCTGATCAATTACATCCCAAAATTGAGGAAGCATACGGTGATTAAATTATCTAGCTAAAATCAAATAAACTCCCTAAAGGACTGATTACTCTAGAAAATTTATTTGATCTAGAATATGCAAGCCTAGAGAAGAGGAGGTTTCAGGCAAATAAGGAAGATTATTCTGAGATCCAAGTTAGTGAAGGAAGAAAGTTGAAAATAGGTAATTCTACAACCCAAGAGGAAAAAGAAAAGATGATTGCTTTATGTGATAAATATGATAGGGTGATTGCTTGGACCTATGAGGACCTCCATGGCTATAATAGAGATATCATCCAACACACCATAGAGCTTACTGAAGGATCTAAACTAGTCCAACAGAAGCAAAGGCCAGTGAATCCTAGAATTGAACCTCTAACGGTGGATGAGTTACAAAAGCTCTTGGAATCAAAGATTATTTTCCCAATTAAGAATTCAACCTAGGTATCAAACCTAGTGCCTATAAGAAAGAAGAATGGTGACATAAGACTTTGTGTAGATTTCAGGGATTTGAATAGAGCATCTTTGAAAGATCATTATCCCCTACCTTCTATGGAATAGATTTTACAGACTATGGCTGGGTTAGAAAGGTTTTTCCTTGCTGGATGGTTTCTCAGGATACAATCAGATTTGGTTAGCAGATGAAGATCAGCATAAGATTGCATTCACTACAAAATGGGGAACATTTGCATATGCTAAAATGCCTTTTGGCCTTTCAAATGCTGGGGCTACTTTTTAGCGTGCAATGGATGTAGCATTGGGAGAAATTATAAATAAGATCATTCTGATCTATTAGGATGACCTGACTATTTTTTCTAAGAATGCCAAAGATCATTTTGACCATTTAGAGGATGTTTTCAAGAAATGTCAAGAGTTCAGAATCTCTCTAAATCCCAAGAAATGTATCTTTGCTGTAGCTCAGGGTAAGCTTCTAGGACACATAGTGTCAAAGGAAGGGGTCTCCATTGATCCAGAAAGGGTCACATCCATAATGAACCTATCTCTACTAGTCAACAAGAAAGTAGTTCAATCCTTTCTAGGAAAAATTAACTTTGTTAGCTGATTCATATTTGATTTTGTAGGTCTAATTAGACCAATGACACTGTTTCTTAAAAAAGATTTGGTTTTTAAATGGACCATAGAAGGAAGACATGCTTTTGAAGAAGTCAAGAGAGCCATTTCAACAACCCCAATACTCAGAAACTTAGATTTCTATAAAGCTTTTATAATGTACGTGTATGGGGGAGAATTCAATGTTGCTACTGTTCTAACTCAGAAAAATGTTCAATAGGAAAGAAAGCATCCAATAGCTTTTTTCTCCAGAACTCTCAGGGAATACGAGTCTAGATATAATTTTGTGGAGAAGCAATCATACGCCATGGTAAAAGCCCTTAAAAAATTTTGACATTTGTTAACAGGAAATAAGATTCTGATACTAGTGGCTCGCTCTAGTGTAAGAGAATATATTATGGAGGGTGAGATCACTAAGAAAAGAGCCAATTGGATAACAAAGATTCTAGAATATGATGTAGAAGTAAGACCCACCAAGTTAGTCAGAGGCAAAGGACTATGCCAATACATGACCCAAGACATGGAAAGAATAGTGACTGAAGAAATAGGAAGTGAAAATGTATTGAAACTCCAAGAGGTTGACCAAGACTCTTGGGTCAGAAACAAGATACAGTTTATGAAGTATGGGATATTCCCAAATGAGCTCTCCCATGATAAGAAAAGATACTATAGGCAGCAAGGAACCCATTTTGTACTAATTGATCATATTTTATTTAGAAGGAATGTTGATGGTATACTCTTAAGATGTATAGAGAAGGATGAAGCTCAAAGAATATTACATGAATTGCATCATGGAGCCTCAGGTGGACATTTTTTAGCAAGGACCACTACAATCAAAGTAACATAAGCAGGATATTTCTAGCCCACTCTGTTTATAGATTGCCATCAGATGGTTAAGGAATGCCAGGCTTGCCAGTTTTATACTAGGAAAAGGAGAAATGCAACAATGTCTCTAAGTCTCATAGTTGTGGATGAACCCTTTGCTCAATGGGGTCTGGATTTTATTGGTATGATCAATCCAGTGTCAAATATGGGACACAAATGGATTCTCACAACAACAAATTACTTTACCAGGTGGAGTGAAGCAGTACCACTCAAAGAGGCAACAAAAAAAGTCATATTAGAATTTTTAGAAGGCATAACTTCTCGGTTTGGTCCTCCTCGTACCATCATATCAGATAATGCTAAAGCATTTGTGGGAACCAAATTATCTGAGTTTGGTTTAAGAAATGGGATATATTTGAAGACTTCTTCAAATTATTACCCACAAGGTAATGGTCTGGCAGAGTCCACTAACAAAAACCTTATCAGACTCATAAAAAGGATAGGGACTAATTATCATAGAGAGTGGCATAAGTTACTTAATACAACACTGTGGGCTGACAGGATCACGCCAAAGCAAGTGACTAAAATGTCTCCATATGAATTGGTTTATGGTAAACCTGCAGTAATGCCACTAAGTTTGGGTAAGTGCAAGAAGATGGGGGGCCAAAAAGGGGTCTTAAGTGGCCACTTTTTTTTTTCTAAAATCAGGAAATACTGGCCTTGGACGAGAAATTGAGCATAGTTACACTCAAAATTTGGAGATGCAACCAAAATAATGTTTGTAGTGTTCCAAGTCTACTTTCTAAACTACTATTTTTTTTAAAATGGCATAGATTAAGGGGTTCAAAAGAGGGAACCACAGAAATTGGTGTTGTTTCTGTAAAAAAAAATAACATAGCATGTTTTGTGGCTCCCTCAAAAGGTCAACATTTTTTTTGGTATTTTTAAAATCATTTTAGTGAGAAATTAGCTACTAGCATGTAGTTTATGCTTGATTTTTCTGATAATTTTTTGATGAATATTTGATTTTTTACTAATTTTCAAAGTGGACACATCCTAAAAAATAGAATTTTGGCCATGCTACCCCTATAAATTTTGAAAACTAATTGAAAATCATTTTTTTCTTTTTTTAATATTTGTAGAATGGAGTCTAGTTTCTAAATATGTAATTTTTTTGAAATTTCAATGAATAGTTAATTTACAATGAAAAAAAGACCAAACAATGGTTTTCTCCCAAAAACAGACACACAAACAAAAGAAATTAAAGATGAAAGGCTTAACATTGTTAAAATGTGAAAAAAATCACATTGTCAAATAGCTAAGAGAAAGCCTAACATTACCCAGGTGTTTGATTTGTTTGACCTTGAAACACGTGTAAATCTGAGGGTTAGCACAAATGAAATTATGTGAAATCTTGAAGAATATGGAAAAACATGTCTGTGACTGTTCAAAAGGCACTCCAAGCCTTTGGGTTAGAAATCCAAAGCAAATCCCAAGCCCAAGGCTTGGGATTCCCAAAGCAAGACATAACGCGCTCGTGTTATGGTTTTCTTTGCATTTTTCCTTTTCCGCAAGTCTGTTGTTTGTCATGTTTGACATAATGCGAGCGCATTATAATGCACTCGTGTTATGTTCCCCTTAAATTTTTTTTCTGTTCAAGTCTATTAATCATGTATGTATGTATGTATGCCTATATGTATGTATGTATGCATGTATGTATGTATGTATGTATGTATATATCTATGTATCTATGTATGCCTATATGTATGTATGTATCTATGTATGCCTATATTTATGTATGTATAGTGTCGAGGGTAGAGGAGGGTAGAGATGGGAGTGAGCCAGATAGGGGAGGAGAGGGGTGGATAAGGATTGAGTGATTAAGGTTTAAGGTTGAGGGTTGAGCATTTAGGGATAGGATTTAGAGTTTAGGGATAAGCGATTAGAGTTTAGGACCTTGAGGGATTAGGGTTTAGGGTTGAGGCTTTAGGGATAGCATTTAGGGTTAAGGGTCGAGGGATTAGGTTTAAGGTAGAGTGTTGAGGGTAGAGGGATTAGGGATAGGGTTTAGGGTTGAGGGATTAGGGTTTAAGGTATAGTTTAGTAGTTCTTGTGGATAGAGCCAGTAAACAATGGGAGATTATTTTCTTGTTTCATAACAATATACCTTTCTTAAGTGTGGGGTGGATAGAAAGAAACATAGATGTACCCCAATGCAAATCTTTTCTCATAATGATCATCCTTCTGATTTCAACTGTTAATTACTCACTGTGGATGTACCATACGCAAAGCTTTTCTCATAGGGTTTAAGGTATAGTGTCGAGCGTTGAGGGTTTATTGATAGTGTTTAGGGTTGAGGGTTGAGGGATTATGTTTTAGGGTTGATGGATTAGGGTTTAAGGTATAGTGTTGAGGGTTGAGGGTTTAGGGATAGGGTTTAGGGTTGATGGATTAGGGTTTAGGGTTGACGGATTAGCATTTAATGTCGAGATTAGGGTTAGAGTGTCTGGTGCAGGAGCACCCCTTCAACAAGATAAATATGCATAAGAGGGGGAAGAATAAGGCTTTAATCTTGTTTTAGATATTTCATGTTACCATGTAGCATTTTGTGTTGACATTTCATGTTTCATTATCTCTCTTCCTGAGGCCAGTATTTAGCATCATGGATAACAACAAATAGTTGGGTTATGTGCAGGATTAAATCAAATGTGTCATATTATCTGATGTTTTGTTGTCTTATGTAAAACAAGTGCTGTGTGATTAATTAGGGCTTTTTGTTATAATCTTTTTTTAGGCAAAATCCTGAGGAGAGAGGAGAGAGGAGTCGTTAAAAAAAAAGAAAGGGAAGCTGGTCGGGGAATGGAGTCTTTGACCTTCAGAATTACAAAAGAATGGAATCTCTGTAATCAGCCTGTGTTCGATAAAGTTGGAATGAAGAAATAGAAATTCGGTGAATTGTGTCCTACCAATTCTGGATTTTGTGTAAATTCCCTATATAGCAAATCATTTTGTATATTATTTATATAGAATTGCTTTGTATTTAATTTAGTTCTCCTATGGTTGAGATGTATGATTAAATCCATTCCACTGGTGGATTTCTATGAAATCAGTGGAATGGATTGTGTATATTAGTTTTCTGTTTGTTTTCCTTTTTGTTCAATGGGCATGGCAGAATAGGAATCGTGGAATCCATTACAGAGGAAGTTATTGGAAGAAAATGCAAATATACATTTTATGTATATATGTCAATTGTATGTCGAGGACAGTCTATGAATATATCGCATTTGCATATGAACAACCTCATGTGTATATGCGGTGAAGAATGGTTTGTATAAAAGTCTGTTTGGGTCAAGTTTGTGTTGTTAAATATCCAATTCCTGTATATATCACAAATGTATGAAGATACATTCCCTGTGTATATCACTCACATCTGAGTATCACCTTGTGTATATACTGTGATAAAATGCATGTGTAAGAGTCCATTCAGGTTAAGTTCATGATCATTCGCTGAATATACAATTTTTGTGTATATCACTAATGTACTTGAGTACATTCCGTGTGTATCCTGCAGTCATATGTGAAAATCCATTGCCTGTGTATATCGCCGAAGTATATCGGCAGACAATTCTTGTGTCTGTCAAAATTGTCTGAAAAGATACATTTGCTATGTATACGTCCATCATATGTCATAGATAGTTTGTGAGTATATCACTATTGTACGTGAGTGTCAATTTGTGTGTATACTACAATTATATATCGTAGATTGTATGTTCCATTTGTAGTTTTCAAATGTATGTTGAAACATATAATGGTTCATGATACAAGTGTTAACCGTCCGCAGTAGGTAAGAATCCCTCAGTCCACCGGGAAAAGCAAGTCATGCTTTGTATGTGAGAATTGTTTGTATCGGCCCAACGGGGAGACATACAAGGGATGCACTGAAGAATTAAGTCATGCTGAAAGTAAGTGGTCCCCACCAAATGCATTTTGAGAAAACATATTGCAAATATACATTAAGACCATACAAGCGCCCGATACAATTGGTGACTAGATGTAATGGTCATAGTGGACGAAGATGCGATGCAGGACCTATGATAGAAGGTCAGGTAATGTACATACAAGCCAAAAGTGAGAATGCAATTTACAGAAGCATTTCGCTATTGAATTGAAAGGCTCTTCCGCTATGCCCGCTCTGCATCATAGTGGTATCAGAGCAAAGGAGTATCTTTTGGGAAGAAGCAGTAGACAAAATGTTAGATGAAGAGGGATCATTAGAGTACCCAACAAAGATGACCAATGCTGAGTTGGTGGCCTTAGTGAGAAAGAAAATGGTAGAGAGCAGAACAACTCAGGCTCAGAATCAGGCTTTGAAAGAGGAGGTAGAGAAGTTGAGGGACAGAGTAGAGAAAGGGGAAGAAGATTCTCGTAAGCGAGAAGACAAGGATGAAGAGGAGATCCCTAAGCAGGAAGAGATAGAGGTTCCTGTAGACCAGAGACCCTTACTTAATGCCCTCAGATCCATGGAGAGAAGGACCATGGATATGAGAATAGACTTGCCAATGTTTGCAAGAAAAATGGAACTTGATTCAGTGATGGAGTGGACAGATTCCTTGAATAACTTCTTTAAGACCAAGGAAATCCCAGACCAGCAAAGGCTGAAGATGGCTCAATCCAAAATGAAAGGGGCTGCATTGACTTGTTGGAATTTCATCCAAGATGACAGGGTGAAAGAGGGAAGAACAGAGTTGCAACTTGGAAGAAGATGATGGCTTTAGGGAAGGAGGCCTATGTTCCATTGGATTACAACATCCAATTACATAAGAGGAAACAAAACTTGAAGCAGAAGGAGTTAGATGTCAGCTCATACACAGAAGAGTTCATGAGATTGTGTCAAGACAAAGGTAAAGGAGAATGAGGAAGAGAAGGTGGCAAGGTACCTCAATGGATTGAGGTTTACCATCCAAGAAGTAATAAATTTACATAACCCAGAGATAGTCCAAAAGTGCTACCAATTGGCACTCAAAGTGGAAGAGAAATTCAAGAGAAGACAAGAGCAGAACAATAGAGGAAGAGGATGACAGCAAAGGGGAGGTAGAAGTCCCTTTAGAGGTAGAGGAAATGGGTTTGGATACCAAGGTGAATCAAACCAAGAGGGCAACAAAGGAGACAATAGCCAAACCCAAGGGGGAAGTTACCATCAAAGAGGAAACTTTAGGGGTAGAAGGCCACTGTTTAGGGGAAGATCTTAGGGCAGAGGACCTATCAAATGTTACAATTGTAATCAAGAAGGCCATATAGCTAGCAAATGTCCAAGAAAGGCAACTACCTCAATGGGACAAAGGAAGATAAATCTGATTCAAGAATCTAATTGTCAAAGTGTGGCAAGCTCTAGGACTTTTCAAAGTATGAATGCTCCTGACAGTTATGGATATCCAGAGAAAGGAGAATCTTTGATGATGAAGAGAGTAATGACCACCATGAAGGTACCTAACAAAGAACCCCCACAAAGGAAGTCTCTCTTTAGAACTACTTGCAAGGCAGGAGGAAAGGTATGTAAAGTTCTGATTGACTTCGGATCCACTAAAAATTTTGTGTCAATTGAAATGGTAGAAAAGCTTAAGCTTAGAAGACTGCCACATCCTTGCCCATACAAGATCTCATGGCTCACCCAAGGGTAGCAAACAGTTGTGGAAGAATAGGCTTTGGTGTAGTTTCAAATTGGACCATACAAAGATAGGTTATTGTTTGACATTGCCAAGATGGATGCTTGTCATCTCCTATTTGGAAGACCATGGCAGTATGACTTGAAAGCACACCATGATGGAGTGAGAAACACATATTCAATCACCAAGGATGGTAAGGTGATAGAGTTTCTACCATTGATGGAGAAAGAGGTGGAATCAAAAGGGAAATAAGTCAAGGCGATGATGGTAGAAGGCAAACAATTCATGAAAGAGATAGTAGAAGAAGGAGCAGTGGCATATGCTATAATTCCATGCCTAAAAGTGAACAAGGAGTAGCAGCAAGAAGTCAAGGGAGAGAAGAGGCAAAAGTTCATGGATCCAGCTATCCAAGAGCTATTGGACAAACACAAAGGCATCATCTCTGATGGAATGCCAAGGTCCCTACCACCTATGAGGGACATCAGCCATTGCATAGATTTAATCCCAGGATCTACACTTCCAAACAAAGAAGCATACAAGCTTACCCTAGAATAGAATGCAGAGGTAGCAAGGCAGATTGAGGAATTGTTGGAGATAGGCCTAATTGGCAAGAGCTTAAGTCCATGTGCAGTACCATCTATACTAGCACCAAAGAAAGAAGGCACTTGGAGACTTTGTACTGATTCAAGAGCTATCAACAAGATAACAATCAGGTATAGGTTCCCAATCCCTAGGATAGAAGATTTGCTTGATTGCTTGGGGGATGCTAAATATTTCTCAAAAATAGATTTAAAGAGTGGATATCATCAGATTAGGATTAGGCCTTGAGATGAATGGAAAACTACATTCAAGACCAATGAGGGTTTATATGAGTGGAAGGTCATGCCTTTTGGGTTGTCCAACGCCCCTAGTACATTTATGAGGTTAATGAATGAGGTCTTGAGGGAATTCATGGGAAAGTTTGTCATAGTGTATCTAGATGACATCCTGATTTTCAGTAATGCAAGGGAAGAGCACCTCAACCATATAGACTTGGTCCTTAAAAAGTTACATGAAGAGCAACTAATGATCAACTTAGGAAAGTGTTTGTTCATGCAGGAAGAGATCAGCTACTTGGGATTTGTCATCTCACATAACAAACTAAAAATGGATCAAGAGAAGGTAAGTGCCATATTGTCTTGGCCAACTCCTAAAACCTTGAATGATGTTAGAAGTTTCCATGGGTTAGCAACCTTTTATAGGAAGTTTATAAAGGGGTTTAGTCATGTTTGTGCACCCATGCTTGACACTATAAAAGGAGGACAGAAGTGCAGATTCACTTGGACAAAGGAGGTAGATGATTCATTTGAAACATTGAAGAAGAAGGTGGCAGAGCAGCCAGTCCTTGCATTTCCTGACTTCAAAAAGATTTTCCAGGTAGAATGTGATGCAAGTCACATGGCAATTGGGGCAGTACTTAGTCAAGAAGGTAGGCCTATTGCATTTTTTAGTGAGAAACTAAATGATGCAAAGAAGAGATACTCATCATATGATTTGGAGATGTATGCTCTGGTACAGTCACTCAAAAAGTGGAGGCATTACTTGATGCCAAAAGAATTCATAGTGTTCATAGATAACTAGGCCCTTAGTTTTATAAATAGTCAAGATAAGTTGAACCATAGACATATGAAGTGGGTGGAGACTTTACAAGCTTTCACCTTCACACTCAAACACAAGAAAGGGGTTAAGAATAAGGTACCAGATGCTTTGAGCAGGAGGGCTCTAACCATCAATCAGATTCAGTTGGAGAGTGTTGGCATTGACTCTTTGAAGGCCATGTATGAGGTTGATGAAGATTTTGGAGAGATATAGCAGGTATATACTTCCTTTGGTGACAAATATCATGCTGAGTTCTCTAAATTTTTGATCTAAGATGGATTACTTTTCAAAGGTGGACAATTGTGTATTCCATAGTGTTCTATGAGACTAAATATCATTAAGGAGAAACATTGTGGGGCCATGGCAGGACATTTTGGTCTAGATAAGACTCTTGATCTTGTGAGGAGGCATTACTATTGGCCCAAGTTATAGTCAAATGTGAGAAAATTTGTGGAGGCATGTGTGATATGTCAAAAGTCAAAAGGGAGATCCACTAATGCAGGTTTGTATTAGCCACTACCCATTCCTTCTAGGCCGTGGGAGAGCATAAGCATGGACTTTGTATTGGGTTTGCCTAGGACAAGGAAGGGATATCATAGTGTTTTTGTTGTAGTAGATAGATTTAGTAAAATGACACACTTTTTGCCATGCAAAACCACTTGTGATGCCTCATATGTTGCAGATCTATTTTTCAAAGAGATAGTAAGGATACATGGATTGCCATTGAGCATAGTCTCAGATAGATATGTGAAATTCATTGGCTATTTTTGGAGGACTCTTTGGAAGAAGCTTGGCACCAACTTGCCCTTCTCATCAGCCTACCATCCTCAAATAGATGGGCAGACTGAAGTTGTTAACCATTCATTGGGAAATCTATTAAGGTGGTTGACAAAACAACATGGAGAGAAGTGGGATAACATCCTACCACAAGTAGAATTTTCCTATAATTGCACTATTAATACGACTATAGGGAAGTCACCTTTTCAGGTGGTATATGGTATTCATCCAAGAGGTATTTTGGAGTTGCGAGATCTACCTATAGGAGAGCTTAGTAGTGTAGATGGAGAAGCTTTTGCATTAGCCATTAAGGAGGTGCATGATCAAGTCAAGAACCAACTTCAACAAACTACATTGAAGTACAAAACATATGCTGATAAGAAGAAGAGACATGTACAGTTTGATGTTGGAGATTTGGTGTGGGTTAATCTGAAGAAGGAAGGGCTCCCAAAAGGTAAATATACCAAGCTCATGTAGAGGAAGATTGGACCATGTCAGATTTTGAAGAAGTGTGGACAGAATGCTCCCAAAAATGCAGATATAGAACAAGAACCATTATACGATGCAGCAGATGATGATATTCCTAAGCATGATCCACCAAAATTGAAGAAGATATTAGACTCAAGAGTGACAAAGAAGACAAGGGACAAAGAGTACATGGAGTACTTGGTAGCTTGGCACAGGCAACCTATTTCCGAGGTAGTTTGGATGACTAAAGATCAAATTACAAAATATGGTGCAGACTTTCAAACCCTGATCTCAAGTGGGCTTGAGAACTCTTCTCTCGGGGAGTATGGTGCAGTAGCACCCCTTTAGCAAGATAAATATGCACAAGAGGGGGAAGAATAAGGATAAATCTTGTTTTAGATATTTCATGTTACCATGTAGCATTTGTATGTCATTGTCAAATGTAGCATTTTGTGTTGACGTTTCATGTTTCAATATCTCTCTTCCCGAGGCCAGTATTTAGCATCGTGGATAATAGTAGACAGTTGGGTTATGTGCAGGATTAAATCAAATGTGTCATATTATCTGATGTTTTGTTGTCTTATGCAAAACATGTGCCATGTGATTAATGGGCTTTTTGTTATAATCTTTTTTTTAGGCAAAATCTCGAGGACAGAGGAGATAGGAGTCGTTAACAAAAAAAAGAAAGGGAAGGTGGTTAGGAAATGGAGTCTTCGACCTTCAGAATTATAGAAGAATGGAATCTCTGTAATCAGCCTGTGTTCGATAAAGTTGGAATGAAGAAATAGAAATTCAGTGAATTATGTCCTACCAATTCTGGATTTTGTGTAAATTCCCTATATAGCAAATCATTTTGTATATTATTTATATAGAATTGCTTTGTATTTAATTTAGTTCTCTTGTGGTCAAGATGTACGATTAAATCCATTCCACTGGTGGATTTTTGTGAAATCAGTGGAATGGATTGTGTATATTAGTTTTCTGTTTGTTTTCCTTTTTGTTCAATGGGCATGGCAGAATAGGAATCACGGAATCCGTTATAGAGGAAGTTATTGGTAGAAAATATAAATATACATTTTATGTATATCCGTCAATTGTATGTCGGGGATAGTCTATGAATATGTCGCATTTGCATATGAACAACCTCATGTGTATATGCGGTGAAGAATGGTTTGTATAAAGTCTGTTTGGGTCAAGTTTGTGTTGCTGTTAAATATCCAATTCCTGTATATATCACAAATGTATGAAGGTACATTCCCTATGTATATCACTGTCACATCTGAGTATCACCTTGTGTATATTATGTGATAAAATGCATGTGTAAGAGTCCATTCAAGTTAAGTTCATGATCATTCACTGAATATACAATTCTTGTGTATATCGCTAATGTACTTGAGTACATTTTGTGTGTATCCTGTAATCGTATGTGAAAATCCATTGCCTGTGTATATTGCCAAAGTATATCGGCAGACAATTCTTTGTCTATCAAAATTGTCTAAAAAGATACATTTGCTGTGTATACATCCATCGTATGTCATAGACAGTCTGTGAGTATATCACTATTGTATGCGAGTGTCAGTTTGTGTGTATACTGCTACTGTATATCACAGATTGTATGGTCCATTTGTAGTTTTCAAATGTATGTTGAAACATACAATGGTTTGTGATACAAGTGTTAACTGGCCGCAGTAGGTAAGAATCCCTCAGTCCACCGGGAAAAGCAAGTCATGCTTTGTATGTGAGAATTGTTTGTATCAGCCCAATGGGGAGACATACAAGGGATGCGCCGAAGAGTTAAGTCATGCTGAAAGTAAGTGGTCCCCACCAAATGCATTTTGAGAATGTATATTGCAAATATACATTAAGAACATACAAGCACCCGATACAATTGGTGATTGGCTGTAATGGTCAAAGTGGACAAAGATGCGATGGAGGACCTGCGATAGAAGGTCAGGTAATGTACATACAAGCCAAAAGTGAGAATGTGATTTATAGAAGCATTTCACTATTGAATTGAAAGGCTCTTCCGCTGTGCCTGCTCTGCATCATAGTGGTATCAGAGCAAAGGAGTATCTTTTGGGAAGAAGCAGCAGACAAAATGTCAGATGAAGAGGGATCATCAGAGTACCCAACAAAGATGACCAACGTTGAGTTGGCAGCCTTAGTGAGAAAGCAAATGGCAGAGAGTAGAACAACTTGGGCTCAGAATCAGGCTTTGAAAGAGGAGGTAGAGAAGTTGAAGGATAGAGTAGAGAAAGGGGAAGAAGATTCTGGTAAGCGAGAAGACAGGGATGAAGAGGAGATCCCTAAGCTAGAAGACAGGGATGAAGAGGAGATTTTGTATTAGTGATGATCACATACATTCTACGGAGTTCGTGCAAGGTTGCTTTTAGGTGTTCTACAATAATTTGGCTAGAAGAGGCATATCATTCAGTTAGCATATCATATGGTTGGATAACTGTGCGTCATAATTCAAGAACTCACAGAATTTCTATTGGCTGAGTAGGAGGCATAATTTTATAGGTATTCAGCATATGTGGAACTTTTGTGAGGCCGGGCATGGAAAGGGGGAGCATGATGGTGCAGGAGCATGTATCAAAAGAGCCATAGCACGAGAAGAGTTAAAGTATAAAGACAATGCAAAGTTGACAGATGCAAAATTGGTTGTCAAGTGGTGTAATGCTTCCATAGGTCTAGGTAATGAAGGTAAGTCTTCAGTTCATAGATTTTTTTGGTTAATAGATGATACTAACATTGCACCATATGAGGATTATTGTACATTGATAGGATCAAATGAGATGCACTCTTTCAGAAGCTCAATTGCAGGTTCATGGAGTATCCATACGCGAAAGATGTCATGCTTTTGTTTTTCATGTACAATTCAAGTCTGGGATGAGTGCAAGTCAAAGGAGTGGGTTGATGAATGGAAGTTAAGTTATCTTAGCCCACTTGACACGTATCAACCCCCGACGACACTAGAACTAACACAGATGGAATCATTAGTTGGCTTTGACCACATATCAGATTTAGTTCAACCAGGTAATATAGGGCACGTATATGCATCTAATTTCATCTAGTTCAACTAGGCAATGTCATCTTACTTTGTAGTGTTTTTGTAATGTTGACTAATTTCATCTAATTTGCTACACATATCAATGTAGGGCACGTATATGCAGTTATTGCAGATGAAGATAATGAAGGGGGAACATATTATTACTTATGTCGTTGTGTTGAGGCCAAAAAGAAATTGGAGGCCCCTGTTACAGATGGAGAAAACATCAAATACCCTACAGGCTCAGTGGTTATTACTGGAACATGGCTTAGAAGGTACCCACATAAGAGTGTTAATGTTTGGCTGTTTCAGGACTTTGACATGCATCAAAAGATTCTTCATTACTCAAACCTTGTCGTGGCATCCAATGTTCATTTGATAAAGTATCGGGGTAGACCTTTGAACAAAATCTTGTGGAAGGTGCGTGAGTCTGACCATGAAGCAATACTTGACACAATAAAGAGTAGAGTAGACCCGGATGGTTCATTGGATTAATTTGTAAGTATTCACATTGATTTTATAAATTCATGTTACATTGAGTTGTAAGTATGCACATTAATTTGTAAGGTTTGTCTTTTTTTAATTTCTTGCTGCATGTTTACACATATACACATTTTTACATCATCATGTTATGCATTTTTAGTGTCCTGCTCCTAATGTGACCAAACTGACTGTTCCAACGTGTCCGGATGGGTACGTTTAGGCTAGGCATTGTTTTGTTTTCCACCCAAACATGTCGAAACAGTCTGAGCTACATTGTACCGACGATATCCCTGAAGAGTCTAAAGTGCAAAAAGACAACAATCTTTGATGAGATGTTACTCGAAAACCATGTGACTTAGAAAAATTCCGTCTAAGGAAACGCGATCACGTAGAGTGCCTCTACAATAACCTCTCTCAGTTTTTTATATCTCTGAGACATTTGCCCATGGTGAAAGGTTTTCTGCTGCCCCAAAAATCGTCAAAAGGAGGCAGTGTAAAGTTGCAAAGTGGTGTAACTTTCGTCCTGCTCCTGATGTGACCAAATTGATTGTTCCAACGCATCTGAATGGGTACGTTTAGGCTAGGCATGGTCCTATTTTTCACCCAAACATGTTGAAATAGTCCAAGCTACATTGTACCGATGATATCCCTGAAGAGTCCAAAGTGCAAAAAGGAAGCAATCTTTGATGAGATGTTACTCAAAAACTGTGTCACTTAGAAACATTATGTCTGAGGCAATGCGATCACGTAGAGTGCTTATACAATAACCTCTCTCATTGTTTTATATCTCTGAGGCATTTTCCCGTGGTGAAAGGTTTTTTGCTACCCTAAAAATCGTCAGAAGGAGGCAGTGTAAAGTTGCAAAGGGGTGTAACTTTTGTCCTGCTCTTGATGTGACCAAATTGACTATTCCAATGCATCTGGATGGGTACATTTAGACTAGGCATGGTCCTTTGTTTCACCCAAACATGTCGAAACAGTCCGAGCTACATTTTACCGACGATATCCTTGAAGAGTCCAAAGTGTAAAAAGGCATCAATCTTTGACAAGATGTTACTCAAAAATCGTGTCACTTAGAAACATTCCATCTAAGGCAACGCGATCACGTAGAGCATGTCTACAATAACCTCTCTCAGTTTTTTATATCTTTAAGGCATTTGCCTATGGTGAAAGGTTTTCTGCTGCCCCAAAAATTGTCAGGAGGCAGTGTAAAGTTGCAAAGGGGTGTAACTTTCGTCCTGCTCCTGATGCAACCAAACTGACTATTCCAACACATCTAGATGGGTATATTTACACTAGGAATGGTCCTATTTTTCACCCAAACATGTCAAAACAGTCTGAGCTACATTGTATCGACGATATCCCTGAAGAGTCCAAAGTGCAAAAAGGTAGCAATATTTGACGAGATGTTACTCAAAAATTGTGTCACTTAGAAACATTCTGTCTGAGGAAACATAATCACATAGAGTGCTTCTACAATAACCTCTCTCAGTTTTTTATATCTCTGAGGCATTTGCCCATGGTGAAAGGTTTTCTGCTGCCCCAAAAATCATCAGAAGGAGGCAGTGTAAAGATGCAAAGGGGTGTAACTTTCATCCTACTCTTGATGTGACCAAACTGACTATTCCAATGCGTCTAGATGGGTACATTTATGCTAGGCATATTCCTCTTTTTAACCCAAACATGTTGAAACAGTCTGAGCTACATTGTACCGACGATATCCCTGAAGAGTCCAAAGTGCAAAAAGGTAGCAATCTTTGACGAGATGTTACTCGAAAACTGTCACTTAGAAACATTCCGTCTGAGGCAACATGATCATGTAGAGCGCAAATGTAAGGGTACACAAGGGGAAAATGGTGCCTAGATGACTTAGTGCATTTCTATGACTTCATTCACATGTTTAAATGTTTGAGAAACTCTCCTTTACTAAGTGCTTGTCCTCATGTCAACGTTAAGCTTTATACCTCCTAGGTGCTCAATTAGATGATGTCATTAGATACAACTTACCCTGTCATGTCCCTGTTTCCAGCTTGATCATCAAGTAAAGAATGGATTAGCCTATTGCTCATTCCCGGAGGCTAATTCAGAATGATGAGGGAGTGAATTAGTTTTTGACTAACTCAATCTCATTGTTTTGCAAGAACAAAGTTAGAAACTCAAAATTTGGCTAAGTCTGGAAAGGAGAAAGTTGACTCTTGGAGTCTAGGTGCAAATTTCACATCAAATTGTCCAAATGAGTGCCCAAGGATGTGGAGTCTTCAATCAAGGTTTGGAAGTGCAAGATGTTAAGAGCAACATCATTCAAGCATGCTCCACACCTAATAAAGGAATTTGAAGTCTTGAAGTCACCCAAGATAGGTTAGGTGCACTTTCTCTCTCCTCCAGCCTCAAAGTGGAACCTAGCATAGAAGCATCATGTTAAGAAGCACATCAAACAAGACGCTTTGGCAGGAAAAGTTGTTTGGCCTTCAAGATGGGGTTACCTTAGTGAATTAAGTTAGGATGAAAGCCTATTCACCCTAGGTGCCAATCTCAAGTTGCATAATCATGAATGGGCACCTAGAGCAATAAGGCGCTACATCATGGTTCTAGGACCTTGAAATGGCGCCCAAGCATGTAGGAGGAATTTTGAAGGAGCCAGAATGTTTTTGAAACTCTAAGGAACTAGTCCAAAGACTCTATGGCACCATCTTTATGCCATTGAGTCAACTTTGGAACTCAAACATATTGAAACAAGGTCTAGGAAGCTAGGCGCCATCTCTTTCTAGTTCAACCTCTCAAATGTGCCAACATTGGAAAGACTCTTAATGAGCGCCTAAGTTTGAATTGATCTTGTGATTGAAAGTTTGGTGATGTATTGGTGCAAGATGATCTTCAGTTGAAGCAATCTAAGTTCCAGGAAGGGTTTAGAAGTTATCAACCTCTTCACTAAGTTAGGCGCACTTTACAAGCTTTCTTACCCAAGAGTTGCACCTCATTAAGACAAGGCACATCTTAACCTCTGGGACTTTTCCAAAGAAGTGCTTCAGTTTATTAGCACCTTTAGACCTTGTTTTGCATTCTGAAAGAGAAGGCACACTTTGGAGGCATTTCTAACCCAGATTGATGCCTAGGTATAGTCATCTCTCTGGAGCATTACAATGTGTTTTAAAATGAAGGAGGACATTTCATAAGTTGGGGAATTGATCACTGAAGACCTTGGAGTGTTTGAATTACTCTAAGTAGGAAGGCGCATAAGATGTTGGAGTGTTTGAATTGATCACTGAAGACCTTGGAGTGGATGATACACTATGGGAGTCACATGATTTTGTGGCGCATAAGCTCCATTAGGTTGTTGAAGATGTGGGAAAGTGTCATTACTAGTTTTTTGAAAAAAAAAAATTAGATAGGGAAGATTCAGTTGCCCCCTAGTTTTTCTCAACCCTAATGTTGAATGGATTCGTTTGAACTTTTGGTCTTTCTATAGTTTTGTCCTTTAGAGGTTTCTCAACACCTCTAGCCTTTAGCATCTTGATCCATTGGACTAGTGTGGCTATGAGGTTGGAAAGTGTTGCAACCTCCATCCTTTAAACTTCTCCACCTTGTTATGGGTTGTTTTGAGTATTTTCACTTGCTTTCTCTTTGAGAATATTTTCTAATGATACATGATGTATCATAGATCATTCAACTTGATAAACAACATGGATGGATTCTCATTCCTCCTATACTTCTTGCAAGTTTCTTTATAGATAGCTCACATCATTGTCCATCTAGGTGGTCATTTCCCTAAATATTATGATAAGATAATCCTATTAATGAACTTTGGATTAAATGAGAATCAACATGTTTTATCTTGACTAGAATAGTTGGGATGGACTAAAATCTATTGATTCTAGGTTGGGTTGTTAAAGGTCAAGAAGTTTTGGTGTCTAATGCCCTCTAAATCTAAATATTCAAAATCATAGTGGTTCAATAAGTTACAACAAATAGTTAAGTAGACAATAGACTATAAGGAGCAAGGACTACACATGGATCCAAAACAACACCAGTCAATAAGGACATCACAAGTAACTCAACATTACTTCTAGAGGCATTCACAAAAACAAAGGGGAGAACACAACTAGAGAATGCTAGACTATAGTAGGGATGAGTGTCTGATGCAGAGCACACAGTGGAAGCATAGAATTATCAACTTTTGAACCTTTGAACTCACTATTGGCGAGACAACATACCATCGGTGAGCTTAAAATTTCATCAGCCGATAGGCCGATGCCACCATGACTCCATTTGATTTCACTTCTGACAAACATCCCATCATTGACTCTTATCAGTCAGACAGACCGCTATCGGTGACTTTATATCCTTTCACACCGATGTCTTTGTCACTTTGATACGAGACTCTAAGTCCCTTGCCTATTGGTAGGACTTAATACCATTGGCACACTCAAAAACTCTTTTTCCGACACACCGATCTCACCAATGACAACCTTCAGACCACACTCGTTGGTGAGAATCCAAACATTTGTGAACTCTAATCTCATTGGGCTGATACACCGATGGATTTCAATTGTCGGTGTGACCCCCTTCATCGGCGAAGCTCTCAACTGCTCTTCCGATGCGCTAATGGGATTATCTTCTGATACACTGATGTCTTCAACTTCGAACCACACTCGTCAGCAAGACAGACCACTATCGGTGAAGCCTAACCAAGGTCTATCGATACACTGATACGACCAACTCTTGACGTCAATACAAGGTTCTTTTGAAGGCAAAGGGTGTCTAGGATTATGGGGCTCAATTTGATGTATTTATTGAAAGCTCAAGGTGAATTGATGCTTATTGAAAATGCCACTTAGTCCTTCATTTGCATGCTAGGTGCCATTTCCTATTGACTTATATACTCCTCCTCATGCTAGGGTGCCATAATGAAGTGGTTTAGACAATAGGTGCGCTTCACTTACTAGAGGCTTGTTCTCCTTCCACCTTAGGTGCACTTTTATGGTGGAACAGGTGTCAATGGGTGCCTTGTCTTAAATGAATGCTCTCTCTAAGTTGGATGCCCTTTCAAGGCTTTATGAGTTGCAAATTGCGCCTTAACCCTTCATGTTTGTTGCTCAATGTTTGAATGTTTAAGAAAGTCTCCTTTTGGTGCTCATCTTAATGACTTTTTCTCAAGGCGCAATCATCCTAATGACTTGGATATTCATCCTAGTGTTTCAGGATATTAGGCTACCAGACTTAGTCATTTTCAGGATCTCAAACATAAAGAATAACATGATGATTCATTTTTTTGTATTGCATATAGTTGACATTCTATGCTACTCATAAAGAATATTAATATTTTCTATTCAACATGATGATTCATTTTTTTTAAAAATAAAACATTTATCTTTTAGTTCCAAAATGAGGTTTAGGTGATACTTGAATAACAATATCTAGCTTATTGGATCAACAAACATCCTATGTAATACAATTGAACTTTAAATATTTGAAGTAGCCATATACAAATATCCATTCAAACATGGATTTATAATGCAAGTATGGACGCCATCAATAAAAAAGATTTGTATTAACCAAATATCCATATAGGCATACATTAATATCTATTGATATAAGTATAACATATATACAAAATAGCCATATAGGATTACAAGAATGCCATATAGGCATACAATGTCAACTATATACAACACAAAATATATGTCCACAAATGCCATATAGGAATACAACAAAGGAACAAAATAAAAAGTCATTCCCCTCTGGCTAGTGAAGAGAATAGATCACGGGCAGCCTTTGATCTTCTAGGGGATGGAGACGCACATGTGGGTGGTCTACTACGAACCCAAGGGCTACTCCTCCTATTTAGTTCTTCCTACATCTTTAGCTGTTATAATAAAAAGTATAGACATTAATATATAGAAATTACATGTTATAAAAAATGAAACATTTAACAAAATAATCACTTACTGCTAACATATAATCTATCTCCTCACTTGCCTCAGTAGAAAGAATAGGCCCTGGTGATGTCATGTCCTATAGAAACCATCCAGATAGAAATTAAACTTCAAATCAATAATCTTTTGATTTTTCAAAAATAGACAAGTATAACAATGAATGTAAATTGAAATTTACTAATCTGTCTCATACCCCTGTCAATGCCATGGAGCTATGAATCGCAGAGGACACACCATGCTCTATTGCCTTCTGAACATGGGGAGGTGTCTCTGCAGCCTGCATCATCTGAAAATAAAATAACATTATTTAATTACGAAAACTATAATAGTGATGCAAATCATGGCTCCTAACATACACACATGTTCAACTAAACATGGAAGTACACACAATAAAGCACACAAGTCACATACAAAAATCTAGTAAGTACAATTCATTCATTAAACTATTTATTTTATTACCTCCGTAAAGCTTTGAAGTCCACCACCGCTGGCAGGTGTTACCGTAAAATCTACAATATTAACCTATTCAACATCCAAAATTAGATATTAGAATACCATTCATATAACGATGCTATTCACATGTAATATTTATAATTTTTTCCTAGTTACATACCTCGACAGTAGATGATCTAGTGTAAAATGTAGGTGGCAAACCACTGAAAACTGCATCGACGCTATGACCCTAAAATTTTATTAAAATCATCAATTTAAATTAGTTAATCTTGCATTTCAAAAATAAAATTTAATAAATTAAATTAAATAAACTTGCTAATATTTACTTGAGTATTAAGGCTGAAAGTCTCACTCAGGAGGGTATCTGTCATCACCATCTGCTCAGCTGTAGATGTAGCTTGTGCACCTGTGTCCTAACTATCCATGGGGTCATAACCACAGGCTGACCCGCAAGTCTAACAAGTATGGGGTGGGACCCTACCCCTCGCACTATCTCCCAACCCACTTTGTGCTGCAGGACCGACATGCTCTATGATGCTATGGGTCAAGGCACTAATAGACTGAAGTGTATCGACCTCAACACTATCCTTCACAATGGAAGGGATAGAAACATGCTCATGGGCTGGTCTACTGATTACTCGTCTCACTGCCCGCTGTGGGTCAAGATGTACCCCTGGTCTATCTTGTGCTGACCCCCCACCTCTACCCTAGAAGTCTAGCATATCAAAATAGTTTGGCACTTTATTGAGGACAAACTCGCAGTAGAGTTTCCTCAAAAAATATTGCGGGACCTCATTATTATTGCATGGAGGATGGTCAAAAACCATCCACCACCTCTACCCAAAATTGTCCCTTATCACTTGGTTGTTGCACCAATGGATAGGGAACCTCTTGCATGTAATGGGTGGAGGTTGATTTGTTTGTGGATTTGTGAAAATCGAACACAAGTCTAATTTTGTAATTTGTAATTTTTTCACATCTTGGTATGACAACTTGTCTGCATAATAATCTCTAAACTCTCTCCTCTTATCCGTCCAACTAGTTATTTTCTTGCTAATTGAATCTACATTTGATAACATAGATTCAAGAGATTCAGCAAGCGGGGACCTATGCAAGGTTGAAGTGGAAGGATCTTTCAACCTTGCAATTATATCTTCAATTTCTTTTTTGTTGTTTTCAATTTGACCCATTATATTTTCTTGTGTTCCAGGGGCATGTTGAGGAATGGATGGAGGAGGTTGTTGGTCCACAGGATTTTGTGGATTTTGAGGAGGAGGAGGAGGAGGAGGAGGTGCATTAACATTTCCTGACAATTAACGAAATATACATCAAAAAATAACTCAAACCTAGCTATTTAGAAGCAAATTCAAACAAAAAGACAAATAAACTCACTCCTTTGGCGTGCTCAACGTCGTGGTGGCATTTTGGCAACAAATTGATAAAGTTTTTGTGTTGAATTGAGGAATCCAAAATGTGAGCGCACTTCCTAGGTTTTGCAGACTGCGGGAATTGTGGAGAAAAAAGAAATAAAATGAGATCACAACCATTTGGCCACTTTTTGGCCCCCCATCTTTTTGCACTTACCCATTTAGAGTTTCCTACTTTGTAATTGTTAAAACAGATAGAAATTGAAGAAATGGCCCCATACAAGTCAGACTTGCTGAACTGTTGGAAGTTAAAAAAAAGAGAGAAAAGGCACATGAATCACTAATGAAACATCAAAAAATGGTTAAGGACTGGTTTGATAAGAAGACTTCTAATCCTGTTTTTGAAGTTGGCTCTCTGGTATTGAAATGGGATGAAAGAGTTGCCAAGCTAGGTCGACACAGCAAATTTGAATCATTATGGATGGGCCCTTATAGCGTTCATTCTTGCAAGCAACAAAATTCATTTGAGATGGAGACCATGAATGGAATACCTAAAGAGATTCTGATAAATGGGATCTTTCTAAAACTTTCCACTTAAGAAGGGGCTCATCATGTATCATAGTTAGTTAGTTTTGTTTCTTTTTCTCACTTTTCTATTTTCCCACTTTCTTTTCCCGCTTTTTGTTTGGTGAACACGTGTCAAGTAGCACATAGCCCCTTCTCTTTTAGCCTTGCATTTATTAAGGTTGTTCGGCAATCCCTAAGAATCTCATGGAAGTACACATTTTTTCTAAAAGATAGCCACTCTCATAACATATTTGACACTCCGTCCAATGTAGATTTCAAAAAGATACACTAGTATTTATCGGCATTAATGCCATTAAGAAGATGTGATGTGTCATTTTTTATTTCCATAAGCCCCAATGAGCTAGGCTTTAGGTCCTTCTAAGTGTAACCATCATTTGTTTCTATCTTTTTGCTCTGAATCACTATTGCATCTGAACTCTGTCCCTAACAAGTGCCTTTTAGCTAAGTATCACTTTGATAAAATAGTTTCATTCTTTTCTATGTCAAAGCTTCCTGCATTATTCTCACAAAGATATAGGTATGTCTGAGACACAATCACCACGGGAGGGACTTGGAATTTTTGAGTCAACAGATAAATTGTTGAATAACAAATCATATGCTTTGGCACCTACACAACCAAGGAAGTCCTATCCAAGAACTAGAGTTCCTGAAGTAGGGTTATCTGTTGACCCAGAATAGGTGAAGGACTATGTAGATGACATATATGACATGTCCCTTCAAAAGAACACCAAGTATCTCTGGGAGGGGGCACATCAGAGGTGCCTCATCCGAGCAAACAACGAGCAGTTTGAGACTTTTGGTATGAGGATATGGACCTCTCAGTTGGCACAGTTCCTGGTCCCAAATGTCCACCCTTGTCTCGAGCTAATCGAATTGTGTGTGGAGCTGTTTCATGCACCATCAAATTCTATCCAACAGGGCCCTTTCGTAGTGCATATTATGCCCAAGGCCATAAGGGACATGATGGCCCTGCAGTATGATAGAATGGCCACATTTACAACTATTGCCAAAATGCAAGGCACATGGGCAAATTTACATAACAAACTGAAATTCTTGAATTCAGAGATGCAACTGGGAGAGGATAATACTTAGATACCCACACTACCCACTAGGCAAGCACAATTTAACCAAAATGTTCAGGATGCACTTTCAATGATAGATTTCATTTTTGGAATGAAGGAGGACAACACAGTTTATGACTAGCAATTGGCAATCATTTTCAGAATGAAAACTGTGGATAAATCATAGGAGTACCGGCTAGATTTTTTGGAACAAATTGCTGCTGCCATGATTGATCAGCTCGCAAATTTCAAAACAAAGCAAGTATTCAGGTATTTCGCTTTCCTATTTCATCTTATGTTGTATCAAAACTTTGGTCTTTTTGCACAGCATATGCATTTAAATATGTATGATCTAGATTTTGGTCATGGTAAAACCATCCCTGTGTCCACATGGACACATGTGTTATCTGAAACCTCTAATCCCTATGAGTTTTGGGAGCATTTTGTCACCCCTGCTTTCTTCCAGTTAAGCCCTAAGCCTGTAGAACATAGGATGACATAGAGTATAAGGGGTTTTGTAGCTAATTGCCCAATTCCCTATGATTACTTCTTTGGAGCACATAATACAATAATCAGAGTCCAAGGTTTCACTGAGGAACCCATGCTATTGCCTAAAGTATTGACCCCTAGGGTCGTATTCTTAGAGGTTACCCGTCAAGTATCTGTTGTTGATAATGACTTTGGCCACAAGAAAAGAAAGAAGAAGATGCATGATGTCCCATGGGCCAGAAAAAAATATGACACTTGAAGTTAGAGGTGCAAAGAGCCTCTTGTTAAGGAAGTTAGCTGCCCTTGGGCTCCTCATCATAGAGGATAAATGGAAATATGACCCAGATAGTTTTCTAGCCTCCTGGATTATAAATAATAAGGTTCGTGCCAAGATGGTACATGAAGGTCATCCATTTTGGGAGGACAGGAGGAATCCAAAGGAAGATAACCCAGATCTATATTTGGAATTAACTGATTTGCCCTATGAGGGGCCTAGGCCATGGGAAACCTTCTATGTCAAAGAGAAGGAGTATGACCCTAAGTTGAAGATGACTGTTGGCCTGAGAAAATCATTAAAAGCAAAAGAATGGAGAACATAAAAGATTGAAGCCTAGTGGAAATATAGGCAAGAGACTTTAGAGATTACACATTCATTTGGGAATGTTGAAAATGATGAAATATGGGAATCAATCTGGTAAGAGTGGCATCCCTCCCCAGTCTCAAGTCTAGACACAAGCAAAATTCAGAGGAAGGGTGAAGAGTTAGGGGAAGAACAGAGTTGGCCCAAATAATGTAAGAAATAGGATAGACATCATCTGCTGCTCCTGCATCTTCATGGCCTCAATCCCTTAGCACTTTAGAGAAGAAAAAAGGTGTTGTGTCATCACCAATTGTAGGGACTCAAACAGCTTCAACTTCGAGGGGTTCCAGAATGATCCCTTTGCAACCACCAGTGGTTGTAAATATTGAAGATGAAGAAACAGAGGAAACAAGAGAGAGGCCTTTGAAATAAATGAGATTGTTCTTGCAAGAAGAAGAGGAAGAAGAAACAACACCACAGTAGCAACAAGTGCCAGTCACCTCTTCTGTCACTCAAGTAAGTACTTTTTCTCACTTCTCTCCTATATCTCTTTCTTCTGCTATAGGAGTCGCAATCCCAAGTATTCAGGCATCCATGTCCCCTGCCACTATTGCCAGTACACCGGCCATGTCCTCATAGGCCATTACATTGCCATTATTTTCTCCATCTGTGCCTAAATGGACCCCTCCTCAGGTTTCTCCTAGCCAGCAATTATCTTCTATTCCCTATGGCCTACCTCAAGGTCACCCCTTTGCTGGAGGTTATATTGCATCCTCTCGTACCTTCCAAGCTCAAGTAGACACAACAAAAAAGGCTAGAGAGGCCAGGATGGATAAGAAGAGGAGAAAGGAAAACAAAAGCCCTGCTATGGCACACATGAGGTCGCTTTATGACCCTATTCAACAATCATTGATAGTTACACATTTGTCTCCAAATGTGGTAAAACCAAATGAACAAATGTAGCCCCAGCATTATGCTATGCTATGAATGCTGTGGCCATGGATATGTCTCTCTTTAGGCCACAAGACAGGGATGAGCTACTAAATGAAATTGCAACTACTGTGGCAATAGACTATTTGAAAGTGTCCAAGAAGTTGCAAAAGGTAGAAAATGATTTGGCTCAAGAGAAAGTGAATAGCAACAATATTTCCTGGGAGATTCAATCTAAGAAAAATGAGATTGATAATCTGAACAAACAATTCAAGAATACTGTTTCTTTGTAGATACATCAGGCTGTACAGGCCCAAATTGCTTCTCTTAAGACTGAGTTGGCACAAGAAAAGGCTGCAGTAACTATTTTAAGACAGGAAAAAGCCACTTCAGAAAAGAGATATCAGGATAAATTGCAAGAGGCCACACACTTGTAACAAAAATTATTGAATGAGCAAAATGCCAATAGTGCAGTTTAGGTACAACTCATGGCTAAGCAACAAAGGATGAAGCAACTGACAATTGAGATGGCTAATAGGCCACAAAATGCTAGAGTTCTAAATTTAGTAAAAGAGCTATATGTTTCAGTATGGGAGAGAATCTCTGAGGAGATTATCCAGCTAAAGCCATCTTTGACTTTTCTGTTAAATGCTCAACAGCTGTGCAAGAAAGTAGAAACTTCGGTGCAGGTCACCTTGTCCACTATTTCATTGAGGGTTTCTGACTCTCAACTTTTGTTGAAAAAGTTGTATGACACATCAGATGAAACATTATCAGCAGCAGGTATCAATGATAGAATGGTTGCTGCTAAGAAGGTCAATGAGGTTTTGAGTTGTAACTGTAGATTAGATAATGCAAAATGAGAGAAAACACTAAATCAAATGCAAAAACACAAGAGATTATACCTCACATGCACAACCTAATCCCATCAAGGGAAAGAAGGAACCTTTGCACCCAAAAGAAGCTCCTAAGACTAAGATGATCCCTAGACTATTGATCCAAATGTGAAATGCTCTTCAATTGTGCAACTCACTATTAACTCAAAGGTGATTTTGGCATGGTAACTTTGCATGAAAATAGATCATGAAAATGACTTGTGAGAGGTTGTATTTATAGACTTTTGGAGAGGATTTTGATCCAAGGGTGGAGATTGATTGGAGAGATCAATGGTGGAGGATGAAAGTGAGGTGGAGGGCCTAGATTTGATCTTGGAAGATGGAGGGGTAGGAATAAAAGTAAATCTTTTATTCATTTTTGGGAAAGGGGTGAATAAATGAGGTTGGGTGAGATGGATTATTTGTGAATTAAAAATTCACATGGGGAAGGGTAAAATGAATTAAAAATTCATTTGGGGAAGAGTGGATATGACATGTGTAAGGGATGTGTAAGAGGAGTAAATGTGATGTGTGATTTATTTGAATTTTAAATTTGGGAGGTGTGGAGAGAAGTGCTAATGAGGATTTGACTTTCTTAATTAGGGTGATTAACCTAATTAATGTGGCTGGAATAAATTAGTAGAGGGATTAGAGGGGGGATAAGATTAATTAATTAGTGATTTAATTAATTAATCCTAAGGCTAGGATGGGATAGGCTAGAGTAGGCAATTAAATAATAGCTATTTAATTGTCTATGGTAGGGATAGGCTAATTAGTAGGCTGTATTAATTAGTTAACATGGTTTTAACTAATTAATTGGATTTGGGGAAAATGGGGAATTGATTTAATAAATTTTGCATATTTATTAAATCACTTGGCTAAGGTTTGGACTATTGAATTAATAAAATTAATTCAATTTTGGGGATAAAATGGTGTGGATTTAGAAAATGAAAGGGGGGATTAATTAAATAAAAATTTAATTAATTAGTTGGAAAGGGAATTGGTAAGTTTAGGGATGTCGGGAGTCAGTTTGGTGGTCGAGACATTTTTAGGTGTCTACATTTGCCCCTCTTTGATGTGGCGTCAGGACCTAGGAGGGAAGTGGTGTCAGGTCGAAGAAAAAAAAAATGCCCTAGCTACCGGGAAGGAATGAGATGGATAAGGGATGCCCCCTCGAGAGGTTGGCGGGAAAAATAACAATTTTGCAGGTAAGCTCTCGAAAGGATGTGACGGAAGTGAAAGTTGGAGAGGTGCTGGAAAAAGAAGATGGTGGGAGGAAAAACAGAGGAAAACGCTGAGATCTGCACCCTGGAGGGAAAAGGAAGGGATGGAGGGGGGACATGGCCCACTATATTAGGAAAAGTGGGCCCAAAGAGTGCCACATTTGCACACTTTTGACCTTCTAGAAGAAAAGACAAAGGAGAGATAGGCAAGCGCAACCAACAGTTCCCGCGACTTCATCACATCTCAGAGAGATTTCGAGAGGTTGGGCGGTCACCTGAGGCTGGACCCCAGGTAGGGCCTAACCCGAACTTTGTGATTTTTTACTTTACGCACGTGTTTTTGGGTTTCAGGATATGGGTTAGAAGCGCGTGGCGCCATAGACAAGGCAGATTAGCGCAATCCTACGGATTAGTGCTATCCGCTAGGGTAGGGTAAGGCGATTTTGTCACCATTTTGGAGGAATATTGGCGCCATCGTCTGGATTGGTGCCAAAGCACAAGGCAAAGCAAATATGGCATTTTGACGCTATATGATGGGTAGAACGGCGCTATCGTCTGGAATAGCGCCATAATGGCGAATAGCGCTATTATTAGTTTTAGCGCTAAAAGTTTAATTGACGCGAAAATGAGGTGCTGCGCCATCGTCTGGATTGGCGCGATATAGGGCACGCTATAGCTCCAATGTCTGGATTGGCGCGATACGGGGAGCGCAGTGGCGCCATTATCTGTATTGGTGCGATAGGTAGGGGAAAGTAGCGCTGTTTTTAAATAGCACTTAGGGATTGTCTGTGTGGGGCCACATGATTTGGGCCTTTGAGACATTTAGAAGAAAAAGTAATTTTGTATCTAACGAAGAAGTGGTCGATGCAGGATACGCAGCAGTTTATACTGCAGTCGTGAGAGCGACGAGTGCGATCCGTGATGCCGCTATTTGATGAGACATGGCGACCTCGACTTGCATGACTGGGGCTTTGGACGGTGGCAGCGATGCTAGTGTTGCAAGCTCATAGAGCTCTGATGATGGCCGCAGTGGAGCGATACCGCAGCGAGACTTCCAGCTTTCTGCTGCCGATAGGAGAGATGACTATCACACTTGAGGATGTTTACCGCATCCTCAAGCTGTCGATTCATGGTCGACGTGTGAGGTATGACACGAGGAGGGGGCAGACTGCGTTGATCAGGGTGTTCAGAGCAGATCACGTGGTACTTTCGGTAGATGGGAGGGAGATGGATTATGACAGGACGCTGGCGGCGGGTGCTGATTTGAGGTGTGGTGCTGCCAGATAGGCGAGGTAGGGGTTTTCCTGTGGGCTGGGGTGGGATGATAGAGGGGATGGTGAGGCATGAGACTATCTATGCATGGGGGCTGGTGAAGCTAGCACAGCTGCTGCATGAGATGCACACGGTTGCTTATCTTCACGACAGGGCTTTATCTGCTGGGGTTACGCTGCTACATGTATGGCTTTGGGAGCATATCCCCGTGACTCAGCCGACATGCGGTTATTATCGGCGCCCGTTTGAGGCATTTGTGTTTTTGTATTAGGATGCACTGTATACCTATACTGGACAGGTCCGCCATTGGCGGAGGATACTGGATGACGTGATTAGCGTGGTATACCATCCATATATTGATTGTGAGGAGTGGCCGGATGATGTGATCCATCTCCCGTACACATTTTAGCAGAGATTTCTTATGGGTCGTGTGGATCAGACTATAGAGATGTACCTACCTTCATGGGTGATGCGGCAGTTTGGACAGGTACAGGATGTGCTTCAGCAGATGGCGATATATGCGCGGACACCGCGGGATACAGCTTACTGGCCCACAGCATTACAACCACAGGTTGTGCTGAATGACTGGGCAGCACTTTGGCCAGTTCAGTGGGATTGGAGGAGCACGGTGGTGGATGCAGGTACTATGCCTGCTTATGATGTATGGTGGCAGACGCATCAGCCCACTCAATTGACAGATCCGACAGTGGCGTTATCAGAGGATGAGGGAGATGGGGATGGAGATGATCCAGATGGTGGTGGGGATGAGGTCATTACAGATTTTATTGTGGAGGTGATGGATGATGGGTCGGAGAGGGTGATCGCCAGAGATGGTCAGCTTGTGGATGAGGTGGCAGTAGCGGGAGCGGGACAGGGGCCAGTGGGGCCGGAGGTTCTAGCACAGCAGGTTCCTACACAGCAGGTTCCAGGACAGCAGGTTCCAGCACAGCAGGTTCCAGTGCAGCAGGTCCAGGCTAGGGGCGGTCGGTAGGGTAGAGCACCGCGACGACGCGGTGGATAGCTGAGGACAGAGCAGGGTGATCTATCCCCATCACGGGTGGAGCAGCTGCGGATCGGTAGACATGATGCCGAGGCAGGGAGCTCAGGGGCAGGGATGGAGGCAAAGGTTGAGAGGCTGACGCCTCAGTGACGATCACGGGAGGAGATGGAGGAGATAGAGACACTACGTGCTCAGGTGGCCAGTTTAGAGGAGGTGTTGGGGCACTGAGAGGCTGAGTTGGGACAACTGCAGGGATTAGATGGGTGGTTGGCAGTTGCAGAGGCTCAGCTGGCTCAGGCCAGAGAGGATATGGAGGATTTGAGGATAGAGCGGGATGCAGCGCTCGTGAGAACACAGCAGGCAGAGACTGCGTTGAGCAGTGCACAGGCTATGGGTTGGGGGCCTTGCCCCGATCTTGCCAGGGATGCAGACTCAGCTGGCCCAGGCTCAGACACATGTGCATCAGATACAGGGGCAGTTGAGCCAGGCACAGGGACAGGTAGCTCAAGTACAGGGACAGGTAGCTCAGGTACAAGGGGAGCTAGCAGAGGCGAGAGCATGGACGGAGTATTATCGGGGGTTATACTATGTAGCCGTACCTGCAGCGCAGCGAGCACCGAGTTACAGCCAAGTCAGTAGATCGGGGGCGTCGAGATCACATCGATCTAGATCTATTTAGTCGGTTCAACAGACGATGCCCCCTCCCACATATGTGCCCCAGCAGGATCCTCAGGTACCAGCAGCACCACAGCCACAGCCGCCGCCAGGATCACAGGCTCAACCAGGGTCATCATCTCCTACCCCCTCAGAGAGAGGATCCTCGATGTGATAGTTATACCATGATAGCCCTTAGAGGCATTGTATCAGGACACTTTATTTTTTGATGATGTGAGCGATGTACATTTTTTTTGCAGTGATTATATATGATGCGAGACTTCTGATGGCTTATGATATTCTATTGTGATGATGCTTATATGATGGATGCACATGTTATATTTTATATGTTGTGGATGTATGATGTTTTTTCAAATGATGTGTGTGATTTGGTGGATGCAATTATGTTTTTGTGATATATGCATGGTGTTGTGATTTTATGGACTATATGATGTAACTAAATATGCGGATTAACAAACATTTATTATGGATGAAAATGTATGGGATTATGTTATATGCCACTAGTTGTTTCAATGGTGATGTTGTAATGCAATTAAATGTTTATGAGATGTTGATATGTATGGAATGCAATGTGATGATGCTATTTTTAATATGCACCTATGATATGATGTGTAATGATATGCAGCTAAAATGAATCTACTTGTGTTTTATGCAAACTTAAATGGATTTAAAATGAACCTAAAATTAGATGCAAACGGATTAAAATGAACCTACAATGTGATGCAAAATGGATTAACCTAAAAATGAGATGCAAACGGATTAAAATAAACCTAATATGAGATGCAAACAGATTAAAATGAATCTACAATGAGATGCAAACGGATAAAATGAACCTAACATGAGATGCAAATGGATTAAAATGAATCTACAATGAGATGCAAAATGGATTAAAATGAACCTAACATGAGATGCAAATGGATTAAAATGAATCTACAATGAGATGCAAACAGATAAAATGAACCTAACATGAGATGCAAATGGATTAAAATGAATCTACAATGAGATGCAAAATGGATTAAAATGAACCTAACATGAGATGCAAACGGATTAAAATGAATCTATAATGAGATGCAAATGGATTAAAATGAATCTATAATGTGATGCAAATGGATTAAAATGAACCTAACATGAGATGCAAACGGATTAAAATGAACCTAACATGAGATGCAAACGGATTAAAATGAATCTATAATGTGATGCAAATGGATTAAAATGAACCTAACATGAGATGCAAATGGATTAAAATGAATCTATAATGTGATGCAAACGGTGGTGACATGTAGTTAAATGATATGTGCTAAATGTAGTATCGGTGATAGGTGGTATGCAAACTAGGTGATAGGTGAGGTAGCCTAATCCTGATACACATGATGTTCCTTGTGTTGACCCTGAATGTTGAGACTGTGGGAGAATGTGTTAGGTGTTGGGGATGATAGGGGCGAGAGCGTCTAGGGGATGGCGGTGGGGGGATTGGAGGATGGTTAGGTCATAAGATACCACGTCATTGAGGGGGGGTTTTGGTTTGGTTCAAGATGTGTTGAGTGGAGATAGGTTGGGATGATGGGGTTAGAGCGGGAGTTAGATTGGTGGGGGGGGGTTGGAAAGTGTCGCTCAAATCTAGGCCAATATGGGATAGGTGACTGAGTGATTAGGATGATGATGTTGAGTTAGTATCAGTAGTTGCACAAAATTAATTGAGAGCATTTCTTAGTTTAATGTAGCAATGTAGGATACAATTCACGAAGGTATGAAATGACCTAGGTGATGATGTATATCCGACAATTACATGGACTAGACCCACCAACAATAGGTTGGTTTCATGCATGCCCAATGTAGTATAATCTTGTCTAGTAGAGGAAGGGGACTCATAGCAGTGAGTGTGAATAATGCATATAAGGTGTTGATGCCTGTATATGCGAAATAGGACTCATCATGCTAGAACCGACCTGAACTTCAAGATATGAATACTATTCTTGGAGTAATGAAACCAACCCACAAGCACAGCATACCGAAACAATGAATATGTCTACTCCAAGGGCTATCCACTACGTATCATGATATAATGAGATCAAGGTAGCTTTGGAGATTACTTGGAGTGAGACAAAAAGATAAAAAATCAATAAGCAAGAAGACCAGCGAAAGATACAAATAGCCTTTGTGTGCTCTTGCCAAGAGACATGATGATAGATTTTTGTCCATTGTAGGAAAGACGTATCCTAGGATGCAGATCTATTTTTGATTGGAGAGTTTTGTGGAAGATGGGCAAAAGAACATTCGGGCCAAATGGAAGATTATAGTTGGTGTATTGCTTGATGATTTTTGCGCGAGGGACCATGTTTCAATGGTATGTGTAGCATGCATATCGTTTCATAGATCTAGAAAGCTCAGTGAGTGGGAACCATCCCAATGGGTGGGATGGGTGCATCTTAGATACCTGAGTACTGGAAACATCCTTCGTATTCCAGACTGCCTACATACCCTGTGTCCACGGGATCAAGGTACTTTTAAGATGCGGGTGAAATGAATATGTAGTTCTGGCAAGACTTGATGATGTGGGAATGGTTGGCGATGTGATGTGATGAGGGTTGAGGCGTGTTTAGATGATTGTGGTGGGATGTGAGATTGATGCATGGGGTGATTATTTTTGGATTTTCTAATTTTCTGCTGTTTTTGGATTTTCTGATTTTATGATGTTTTTGGATTTTCTGATTTTATGATGTTTTTGGATTTTCTGATTTTATGATGTTTTTGGATTTTCTGATTTTATGATCTGTACAAAGGAGAGCTTACAAGGATCCTTGTTCCCTGGGTGGGGTTGTGGGTGGGTGAGGTAGTGCGGGATGGGTGAATAAACTTGATGTTTCAGAATTTCAAGCCATGGGACGTGTGGGTATGGAGTGTTATGCTGGAAAGAGGACTTATTAGATGGTAGAACCGGCCATTACGCATGGCACCTGAAACAGGTTTTCACCATGGTACTTATCCAAGGTGTCACCGAAGTGATTTTCACCATTGGAAGTTTTTATTGCACTCTGATTTTTTCTTGATTTTTTGATTTTTTTGGTGTTTTTATTTTTTGCATTTTTTTTTGATTTTTTGACTTGTGGTATCAGATGGGTTATGCATAGAATCACTTGAGATGCAAGATGTTCATTGGCTCATCTAGAGGCTGCCCCTCGGGTGTTGCTAGCTGATAAGCTCCTGACCCATAGTCGGCGGTGATGACATAAGGTCCTAGCCAATTAGGTTCAAATTTTCCTTGCTTCGGACACTCTTGTAGGTTCTTTTGATTTTCCATTAGGACCAGGTCACCTACCTCAAACTTTCTGGTTCTGATCTTTTTGTTGTAGCTTCTTCTGAGGCAGTTTTGGTATGCCTGTAAGTGATTTAATGCATTCAGGCGTTTCTCATCCAACAATTCAAGTTGATGCAACCTTGCGACGTGATAGTCTTCATCAGAGATAATATTTTGCAGTGATACTCGGAGGGATGGGAGCTCGACCTCTATAGGTAAAATGGCTTTTGATCCAAATACTAGTGAGTATGGAGTGGCTCCAGTAGGAGTGCAGATGCTAGTGCGGTAAGCCCATAGGGCGGGGTTAAGTTGGAGGTGCCAGTCGCGGCCAACTTCATTGACTGTCTTCTTTAAGATGCAAAGGATGGTTTTGTTAGAAGCCTCTGCTTGACCATTTCCTTGGGGGTAATATGGCGTGGAGAAGCGGTGTTTGATGTCAAACTTTTCACACAAAGTGCAAACTTCTTGGTTCTTAAATGGCTTCCCATTATCAGTGATAATGGAATGGGGGATACCGTAGCGGCAGATGATGTAGTGGAGAATGAACTTGGAGATTTGGATGCCTGTGGTGAAGGTGAGTGGTATTGCTTCCACCCACTTTGTGAAGTATTCGGTAGCAGTTATTATGAATTTATGGCCGTTGGAAGATGGAGGGTGTATTTTTCCTACGAGGTCGAGTCCCCACTGTGAGAAGGGCCATGGTGTTGTGATTGGTTGCAGCTCCTGTGCTGGTGCATGGATGAGATCGCCGTGCTGTTGGCATGGGAGGCATTTTCTGATAAACTGATGTGCATCTTTGTCCATGGTGGGCCAATAATAACTAGTCCTCAGGATCTTCTTAGAAAGAGCTGGTCCACTTGAATGTGCCCCACAAATACCTGCGTGTACCTCTTCCAAAGCTACCTCGGCTTCCCTAGAGTCTAAACATCGTAGAAGCGTACCATCAAGACTCCTTTTGTAGAGGGTGTCACCTATAAGGATGAAACGGGAGGCTCGACGGATGAAGGATTTTTTCTGTGATGGGGATAGGTTGTTGGGGAGGATGTTATCGTGAAGATAGAGGTACATTTCCTGATACCAGGGGGATAAGGGACCAACGATTTCGCACACTAATTCAAATTGGGGAACGTCATATGCTGGAATGGGGAGCTCTTTGATCAGGAATTCGCATTTCTTGTTGCCTTGCTTCATGTCAACCAGAGATCCAATGGTGGCCATGGCATCTGCCGCTTTGTTGTTTAACCTTGGGATCTGCTCAAAGTGGATGTCACCGAAATAATCTTTAAAGTCATCGACCATCTTCTTATAGGGAAGAAGCTTATCGTCCTTGGTTTTATATTCATTATTGACTTGCCTGATGACTAGTTGAGAGTCGCCATACACAGTTAGTTTGTCTATTTTCCATTGGATGGCCATTCGAAGACCTGTGATGAGGGCCTCATATTTTGCTACATTATTGGTGCATGGAAATGTGATTTTGAATAATTTAGGGATCGTGTCACCTTGAGGGGTAATAAACAGGACGCCTGCCCCCGAGCCTCTGTGAGTGTAGGATCCATCAAAATACATCTTCCATGTATTTGTGGCTAGTGTGATTGTCAAGATGGCCTCGTCTGGAAATTCTGCTATTGTAGGATGGTCTACCTGAATAGGTGCCTCAGCCAATTGATCTGCTATGACTTGTCCTTTGATTGCCTTCCTCTCTATGTATTCTATGTCAAATTCGGTGAGAATCATGACCCATTTTGCCATCCTTCCTGTGAGAGCTACTCTGTTTAGCAAATATTTGAGTGGGTCGATCTTAGCAATGAGCTTAGTCTTATGATTGAGCATATAATGTCTTAACTTTTGTGATGTGAAGATGAGGTCCAGGCATGCTCATTCAATTTGTGTGTAGTTAAGCTCATAGGAAATCAAGGTGTGGCTGATGTAGTAGATGGCTCTTTCCTTTCCCTATTCATCGTGTTGTGCTAACAAAGCCCCAATTGCTGTGTCGGTCACAGAAATATACAAGAGGAGGGGCTCTCCTTGTCTTGGTGGAGATAGAATAGGGGGATTAGCCAGATATGCTTTTAGCTGGTCGAAGGCATCCTGACACTGAGTAGTCCAGGTGAAAGCTGTATCTTTTCTGAGGAGATGCTGGAATGGTTGGCATTTGTCAGCAAGTTGAGCAATGAATCGGCAAATAGACTGTAGTTTACCCTGCAGGCTTCTGAATTGTTTCAAGGTTTTAGGAGGTGGCATTTCAGTAATAGCCTTGACTTTTGCCGGGTCCACCTCAATTCCTTGTCTGGAGACTATGTATCCCAATAATTTGCCTGAAGTGACGCCAAAGACACACTTTTTTGGATTTAGATGAACATTATATTGCTCTAACCTATCAAAGATCTTGGCTAGCACGTCTAAGTGTTCTTCTCGGGTCTTTAATTTGCCGAGTAAGTCATCAACGTAGTCCTCCATGATGTGGTGAAAGAGGTCGTGGAAGATGATAGTCATTGCTCGTTGATAAGTAGCTCCTGCATTCTTTAGGCCGAACAGCATTACTACCCAACAATATGTCCCCCATGGGCATATAAAGGATGTTTTGTGCTGATCTTCTTCGGCAATTTTGATTTGATTGTATCCTGAAAAGCCATCCATGAGGGATAGCATCTCATGCCCTGCGGTAAGATCCATGATCATGTCAATGTTGGGAAGGGGGAAGTCATCTTTCGGGCAGGCCTTGTTGAGGTCTCTGAAGTCAGTGTAACAGCAGATTCTGCCATCTGGTTTAGCAACAGGTACTAGATTTGAGACCCATTCGAGATAATCAATTGGACATATGAACCCCACATCTAGTAACTTTTTAAGCTCTGCTTTGACAAGAAGGGCTACCTGAGGATTCATCTTTCAGAGCTTCTGTTTGACTGGTTTAGCATTAGGACGCACTGCGATATGATGTACAACCAAAGCAAGATCTAGCCCTGGCATGTCTGCATAGGTCCATGCAAAGTTGCGATTTCTGCATGTGAAGAATGCCAAGAAGTTCTCCTGTTCGAACAGGCTGAGAGATTCTGCTCGATATGTGATTTTCAGCTCTTCCTCTGTCCCTAGATTCATTTCCTGCGCTGGTTCAACCAAGATGGGTGATCTGTCAAGATATACTTTATCTATTTCAAGGAGGCCCATGCTTCCATCTCTTGGCGCCTCATGGAGGTTTTCACTAGGAGATACGTCCTTTATTTTTACCTTTTTAGGATCTGACACTGCCGTGGAACAGTTTTCACCATCAGATCCATTTTTTGTTTTTGTATTTTTGCGACTAGAAGCAGGGGTTGTCTCCCCAAAATAGGCAGCCGGATTGAGTTCCATGATGTATCCAGCTCTGTGGTCTCCCAAGGGGAAGTTGTCTCTTACTCCCATCATTTCAGCAATGGCTTCGTCATTAGGTGCAATATCCAAAATAGGAGGTCCTCGTTGGTCCCAGTCGATGAGGTCAGGGTATACTAATGGTAGGTCATTAGGTGATGAGGCGAGAGTAGTGACAGAGTAGATGGTGCAAATGGAGGAGGCGAAGAAATCGGCAAAGTCGCTAAAGGAGTCTTGTAGGTCCGTTTCGTTAATATTGTCGACATCTAGAGAAACTGGAGCAAACTCGGCTAAGATACATTCGCCGGTATTAAAGATGCGTTGTGCTTAACCATACCCTAACCCTTGAGTATAGGGGTTCCTTGTTGCTTGCAGTGGTTCCACAATGCCCTGTTCATGAAGGCCAATGCCGCCTTGTCCTTTGTAACCCATGCTTTTGACTATCTCAGAACCTTTGCCGTAACTATTTGCTGGGATGGTGGGGATGTCTTGTTCTGTTTCCTTGTCCTTGTAAAGCCAGGATGAAATATCTTCAAGTATGTCTTGATCCAGAAGGTGTTTTTTCTCAAAGACGGGTGAGGGTTTGCATTTGATGATGACTGTGTCAGCTGCCTCTGTGTGCGGAGTGCCAAATGTCTTAGGAGTGGGTAATAAGCCCACGCAAAAGGTGCCGTGAAGGTTGTATTCCCCACAGCCTTGGTCGCTGAGCTTGATCTTGACCTCAGGTGGTGAAGGTGTTTGGGATGAAGTGGTGGCAATGTTGGCAGGGTCGATGTATGAAGTGGAAGCTGTTGGGGTGATTTCGTTGGTGGCTTTATTGTACAGACAGAAGGTTTGGTTGTGTCCTTCCAGAAAACTACAGTATTGGAAAGGATGAGGATCGACATAGATAGTGACTTCAGTGCCGTTGTGGGGGAATTTGAGACATTGATGGAAAGTGGAGGGAATAGCTTGCATGGCATGGATCCATGGGCGGCCGAGAAGAATGTTATAAGGGAGGTAAAGATCTAGAACCTGACATTTGGTTTCAAGGATTTTCTGTCCCACTTGAATAGGAAGCTTTATGGTACCTTCGGATAGCCTCTCGGTGTCATCATATCCTTTGATTGTTATGCACTCGCTAGCATCCACAACCACATCTGAGTACCCCAAGTGTTTTAGCAATTTTAGAGTGCATATATTTAGGCCGGAACCACCATCTATTAGGACCCTTTTAATGGTGTGTTTGTGAATGCGGACCTCGATGTGTAGTGCATCATTATGTAGGTGCTCGGAAGCAGGAAGGTCTTTTTCAGAAAACGTGATATGGTGTGTTGTGGCAATATGGCTGACCATGGATTGAAATTGATTGACATCCAAGTTTGCAAGGACTTGTGTTTCCAAAAGGGCCTTGTCGAGAATGTCCTTGTGGCGGGGTGATGTATGAAGTAGCTCAAGGATGGAGATTTGTGCGGGTGTCTTTCCTAGATGGTCTAGGAGGTTGTATCGAGTGGTGGTTGATGGACAAGCGTTTGGACGAGGGGGGAGGGGATCATATGTGGATGGGGGTGTTGGTTTAGTGGGAGGGGCAGTGCGGATTGAGACACGGCCTCGACGGGTTGTGACGGTGCAATCGGGTGCTTGTGCCCGAATGGTGATTGTGTTGATAGAGTGGGATGAGGGTTCGATGCGGCCGACAATGGAGTCGTAGTGTGTGGGTGGTGGAGTGACATTGTACGCTTGATTGGATGATGAAGCTTTGTGATGGTTGGGTAAGGGATCCTTGTAAACTCCAAGATTGGCGTTTGGTGATGGCTGTGTACTGTGCTCAAGGTTGACAAGATTTTGATCTATTAGGTCTTGGATACAATGTTTTAATTGCATGCAATCTGCTATTTTATGACCTGCCACGTGGTGGTATTCGCAATAATCGTTTTCATTATACCATGCTGCCTTGAGGTCATTGTCTTGGCGTGGTCTGACAGGCGGGAGTGTGATTTCTCCTTGCTTGAGACATTGATTGAGGATGTCCTCAATAGGTTCTGCTAACGGTGTGAAATTTCGACGGGGTTTGCGGGGTTTATTGGGTCCTCTTTGGTTATTGGTGTTTGTTGCATACGTGTGTGCTGGTGTGTGATTTTGGATGTGTTGGACGGCCTTTACATCGGTGACGCCGTCATTCAAATTATTTTTGTTCTTCCCCCAATAACGTGATTTATCATTAGATTGCGTGTTAGTATTGTTGTTGTTGTTGGGGGTGTTATGATTGGATTTGTGGTTGTTGTTATTGTTGTTGTTGTTGGACTTGGGATCGTAAAGTTTAATGGAACCCTTGGCAATGAGGGCTCGTTCCACAGTGGTGCCTTTGTCGATAACCTCTTCGAAGGTAGATGCGCACAGAATCTGTAAGTGAAAACCTAATTCCTGATTGAGATTGGCCACGAACATGGTGACAAGTTGTTTTTCAGGAATAGGCCATGGGAGCTTGCTTGCTAGGCCCCTCCACCTTTGTAGGAAAGAAGCGAAAGCTTCGCCATTCTTTTGTTTGGTGTTACAAAGGTCAGTCATAGACATCTCGTGTTCAAAGTTGTAGGAGAAGTGGTTGACAAACTTCTCTGCAAGCTCGGGAAATGTTTGAATTCCAGGTGGCAGATGGGCAAACCATTTAGCGGCTTGGACGCCAAGGCTTCTTGGGAAGAGTCTCATAAGATACGTGTCATTGTGAGAGACTTCAAGGAAAGCAATATAGAATTCCCTTAGGTGGTCCCTAGGGTCTCCCTTTCCCTTGTATTTGTCAAATTTTGGCATTTCAAAGTTTTTAGGGAAAGGGGGCATGTACAAGGTGTGATCAAACGGGTAGGGACAAATATCCTCAAAAGAATAGTATTTGCGTTTGCCCCCAGTTTTAAGTCATCCACCTTTTGGATTAAGCTTTGCAGCGTGGTGTTGAAATCCTGTTGTTGTGGTGGTTGAAACGTGTAGGGTTGTTGATTGGTGAGATATTGGAGGTGGGGTGGGAGTTGGTGTTGGGGATTGGTTTGGATGAGATGTTGATGTTGCGGGTTGGGGTTTGGATTGAGATGTTGGTGTTGGGGATTGGTTTGGATGAGATGTTGGTGTTGGGGATTGGTTTGGACGAGATGTTGGTATTGGGGATTGGTGTGGATGAGATGTTGGTATTGGGGATTGGTGTGGTTGAGATGTTGGTATTGCGGGTTGGGGTTTGGATTGATTGGTGTCTGTTGTTGTTGGTGTGCGTATAGTTGTTGGAGAACATGTGGTGGTATTTGGGGATTGGGATTGTGTTGACCTGTGAGATTGACGTTGGGTATGTGGACGTTGGATGGGTTAGACGTGTTGTGGGATTGTTGTGCGAATAGTTGTCGTAGGTATGCAAGGGTGTGAGGGTTTGGTGGGGGCACACTTGTGGAGGTATTTGCTTGTGTGATGTTGCCTTGTATGCCCGTTGTGTTTGAAGCGGAAGGGTTGACGGTAGTCATGGTAGTGGAGGTGATGACAGGTTGGGAGATGTTAGCAGTGGATGTGGAAGTAGTAGATGTGGTAGCAGTTGAGGTTGTGGATGTGGTAGATACATTAGGTGTTGACGTTTGAGAGATGGTGGGTTGGGTATGTGATGTAGATGCTTGGGTATTTGATGGGGTTGGGACAACTGTAAAAGTGGATGGTTGTGATGATGTTGTGGCGGGGGGAAGTTGAGCACCAAGCTTGAGAAGATGGTCAAGATATCTCTTTGGATCCGATCTTAGGACTTTATCAAGTAGGTCCATATTATCGGCATCTTGCGTGAAAGTCAAGACATCTAGGTCATCTTGGGGTATGATGGGGACATTTTGTGGTGGTGGTGGGGGTGGTGTTGGTGCTTGTGGTAAGAAGTGAAAAGGGTTGTTGGCACCAAATGGGGGGATGAAGGAATATGTAGGTGGATTGTATGTTTGATAAATGGGTATGTTGGTACTGTCAGTGTTAGGCATGCCAAAGGGCCATCGTTCCGCCATTTCTTGATTTCTTTTGTGTTGTGATCTTGTGGTGGGCATACACGTATGGATTTGGTTTCTAGATGTGGGATGAGATGGAGACCTTAGAGAATCGAATTGATTGTGTTGGACCCAAAGATGGATATGGTCGTGAGATGGAGTAGAAGGGTATGATGAAGATTGATATGTTTTTCAAAGGTTTTATCCTAAGGGTGATATGAATGGGTGATATTGATATTTTTGCACAAATTTTGGACCAAAGATGGATGATAAGAAAGGGATTTGATGTTTTTTGATTTTTTGATTGATTTAGGATGGTGAGGATGATATTGTTGATGTTTCTCGAAGTGAGCTTTTGGATAGGATCTAGATTTTGATTTGGCACACAAAAGGATGATGATTTTCTTTGTTTGGGGTAGACTAATGACCTTACACAAAGAGAGGTGATTTATTTTTCTTGAAATGTAGACTAATGACTTTTCAAGGAAAACGTGATGTTAATGATAGGATCTAGATCTAACTTTGGCTCAAAAGGGTGACAAGATTTGATTGGTGATTTTGATGAGGTTTTGATTTGGATGTGAATTTTTGAAATGATTTTATATTGGTCCAAGGAGATATGCAAAAGGAATGAATGGGGATGGATAGATATGTATTTGGGCTGATTATGATGTATCAAAGGGGTCCAACAAGGGTGGTGAGTGATCCTCTAAGGTCAAAGAGAATGTGTAATTTGGAAAACTTTGGAAGAAAATGGCTGGATGGTTGGCGGATTTCTATGAGATGGGTATGGATTATGGCAGAACAGAAGGTGTAGATCACAACAAAATGGGTCTTTGCTTCAGGCAAGTCAATCTAAGAATAGTGCCAATACACTGGTGAAAAGGCGCTACAATCAGATAGATATAGCACTAAAACAAGTTACACAAATTTCTGATGGCAAAATTTTGGGACTTCTGAAGGTGGATTTTTGGATTTGTCTGTTTAGGATGTGACCAACTGGTTTGTTCTGTCTTCAGGCAAGTCAATCTCAAAATAGCGCCAATCCACAGGTGAAAAGGTGCTACAATAAGATAGAGATGGCGCTGAAACAGGGTTTGACAGATTTCTGATGGCAAATTTTTGGATTTCTGAAGGTAGATTTTGGATTTTGTCTGTTTCGGATGTGACCAACTGATTTGATCTGTCTCAGGCAAGTTAATCTCAAAATAGCACCAATCCACTGGTGAAAAGGTGCTACAATAAGACAGAGATGGCGCTGAATCAAGGTTTGACAGATTTCTGATGGCAAATTTTTGGATTTGATTGTTTAGACTGTGACAACTGATGTGTTCTGTTTCTTGGCAAGTTGTTTGTGAAAAAATCAATGCACTTTAACACACATTTGAACGCAAAACAAGCAATGATTTTTGTTTGTGAAATGATATGACTTTGTTTAGAACAAGCACATTTTTACAACCTATGGCGAGAATGGGACAGTATTTGTTGAATCCCCTAGCCGCGCCTATTCAAAGCAGGTAGCTCCAGGATCTTGGTAACACCGGCTCCTCCTTACATTTGCACACACTTCTCACACATACCAAGATCTGGGTTTCTTATAAGGCTTGACCCTCTCCAAACCTTTAGATTATCCCTGCTACCTCGGCTAAGAACCGCATGAATCGGGGCCGCTTCAAGGGTTTTGCCCTCTGCGTCAACAAATAGAAGGATTTTGGCTTACTACAACAATGGCTCTTAGTAAGGGCATCCGTTCAGGTGGTTATACGTACGACAGCGCTACTCTTCGTTATGGAGTCTCCCAGCCTCCAAGGGTTGCGCCTTGGAGGGTTTATGGGGAGGTTGGCTGTCAGTATAACAAAACAACACCTGTCGCTTGAGACTTTCATCCCAAATGCCTTATTTTATATAGCGGCTTGGAAGAGCTTGGCTTTAGCTCGTTGCTGCTTGGGTCGTTCCCACCTTTCGAAGTGGGGTGGTAGGCCCTCTAAGGTTTACAAAAGCAATACAATCATGAAAACACTTTTGATCCCCAAGTTCATACAAAGATGCGAGGGGAGAGCATACGTGTTCCCTATGATTATATCACACTCAACGTGGTTCAATTTTAGATCTTTGGATTAGATGGGGGGTGATTAATGCAAAGTGTTGTGAGAAGTTTTTGATTCCCAAGATCACCAAAAGGTGTGAGGGAAGAGCATACACTTTCTCACTCTACTTGACACAATCACGAAGACACTTCACACAATTTTATAGATTGTCTTGATTAGATGCGTGGAAATGCAAGTTTGTTGTTCTTTTTACCCAATGAAGTATGCAATTTGTTGTTCTTTTTATAACCCAAATTGAAGTGTTTTGATTGTTTGTTTGTTGACACACAAAAAAGAAGTATATTTTAGAGCACCAAAAGCAATGTTATGATCACACACTTCAATCAAGGAGTTGTTTGGATTGATTTTAGAACACCAAATGGAAATGTTTGTCTAAGACCTAACAAAGCAAACAAAGGTTCGTTTTAGTTCCCAAATTGAAATGTTTGCTAACTAATTAACAAACCATCCTGCAAAAAGATTTTGTTAGTATCCGCAGTACCTGCAAAAAATAGAAATGCGAAATAGCGCTAAAACTGACATACACAGGCGCCACTGCGGGCAGAACAACCCGACTTATGTAAAATGGCGCTAAAATAAATTAAGGCGCTAATTACAACCTAAGATAGTGCTAATTAAATTAAAAGCGTTGTTACAGACGATAGCGCTAATCCATTCTAAGTTATGCGCTAAAACAGAGGATAGCGATAATCAAAACTAATGAAGGCGCCATTGCGCGGTGTTTCTAAATCCTCGGGTAGACACGGATGGCGCTAATCTAAAGGATGGTGTCAAAACGTGGAACTGATGCTGTTTGGCCGATTCTGTCAAAAATTCGCCATAACCTCCCCCTGTAATTCCTTGTTTTCCTGCAAAACAGAGAACAAAAAACACAGGAAACAGCAGAAAAAGCAAAAATTAGACATGAGTAGGGTTAGCCTAAAAAATACAATCACGCAGAAATAGCACCAAAGGAGAAATAGCGCTAAAATACGGCAGTTATGGCGTTGCTACGACGGTCGAATAGTGCTGATCCTGCAAAAGGCCGAATACTAACACAACAACTCACAAACAAGGATTAGATTGGACCTTGTGGGTCCCACCGGGCATGCCAATGTAGATTAGATAATACAAAAAGAGAGAAAACACTAAATCAAATGCAAAAACACAAGAGATTATACCTCACATGCACAACCTAATCCCATCAAGGGAAAGAAGGAACCTTTGCACCCAAAAGAAGCTCCTAAGACTAAGATGATCCCTAGACTATTGATCCAAATGTGAAATGCTCTTCAATTGTGCAACTCACTATTAACTCAAAGGTGATTTTGGCATGGTAACTTTGCATGAAAATGGATCATGAAAATGACTTGTGAGAGGTTGTATTTATAAACTTTTGGAGAGGATTTTGATCCAAGGGTGGAGATTGATTGAAGAGATCAATGGTGGAGGATGAAAGTGAGGTGGAGGGCCTAGATTTGATCTTGGAAGATGGAGGGCTAGGAATAAAAGTAAATCTTTTATTCATTTTTGGGAAAGGGGTGAATAAATGAGGTTGGGTGAGATGGATTATTTGTGAATTAAAAATTCACATGGGGAAGGGTAAAATGAATTAAAAATTCATTTGGGGAAGAGTGGATATGACATGTGTAAGGGATGTGTAAGAGGAGCAAATGTGATGTGTGATTTATTTGAATTTTAAATTTGGGAGGTGTAGAGAGAAGTGCTAATGAGGATTTGACTTTCTTAATTAGGGTGATTAACCTAATTAATGTGGCTGGAATAAATTAATAGAGGGATTAGAGGGGGGATAAAATTAATAAATTAGTGATTTAATTAATTAATCCTAAGGCTAGAATGGGATAGGCTAGAGTAGGCAATTAAATAATAGCTATTTAATTGTCTACGGTAGGGATAGGCTAATTAGTAGGCTGGATTAATTAGTTAACATGGTTTTAACTAATTAATTGGATTTGGGGAAAATGGGGAATTGATTTAATAAATTTTGCATATTTAGTAAATCACTTGGCTAAGGTTTGGACTATTGAATTAATAAAATTAATTCAATTTTGGGGATAAAATGGTGTGGATTTAGAAAATGAAAGGGGGGATTAATTAAATAAAAATTTAATTAATTAGTTGGAAAGGGAATTGGTAAGTTTAGGGATGTCGGGAGTCAGTTTGGTGGTCGAGACATTTTTAGGTGTCTACAGTAACTCTACAGCCACAAATTGTTAGGAGCTCCTGGATATAGTGAAGGAAGGAGTAAAGAATATAAATAAACATATAGAGGATTTGGTACAACTGGGGCTTCCTTCACCATTCCCAGATAGTAACACAGTGTTGATGATTGATGACATCAAGGCCCTTCTTTTGACTAAGCAAAATGATCAAATAATTTTCCAGGGTTTAAGTGATTCATCAATAGTAAAGGAAGTTGAAACTATATTGATACCTATGGCCCAGCTAGAATTTCAATTAAAGGCTGTGGTACAAATTTTGCAAACATTTTCCCATAATGATATAATTAATCTTGACTTTGCTTTTCAAGATTTGTAGAGTAGATAGGGGCTCTCAAATTTAGAATGGTCTGTATATTAGATTGCCTAGCAAAATTTATGATTCAAAAGTTTTATTTTCAATACATATCTTTTTGTCAGTTTTGGGTTCTTTCAGAGCAGGCTCAAAAGTCCTGATGGTTGCCAAGAATTGTAGAGTGTCAAAACTCTAAATTTTGTTTCAGTTTTAGCTTAATATTTGCAGCTTAGTGCAAGGGTCTTCAAATGTTTCTATGCATGGGTTGCACCAAGTGTCAAAGCCACAACAATGTTTCAAGCATCAAGTATTATGCAGAGCGCGCCATGTATTAGGTAGCATCGCCAGTTTATTTTGTTTCAATGCTACAGATGGCGCCATGTGTCGTATGCGGAGGCAGTCTCAAAAATCTTCCTTTCTTGTTACATTTTATGCAGAGTGCACCGTGTGTCTTTTGAGTTTGCTGCAGATGATGCCGCATGTCTCTTTTTGAATTAATATTGATGTCAACATAAATCATGGTGGGCCATATTTTATTTTGTTTCAAACTTGTGGAGGATGCCACGTGGTGGTATGTGGAGAAGGAGTTGCTTTTATTTATAACTCTTGTAGCAAGAAAATTTTTGATTCACAGTTTTGTGTAGGTTGCGCCAAGTATCAACTTTCGTAGGACCTTTCAAAAGTTTTATTTGTTTCAGCAGTGTTGCAGAAGTTGCTGCCGCATGGTAGCTAGCATGAGCGTGGGGGCCTCCATCTATCCCAGTTCTATTCCCTTTGAGGGTAGTGAGTTATGAAGGTTGTGGGTCCCATTATTATTGTGTCTTAATTTATAAGTGAAGCGGGTTGTGACAAATGTCATAATAGAAGGCGCCCGAGTATAAAGACAGGTTTTAAAGGGCTCCGCGGGATATGACACGTATCATTTTTTGGAGACCGTGGAATGCGGCAAGTGTCTTTTTCCTGTTGATTTCTTTGAAGACAAAGGAGTTTCTAGTTTGATGTGGATGCTACCATCTGTCATTTTTCTTTTCAGTTTTAAGTGCGTGGGTCTCGCCATGTGTCTGAGTCTTAATACAGGTGGTGTGCCACATAATACTTTTCCCTAGCCAATGAGCGTGCAGGAGGGATGGCCTTTGAAGATTCAAAAGATCATAACCACCATGAACTTCTAGTAATCTTCAGTTCTGTTGGGCCATTGAGGATTTGGGTTGTTGCAGGCAATCTTGGGTCAAATTGATAATTATAAATATGTAGAATTTGTAATAGAGAAGCATTCATTCATTGATAGAGATTCATTGATCTTTGATAAGTTTTAGTCAAAAATCTAAAAGAGGAGTCAAAGACTTTGCTGTGACTAGTTTATGTCATTTTGCATTTATTTTGTTGTTCTTGATAAGAAAGTTAATATATCTGTGCCTTTTATGTTGCTGGAAGATTAATAAGAACTCTGTTATGTGCCTTGGTTGATATCATCTGTGTCATTGCAAAGTTGTTTGGTTATAAGGCTTTGATAATATTCATTCTATCTGTTTATATTGATCATGCAGTATCTGCTCTTTAATATAACTGTATCTTGAGAATAGCTTCACTGTGCTTGAATTGAAGGGATACTTTTTACTTAGGTGCATTGCCATAATTAGATTTTTTTATTGTATCTGTAATCCTATTAATTTCTTCCCCTTTGCTCAAAACCCAATTGAAATAGAGAAGAGCCAACTTCTTCAAAATCTGGAGGTCGTTTCAAGTAGCAAGTCTCACATTCTTGAAACTTCCCATGTTGGTGTTAGAACCTACGCAACTTTATACATCAACAATGCTGAAAGAAATTTAAGCCTTAGGTTTTATTTTTTATGGTTGTTTGAAGTGCCTTTTAATATTTCTCTGTGTATAACCTTGTGGCTTTACTTTTTTCTTTTGTTCTATAGTATGGGATTGCTATTTTTTGTTGTACCTTGGTTGTGTTTAGTTTATTATTATGCTTCTTGGTAAGACTCTCTATGTATAAGGGTTGAGGCCCTTTCAAAAAGCTCTTTTACTTTTTATCAAAAAATAATTTTGAGATCTTTGGAAAGTTTAACCAAGTAATGTTGATTTTAATGTGATAGAAATTACTCTCATATTTTTGAAAATTATTTAATTGTTAGTCAACACTGTGGCAAGTATGTTCCTAATCGGTGTTGTCATTTATGTCAACATATTTGTGTTGTCATTTGTGTCAACCGTTCTCTCACTTTGTTGAGGATATTGAGAAAATTAGCCCCTTTGGTGATAACAATGTGTTGCAGTAGAAACAATGCATTACATGCAGAAGAACAGTCCAGAAGAATGCTCCTCATTTCTTATAGAATGAGTATCTTTAATTGTGGATTGGAATTTATTTAGAAGCCTATCTAAAGATGTTATATTCTGAGTTTGAACCTACGGTATGACGAATTGAGTGAGATATGTTCACTAGAGTGAAAATAACTTTTTCTATGTGTTTGGTGGTGACAGGGAGAAAGTGTTTTGCTTTGCATTCCTCTGCATTGAAGTTTTTTAGTCTGCAATTCTAGAAGTAAGTTTGTGATGATGTTAAATGCCTTCAAGTGTAATGGTTTGTGATTTGGTGGTCCGTAAGTTATCTTTTACTCATGACAGTGGCTGGCAGTGTTGTTCTTGTGCCCCAATTTGAAGAATCTTATTGATAGAGTTGTTAGAGATCGTGCATTGTTCCTCGTGATTATAATGTGCTTGTGGATGTCTCCTGATCATGCTACTACATTCAGATTGGTCCACAAGGTGTAATTCAGATTGTGCATGAAGCGTGTTCTTAAGAATACTTGTGTTAACATCAGTCTTGGCCGACCTAGTTGAATCCATCATCAGCGGAGATGCATTGAAGATTGTGATAGGGTGTTGTAGTGTGGAAGATTGTGTTTGAGTCCTAGCTAAGGTGTGGCATGATCCACATACATTCTTACATCTTTTCCTTAACTAAATTTGTATTAGGTCCAGACCTATTTTATGTATGTTTGTAATTCTAACCTTGGAGATTGTTCCAATGGTTGATGATTTTAATGCTGACCTTGATGATCATTCCAAGGTTGATGTAGTGTATAAATACTTGTAATTGAATTGTGAAAATGTATCCAAGAGAGAAGATACAAAGATAAAGTGAAGTAAGGTAGCAGAGCAGAGGTGTTTGCGCTTCAATGGAACTAAACTTTGGCATGAAGTAGATGCTGTTATCTCAGTTCAACCCTTTGGCAGTGAGCCTTCTTTTGGCAGTGAGCCACCCTTTGGCAGTGAGACATCCATAGGTAGTGAGCCCTATAGGCAGTGAACCTCTATTTTTGATATTGATATAACTTATATATTTCTGTGTGCTAACACCCATCGTGGTTTTTCCCATTTAGGGTTTTCCACGTAAAATATCTGGTGTCTCCTATGTTGTTTATACTTTTGTGTTGAGCTTCTAATTTAATGTTTTCATGGTTATATCTGAATATAAGTAATTGATAAGTTGATGATCATATTTGGTTAAAAGTTTTAGGACAACTGATTCCCCTGCCCCTCTCAGTTGTCCGGTGCATTTCAACAATCCCTAGTAAATATGAGAAATTGTGTTGAAATTAAATTAACCCTAAGTAATGGAAATACTAACTCTAGTGTAGGATGGAGTCTTGGTAAGTAAATTTATTCATATTAATCTTTTAATAGAATCTTGACAACCATGAATTTCTCTTGTAAAACTAAATAGTATGGTTGATGTTATTAACCTAAACTCTTATAGCACTGTTTGAATGATTATTTAAATGATAGATTATGTTTTTGATAAATATAAGTGAGAAAACAAGGGTGCTGATCCCTATTACAGAAAAACCCTCAGGGTGTACAAAATAGGCTCAACCAACCAAAAATAGAGCATCAACAACAAACAAACAATGAACATACAACAAATGAGAGAAACTACATAACCAAAAACAACAACAAAACATGACCCAACCAAAAGGAACTAGTTGAATAGTTTTTCCCAGTCCTTAGTGAGGAAGGCATACATATCCTCATAGTTTTTCATTTTATCTTTCCCAACCCCATGCTTTTTCATTTCTAGGTCCTGTAAGATGGCCAATGTGGTGGTTGAGTGATGCATGACCTTGGTTGTGAATCAAGAGAGGATCTTGAAATTCCCTTCCAGCTCCAACAACTTAGCTTTAATACCTGCAATATCAGAAACATATTGAGAACAAGTAGCACAATCCCTATTGGCCTTAGTTTTCTCCTCCATAGGGTGGTCAGGCATCTCCAAGTTAGAGAAAGGGAGATTCATCTCTGGAAACAGACTAGGTACTTCATCATCAGGAGCATTGGTCCCTTCCATTTTCTCAACATCCCCTGGCTTTCCTCAATATCATTAGGAGCATTGGTCCCTTCCATTTTCTTCAACTAGAAACCACCATCTCCTTAAGACTGGAAGTAGGTTTCCTAGCCAATCTGCTAGACCTTTTGGTGGTTGGTTTATGAGTATTTTGCCCATGAGGACTAACACTTAGCTATTGTTGCACCAAAAGATCAACCTTTTAATGCCTGATACAACCACTTGACTTAACAAGCACGGGAGGCAGTTAAGCCCTTGTCGCAAACCACCACAGCGCAGCGTTGAACAAGGAGACCAAGGGTCACATCTTGCAACAATCCCCCCAGTGCAAGCACGGGGTTTGAACCTGTGACCTTGGATCTGATACGAATTGTTGGATTTAGTATAGACAACTAAGAGGGGGGTGAATCAATTGTCCAAAACTTTCTTCCAATTAAACACTTAAATCCACTTTGTAATTCAACAGCATAATAATGAATCAATCATGGAAACATAATACATTAAATCAAAAGCAAAAACACATTAACACATAAGACACCAAGATTTTGATGTGGAAAACCTGGTTAAGGGAAAAACCATAGGGTGATTAACCCAAGATTGCATTCTCTTTTAGAAGAATAGAAAGAACAAAATGGCACATGCCAATTAGGGCTCACTACCCGAACACACTGCTCACAAGAGGCCCACTGCCTACAAGAGACACACTGTCTACAGAATAATACGTATAACATACTTGAACTAGAGAATAGCATCTTCACCATGCTTGAGTCAGTTCCATTTAAGCTCAGTACTTCTGCTCTACCTTTCGCTCTGCTCTTCTTTACCACACTCTCATCCTCACAAGATGCATTTGAAATGACTTTACAATCCCTTATTTATACAAGACATCGACTTAGGAATGATCAACTAAGTAGGCAAACATTACAGAGAAAATACATAAATACATCATGACTAATTACAAAAGACTTCATGTGGATCAACACATTGTCGGCCACATAGATATGAGACTTCAATCTTCTTCTAGGAACATGCCAATCTTCACATAACATCTTCAAGATCATCCACAGGATGTGTAACTCATTCGGTCGGCTAGACTTAGGAAGAACACCATCATCTGGAAGTAATTCTTCAATTGCGAGCTCAAACTCCAATGCAGACCACCAACACGAATTGGACATGATCCAAAGACCTCCACAAGCTTGCTTGAATCTCCAAGAACATCTACACTACATTTGCTTACTGAAATCCTTATCTCCTTCATCCAAAACCTCAAGAACACAGTCTGTCATCACTGTCACAATGGAATAGATGCTTGCAAACCTCTAGACCATGAACCAATTGAGTTGTCAATTCACATTGACTTCCTAAACACTTCACCAAATCTGCAGAACAAGATATTGCATTTCCGGATCTCACCGGACCTATCTGTATCACTCTGTCACCTCTGAACATCTGCCAGAACCAGTTTTACTTGAGCGGCCACAACTTCTTTAGATCTTCATGCGAACCTCTGAAATCTTTATTGGATCATCTTAAGACACATATCTACAAACCCTTTGATGCGCATCTTCTCATCTTCATCTTATCTAGGATCTTTAGCTCATTGTGTTCACTGTTCTTCTCTGTTCCTGATTAGGACTAATGTTCTCAATATCCTTAGTACATAGCTCATTCAATCCTTATAATCAATGAAACAAGAGTATGTTGACATTAATGACAATACTGGTTAGTCCCATACTTGCAACAATCTCCTGCTTTGTCATTGATGGCAACATATGATGTGAAAAACTATTTTGACCATCAAGACAAGAACTTTTTCTCACTGACACAACTCCCCCTATCAACAACAACCATTCACATGTCTTCTCTTCCTTTATTGCTCCTCCTTTGATCAGCAACCACTTGTTTTTCACATGTCTTCTTTCCCCCTTTGATATCAATGGCAAAGGGCACATACTTGCAACTCCAACACTTCAGAATCATACCAACTGCTCTTCCTGAGTGGAAGCTTCCCAAACATCAATCCGGACCACAAGATATGACTGTGAGATCCACCAGATTGATGCACATTAGTGCACCTTAATTTAGAACCAGAGGGGTAATAACCCCTAACTTCTCCCTGAGATACTCAAAAGAATCCTTAGGAAGAGGTTTAGTAAAGATATCTGCAATCTAATCCTTGGAAGGTACAAACTCCAATCTAACCTCATTCTTTTTCCTTTGCTCTCTCAAAAAGTGAAACTTGATGGATATATGTTTGGTCTTTGAATGCAACACCGGATTCTTAGATATATTTATTGCACTTGAATTATCATAGAAGATTATGATAGGCTCCTCATACTCCACTTTGATGTCTCTTAGCATTTGTTTCATCCACAAAAATTAAGTGCAACTACCTACTGCTACAATATATTTTGCTTCTGCAGTGGATAGAGATATTGCCTCTTGTTTCTTGCTCAGCCAAGAAACCAATCTCTTTCCCAAAAAGAATGCTCCAGCACTGGTACTCTTCCGGTCATCCACATCTCCTGCCCAATCCACATTTGTATATGCATGAAGAGAGAAATCATGATCTCTAGGATACCATAGACCATACTGTCCCTTTTAGATATCTAAAAATCCTCTTGATTGCCATGACATGAGATTCTCTAGGATCAACTTGGAATCTAGCAACAAGACCAACAACATTCATAATGTCAGGTCTAGTTTGAGTGAGATACAACAATCCTCCAATCATTGACCTGTACTTTTTCTGATCAGCCTTAGGAGAGTCATCATCTTTGCTTAATTTACATCTGGTTGCCATGGGAGTACTCATTGGTTTTGATTCTTCCATTCCAAATTTCTTCAACAATTCTTTCACATATTTGGTCTGAGAAATGAAGATTCCTTTTTGAGTTTGAATGATTTGCAGACCCAAGAAGAAATTCATTTCCCCAAGCATGGACATCTCAAATTCACTTTTCATTTGATTTACAAAAGTTTTGCACATACTATCTCTTCCTCCAAAAATGATATCACCAACAAATACTTCAACAATCAAGATATTTTCATGATCAATTTTGAAGTACAAATTACTGTCAGCAGTACCTTTGTTGAAACCAATCTTCAAAAGATGCTTATCCAATCTTTCATACCAGGCTCTTGGGGCTTGCTTGAGTCCATACAGTGCTTTCTTCAACTTGCAAACCATATCACCATGATCAAACAATTGAAATCCATCTGGTTGCTCAATGTATACTTCTTCTTCCAAGTCACCATTCAGGAAGGCAGACTTGACATCCATTTGATTTACTTTGAAATCCTTGAAGGCAACAAAAGCAAGAAATAATCTGACTACTTCAATTCTTTCCACCGGAGCAAAAGTTTCTTCAAAATCAACTCCTTCTATTTGAGAGTAACCCTTGCAGACCAATCTAGCTTTATTTCTAATTACTTCACCATCTTCATTTAGTTTGTTCCAGAAGACCCATTTGGTTCCAATCACATTCTTGTTTTTAGGTCTGGGAACAAGATCCCATGTGTGATTCTTCTCAATTTGCATTAGCTCTTCCTCCATTGCTTTAGTCCAGTTTTCATCATTGTAAGCTTCATTCACTGTGTTAGGTTTAACTTTTGAAATCAGACAATACTCTTCTGAATCTTGAGCAATCCTTCTTCTTGTTTGTACCCCTTTGCTTTTATCACCTATGATCTAATCTTCAAAGTGGTTCAGTCTTACATACCTGGGAACTTTGAGAGTTTCTTGCACTTCCGATTCTTGAACAGGTCCAATCACACTTATCTCTTCTTCCTAATTTACCAGATCAGTTTGGATCTGAATCTCAGAGGGAGTTAGGGCTTCTTGAACAAAAGCATCATTTTAATCATCTTCATCATATTCATAAAACCTTGAGGGTTTTTCAATACCTTCATCAACCTTTACATTTGTACTTTCTACAATCTTCCTTAATCTCTTGTTATAACACCGGTATGCTTTGCTTTGAGTAGAATAACCCAAGAATATTCCTTCATCACTTCTAGCATCAAATTTTCCTAGATCTTCATCTCTTTTAATGTAACATTTGCTACCAAAGACTCGTAAATACCTCATAGTAGGAGTGATGCCAAACCAAAGTTCATAAGGACTCTTACCAGTATTGCTTCTGATTTGTACTTGATTGAGAGTATAGACTGCAGTGTTGACAACTTCTCTCCCATAGATCTAAGGAACATTTTCTTCCATCATCATGGTCCTGGATGCTTCCTGGATGGTCTGGTTCTTTCTCTCCACTACTCCATTCTGCTGTGGAGTCCTAGGAGCAAGCAACTGTCTCTTTATTTCATGTTTCTCACAGAATTCTATGAACTCACTAGATGTGAATTCTCCACCTCTATCAGACTTCAGATGTTTTAATTTTAATTTGGTTTCATTCTCTGCCATAGCCTTGAATATTTTGAATTTCTCAAGAGCTTTTGATTGCTCTTTCAGAAAAGTAACCCACATCATCTGGGAATGGTCATCAATTAATAACATGAAGTATCTATCACCTTGCACACTCCTAATTCTTGCCAGACCACATAGATCAGTATGAACTAAGTCCAATAATCTGGTAGAAGGTTGTTCCTTGCTTTTGAATGAGACTTTGCTTTGTTTGCCCAACTGACATTCTTTGCACACACTATTTGTAAGTTTCACCAGTTTTGGAAGATCTCTTACAGCCTGAGTGTTGTTTATCTTGATGATATTATCAAAATTCACATGACACATCCTCCTATGACATAACCAACTCTAATCAATTTGCACAAATAGACAACTTTTACTAGTACCAATTAAATGGAAGATATTACCTTTTGTTTGAGTACCAGATGCAATCTCTATTCCAGAACTTTCAAAGATCTTGCATTTTCCATTCTTGAATCAGAGATCATAGCCTTTGTCTACCAACTGTCCAACACTAAGAAGATTGTGCTTCAGACCTTCAACATATAGTACATTACTGGTTTTGTTCTTTCCATCAAAAGAAATGGTTCCTCTTACTCTAATTCTGTCAGCAGAATTATCGCCAAACTTTACCACTCCTCCTTCTTACCTTTCCAAATCTATGAACTTATTTTGTCACCTGTCATACCCAATCATCATTTTCTTCAACTTGGGCAGCTAGAGCTCTTTCCACAATTTTATGATTGACAGATACAGAGGACATTGGATCTTCTTCCTTGATGGTAATGAACGCCCAGTCACTTCTAGATTTGTTTCCTATCTCTGATTCATCATCTGTTACTCCTTCATTATCATCATCCTCATGAACATAGTAACAATTCTTTTGAAACTTTGATCTGTTAGGATTTGGCCTTGAAAATCTTTCAGAGACCTTGAGGCAAAATGACCAATCTTATTATAGTTAAAACACTTAAAAGGCAATTTCCCTTCATACTTACCGGATCCTCTTGGTAGTCTTTTTGCAATAAGGGCTTCAAGTTGAGCAGTTTCTGCTTCTTCTTCCAGGTCTTTTCTTGCTTTTTCATACCATCATAGGTTCCTTGAAGAGTTCTCTCCCAGATCAAACCTTTGTTTACCTTTTATAGAGGCACTGACTTTGAATGTAGATTCAGTCTTGGGGGGGGAATCTCCAAACTTGGTCAATTCAAATGCAGCCAATTTACCAAATAATTGATCTCTTGTGACACCTGAATGGGCTCTGAATTCTTCAATGGAATCAACTTGTATTTATAAGAAGTAGGAAGGGATTTGAGAACTTTGCCAACAATCTCATCTTCATCCAAGACTCCACCAACACATCTAATGCTACAAACAAGCTCATTTACTCTTAGCATAAAGTAGTGATATTTTCATCTTCTCTCATCTTTAGATTTTCAAATTTTCCTTTCAGACTCTGTAGCCTTGCACATTTAACATACTTGTCTCCTTCATGCAGAAGTTCTAGTTTTTACCAAATCTCAAAAGAATTTTGTAGGTCAACAACATTTGTTAGCTCTAAATCAGACAAGACACTTAGAAGAGCTTCTTTAGTCTGCAAATTATTTTTGGCATCTACGATTTCATCTACGTATTTTAGACCATTTTGTGGAGGAGTATACTTTTTTGAAGCCATGGTCCAATACTGCATTCCCATTCATTGTAAGTGACATTGCATGCGACTTTTCCAAAGAGTAAAATTGGTTCCATCAAACTTCAGACTATCCTTCTTGTAGGATGACATCTTAGATATCCTCAAGCGGTTAAGCTCTTTTAGAGGAACTTAGCTCTGATACCAATTGTTAGCTACTATTTCACCAAAAAGATCAACCTTTTAATGCTCGATACAACCACTTGACTTAACAAGCATGGGAGGCAGTTAAGCCCTTGTCGCAAACCACCGCAGCATAGCGCTGAACAAGGATACCAAGGGTCACACCTTGCAACACTAACTGATGCAGAGGCATCCACACTATAATCTTCGCATATAGCATGAATGTCTGCAGACCAACCTCATCATCATCATCTGCGCCATCATCATCATATTTCCCAAAACCAACAGCATCATCATGTTTTGCGTTACACAGTCAGCATCATCATATTTCGGACGATCGCAAACATCCGCCTGCCGACTACTGTTCACCTCCTCTGCTTTCCTCCTAACATCATCATCATGATGTTCAGCGGGCGCACACATCCTCCGGTTGCACTGTTCATCGGGCACCGAACTCCATCGTCATCATCATAACCTACGACACTACCTTCGTCAGCAGGATATTCAACATCCGGTTGTCCCAAATATCCTGATGACGTTCACCTTCAGCAGCTTACCTTCGACGCTCCGCTACCCGACGACACAAGCAACAACATCATGATATAATTTATCCGGTTGTCTTCGAAACCTCCTGATGATGCTAATACACTTTCTGCCGATGCCGATACTTAACGACAGCAGGATAAACTCGCATAGGGGGGATATCTCAATATCCTGATGACGATGACGTCATATCCTGATGACGATGACGTCACCCAATATCCTGATGACTTCTTCAACACTTAGTCAAAAATCCAAACTTTCTCTCCCGCATCTACTCGCGATATGCGGATGTTTGGCACTCCCGATATGATGATCCTGATGCCGATACGCTCCTCGGCTCCTCCAGATGATGATCACCCCGACGAACTCACACTTCATGCAATCGACATCATCATGCCGATCTCCTCCACTTATCCGGATGACGATATCCGAACTGTCTGCAGGATATTTGCAGAAATATCCTGATGATGCCGTTTTAACAGACTTCTTCACTTAGCGAAATCTCCCTTCGCCGATCCACCAGGGATGACCCGATCCAGTCTTAGGGTGATCTCTCTCAACTTGAACTTCTCAACTTGACCTAGCACATGAGGATGCTAGGGTCTTCAACATCTCTTGACCGCGATCCTGCACACCTGCATGCAAACAAACAGACTACCTACTAACCTACTGTACATTGCCATTCCATCGATCAGATGAGTCAACCGGTGGAATGGATCAGTATATCCATGAAAACCTCTCAAACCAGCAATCGATTACAGGAAGGAGATCAAACAGAAAATGAAACAGGATCTTTATTGACTCAAAGATGCAATACAATATGATGTTCCTCACACAGAACACTCAACCTCTCTGCTTGATGCAACACTACACTGCCGATCGATGATATCTGTCTGTATATGCAATATCAACCGATCTCATGCTTATAAAGACTTTCCTACGAGTACTACTGACCCGACTCCAAGCGGCTGGGAACTCTCCAAGCGGCTGGGAGATCCCACCGAACATACATCATGACAGCTGTTATAACTAACTAGCTAAAAATAGCAAAAGCCTGGTCAGCATGATCTTATCCTGATCAGCATGACCTTATTACATGCATTTGGTCTAACAGACCTTCTTGGAAACACAAACAAGACCTAAACTACTAACTGCCTCATCCAGACCAGCTGTCAGGTAGGTGCTCCTGCACCATACTCCCCAACAGAAAAGAACTCATGTCCCATGAGTTTAGTATGTGGAAGTCCTCCACCTCTACACTTTGCCTTGTCAATAGTCTGACCTGCTCCAGCTTTGTCTGCTGCTGTCTCTTGGCTGCTCCAAGACTTCTGAACTGTAACTTGCTTGCTGGCAAGTAAATCCTCATGCCTGTTGATGTAGGCTTTCCTCTCACATACCCTGTGTTTGTCAGGTTGCCTGACCAGAACCTCTGGCTGAACTACCTCTTGAACTTCTGAAGTGTTCAAGTCTATCTTCCTTTCAACTCTTATAGGACAAACAATAGTCCCAACTATGACAACATCCTTGTCATTCTTCTGAACTGGTGGCTGTTTGCACCCCTGTTTCTGAACCTACTGCTGACCTCTGTCAGTCACAACTAAAACTTTCTTCAGCTTGTTGTCTGTAACAACTCCTTTCCCTGCAGTGTCCTGAACTGCCTTCATGCCTGCTCCTCTAGGCATCTGCACATACTCCTTCTTTCCCATTAAAATGAGTTGAGCTACCTTCTGTACTGCAGCTTTTGCCTGTAATGGCATCAACTTAATAGTCTTCCCATCCTTCTTGATGGTGTAGGTATTAGCATACCCATCATACAGTACCCTTCTGTCAAATTGCCAGGGTCTACCTAGCAGTAGGTGACAACATTCCATAGGCAAAATATCACACAAGATTCTATCCTGATATGGCCCAATCTGGAAATCCACATATGCCTGTTCAGAGACAAAAAGTGATTGCCTATCACTCACCCAAGATGCCTTGTAAGGGTGTGGATGTGGAATCCTTTCCAACTTCAGTTTATCAACCATCTCCTGAGATACCATGTTGTCTGTTGAACCAGTATCAATGACAACTTTACATACCTTACCTTTGCTCTTACATGTAGTTTTGAAAAGAGCTCTTCTTTGCATCATATCCTTTGATGCCTGCAAACTAATTCTCCTTAACATCAATGATTCTCCACTCTCTGGATAGCCAAAATTCTCAGGACCTCTGTTTGAACTCTGTGCACTTTCTTCTACTTTCTCTTCTTGTACCAATTGTACTCTCTTGTCACTAGTTCTATCATTTCTGGATGATGAACCTTTGTTTTCTGGACATTTGAAAGATGGATGACCAAACTCTCCACAGGTGTAACACTTTCCTGAAAATGTAGTAGAACCTCTACCACCTCCAAATCTTCCTCTATTACCTTTCCATCCACCTCTGAAATCAGACTGTCCTTGTCCTTTACCAGTGTCTTCTTGACCTTCAATGGTTTGCTTTTGTGCAGGGGCTGCTCCTCTTCCCCTATTGTTTCCTCTTCCTCTCATGGACTTATCATGTCCTCTATTCAGCTTTTCTTCAATCCTGATTGCCATTTGATAACAATCCTCCACATTCTTAGGGTTAGCTAACACTAACTCATCCTGTATGTTAAACCTCAAACCTGCCAAGTACCTAGCCACCTTTTCTACCTCATTCTCATGATGACCAGATCTCATACTCAACAGATAAAATTCCTCAGTATATGCTTTCACATCCCTGTCTTTCTGCTTTAAAAATTGCAGCTTCTTAAACATCTGGATTTCATAATCCCTTGGCAAGAATTTACCCTTTATCCTTGCTACCATCTTATCCCAAGAAGTGATCTTAGACTTCCCTTGTTTCCTTCTCTCAGATTGTACATAATCCCACCATACCAAAGCATGACCTCCTAACTTGGTCTTTGCAATCTTTACCTTCTAATCCTCAGCAACATCTTCACATTCAAAGTGATTATCCAGTGCAGCAATCCAATCCAACAACTCATCTTCATTCAAGCTTCCAGTATACTTGGAAACATCAACCTTTACCTTAGGTTTTTCACTCTGCACTGCCTTTAACAGTTTTGCCAATCTCTGGTCTTCAGCATCCAGATCTTCAGCTACCTCTTCATACTCTTCAACAGTATCTGCATCTTCTTCAGACTCACTGTCTTCCACTTCCCTCTTTTTGTTCTTTTCCAGGGCTGTTAGCCTGGCTTGAAGGGCTTCAGCAAGCTCCTTCATCTTCCTCATCTCTCTAGCATGTTTCTCCTTCATTTCCTGCAATTCCCTTGCAGTACCATTACCTTTAGGAGGCATTTTGTCAACCCCTCAATCACAACACAACTCACAATCAACTCTACTTCTGCCCTTTCGGTGACAGAATCAACACACAACAGCCCAGACCTTTTGCTGAGCTCTGATACCACTATGATGCAGAGGCATCCACACTATAATCTTCGCATATA